>JBBGZY010001053.1:4170000-4839093 GCA_037952925.1 Lithobates clamitans | reverse complement strand
TTAGGATTTTGTCTAAAATTTAGCTTTGCTCCTATTGGCCCTGTACATGCGATCCGAATATCGTACGGAAACTGTCGTCCCGAGGAAGAATCGCACGATTTTCGGGTGGTGTGTACGCTACTTTCGAGAGCCGATCACGACAGTTCATCCGATATTATTCGATCGGACGAGCGAGAACATTTTTCTCCTACAATACCAGATCGTACGATTTTCATTTAGTCAGTACAGTTGTCTTCCCGAAAATACAATACAAATACATTACAACACAGGACAGCACTTCCCATTTTTTTTTTTTTTCTGTCGTACGAGAATTTTCGTAACCTATTCAATTTCTACTTGCGACTATTAAGCGAAAAAGGTCGTACGATATTCGGATCGCGTGTACAGGCCATTAGACTTTCATTGGGGTGTATTTATATTTGCAACGTGGTCTTCAATTAAGTTAGGAAAAATATTTTTCGTGTGCAAATTAACCACTTAAGGACCGGCTTCGTTTTAGAATTTAGGTGTTTACATTTTTAAAACAGGTTTTTTGTTTTTTTTTTTGCTAGAAAATTACTTAGAACCCCCAAACATTATATTTTTTTTTTCTAACATCCTAGAGAATAAAATGGCGGTCGTTGCAATACTTTTTTTTGCACCGTATTTGCGCAGCGGTCTTACAATGAGCGGATCGGTTCGAGTCGGTACAGTTTGAATGGCCTAGAATGGTCCGGTCTATTCTGGTAAGCGTTTCCACTGCAAGTGGGACCACAAGGGGCCATACAAGGTTTAGAAAAAATGCCTCAGCATAGCACAGCAGAGGGTTTTCTGTCAGCCAATCAGTGGAATGTATCGTAGCTCCGCCCCCTAACCGAACCGTTCCATTTTCTATGGCCCCACATCTGAAGCAGGACCCTGAATGGAACGGTTCGGTTGTATGGGCCGCTTTCATAATGGAAACACCCAAAATAGCAAACCGTACCGAACCGATCCGCTCAGTGGAAACGAGGCATTAGCGCACTTTTTTTGGAAAATATTCACTTTTTTGAATAAAAAAAAAAAAAAAAAAAAAATAAGACAACAGAAAAGTTAGCCCAATTTTTTTTTTATATTGTGAAAGATGACGTTACGCCGAGTAAATTGATACCCAACATGTCACGCTTCAAAACTGCACCCGTTTGTGGAATGGCGTCAAACTTTTACCCTCAAATCTCCAAAGGCGACGTTTAAAAAATTCTACAGGTTGCATGTTTTGCGGTACAGAGGAGGTCTAGGGCTAGAATTATTCCTTTCACTCTACCGGTCGCGGCGATACCTCACATGTGGTTTGACCACCGTTTTTATATGCAGGTGCTACTCACGTGTGCGTTCGCTTCTGCGCGTAAGCTCTTTTGGACAGGGGGGATTTTAAAATTTTTTTTTTTTTTTATTATTTATTTTACATGATTTTATTTATTTTTACACTGTTTAAAAAAAAAATGGTGTCACTTTTATTCCTATTAGAAGGAATGTAAACATCCCTTGTAATAGAAAAAAGCATGACAGGACCTCTTATATACGAGATCTGGGGGGGTCAAAAAGAGATCTCATATTTACACTAAAATGCAATAAAGGAAAAAAAAAAAAAAAGGAAGAAAAAAGGTCATTTAAAAAAATTATGCCTTTAAGACGTATGGGCGGAAGTGACGTTTTGACGTCGCTTCCACCCAGCAGTGTCATGGAGACGAGTGGACGCCATCTTAGCCTCACTCATCTCCAGGCACAGCTGGGAGACGGACGCGATCGCCTCCACCGCTAGTGGCGGAGGGCATCGGATTGCGGCGGGGGGGGGCCCTCTCTCCCACCACCGATAAAGCTGACCGCCGCACAAAAACGGGGATACTATTGTAAGTTGTACCTACAGGTAGAGATAGGCCTCTAAGAAGACTTACCTGAAGGTACTGTGAAGATCTCCTGAACTTGTAGTTTTCATGCTGCCGATGAGGCTCTGAAGTTCTGGCGTACAGTGTTGAACCTTCAGAGCCCGTGCCATAAACGGCGGGCCCTGTGCGCGAGCGACGTCGGCGCGGTTCCAGCCACCCACAGTGCCGTGGGGAAGAGGTCAGCTGTCTCAGCGGTGTGCGGGAGCCGCTGGAGGTCTTCGTTCTAAAAGGTATTTCATAAGGAGCCCCTATGAGATGCAGAAGAGCTCAGTATTTGTCTTACAGGTTTGGGGCGGTGGGGGGGGGGGGGGGGGGTTTCTTGGGGTTTACAACCTTATTACAATCCTCCATAGGCGACACATTACAGGTTACCAGTTTAGAGTTACAGAGGAACGGCTCTCACTCTGACATTCCGGGCGATACTTCAAGTGTGGTCCAATCAGCACTTACATGTGTGCGCCCCGTATGTATGCGCTCATATTTGCACATAAGAACAAGGGGGGAGGGGGGGCGTGGTCAGTTTAAAATGTTATTATTTTATCCAAAAAAAATAAAAATTCCACTGCCTCTTTCATTTTTCTTTTTTTGTATTAACTTTATTGCTATCACAAGAGGTAAAAACAATACCCCTTGTGACAGCATGGGCCGTGACAGATCCCCCTTCATGGAGAGATCTGGGGTCTATTAGACAAGTCCTCAAAGTTTCCACTCGCCTGCTCACATTTTTGCGAGTGCAAATTAGTTGAGGGCGAGCAGCCGTATCAGAGGGGGAGAGATGGCGGGCGGCAGCGCCGGCCAGCAGGCAGGGTTAAATGGGAGCCGATTCTGCGGTTGGCCAGGAAAATGTGGGGAAGGGAAAGGAAGAGAAGCGCCACCGAATCAAAGATCTCCACTGTCAAAAGTCCCGCCTCCTGGACCGGCCCCTATGATAGACGGCATGCTAGTCCAATGCTGGGAAAGTGAAGCAGTGTGCGGTCTATCATTTTGAGCCAATCCAGAAGGCAGGACTTTGATAGGGGAGATTTGCTCTCTGTTTGATCCGGGGGCTTCTCTTCCTCTCCCTTCCCAAGAGGCTGTGCTGGGGGGGGGGGGGGGGGGGGGACCACTGAAGAGGCTGCCCTGGGGGGGGGGGGGCCCACTGAAGAGGCTGCCCTGGGGGGGAGGGCCCACTGAAGAGGCTGCCCTGGGGGGGAGGGCCCACTGAAGAGGCTGCCCTGGGGGGGGAGGGCCCACTGAAGAGGCTGCCCTGGGGGGGGAGGGCCCACTGAAGAGGCTGCCCTGGGGGGGGAGGGCCCACTGAAGAGGCTGCCCTGGGGGGGGAGGGCCCACTGAAGAGGCTGCCCTGGGGGGGGAGGGCCCACTGAAGAGGCTGCCCTGGGGGGGGAGGGCCCACTGAAGAGGCTGCCCTGGGGGGGGAGGGCCCACTGAAGAGGCTGCCCTGGGGGGGGAGGGCCCACTGAAGAGGCTGCCCTGGGGGGGGAGGGCCCACTGAAGAGGCTGCCCTGGGGGGGAGGGCCCACTGAAGAGGCTGCCCTGGGGGGGGAGGGCCCACTGAAGAGGCTGCCCTGGGGGGGGGGGGGCCCACTGAAGAGGCTGCCCTGGGGGGGGGGGCCCACTGAAGAGGCTGCCCTGGGGGGGGGGGCCCACTGAAGAGGCTGCCCTGGGGGGGGGGGGCCCACTGAAGAGGCTGCCCTGGGGGGGGGGGGCCCACTGAAGAGGCTGCCCTGGGGGGGGGGGCCCACTGAAGAGGCTGCCCTGGGGGGGGGGGCCCACTGAAGAGGCTGCCCTGGGGGGGGGGCCCACTGAAGAGGCTGCCCTGGGGGGGGGGCCCACTGAAGAGGCTGCCCTGGGGGGGGGGGGCCCACTGAAGAGGCTGCCCTGGGGGGGGGGGCCCACTGAAGAGGCTGCCCTGGGGGGGGGGGGCCCACTGAAGAGGCTGCCCTGGGGGGGGGGGGGGCCCACTGAAGAGGCTGCCCTGGGTGGGGGGGGCCCACTGAAGAGGCTGCCCTGGGTGGGGGGGGCCCACTGAAGAGGCTGCCCTGGGTGGGGGGGGCCCACTGAAGAGGCTGCCCTGGGTGGGGGGGGCCCACTGAAGAGGCTGCCCTGGGGGGGGGGCCCACTGAAGAGGCTGCCCGGGGGGGGGGGGCCCACTGAAGAGGCTGCCTGGGGGGGGGGGCCCACTGAAGAGGCTGCCCTGGGGGGGGGGGCCCACTGAAGAGGCTGCCCTGGGGGGGGGGGCCCACTGAAGAGGCTGCCCTGGGGGGGGGGGCCCACTGAAGAGGCTGCCCTGGGGGGGGGGGCCCACTGAAGAGGCTGCCCTGGGGGGGGGGCCCACTGAAGAGGCTGCCCTGGGGGGGGGGCCCACTGAAGAGGCTGCCCTGGGGGGGGGGTGCCCACTGAAGAGGCTGCCCTGGGGGGGGGGGGGCCCACTGAAGAGGCTGCCCTGGGGGGGGGGCCCACTGAAGAGGCTGCCCTGGGGGGGGGGGCCCACTGAAGAGGCTGCCCTGGGGGGGGGGCCCACTGAAGAGGCTGCCCTGGGGAGGGGGGGGCACCGAAGAGGCTGCCCTGGGGAGGGGGGCACCGAAGAGGCTGCGCTGGGGAGGGGGGGGCACCGAAGAGGCTGCGCTGGAGGGCACTGATAAAGTTGATGTTAATATTTATTTTTGTATCTTAATTCTGGATAAAACATTTAATAGTGTCATTTAACGGGATAATTTAGGAGGGTGAGTTTAGGGCGGGGCAGGGTAGGGGTTGGGCGGGGCAACCGGAGGTGAGTAACTCTTAAGGCCTGGCGACTAGCTCAGGACTTAATCTTGAGACCTGCATTAGACCCCAAATCTTATACAGGCAGCGGGGGGGCGGCACTTTCCGCCACCTGCCGAAGTGGCCATTCAGGCAGAAGGGAATCACCGGCTGAAAAGTTTCATACTGGGATGACGAATGCATCATCCCAGTATAACCATTGAGACCCGAGGACGTCATATGGGACGGAAGTGGTGCATTTTTTTTCTGCATGATCGACTCTAAACCCATAACCTGTAAAGGTTTTTATAGCATCTACAATGAGACAATTCCGGTGCCGTCGTTTGTTGCCATTTCTTTGCCGCACGCGATGCCGGTATCTGTACAGAATGTTTGATATCCATTTCCTTAATGCAACCCGATCTTTTAGTTCTCCATTTTACTGTATAATTTCCTGAACATATGGGAGTTGGATAAAGACGGGAAGAAGAAGGTTTCCTAGAAATAGTTGTGTTCTCATCCCACCAATCAGGATCAGATATTCTACCATTTCCCCGAGACGGGAATCCATCCAGAGAATGAACAGAGAGAGTCATAGAATATCGGGAGACACCATGGAGGGAAATATGAGGACAGAGATCGGGATCCCCCACAAGACTGAAATATAACAATGTAATACAATGTGACACCAACACACAATGCTGCTCAGCCATGACTGGCAGACGGGTCACCTGATCATCACATGGAGGAGGAATCAATGCCAAAGACAGGAACAAACGTTACATCCAACTTTGCAACCACATCAGGGGCACCCCAAAACCAGCAACCTGATGTCCCCAATGTCCCTGCTATCATCCAACTCATCCCAGCATCCCCCGGAACCCAATCCTCCCTCTACTCCAAACACCCCAATGACCCTACCATCTCCCGGAACCCAATCCACCCAACGCCCCTACCATCTCCCGGAACCCCAACGACCCTACCATCTCCCGAAACCCCAACGCCCCTACCATCTCCCGAAACCCCAACGCCCCTACCATCTCCCGAAACCCCAACGACCCTACCATCTCCCAAAACCACACCGCCCCTACCATCTCCCGGAACCCAATCCACCCAACGTCCCTACCATCTCCCGAAACCACACCGCCCCTACCATCTCCCGAAACCACACCGCCCCTACCATCTCCCGGAACCCAATCCACCCAACGTCCCTACCATCTCCCGAAACCACAGCGCCCCTACCATCTCCCGAAACCACAGCGCCCCTACCATCTCCCGAAACCACACCGCCCCTACCATCTCCCGAAACCACACCGCCCCTACCATCTCCCGAAACCACACCGCCCCTACCATCTCCCGAAACCACACCGCCCCTACCATCTCCCGGAACCCAATCCACCCAACGTCCCTACCATCTCCCGAAACCACACCGCCCCTACCATCTCCCGAAACCACACCGCCCCTACCATCTCCCGAAACCACACCGCCCCTACCATCTCCCGGAACCCAATCCACCCAACGTCCCTACCATCTCCCGAAACCACACCGCCCCTACCATCTCCCGAAACCACACCGCCCCTACCATCTCCCGAAACCACACCGCCCCTACCATCTCCCGAAACCACACCGCCCCTACCATCTCCCGGAACCCAATCCACCCAACGTCCCTACCATCTCCCGAAACCACACCGCCCCTACCATCTCCCGAAACCACACCGCCCCTACCATCTCCCCGAAACCACACCGCCCCTACCATCACCCGAAACCACACCGCCCCTACCATCTCCCCGAAACCACACCGCCCCTACCATCTCCCCGAAACCACAACGCCCCTACCATCTCCCGGAACCCAATCCACCCAACGTCCCTACCATCTCCCGAAACCACACCGCCCCTACCATCTCCCGAAACCACACCGCCCCTACCATCTCCCGAAACCACACCGCCCCTACCATCTCCCGAAACCACACCGCCCCTACCATCTCCCGAAACCACACCGCCCCTACCATCTCCCGAAACCACACCGCCCCTACCATCTCCCGAAACCACACCGCCCCTACCATCTCCCGAAACCACACCGCCCCTACCATCTCCCGAAACCACACCTCCCCTACCATCTCCCGAAACCACACCGCCCCTACCATCTCCCGAAACCACAACGCCCCTACCATCTCCCGAAACCACAACGCCCCTACCATCTCCCGAAACCACAACGCCCCTACCATCTCCCGAAACCACAACGCCCCTACCATCTCCCGAAACCACAACGCCCCTACCATCTCCCGAAACCACAACGCCCCTACCATCTCCCGAAACCACAACGCCCCTACCATCTCCCGAAACCACAACGCCCCTACCATCTCCCGAAACCACAACGCCCCTACCATCTCCCGAAACCACAACGCCCCTACCATCTCCCGAAACCACAACGCCCCTACCATCTCCCGAAACCACAACGCCCCTACCATCTCCCGGAACCCAATCCGCCCAACGTCCCTACCATCTCCCGAAACCACACCGCCCCTACCATCTCCCGAATCCACACCGCCCCTACCATCTCCCGAATCCACACCGCCCCTACCATCTCCCGAAACCACACCGCCCCTACCATCTCCCGAATCCACAACGCCCCTACCATCTCCCGAAACCACAACGCCCCTACCATCTCCCGAAACCACAACGCCCCTACCATCTCCCGAAACCACAACGCCCCTACCATCTCCCGAAACCACAACGCCCCTACCATCTCCCGAAACCACAACGCCCCTACCATCTCCCGAAACCACAACGCCCCTACCATCTCCCGAAACCACAACGCCCCTACCATCTCCCGAAACCACAACGCCCCTACCATCTCCCGAAACCACAACGCCCCTACCATCTCCCGAAACCACAACGCCCCTACCATCTCCCGGAACCCAATCCGCCCAACGTCCCTACCATCTCCTGAAACCACACCGCCCCTACCATCTCCCGAATCCACACCGCCCCTACCATCTCCCGAATCCACACCGCCCCTACCATCTCCCGAATCCACACCGCCCCTACCATCTCCCGAAACCACAACGCCCCTACCATCTCCCGAAACCACAACGCCCCTACCATCTCCCGAAACCACAACGCCCCTACCATCTCCCGAAACCACAACGCCCCTACCATCTCCCGAAACCACAACGCCCCTACCATCTCCCGAAACCACAACGCCCCTACCATCTCCCGAAACCACAACGCCCCTACCATCTCCCGAAACCACAACGCCCCTACCATCTCCCGAAACCACAACGCCCCTACCATCTCCCGGAACCCAATCCGCCCAACGTCCCTACCATCTCCTGAAACCACACCGCCCCTACCATCTCCCGAAACCACAACGCCCCTACCATCTCCCGGAACCCAATCAGCCCAACGTCCCTACCATCTCCCGAAACCACACCGCCCCTACCATCTCCCGAAACCACACCGCCCCTACCATCTCCCGAAACCACACCGCCCCTACCATCTCCCGAAACCACACCGCCCCTACCATCTCCCGAAACCACACCGCCCCTACCATCACCCGAAACCACAACGCCCCTACCATCACCCGAAACCACAACGCCCCTACCATCTACCGAAACCACACCGCCCCTACCATCACCCGAAACCACAACGCCCCTACCATCACCCGAAACCACAACGCCCCTACCATCTCCCGAAACCACACCGCCCCTACCATCTCCCAAAACCACAATGTCCCACTACCATCTCCCGGCATCCCTACTGTCTCTTGGAACCCCAATGTCCCTATCTTCTCCCAACACCCTTATGTCCCTACCATATCCTAGCACCTCAATCTTCCAGCACACCATCTTCTGACAACTTCTCCTCTCTTGTAACTCCAAAGCCCTCATTATCCCTCTGTCACCTAAACACACCTATCTTCTCCTGCCAACCCAATGTCCAATGACCACAACGCCCCTACCATCTCCCGAAACCACAACGCCCCTACCATCTCCCGAAACCACAACGCCCCTACCATCTCCCGGAACCCAATCCGCCCAACGTCCCTACCATCTCCTGAAACCACACCGCCCCTACCATCTCCCGAAACCACAACGCCCCTACCATCTCCCGGAACCCAATCCGCCCAACGTCCCTACCATCTCCCGAAACCACACCGCCCCTACCATCTCCCGAAACCACACCGCCCCTACCATCACCCGAAACCACACCGCCCCTACCATCACCCGAAACCACACCGCCCCTACCATCACCCGAAACCACACCGCCCCTACCATCACCCGAAACCACAACGCCCCTACCATCACCCGAAACCACAACGCCCCTACCATCACCCGAAACCACAACGCCCCTACCATCTCCCGAAACCACACCGCCCCTACCATCTCCCGAAACCACACCGCCCCTACCATCTCCCGAAACCACACCGCCCCTACCATCTCCCGAAACCACACCGCCCCTACCATCTCCCGAAACCACACCGCCCCTACCATCACCCGAAACCACACCGCCCCTACCATCTCCCGAAACCACACCGCCCCTACCATCACCCGAAACCACAACGCCCCTACCATCTCCCGAAACCACAACGCCCCTACCATCTCCCGAAACCACACCGCCCCTACCATCTCCCAAAACCACAATGTCCCACTACCATCTCCCGGCATCCCTACTGTCTCTTGGAACCCCAATGTCCCTATCTTCTCCCAACACCCTTATGTCCCTACCATATCCTAGCACCTCAATCTTCCAGCACACCATCTTCTGACAACTTCTCCTCTCTTGTAACTCCAAAGCCCTCATTATCCCTCTGTCACCTAAACACACCTATCTTCTCCTGCCAACCCAATGTCCCTACCATCTCCCGACACCCTCACATCCCCACCATCTCCCAGAACCCCAATAATCTCCCTGACATCCCAATCTTCTCCTGTCAACCCAATGTCCCTATATTCTGACACCCCAACATCTCCACCATCGCCCGGGAACAAAGCACTTCCACCATCTTACACCACCGCAATGATCCTTTAATTACCTGATACCCCAACTCTTGCACCATCTCCTGACACCCTAATCTTCCAGCACCTGTCACCCCCAAAACCCTAATCTTCCAACACCCCATCTTCTGTCATATCTCCAGGGACCACAGCGCCCCTAACCTCTACTGGAACCACAGTGTCCCCACCGTCTCCCTCCACCGCAATGATAATTACCCCATACCCAAACAACCCTAACATTTCTCAGGACCCTCATGTCCCTACAATCATCTCTCACCACCGCAACGATCCTACAATTACCTGATACCCCAATGCCGCTACCATCTCCCAACACCCCAATCTTCCGGCATCTTACCATCTCCTAGCACCCTTTCATCCCTTAGAACCCCAATATTCCAACACCCCATCTTCTGGCATATCATCTCCTAACATCCTCATGTCCCTACCATCTCTCGGTACCACCGATAAATACCTGATATTCCAATGTCCCCATCATCTCCTGACACCCCAATTTTTCCAGCACACTTTTTTTTTTTGGCATCTTATCCTCTCTTTGCACCCCAATGTCCCTGCCATCTTACCACCTTTGGGCACCTTATCCCCCGCAACCCAAATGTCTCCCGATCCCAAACCTACCAACATCCCATCTTCTGGCATATCACCTCCTGGCACCCCAATTCCCCCATCACCCCACCTTCTAGCATCTTAATTCCCTCCATTCCAACCACCTCACCTTCCCTCAGAACCCCTAATCTTCCAGCACCCCTTTTTTTGGCATATTATACTCTTCTAGTACCCCAATGTTGCTATTACCTTCGGACACGTCATCTTACCATCTCCGGGCACCCCTTCATCCCCTATGTCTCCAAGCACCCCAACTCCAACACCCCATGTTCTGGCATGTCATCTCATGGCACCCCAATTCCCCCATCTTCCTGCATATCTCATGGCACCCCAAATCCCCTCATCTTCTGGGATATCATCTTCCGGCACCCCAATTCCCCAAACACCCCATGTTCTGGCATGTCATCTCATGGCACCCCAATTCCCCCATCACCCCATCTTCTTGCATATCACATGGCACCCCAATTCCCCATCTTCTGGGATATCACCTCATGGCACCCCAATTCCCCCATCTTCCTGCATATCTCATGGCACCCCAAATCCCCTCATCTTCTGGGATATCATCTCATGGCACCCCAATTCCCCCATCTTCCGGCACCCCAATTCCCCCAACACCCCATGTTCTGGCATGTCATCTCATGGCACCCCAATTCCCCCATCACCCCATCTTCTTGCATATCTCATGGCACCCCAATTCCCCCATCACCCCATCTTCTTGCATATCTCATGGCACCCCAATTCCCCATCTTCAGGGATATCACCTCATGGCACCCCAATTCCCCCATCACCTGGCATCTTATTTCCCGCCATTTCAACCCCCTCATCTTCTCCCAGAACCCCCAATCTTGCAGCACCCCTTTTTTTGGCATCTTATATTCTTCTGGTTCCCCAACATCGCTATTACCTTCAGAACGTCATCTTACCATCTCTAGGGAAACCCTTCACCCCCCATGTCTCCAAGCACCCCAATTCCCCCAACACCCCATCTTCTAGTATACCATCTCATGGCACCCCAATTCCCCCATCACCCCATCTTCCAGCATCTTATTTCCCTCCATTCCAACCCCCTCATCTCCTCCCCTCCCCCCATTATCTGGTATCCTCTCCAGACCCCTCAATGCTCCTTTCTTCTCCCATCTTCTTCTGAACCCCTCATCCTCCCCCATCATGTCACCCCCCCCCCCGAATCTCCATCCTCCCCCCCACCATACCAGATCCCGGTCCTCCTCCGGGGAAGGTCACACACACACATGGGGGGAGTCTCACCCTCAACGCCGGTCCGGGCTCCGGAGGAGAGCGGCGTAGGGAGGACCGAACACCCCACCGCCAGGACACCCCGGTCTGACGTCACAGGCGCCGGAAGAGGAGGTGCAGCGGGAGGAAGTGACGCGAGTTTTCTGTCAGGTTTACCGTCAAAACTTGTAACGGAAGTGACGTAACGTCGCGGCCATCTTGGTGCACCCCGCACTCCGTCCACAGTAAGGACACGGCGAGAAGGCGGTAAGCGGACATATTTGTACACCCACCGGAGTCTTGCATTTTTACACTTATTTTTTAACAGTAAACTGACCCTATACCGTGAAATACAGGAATTAGAAGTCCGTGACACCGTTTTGATGTTTAATCTTAAAAAGCAGCGGTGTCAGATTAGCCAAACCTGTGAGATCCGACCGCTGCTTTTAGAATTCAACATCAAAACAGTGTCACAGATTTCTAATTGCTGTATTTCACTATATAAGGTCAGTTTACTGGTAAAAATAAGTGTGAAATGCAAGACTTCAGTGGGAGTAAAAAGATGTCCGCTTTGCGACTTCAGATTGTGCGCTTACTGTGGAGGAGTGTGGGGTGTACCAAGATGGCCGTGATGGAACGTCATTTCCGTTTCTGTTACCAAATCTGACGGGTCACTTAATCTGACAGCACCCCCCAGGATCCGCCCACAGCGCCCTCCGTCAGATTAGGCGACCCGTCAGAACTGGTAACGGAAGTTACACAGCTCCCATCTGTCCCTGATTTCGAGGGACTGTCCCTGATTTCATCCAATTTCTAAATTGCTGCATTTGTACATTTTAAAAACCAATATAAAGCAATAGTAGTGGTAAAAAAAGCCCCTGTGGATTTAATTAACTTTTTCTTTTTTGTTAATTCTCCTGTAACCACTTCCCTACCCGCCCATTGACATATGACGTCCACAGGTGCGATCTCCCATCCCGTCTCACCTCCCAACTTTTTGAGATGGGAATAAGGGACAAATATCAGCAAAAGTATGCAGGCATAGGACACACCCCCTTGCCACGCCCCTTAAAGGAGAATTGTACAAAAAAAACAAGATTGGTTAAACCCACACGTGCTTTTTTTATTTTACCACTACTATTCCTTTATATTGGTTTTTGGAATTTACAAATGCAGCAATTTAGAAATCAGATGAAAGGTTTAGCGCTGGAAAACGCTTTTCGTTAGATAAAAAGTGCATTTTATATACATCTATATAGATCAGACCAAAATGAGGGACAAATGAGAAGGAATGAGGGACATTGCTCCAAATCAGGGACAGTTGGGAGCTATGCATCCCAGGCGGGCATAATATGGCTTCCCGGCATTATAGGCAGCGCGCTGCCGTGTCACCGAGGAGCCGATGCGCATGCACGGAGGCCGCGATGTCCCCCGGGCACTCACGATCGCTTGTGACAGAGCAGGAGCGTGGATCTGTGTGTGTAAACACACAGATCCACATCCTGTCAGGGGAGAGGAGACCGATCGTGTGTTCCTAGCATATAGGAGCATGATCGGTCTCCTCCACCCACTCAGTCCCCTCCCCCCACAGTTAGAATCACTCCCCAGGTAACACATTTAACCCCTTGATCGCCCCCTACTGTTAACTCCTTCCCTACCAATGACATTTACACAGTAATCAGTGCATTTTTATAGCTCTGATCGCTGTATAAATGTCACTGGTCCCAAAATAGTGTCAAAGGTGTCCGATGTGTCCGCCGCAATCACGCAGTCACAATAAAAAACGCATATCGCCGCCATTACTAAATATCTGGATGTTGGCACTGTATAACAGTCATTGCTATTTCTTTACTCTACTTTTGTTTATAGTGCAAAAAATAAAAAACTCCAGTGGTGATCAAATACCACCAAAAGAAAGTTCTATTAGTGGGAAAAAAAATGATAAAAATGTCATAGGTGTAGAGTGTTGCATGACTGCGCAATTGTCATTCAAAATGTTACAGCGCTGAAAACTGAAAATTGGCCTGGGCAGGAATGGGGTGAAAATTCCCTGTATTTAAGTGGTTAAAGTGGTGTTCTGGCCGAAATGATACTTTTTCAATAAAAATCCCCCTATAATACACAAGCTTAATGTATTCTAGTAAAGTTAGTCTGTAAACTAAGGTCTGTTTTGTTAGTTTATAGCAGTAGTTTGTTATTTTATAAACTTCCAGCAGGCCGTGGCCATCTTAAGTGTGGGCATCTGAAGCCAGACTGTATTTCTTCCTGGATCTCATCCTTGCAGATCTCGCACATGCTCAGTGCAGCACAAGCAGTGTAATAGGTTTCAGGTCAGGTTTCCATAGCAACAGCAGTGTCAGAGGAAGTTGCCGCCCCTTCCCAGAAAGCATTGCAAACAGGAAATGATGCGATGGGCCGCGGCCAGGGAGGAGGAAGTGAAAAATGAATACAGCACATATACAGGAGGTGCTGAGAAAAAAAAATTAAAAATATCCAATTCGTTTACAGTGCTCAGTTTAGTGAGGGATGCTGTATAGTTGTAAAAGTGGGTGGAACTCCACTTTAAGGGCGGGTGTCGGGGGGCGTGTCCTATGCTTGCATACGTTTGGTAGTAGGTGTCCCTCATTCCCGTCCCAAAATGTTGGGAGTTATAAAGTTACATTAAGCAGCGGCCATCTTGGTACACCCCGCACTCGGCCGCAGCAAGCATGCAGTCAGAAGGCGACAAGCGGACATCTTTTTACACCCACCGGAGTCTTTGCATTTCACACTTATTTTTACCAGTAAACTCGGCTTATACCGTGAAATTCAGTATTTGGAAATCCGTCTGACTGTTTTGATGTTTAATTTTAAAATCAGCGGTGTTCTGTCAGATTATCAAACCTGATAAAACCGCTGCTTTAAAAATTCAACATTTAAGTCAGACGGATTTCTAAATCCTGTGTCCGATGATATAAGCTCAGTTTAGTGGTAAAAATAAGTGTGACATGCAAGACTCCGGTGGGTGTAACAAGATGTCCGCTTGCCGCCTTCTGACTGTAGGCTTACTGCGGACAAGTGCGGGGTGTACCAAGATGGCCGCGACAGAACGTCACTTCCTTTACCAAATCTGACGAAACGCCGGCTGGGAAGGAACAACCGCCGCGTACGTCAGAGTCACGTGACCTCAGTGGGCAGGGAGAGCAGTGTGGAGACCGGTCCTGGTCATAGTTGGAGTTCTCTGAGGAATCCCCTCCCCCATGCATCCCAGGCACCAAATATTGGCCATAGAGGGGGATCTGTACCCGGCCGAGTGAGACGAACTCCATTACAATTGTGCCCGTGGCAACCAATCAGATTCTCTCTCTCCCATTTCTTCCACACGGCTCAGGAAATTAAAACTTAGAAGTTTATTGGCTGAGCTCAAAGTTTCACTTTTTTTTTTTTTTTTTACAGAAGGAAAAGTTTCACTTTTTTTTTTTACAGAAGGAAAAGTTTCACTTTTTTTGGCAAACATAAAATAAAAAAAATGTCCCATTTGATGAGTTTGCACCAAATATACAGTATAGACACCCAACATGCCAAGCCTGCACCCCCTCCCCCCCCCCCCCCCCCGCCAATTCTGACACTTCTCAGATACATGGAAAAAAATTACTAGGAAAATTACTAAGAATCCACAAACATTATACATTTTATATATATATATTTTTAGGCCGGGTTCACACTGTTGCACATCGGATGTGGGTTTTGCCATAGCAGGAGAGTGTGCCCGGCTCTCTATGGAGCTCTCTATGGACCCGGTTCACACATCTCCAGAGCGGCTCCGGTGGGGATGGAATCCGGTGCGTTGTCTGGTCCACTTCAGGTCCAAATTCAGCCAAAAATTCGGGCTGAAATCAGACCTGAACCGGTGAATGGGGACACACCGAGGGTTCCCACCTCATCACTTGCCGCCTGCCATATAGCAAAATGAAGGCGGCAAAGTGGTTTCAATATTCTGACAGGACGTCATATGACGTCACCAGGATATCAAGCCGCGGTGATCGTTGTTGCGGTGTCTGACACCCCGCAACTCCGATCTCGGTAAAGAGCCTCTGACGGAGACGCTTTACCACGTGATCAGCCGTGTCCAATCACAGCTAATCACGGTGTTAACGGGAAGAGAGCCGGTGATCGACTTTTCCTCACTCGTGTCTGTCAGACGCCAGTAGAGGAGAGCCGATCGGCTGCTCCTCTGACAGGGGGGTCTGTGCTGATGCCCATTGTGGGCACTGATTGGCATCCATTGTGGGCACTGATTGGCATCCCTGGTGGTGTCGGGTGGCATACCTTGTGGTGACATTCCTGGTGGTCCTAGTGGCGTCCCTGGTGGTCCAGTGTGGGCATCTTCGGGGGGAGGGAGGCTGCGCTGATAATCAATCAGATTGATTATCAGCACAGCCCTCCCCAGATTGATTATCAGCACAGCCCTCCCCAGGATGCCCACACTGGACCACCAGGGACGCCACTAGGACCACCAGGAATGTCACCACAAGGTATACCACCCTAGACCACCAGAAATGCCAATCAGTGCCCACAATGGGCATCACTGATTGGCAGGCATTATTGTTTGGCACTGATTGGCATCCATCCGTACCATCAATTAGTGTACATCAATGCCACCTATCAGTGCCCATCCATGCTGCTTATCAGTGCCCATTTGTGCCGCCTATCAGTGCCACCTATCAGTGCCCATCAGTGCCACCTATGTGTACCCATCAGTGCTGCATATCAGTGCCACCTTATCAGTGCCCGTAAGTGAAGGAGAAAACTTACTTATTTGCAAAATTTTGTAACGGAAACAAAAAAAAAAAAAAATTTCAAAATTTTCGGTCTTTTTTTTTATTGTTTAGCAGAAAATAAAAACCGCAGAGGTGATCAAATACCACCAAAAGAAAGCTCTATTTGTGGGGGAAAATGATAAAAATGTAGTTTGTGTACCGTGTCACATGACGGCGCAATTGCCATTCAAAGTGCGACAGCGCTGAGAGCTGAACATTGTCCTGGGCAGGAAGGTGTATTAGTGCCCGGGTATTGAAGGGGTTCAACCCGGAACACATCTGAATTACTCGGGTTCTGAGGATAATTTAATGCAGAAAAGGCACCAAGTGAGTTTTAATTATCACCTTCATCAGTCTCAGAACCCGAGTACTTCATTTGTGTTCCGGGTTTAAAGGGATGAGGTGACACCCGCACCGCCCACCCTGCCCCCCCCATCGTCCCGGGTCTGATGTCACATGTGCAGCGCAATCAACGTTCCTAAGATGTGCATTTACATTCATAGGTGCGTATGGGGGGGGGGTGGATTTTTTATTTTTTTTTGGTGGGGGGAGATTTGAAGTGCTTGGGAGTAACTTACATTTTTTTTTTTTTTTTTTTTACAAGTTATACAAAAAGATGGCGACCCCCCCCTCCCCCCCAACCTATAACTAACCTATGCAGGAAGGTGCACATGGAAGGGGCTACAGCCCACCTCCCAACTCTTCTAGATTGGGAATGAGGGACACTTAAACTATATTATCAAAAGTATTGGGACACCTGCCTTTACACACACATGACCTTTAATGGCATCCCAGTCTTAGTCCGTAGGGTTCAATATTGAGTTGGCTCCGCCCTTTGCACCTATAACAGCTTCAACTCTTCCGGGAAGGCCGTCTACAAGGTTTAGGAGGGTGTCTATGGGAATGTTTGACCATTCTTCCAGAAGAGCATTTGTGAGGTCAGACACTGATGTTGAAGGCCTGGCTCGCAGTGTGCGTTCTAATTCATCCCAAAGGTGTTCTATCGGGTTGAGGTCAGGACTCTGTGCAGGCCAGTCAAGTTCCTCCACCCCAAACTCACTCATCCATGTCTTGCTTTGTGCTCTGGTCCAAATCATTTGGTGGAGGGGGGATTATGGTGTGTGTGGGGGGGGGGGGATTATGCTGTGGGGGGATTATGGTGTGGGGGGAGGGGGGATTATGGTGGGGGGGTTGTTTTTCAGGGGTTAGACTTGGCCCCTTAGTTCTAGTGGAGGGAACTCCTAAGGTGTCAGCATACCAAGACATTTTCTTTAATCCTCTTTACCCCGCCCCCCCAGCCTCCTCTCCAGTCTCGCACAGTTGTCCTCTCCGGGACTGCCACGGCTTCCTCTGATTTCACCGCACACTGTGAGCTTCTCACCATGTGCATTAGAAGCTGCAGCAAGTCAGATAGAGCTCAGTACCACAGGATCCAGTTGCAGTGTATTTTTTTGGAAATAATGCGGACACTACTTTAGATGCGACCTTGTGTGATTTCAGCCCATTCAAACGATTGGCCTGTGGAGTAGCTCTAAATGTTATATTTACATTATTTTCTTTGTTATATTTTTTCCCACAAAAGTGGAGTCACCCTTTAATGTTGGGGGTTGTGTAGCTCTGAGCTCAGGTGGTGAAATGTGAGGTTAGTGTAAATATAATAATTATTTTAGAGAAAGAGGCGATCGCTCTAAATACTTTACATTTCATAGAATCCTATAGAAAAAGTATAACAACAGCTCCCCCCGGTGTACAGTCAGAATAATACATTGACTCTCATGGTTTCTTATTATAGCTCTTCTCCGGGAATTCCGACTCTCAGGATTGGTCCTCGGAGTTCTGGAAATGTCCTTCTTGTCACTGATATGAATCAGTTGTCTTGTCTTATTATACACCATAAGTGCCGTACTTAACCCACACTTATTAATTGTAACTAACTGTGGCCCTTCGCTTGCCTTTATCCGGCCCTTGGGGTATTATTCCTCCCACTGACACCATTGATGGGGCACTATTCCTCCCACTGATACCAATGATGGGACACTATTCCTCCCACTGATACCAATGATGGGACACTATTCCTCCCACTGATACCAATGATGGGGCACTATTCCTCACACTGACACCAATGATGGGGCACTATTCCTCCCACTGATACCAATGATGGGGCACTATTCCTCCCACTGATACCAATGATGGGGCACTATTCCTCACACTGACACCAATGATGGGGCACTATTCCTCCCACTGATACCAATGATGGGGCACTATTCCTCCCACTGACACCAACGATGGGACACTATTCCTCCCAATAAAACCAATTATGGGGCACTATTCTTCCCATTGACACCAATGATGGGGCACTATTCCTCCCAATAAAATCAATGATGGGGCACTATTCTTCCCATTGACACCAATGATGGGGCACTCAGGATTGGTCGGATACCAATGATGGATGATGGGGCACTATTCCTCCCACTGACACCAATGATGGGGCACTATTCCTCCCACTGACACCAATGATGGGGCACTATTCCTCCCACTGACACCAATGATGGGGCACTATTCCTCCTACTGATACCAATGATGGGGCACTATTCCTCCTACTGATACCAATGATGGGGCACTATTCCTCCTACTGATACCAATGATTGGGCACTATTCCTCCCACTGATACTGATCACAGACACTACGTAATCTTTTACTCCCGCTGACACATTTTCTACCTCCGCCGGTCCTAGTCCAGCCCCCTAAAATCAGAAAGACAGTAAATTGGCCTTTTGTTGAGAACGTTTGTAGACCTCGGATCTATCGATATTAAAAAAATAATCTTTTTATTTATCTTCTAAATCTGCCCTCCCCCGTTCTGTAATTGGTTGGCCACAAAGCTGAAAGGTCCACTGATGACATCAGACCGCCGACGCCGGCCGACATACATCATCCCACCGGAGGAAAGTCCCCGAGGACACCTCCATTTATAATGTGTTGATGCCGAGGACAGGCGCTCATTGCAAGGCTGCTTCTGCTGGACTGAACTCCTAAGACGTTTGGTCAGCCCTGTTCTCCTCTACTGGACTACAGAACACCTCCCTCCTCTTCCTCAGCTTCCATATATAAGTGGGAGGATGTCTGTAGTCCAGAGAGGGAGATTCAGGCAGGGCTGACACTACCGTTTGGGATTCGGTGCAGCAGAAGTCACGTCTTCTGAATGAATGGAAGGTGTGCTGAGCCTTCGGGGAGGTGACCCCCATTCCTTTATAGAAGAATAAACTAGACGAAGGTCAAGCAGTAAAAGCAAGTGTGCGTTGTATTTCCACAGACATCTCCCCCCCCCCCCCGTGTGGGGCTCATCTCTGCTCCAGCAACTCCGCCCACATCCAGACGGGGGACAGCGAATATCTCTCTGCTCCGGCGTTTAGGGTTTTCTCCGGGAAATATTGTCCAGTTAACATTGGAAACCAGCATCACAAACAGATACCCAACTTCTTCACTTCCCTCTCTTAGCACAAACATCTACGCCAAAACATTCGCTGGAAGAATGTCACAAGCCTTCGCCCGGCCGTGATAAATTTCCCCCATAATTTGTCTAATACAGGGCCTTGAAAAAGTATTCATACCCCTTGAAATTTTCCACATGTTGTCATGTTACAACCAAAAACGTAAATGTATTTTATTGGGCTTTTATGTGATAGACCAACACAAAGTGGCACATAATTGTGAAGTGGAAGGAAAATTATAAATGATACAAATAATCATGTGAAAAGTGTGGGTGGGGGCATTTGTATGGCGCCCCCTTTACTCTGATACCCCTAACTAAAATCGTAAATCGTAAAATAGTAAATAGAGTCCACCTGTGTGTAATTTGATCTCAGTATAAATACAGCTGTTCTGTGAAGCCCTCAGAGGTTTGTTAGAGAACCTTAGTGAACAAACAGCATCAAGAAGGCCAAGGAACACACCAGACAGGTCAGGGATAAAGTTGTGGAGAAGTATAAAGCAGGGTTAGGTTATAAAAAAATCTCCCAAGCTTTGAACATCTCACGGAGCTCTGTTCAATCCATCATCCGAAAATGGAAAGAGTATGGCACAACTGCAAACCTACCAAGACATGGCCGTCCACCTAAACTGACCGGCTGGACAAGGAGAGCATTCATCAGAGAAGAGCCAAGAGGTCCATGGTAACTCTGGAGGAGCTGCAGAGATCCACAGCTCAGGTGGGAGAATCTGTCCACAGGACAACTATTAGTCGTGTTCTCCACAAATCTGCCCTTTATGGAAGAGTGACAAGAAGAAAGACATTGGTGAAAGAAAGTCATAAGAAGTCCTGTTTGTAGTTTGTGAGAAGCCATGTGGAGGACACAGCAAACATGTGGAAGAAGGTGCTCTGGTCACATGAGAACAAAATTGAACTTTTTGGCCTAAAAGCAAAACGCTATGTGTGGAGGAAAACTAACTGAGACTGGGGAGGAGGTTCACCTTCCAGCAGGACAACGACCCAAAACATCCAGCCAGAGCTACAATGGAATGGTTTAGATCAGATTCATGTGTTAGAATGGCCCAGTCACAGTCCAGCTGTGGTGGCTGGTGCTGTATATTTTTGTATTTCATGGAATCCATGCGTCCAGCAGCCTACATGTAGATTAGGGGCTGGGTGCATGGATTGGGGGGGCGGCACCTCTGCGCCCTTATTGGACATACAGTAATGGGGATATAGGACATCCCTGCCGGACACCGCAGGTTAAGGAGAAGGCTTCAGAGATTCTACCATTGACTTGGATCCGGGCAGTGGGAGCCTATTAGAGAAGTTGAAGCCATTTAATAAATTTTGGGCCGAAACCTAACCTAAGGAGACACTCCCACAAGTAACTCCATTCCATGGAGTAAAATGCCTTAGCGGCGTCCAGGCTGACCACTAACCTGGACCCAACATTGTCATGATTGAACTGAAGGTTCATAAAGAGCCTGTAGGGATTGAACGTTGTGTTTTTATTGGGCATGAACTCCGTCTGATCTGAATGTATTAGGCCAAGTATTATTTTGTTCAACCGCAGGGCAACAATTTTGGCAAGGATTTTGACATCTAGCTGTAGGAGGGAGATGGGGCGGGACGACTCTGGAAATAGGGGATCCACACCCTTGGATGTCTGGAGTGTAGCTGATTTGAAGATGTGGGCATACATTACAGTGCTTGCAGTTTGGGGACAAGAACCTCCCTGAACTGGGTATAGAACTCTAGGGGAAGGCCATCAGAACCAAGCACCTTAGAGGGCGGGAGATGTGCCAATGCCTCATTGATACAGTCTGTGGTAATCGGTGACTCAAGCTGCTTAATCTGGGACTGAGTGAGAGCAGGAAAATCGATGTCCTGAAGGAACATGGTTAGTTCATCTTGGGAGTGACTAGTGGCAGAGCTATATAGATCAGAGTAGAACTGCCTAAACTCAGCATCCACCAGGGAGGGGTCTGTGATCCTTTCCCCGGTAGCCTCTTGAAGCTCAACCACCACCGGGGGCTTGTGGTCTAGGTGAGTCGTGTAGGCAAGCAATTTGCCAGGACGTTCGACATGTTCGAATATATGCTGTCTAGTGAAAAAGATGCCCTGTTTGGCCTTTTCAAAGTGGTGCTGATCAGTGAGTCTAGACTGTAGATGCACCAGGGAAGTGTTGGCTGCAGATGGATCATTGATGAACACTTGCTCAAGGTAGCTGAGGCGCTCCTCGGCCTGTTGTATCACCAACTTGGAGGAGGCTTTATGTCTGTTAATGCGCGTGGAGAGGGTCATGCGGGCGTGTATTTTAAAGGACTCCCATACCGTCCCAACCGGCGCTGAGCCCATATTGGTGCGGAAGAAATCAGCTCACTCCCGTTTTCTCCAGGTCCCATATTCTTCAGGTCCAACATGGTGGAAAGCCAGAACAGATTCATTCTCCACATGCGGACCACGGAGAGAGTTGGCAGGCATAGGGACAGCCAGTATGGGAAGTGGTCAGAGAGCACTCTGGCACCAAACCCAACCTCAAGCAGGTTGGGCAAAAGTGCGGGTGAGACTAGGATTAGGTGGGACTTGGCAGAGCATGAAGGGGTTGAAGCAGGAGAAAGCAACGGTTGTAGGGTGCCTATACCAGGGTCTATAGTTTTTTCTTCCAGCTGTTATGGGGGAACAAAATAAACCTTGTCAAAAGGAATGCGACTTAACTTCCTAGGCAGGAGGGTGGTCTAGGGATGATCAACCCTGTAGTCTTTTTCTCTCTGATGTTTGTGAAGTACAATCTTGGTAACATGTTGACAGAGAGACCGCCTGGGTGGGTTGGTATTTTCCAGTCCTGGTTTAGGCCCTTTCTGTGGGACTGGGAAAATGGTGGGCCAGTGAAAAGCCTAAGGGTCAAGCATAATAAGCTCCCGACTTATGTTGCCCCGTGTTTGAGAATGCATCGGCAATGGCAAGTAACAGCAGGAGAAGTCGGATCTCTTCCAAGGAAACTTCTTGAGAAGCGGATCATGAGCTCTGCTTTTTGCGAACCACTGGGCTTGAGGGATTGCCCAAGCCTGGTTTTGGGGGTGGGTTTGCGATTGATTAATTTAGAGAGAATCCCAATGAAGTTTAGGGATCAGGCTTGGCTTGCCTTTCATGGAAAACTATATGTGAAGGGCAACTTGAAGTTTCTTTCCATGAGTGATCGGGGCTGCCCGAGAGTGGAGTGTGGAGGAGTGGTGGAGTCCATGGATCACTTTCTACTTCAGTGCCCTTTTAATATAGAGGTGTACAAGAGGGTGGGGAGGGCTCTGAGTATACCCTTCCTCCCCCATATGAGTTATGCAGAGTGGGTGTATGGGGCATTCGAGACTCATCGGGATTATGATTTGGAAACGCTTTTTTTAGTTAGTCTAGTAGTCCGTAATTTCACGTGGAGTGCACGGTGTCAGGTATCCTTACGGGGTAAAATCCTCCCTGTCGAAGTAGTGGTGCAGGACATTCTGGGTGAGGTTGGGAAGATTCGGGGTCTTGAGAAAGGCAGGTGGCAGCAGGAGGTCTGGATAAGGGTGTGGAGGAATATCAGGGACTCTGTAGCTGCTGCCTGTTGATCTTGGGGTGTGCGGCTTTTCTTTGTAATCTTGATTCACTCCCCTAGATTTTCAGATCAAATATATTTTTTGATAAAAGGCTACATGCATGGTGACGGTGATGTTCCTTAGTCTGGCTCTCTCATAGGGATTATGTTGTGCGCAATTTGGTTTGCACCATTTATTATGTTCTTGTTTTTTTGTTTTGTATAATCATATTCAATTATTTTGTAAATATGTTTTATTTATTTATTATGGTTTTATTGTATATAAGTTGTTGTTTGTAAGATTTTTCAATAAACAAAATTAACCCGTCATAATGGGCACAGCAGGTGTACAGACCCGGGAACTCAGCACAGGGATGGTGGGAACCCCTCATAATGGGCACAGCGGGTGTACAGACCTGGGAACTCAGCACAGGGATGGTGGGAACCCCTCATAATGGGCACATCAGGTGTACAGACCCGGGAACTCAGCACAGGGATGGTGGGAACCCCTCATAATGGGCACAGCGGGTGTACAGACCCGGGAACTCAGCACAGGGATGGTGAGAACCCCTCATAATGGGCACAGCAGGTGTACAGACCTGGGAACTCAGCACAGGGATATTGGGAACCCCTCATAATGGGCACAGCGGGTGTACAGACCCGGGAACTCAGCACAGGGATGGTGAGAACCCCTCATAATGGGCACATCAGGTGTACAGACCTGGGAACTCAGCACAGGGATGGTGAGAACCCCTCATAATGGGCACAGCGGGTGTACAGACCTGGGAACTCAGCACAGAGATGGTGGAAAATTAGCAAAGCAAAACAAGCTTGGCTGATGTCGAACATTTGTTACATGAGCTTCTTTATCACATATTTTTGGAGCAGAGGGAGGCCCAATCAAATGAATGGTGCCGCTCAAAATAATTGCTAAAAAAAGTCCCAAAACCACGACATGGTAGCATTGCTCAGGTGTGAATGGGGCCTAATAATGTACTGGTAGGTTTTGGCTGTACCAATATTTCCCCACCACTAGATGGCAGTATTAGCACACAGATAGAAGCAGTAGTTGGAGTAGTGGATGAAAGGGTTACATGTGGAGCTGCAGACTCTTCCATGTGACTTGGTCTGCCAGGTGCAGATTGTTACATCAGATGTGATACATTGTTATAGCACAGTCCAGATTAACCCTTCTTTGTCTCTCTGGGGATTTTTGGCTTTTAATCTGAAATGTGGATGAAAGAAGATTTTGGGGGTATCAATAAAGTTGCTGCGTTACTTTTCTGGCTTTAGTCCCTTTTGTTGGTGCATTTGGTCTAATTCATGACACTTTTGGTTCTAAAAGCGACTTCTGTCCAAATTCATGTTGTTCTAAAATATGCCAAATGTGAAATTGGAGCCGATGAAGACCAACTCTTTTTTTGGTGTACAGAGAAAAAAAAAAAACGATTCTGCAAAAGTGTCTCATGCGTTCCAAAAGTGACGCAGCACAAGCTGAATCCATGTACAACTTCTGCACAGGGATATGAATTTGGCGCATTCTTCACCACTTTTAGAACACATGACAAACACTTTGCAGAATCTGTCTGCGCCAATCTTTATGAATTCAAAGGATTGTTGGATGGTCATTCACACCAATGCATTTCACTATCTCACACGTTACAATGTGATGGTGCGATGCGATGCACTGCCATTCATTCTGAGGAGAACCTCAACGCACCCTGTCAATAGCCGTGTGATGCAGAGCAACAATGCACTAAAGTGTGTCACCATACAGCACACTGCCAGCAATGCTACAACTTTACTGGTCCATTCTGGTGTGTTATACCACTGACATATACCCAGGGGCGGACTGACCATTTGGGCACTCGGGCACTGCCCCATGCCACTAAGGGGCCCCATCAGGGTTGCCAGCCTCAATAAAACCAGGGACAGTATGTAAAAATCTGTGTTTTTAAAAAAATCCCAAGATTATAGCTGCCCCGCCTCTCCAGTACCTTTTCAGTGTGTGTATATTGTGTGTCTGTGTGTGTATACTGTATGTGTGTGTGTATATATACTGTGTGTGTATATTGTGTGTCTGTGTGTGTATACTGTATGTGTGTGTATACTGTGTGGCCTCATAATCTATTGCCTAGGGGCCCTATAATCTTCTCCTATTACCCGGGGCCCCATGAGTTGTCAGTCCGCCCCTGCATATACCATAGTGCTGTACAGAGATCACTGAGCCACTCACATCAGTCTCTGTGCCAGAGGAGCTTACACTCTAATGTCCCACCCAGAAAATCATTGCAGGGATGGCAGGAACCCTTCATAATGGGCACATCAGGTGTACAGACCCAGGAACTCAGCACAGGGATGGTGGGAACCCCTCATAATGGGCACAGCGGGTGTACAGACCCAGGAACTCAGCACAGGGATGGAGGGAACCCCTCATAATGGGCACAGCAGGTGTACAGACCCGGGAACTCAGCACAGGGATGATGGGAACCACTCATAATGGGCGCAGCGGGTGTACAGACCCGGGAACTCAGCACAGGGATGGTGGGAACCCCTCATAATGGGCACAGCAGGTGTACAGACCCGGGAACTCAGCACAGGGATGGTGGGAACCCCTCATAATGGGCACAGCGGGTGTACAGACCAGGGAACTCAGCACAGGGATGGTGGGAACCCCTCATAATGGGCACAGCGGGTGTACAGACCCGGGAACTCAGCACAGGGATGATGGGAACCACTCATAATGGGCGCAGCGGGTGTACAGACCCGGGAACTCAGCACAGAGATGGGGGGTCCCCCTCATAATGGGCACAGCGGGTGTACAGACCTGGGAACTTAGCACAGGGATGATGGGAACCACTCATAATGGGCGCAGCGGGTGTACAGACCCGGGAACTCAGCACAGGGATGGGGGGAACCCCTCATAATGGGCGCAGCGGGTGTACAGATCCGGGAACTCAGCAGTGGGATGGTGGGCCAGTGGGGTGACGCTTAAGGAAGATACTCAGTGAGAAGATTGGAAGAGCTCAGGAGATCCAGTGGCAGTGGATCAGCAAGTCTAGTGAGAGAGACTTGGAGCTCAGTTGAGTGAAGAGCTACATTAGGGGATTGTAGAGGAAGTGAAAGAGTTCATTGTAGCCTTTGTTAGAAACTGTACAAGATTGTAGCCATAGGAGACAGCGTGTCTACACATACAGATGTGGTGTCCGGCTGGGTGCCTTTCCCTGCATGGCTGTCTACCTGTAGAAGTCCCGGAGTCTTCCAATTAACATTGCAACTAGTAAAGGGTGTCCTGGCCCTAAACCCTCTCTCCCAAAGTTCTGTTTAAGAGACAATAAATCTATTTGCATTCAAGAAGTGACTGGCGCCCATGAATCTACCTTGCATTGCACCCACCATGCCTCTTAAAGCGGGGGTCCACCTATCTATCGTTTTTTTTTTTTGGAGTTCATTCACAAACTTTTCTTCTCATGATTATCTACTCACATGTTCTGTGTAATAAGTCCGCCTGTGTCCGATTTCGTTGTAAAGAATAACTTATAAAATTCACTGAAGGCGGTTTCCATCTTCATTGTGGGCACTTGAAGCCCATAAGCATGTATTTCCTGGATGCGGTGAATGCTGTGCTCCCAGCATTCACCGAGATGTTGTGATGACGCTGTTGCACAATGCATGCTGGGAAGCCTGAGACTAGCTCCCAGGGGACTGTGGGAGGTCTGGGAGAGGCTAGAAACACGCCTACTCCCATGGGAGGAAAACCAGGAAGTGCTAAGAAGATTAGAAAAAAAAAGGTAATTACGGCGATTTAAATTTTTTTACACAGCATGTCAGCATCTAGGCAAGGAAGAGAATGCATAGAGATAATGTTCAAAATTTGGGTGGAACCCCGCTTTAACCCACTCTACACAGTAGGATGTCAGCTGTCCCTAACTCTGGAGGTACTTATTAGACCAAAGGGGACCCGGGACTTGGCTACACAGAAAGAACTTGTCTTTTTGGTAGAACATTGGCAAAGGCTGACTGGTGGGAGTGAGAGCCCAGGCTATGTATGAGGAAGAATTGTGTGCAGCTGAACATTGATGTAAATGTAAGAAATTGATTTATTCGTGTTTTATGGATTTTTCTATAAATAATAAAATTTATATTTTTTTATATATTAATAAGACTTGTGTGTGACTCTCACTGAAGTAGTACTTGAAAAGTTCCAACGCCTATTACCAGTTTTCTATGGCTCCAAAACAATGACACACTGACACTTGGGGGGTCCCAAAATAATAAAACCCCTACACTTGAGGTACCAAGAAGAATAACAGACCAACACTTGGGGGTCTCAGAATAATTAAAAAAAACAACACTTAAGTATCCCAGAAAAATACATATGGACACTTAGGGGTCGCAGAATAATGACACACAAACATCCGGGGTCCCAGAACAATGACACCCTGACACTTGGGGGTCCCAGAACAATGACACCCTGACACTTGGGGGTCCCAGAACAATGGCACACTGACACTTGGGGGTCCCAGAAAAATGGCACACTGACACTTGGGGGTCCCAGAACAATGACACACTGACACTTGGGGGTCCAGAACAATAACACACTGACACTTGGGGGTCCTAGAACAATGACACACTGACACTTGGGGGTCCCAGAACAATGACACACTGACACTTGGGAGTACCAGAACAATGACACACTGACACTTGGGGGTCCCAGAACAATGACACACTGACACTTGGGGGTCCCAGAACAATGGCACACTGACACTTGGGGGTACTAGAACAATGACACACTGACACTTGGGGGTCCCAGAACAATGACACACTGACACTTGGGAGTACCAGAACAATGACACACTGACACTTGGGGGTCCCAGAACAATGGCACACTGACACTTGGGGGTACTAGAACAATGACACACTGACACTTGGGGGTCCCAGAACAATGACACACTGACACTTGGGAGTACCAGAACAATGACACACTGACACTCTGGGGTCCCAGAGCAATGGCACACTGACACTTGGGGGTCCCAGAACAATGGCACACTGACACTTGGGGGTACTAGAACAATGACACCTTGACACTTGGGGGTCCAGAACAATGACACCCTGACACTTGGGGGCCCCAGAACAATGACACCCTGACACTTGGGGGCCCCAGAACAATGACACCCTGACACTTGGGGGTCCAGAACAATGACACCCTGACACTTGGGGGCCCCAGAACAATGACACCCTACCACTTGGGGGTCCCAGAACAATGACACACTTGCACTTGGGGGTCCTAGAACAATGACACCCTGACACTTGGGGGTCCAGAACAATGACACCCTGACACTTGGGGGTCCCAGAACAATGGCACACTGACACTTGGGGGTCCCAGAACAATGGCACACTGACACTTGGGGTCCCAGAACAATGACACCCTGACACTTGGGGGTCCCAGAACAATGGCACCCTGACACTTGGGGGTCCCAGAACAATGACACCCTGACACTTGGGGGTCCCAAAACAATGGCACACTGACACTTGGGGGTCCCAGAACAATGACACCCTGACACTTCGGGGTCCCAGATTAATGAAACAACCACTCTGCACCTTCTCCTTCTATTGTCTGCAGTGCTGAGGAAGTGCTGGGCTTCTGGTCATGTGATCTCATGCGCTCTGTCTCTTCACACTCTATGGTGAGGCGCTGAGTCTGTGGGCCTCTGTGGGGCGCTGTGCACACTATGTACTTTCCCAATCCAACCAGGAATTGCCAGAATACAGGGGAGGTGGGACAGCAATGTACACAGAATGAGAGGCAGTGCTCTGAGCTATTTTATACATTTTACTATGATAATATCTGTAAAAAGAATCCATCACCATAGATGAGTTTTTTTCAGCTGGGAGTAACAGGAGAGAGCTGTGGGGCTCCCAAGGCTGGCCATCTACTGTATGTAAAACCAAAAACTACAAAGAATGCAATAAGAAATGGAAGAGCACTATCCGGACAACTAAAATAAATTAAAAAAGCACATTTCTGATGAGAGAAAAGAAATACCACCAAATTTTTCAAATATATTAACAGTAAGAAGAAGAGGTCAGAGAATATCGGCCCCATAAAAGATGATCAGGGGAAGTTGGTCACATTGACACGGAGAAGGCAACTGTATTGAATGCATTCTTATCCTCTTTATATAAAGGACAAGAAGGGGTATACTAAACAAGACAGTAATAATAGTATATTGAATGTACCCTTGTGAATGACAAAGACCAGTGTTGGAAAAAAAAAATCTCCAGGAGCGGAAGGCTTACACTTGAGAACTTAATGTTAGAGCCAGACCATTGTTCCTAATTTTTAAGGAAAGCTTTCTGAATGGAATGGTACCAGCTGATTGGCGAAAACCCTACTTGGTACCAATATGCCAATATTCAAAAAAAGACTGAGATACTGTATATACCTGGAAACTACAGACCAGTCAGCCTAACATCAATAGTATGGAAGGAATCATAAAGAACCATATCCAATAATTTGCTGATGAAAACAGTATCATTAGTAGTAATCAACATGACTTTATAAAGGACTGTTCTTGCCAGACCAACCATTTAACTTTCTGTGAGCAAGTGAACTATAATTTGGATAAAGGAAAGCCTGTGGACGTAGTGTGTCTAGATTTCACTAAAGCATTTTATTCAGTACCCCGCACATTTACAAATTAAGGTCTATAGCCATTGATGACATGGTATGTACCTGGAAGGAGAATTGGTTGCAGGAGCACATCCAGAGATATTTTCTGAATGGTCTGGAGTTGTGAGTGGTGAGTCCAGGGCTCTGTCCTGGGACCGGTTCTGCTTAACTTGTTCAAAAAACGATATAGAGGATGGAATAAATAGTTCTCAGTGTTTGCTGATGATACAAAGCTAAGCAGGGCAATAATCATCAGCAGGATATAGAAATTTTATAAGACTTATGCCGCGTACACACGGGCGGACTTTTCGACCGGACAGGACAACCCGACTGTGTGTGGGCTTCATTGGACCTGCAGCGGACTTTTTCAGTCGAAAATCTGACGGACTTTAGATTTGGAACATGTTTCAAATTTGTCCGACGGTCTTGAGTCCGGTCGAAAAATCCGCTCATCTGTATGCTAATCCGACGGACGAAAACCGACGCTAGGGCAGCTATTGGCTACTGGCTATCAACTTCCTTATCTTAGTCCGGTGTACGTCATCACGTACGAATCCGTCGGACTTTGGTGTGATCGTGTGTAGGCAAGTCCGTTCGTTAGAAAGTCCGCCGTAACTCCGTCGAAAGTCCGTTGGAAAGACCGTCGGACCTTTGATGCTGAAAAGTCCGCCCGTGTGTACAGGGCATTACTTAGAACAGAGGGGTGGGCAGCTTTTTGGCAGATGAGTTTTAATGTAGGAAACTGTGCAATAAAATTCAATGCATTACAATTTTTTTATGAAAATGCAAATTTGATAAACAGTTGTGCAAATATTGTGCAACATAAAAAAATTGCTACTACCACATTTTATATTCCTTTTAGGCCTCTACTTTCAGAAAGTATTTAAATATTCTGGGGGTTTTAAGGTAACTTTATAACCTAAAACGCAGATTTTAACTTGTGCAACAAAATGAAAAAATTGGTTAAGGGCAGACTCGCACCAGCTGAACGCACAGGGGGATGATTTACTAAAACTAGAGAGTGTAAAATCTGGTGCAGCTTTTTATGGTAGGCAAACAGCTTCTAACTTCAGTTTATTCAATTAACCTTTGATCAAAAAAACTTGGAAGCTGATTGGATCCTATGCAGAGCTGCACCAGATTTTACACTTTGAAACTGAGAATTCTGACTTTGAAACTCAGAATTCTGACTTTTAGCCTAGGTTCACATTGAAATGATTTGGAAATCGCATACCAAATCGGCGGCAATAGCACCGGCCGAATCGGTGCAGCACCCCATTTGTGTCGTGGCACCGATTCAGGGACTGACATGCGGGAATGAAGTCGCGAGTTCAGCTGAAGTCGCAGTATTTAATTCTGGCTGTCAGTGTGAACCTGGGCTTAAAGTGGTGTTCCACCCAAAAAAAAAAAAAAAATGCATGAATGTGCCTAAAAAAAAAAAATTAATAAAAAACATTTGGAATTTTTTTTTTTTTAACTCACCTCTAAATGCCTGTTGCTAGGGGGTCCCTTGTAGTCTGCCTCTTTCAGTGCCTGGGCTGGTGACATCACTTCCCCTCGGCACAGGAAGGGCTCAGCTCTGCTCCCTCCCTCTTGTCAATCATCTGGGACCCATTACAGGTCCCAGATGACTGAGCGGCCAATCACGGCGCACGGCGCCGCTCGCTCGTGTGCAGTGGTTGCCAGGCTGTGAAGCCACAGCCCGGCGTCCACAGTTGCAATGCCGGAGGGGGAGACGAGCAGGGCTTCGATCCCCCACATCGCTGGACCCTGGGACAGGTAAGTGTCCAATTAAAAGTCAGCAGCTGCAGTATTTGTAGCTGCTGACTTTTAATTTTTTTTTTTTTTTAAATGGGAACCCCGCTTTAATCTCAGAATTCTGACTTTGAAAAAAAAAAAAAACTTGTACAGAATTCTGCCTTTTCATCTCAGAATTGTGTTTAATAAATTTCAGCATGGCCCAAACTTGTAATCTCAGAATTCTGACTTTCAAACTCAGAATTCTGTTAAAAAAAATTTTTCATGATGGCCCCAGGGCTCTTCCATAAAAAGTAACTCCACCACCCTGCGCACACCTGCAGCTGCAAACGCAGGCACAGGGTGGACACATGCGTGTAAACAATGATTGCACCACCCATGAGGTATCGTCGTGAACATTAGAGTAAGAGCAATAATTCTGGTGCCATCATTTACGGTTTACTCTAAAATGATGAGCTGTACAGCCTTTTTAATCATCACCTATAGATAATATTGGGAACAGTCATTTTGACAATTTTTTTTCTGTCATATACATCTTTATTTATTTATTTATTTTTTCTTCAAAATTTTTTTTATTATTTTTAAAGAAAATAGTACAATGTGGACATTGTAAGACATTGTACAAAGAATTGTAAACATGACAATACATAAAGATATATTGAATAACTTGTGCTTATTTATCATAGATAACGAGTGATGATAAGCGATAATACTTGTACATCTGATATGTTGAAATTATTAGTTAGACGGATATTCTAGAATAGAATATAATATTGCCCCCCTAGGAGACCCCCACTGGGATCTCTTTGTCTCCTAGGGAGAAATGGTTAGGCTTAATGGTATTGGGTAACCAAAGTTTATGTAATACTGTAATCTTATATAAAGATGATAAAATAGTCGAGTAATCTGTTTTGACTCGGTACTATATCAAGACTAATGTAGTTAATAGTGTTTTACAACAAGGAAAATTTTTCTTCGCAGAAATTTTCCATCATAGGAATTTTTCAGCACCCGTCCATTGTTCCCATGGTAACCATAGCTTTTTTTCTTTTGTTAACCGGTTTTCACTTGAAGCCATGATTAGTTCATAGCTATAATGAGTGTTTACTAATTCGAGTGTGTGTTCCACTGAGGGAATATTATCAGATTTCCACAGTCTAGTTATACTAAGTCTTGCTGCCAGTAGAATATGTGTTGTTACATGTCTGAATGTTTGTGGTATAGGATCTATATTTAGGTTTAAGATCGCTAAGTCGGGTGACAGAGGAATGTGTTGTGTTGTGATGTCTTTTAGAATTATGAAGATACTTTTCCAGTAGTTTTTGAGGCTGTTGCAGTGCCAGAAAATGTGCATTATGTCGCCTTTAGCTGAGTTGCATCTCCAACATAAATTTGGGGCGTTTCTATTAAACGAGGCAATTTTTGCTGGGGTTAAGTACCATCGGAGAGTTTTTTTATTTGGGCTAGTTCCCATAAAGCAGAGCATTTAGTTGCTTTATATATTGTTTGTAATGCCTGTTGCCATTGGTGGTCCGTGTATATTTGCCCTAAGTCCTTCTCCCAATGTATGTGGGGAGGAGCTTTAGTGAATCTGCGTTTTTGATGTAGAATATTGTAAAATATAGATATCCCTTTTGTAGTTGGTAATGGATCAGTTAGGAATTGCCATGCCTTTGGGTGTATTGTGTATAGTGGGAGATGAAGTTTATCAAGGCAGTGTTTTACTCTGAAGTATGTAAAAAGATCAGTTTTGGGTATATTATAATCGTGTTTAGGGCTGCAACTAACGATTATTTTCATAATCGATTAGTTGGCCGATTATTGTTTCGATTAATCGATTATTCGGTTAATAACCTAAAAAAAAGTGTGGTGTATAATTTAGTTTAATGTTTAAAGTTTAAAAAAAAGGAAATTTATTCCTAAATATCTCTATGCAGTGGTAAATATAAATGACCAACTTTATGGTTAGGGAGCAAAAGCTCTAATCCACTCTGAGAATAAGACAGAGGAGATATACTGTAGTATATAGTATAGTATATACAATTAGAAGAGATATACTGTATATACAATTAGAAGAGATATACTGTATATACAATTAGAAGAGATATACTGTATATACAATTAGAGGAGATCTACTGTATATACTATTAGAGGAGATCTACTGTATATACTATTAGAGGAGATCTACTGTATATACTATTAGAGGAGATCTACTGTATATACTATTAGAGGAGATCTACTTTACATACTATTAGAGGAGATCTACTGTACATACTATTAGAGGAGATCTACTGTACATACTATTAGAGGAGATCTACTGTATATACTATCAGAGGAGATATACTGTATATACTATTAGAAGAGATACTTTATATACTATTAGAGGATATATACTATTAAAGGGTGAATCTGGTAAATATCATCAGACTCAGAGATCAATTTTTTTCATTCTTTCATTCAGCAAATGTACAAAGATTTTTCGTCTGAATATTCTCTTCTGAAAATTGACTTGGCTGAAAAAAGCATAGATGTGAACGTGTCCCATAGGAAACCATGTAAATGAACTGTAGTGCGTTTATGCAAAAAGCACCAAAAAACACACATAGATGTGAAGCAGGTCTAAGACGCTTAGTAACATAATGGGGTTAAAAAAAAATAAAATTAGCCCTTTAGATAATCACTACTAAAAGGGGTTCATTTTTTTACTGTAGAACTGTGAAAGTTTGATTTACAGTAACGATTATTTGCTCTTTTTGTACTATAAAGGGCTCATTTTAGGTTTTTTTAACCCCATTATGTTACTGTCCGATTAATCGATTATGAAAATAGTAATCGATTAATTTCATAATCGATTAGTTGTCGATTAATGGATTAGTTGTTTCAGCCCTAATCGTGTTGTAGAAGAGAGAAGGCTTTTGGTTTAGAATTTTGGAATAGGTCTTGAATGGATTTTATTCCCTGGCAGGACCATTTGGATAATGATAAGTCTGGCGATAAATGGTGCAGGGCTTCGATAGGGATAGGAATTAGAGGGTTTTTAGGGTAGGTTTGGCTAGATTGGGCTAAGATTTTCCATGCTATGGCTGATGTTTTCATAGTGGGTGATACTGCTAACAGTATTTGTGAACCTAAGGGAGTACTCATTAACCACCATTGCAGATTTGGCGAATAAGTGATGAGTTTTCTATTTTTCCCCATAATGTATTAGGCTCTGTGTGGAACGAATCTTTAAGTTGGTCTAGTATTGATGCTTGATAGTAATCTTCAAAATCAATGGTGCCTGATCCTCCCGCTGATTTGTGTTTCATGAGTGTCGAGTGTGCGCATCTAGGTTTTTTATTTTTCCATATGCATTTATTGAGTAGTGTTTGTAGAGACTTAAAAAAGTATTTTGGTATGGGGTTGGGGAGAGTTCTGAACAAGTAGAGGATTTGTGGTAGGTGAATCATTTTGAATGCTGCAAGTCTCCCGGACCATGATAATTCCATCTTTGTTATTTTTTGGCATCCTATTCGTAATTTGTCAAGTAGTGGTTTAAAATTGGTTGAAAAGAGGTGTTTAACTGATCTTGTAAGAAGTGTCCCTAGATATGGTATTTTTTTATCTGACCATGTAAAGGGGTATTGGTTTTGTAATAAGTTTTTGGTTGTGGCGTCTATTTTAAGATCTAGGATGTGTGATTTAGACGTGTTCACTTTGTAGTAAGAAACTTGTCCGAACCGTTCTAAAGTTTTTTGGACTTCTGCCAGAGAAGATGTTGGATTGGTGAGAATCAGAATCACATCCTCCGCGAATAGATTGATCTTGTGGGAGATTTTTCCTACCGTTAAGCCTGTAATTAAGGGATTAGAGCGAATGTGTTCCGCCAAGGGTTCCATCATTAGGTTGAATATAATTGGCGATAAGGGACACCCTTGGCGTGTGCCGTTTGATATGTCAAACGGTTGTGAGAGCATATCTGCTGAGTATACTCGTGCTGATGGATTGGAGTATAATGCCATGATTGCTCTGAGTATGTGTTCTCTAAAACCAAATTTTTGAAGTACTTTTTGGAGATAAGTCCAATGAACCCTATCGAACGCCTTCTCTGCATCTAATGAGAGCAGCAGAGAAGGCGTTCCACTGGATTCGGCATAGTGTATCAAATCTATCATGCGTCTTGTGGCATCCGGTGCTTGTCTACCCTTAATGAATCCTGACTGGTCTTTGTTTATGAGATCTGGCATGAACTTCATCAAACGTTTGGCAATGGTTTTGGCATATATTTTTAGGTCTATGTTAAGTAATGATATGGGGCGAAAGTTTTGGGGGGATGATGGTTCTTTACCTGGTTTTGGTAGTGTTATAATAATAGCATTCAGTGTTCCCTATTAAACTTTGAAGAGGAGGCAGCGTTATTGAAAAGTTGTGTTAAGTATGGGGTTAATTGATTGGCGAATTTCTTATAGTATTCTCCAGACAGACCGTCGGGTCCAGGAGCTTTCCCTGTAGGTAGTGAGTTTATTTGTCTAGGAGTTCTGGTTCAGTGAAAGGTTCATTTAAAGAGGATAGTTGTGATTCTGTGAGTGTAGGGAGTGTAATTTGCTGTAAGAATGTATTAATGTCTTCTTCTGAGGGATGAAATGCTGAGGTGTCTTTTTTAATATTATATAGGTCGCTGTAGTATGTACTGAAAGCATTGGCAATATCCTGGGGGTTAGTCAGTGGTTCCTTAGTGTGCGGTTTCAGTCTATAAGTCGCCCTAGGTGTACAGCCTGGTAGTATTTGAATACGTCTGGTAATGCAATGCCTCCAGTATGTTTAGGTAAGGATAATTGGGATCTGGAAGTGCGTGGTCTCTTATGCGCCCATACAAATTTAATAAACAAGGAACCTGTTTAAAGTATTGAGATGGTATCTTAATTGGTAAAGTTTGAAATAAATATAGATACTTTGGTAAAATACTCATCTTTAAAAGGTTACATCTATCAAACCACGAATACAGTCCCCGATTCCAGGTCTCCAACGAAATACGTGTTCTAGTCAGAAGAGGAGGAAAGTTACCGTAAGTTCAAAAACCCAAGATAGATCAGAGGGAATATATGGTCCCAGATGTTTCAGGGCTGTATCTGTCCATTTAAACGTAAAGTTTGACTGCAAGTTTTTACGCAGCACAGTAGGGACGTCTATCCCCATAGCCTCTGATTTGCTAAAATTAATCCGTAAATTAGAAAATCGGCCATATGTCTCAAATTCACGTATAAGGTTCGGAAGTGAGACTGAAGGGTTAGTGAGGGAAAAAAGCAGGTCATCCACGTAAGCTGAAACTATATGCTGCTCCTCTCCTACCTGGGTTCAACCGGATCATACAAAGAAAAGGTTCCAAGGATAGAGCATAGAGCAGCGGAGATAGTGTACACCCCTGTCTTGTCCCATTTGAGACAGGGAAGGGGTCTGATAGAATTCTGTTTACTTTAACTTGGGCTGTCGAATATAGGTAGATCTTACCGATCCACTGCAACATATGTTCCCCCAGGCCTATATGATGTAGGACCGCAAACATAAAGTTCCAGCTGACGCGGTTGAATGCCTTTTCAGCATCTGTACCTATTATGGAGTGTGCATCCCCTGTGCAATATGAATAAGATGTAACACTTTGATTGTGTTGTCGCAGGCTTCTCTAGTTGGAATGAATCCTGATTGATCAAGTTGTATCAATGGCTGTAGGTGTTGGATTCGGATGGCTATAATCTTCGTAAATAATTTCAGGTCACAGTTCAAGAGTGAAATAGGTCTATAACTGCCACAGCAAGTGGGGTCTTTTCCTTCTTTAGGAATTGCTGTAACGTGTGCTTTTAATGCCGCGCACACACGAGCGGACTTTTCGACCAGACTGGTCCGACGGACCAAGTCCGGTGGAAAATTCGACCGTGCGTGGGTTTAATCGGACCTGCAGCAGACTTTTTTTTTTAGACACTTTAAAGCGCAATTATTTCCCCTTTTTTTCTTTTTTGGTCAAAAATCTGACGGACCTTAGATTTGGAACATGCTTCAAATCTTTCCGATGAACTCGAGTCCGGTCGAAAAATCTGCTCGTCTGTATGCTTGTCCGACGGACCAAAACCGACACTAGGGCAGCTATTGGCTACTGGCTATCAACTTCCTTATTTTAGTCCGGTCGTACGTCATCACGTACGAATCCGTCGGACTTTGGTGTGATCATGTGTAGGCAAGTCCGCTCGTTAGAAAGTCAGTCGAAAGTCCGTCTAAAGTCCGTCGGAAAGACCGTCAGACCTTTGTTGTCAAAAAGTTCGACCGTGTGTACACGGCATAAGGTGTCTCTAGGAAAAGATGTTTTGGAGCTCACTTTATTGAACAGTTCCACCATATGAGGGCCTAGGAGTGGAAGAAATTTCTTATAATACTGTAGTGAGAACCCGTCGGGACCCGGTATTTTGCCTAATTTGGAGACACCAAGTGCCTTCTGCATTTATTTAATTTTTTTTAAAAGGTGATCTTATCCTTTCATTGAACAAGCTGAAGATAGAAGCTGATTGGCTACCATGCAGAGCTGCACCAGATTTTTTACTCGCCAGTTTTGCTAAATCAACCTCTGTTTTTCTTCCAGTGTGGCAAACAAAAGCCCTAAAGAAGAGGGATCCCTAATAACCCAAAATGCATTCACTATTATTCATTTTATGAATAACCGATAAAGTTTGGAATCACATTTTTAATGTATATGATTCTTCCCTTAAGGAGCTGCTGACCTGGTGACTCCAGCCTAGGACCCTCACAAGGTCCCATACACCATCATTGGAGAGTCCCAAAGCTGGGGGAAGAAGAAGATGGAGGAAGAAGGATAAAACCGAAGGAAGACCAGAAGATGGAGGAAGAAGCGGGGGAAAGAAGAAGACATTATTATTAAAGGAATTGTCAAAAAACGGCTATTGTCTTTTTTACCATTTTGACACTTTTTTGTGAAATAGTAGGGGTACATACCCCATTACCAATTCACACATTGGGGGACAGGATCTGGGGGTCCCCTTGTTAAAGGGGGCTTCCAGATTCCGATAGGCCCACCGCCCGCATACCCCCACAACCACCGGGCAAGGGTTGTGGGGATTAGGCCCTTGTCCCCATCAACATGGAGACAAGGTGCTTTGGGGGGCTACCCCAAAGCACCCTCTCCATGTTGAGGGCATGTGGCCTGGTACGGTTCAGGAGGGGGAGGCGCTCTCTCGCACTCCCTCTTTTCCTGCGGCCTGCCAGCTTGCGTGCTCAGATAAGGGTCTGGTATGGATTTTGAGTGGGACCCCTACGCCATTATTTTTTAAATTTTGGCACAGGGTTCCCCTGAAAATCCATACCAGGCCTGGTATGGATTTTGGGGGGACGCCCACGCATTTTTTTTTTTAAATTTTGGTTTGGGGTTCCCTTTAATATTAATACCAGACCCAAAGGGCCTCGTAATGGACTGGAGGGGGATCCCATACTCTTTTTTTCAATGATTTTTATCTATATTGCCGAGACCCGACAATTCATTACAGCCGAGATCAGTTTTAAATGACTTTTTTTCCTTTAGAAATGTAATTTTGCTGTGTTACTGTTCTAAACACGGGAAAAAACACTTTACAGGCATACTATAGACACCCCCCAGGCACAATATTTGAAGGAATATTTCATTTTTATTGTTTCACTTTAAGCATTAAAAAAATCACTGCTCCTGAAAAAACGGGTGTTTAAAAAAAAAAAAAAATTAATTGATACATGTCCCCTGGGGCAGGACCCGGGTCCCCAAACACTTTTTATGACAATAACTTGCATATAAGCCTTTACAATGAGCACTTTTGATTTTTCATGTTAATATCCCATAGACTTTAAACGGTGTTTTGGTGGCTTTCGAATTTTCCCCCGAACACAGCATATTGTTCAGTGTTCGCAGAACAACCGAACAACCAAAGTTCGGCCCAAACGTATGCTCATCCCTAATTATCAGTGCAGTCCCAACAGTGCCAACCATTGCTGCCAATCATTGCCCACCAGTGCTGCCAATCAGTGCCCATTAGTGCCACCTATCAGGGCCATCTATCATTGCCACCTTTCAGAGCCCATTAGTGCCACCTGTCAGTGGCCATCAGTACCACCTATCAGAGCCCATCAGTGCCACCTATCAGTGTAGCCTCATCAGTGCCGTTTCATCAGTGTCACCTATCAGTTGAAGCTATTGAGCTATAGGACACAGCCAATTAGTTGGCATTTTCAAATAAATGAACACACCATTAATGAAATTTCATTTTTAATTTTCATTTAGGTTATGGTTTACATAATTACTCTTGAAAATCAAGATAGAGGATTTTGAGGTGAATCTGTTGGACAGATTTGATATGAGATCTCATTGTGGTCCTGAGATCACACAGTAATTTGAAGGGGTTTCAATCATGCAAAGAGCAGAGCAGATCCCAACCTCAAGACTTGCTTCAATGTAGAATTACATCCCCTGGTATTCCGAGTAGATGTACATAAATTTGCTAGAGATGCGCAGGAGGTCTTTGTTCCTGTAACATGGGAAGTACGGAGTGGAGCACTCGTTAGGACTATGACCTAGTTCGTCATTTTCAGGGTACGTGTCTGGAGTTGCCTGGTATTTACGAAGCCATGCCTCAAAGATCCTACAAATATTATATATATTATAGGTATATGTATATATTATATGACATGTGAAGATATATACAAAGCCAGAATATACAGCGGGGAAAATAATTTAATTTAAATGATAGAGACAAAATATCAACCAAAAATCCTGAAAAAACATGATATAAATGTTATAAATTAATTAGCATTTTAGTGAGTAAAATAAGTATTTAATCCCCTAGCAAAACATGACTCAGTGCTTGGTGGAAAAACCCTTGTTGGCAAGCACAGAGGTAAAATGTTTCTTGTAGTTGGTGACCAGGTTTGCACACATCTCAGGAGGGATTTTGGTCCTCTTCTTTACAGATCTTCTCTAAATCCTTAAGGTTTCTTGGCCATTGCTTGGCAACTCAAAATTTTAGCTCCCCCCATAAATTTTATACATTTTCTATAGGATTAAGGTCTGGCTAGGCAACTTCATGACCTTAATGTGCTTCTTCTTGAGCCACTCCTTTGTTGCCTTGAAGCTATATTGTGGGTCATTGTAATGCTGGAAGACCCATCCACGACCCATCTTTAGTGTTCTGGCTGAGAGAAGAAGGTTCTCAACCAAGATTTTACAATACATGGCCCCGTCCATTTGCCCCTCAATGCAGCAAAGTCAGCCTGTACCTTTAGCAGAGAAACAGTCCCTAAGCATCATGTTTCCACCTCCGTGCTTGACTGTAAGGATGGTGTTCTTAGGGTCATAGTCAGCATTTTTCTTCCTCCAAACACGGCAAGCCGAGTTAATGCCAAAGAGCTCAATTTTGGTTTTCTCTGAACTTTCTCCCAATCCTTCTCTGAATTATTTAGATGTTCATTGGAAAACTTCATACAGGCTGTACATGCGCCTTCTTGAGGAGGGGTACCCTGCGGGCCCTGCAGAAGATTCAATCCATGGCAGTGTATTGTGTTACCAATGGTTTGTTTGGTGACTATGGCCCCAACTGCCTTGAGGTCATTCATAAGCTCCTTCTGTATAGTTCTGGGCTGATCCCTCACGTTTCTCATGATCATCCTTACCCCATGAGGGGAAACCTTGTATGGAGCTCCAGACTAAGAGCAATTGATGGTTATTTTGTATTTCTTCCATATGCGAATAATCGCTCCAACAGTTGTCTCCTTCTCACCAATCTTCTTTCCGATGGTCTTGTAGCCCATTCCAGCCTTGTGCAGGTCTACAATCTTGTCCCTGATGTCCTTTGACAGCTCTTTGGTCTTGTCCATGATGGTGAGGTTTGAATGGAAGAAAGAAATTCTGTGGACAGGTGTCTTTTATACACATAACGAGTTGTCGTTAGGAGCACCTTCTTACATTGACAAGACTAATCTAACCATTCATTTCTTTGGAAGTGGGCAAACTTACACAATCTGCAGGGGATCAAATAATTATTTTCCCCACTGTATGTATGACAGTACTTTTCCCACAACCTAAATCACACACGGGTCACTTAAAGTATGTAGAGGCCATCCTTTAAATGATTCATGATGCTTGAGGCTGGCAGGAGGGCTCCCAATCATATGGTACATATTGGCTGCCCAGGGATGATGCCACTGGGAGTCATCCTTACCAGCCTCCAATTGTCAATCACAGCTTGGTCACAGTACAAACCCCACAGCAACACATTTTCAGCGTGTGGGCCCTAGGCCCACACACCATGCAGCTGCATATGTGCTGTGACGGGAGTCACTTTGGGCGTAAGGACTTGTGGAAGCCAGCTTACCTTAGAGAGCTGTGGAAACTCCTTGTCCAGCGCCCCTCCTATGTGTAAGTTGCCCCATGTCTATTAGGGGAACAGGGTAACCGAGAACCCCAATCTGATCTGCACTAATCAGACTCACCGTACAACCACTCAGCATGTCATGTTACCCCTGTTATCCAGGGTCTTATAGATGTGATTTGTGTTGAAAGAATGACGGGGCTCTTTCACTTGGGATGGTAATATTTTTCAACAATATCCCTCAAGAAAATATGAAGATAAATTCCACCTGTCCAACTGCTGGAATATTGTATGAGCTTGGTCTCAAACTGTTGTAGACTTTTTACTAGATTGTTTGAGGTGTGGCTGTATGCCATTATTCTATTGTTTCTGTCTGCCTTGGGAGCAAAGTATTATGGGATGTATATGTGCATGTGGATTCGTTGTTAGAGGGGAGGGGGGTATTTCTCCAACAGCCCTCAGTGCTGATAAGACGGTCTACTGATGAGAAGTTTGAACATACCTGTGTGTCTCTTGTTTCTGAATGTAGTATACCCTGCCATGTGTCATTATGTAAAAGAGGGGGGATATCTCTCTGTACCTGTGTTTGAATAAACAGTCTGATGTTTTCACCCTACACTGATGCTTCGACAAGTGACTGGGTGGGCTAAGGGACCTTGGATCGTGCTGGTACCGGACAAAGGAAGCTTATACATAATCCTGTTGAGGACAGGTGGTCCGTGACATATGAATTAGGCTGTCATAAAGGGGTTAAAGAGACCCCATCAGATTCCTTAGATCTCAAACTGGCACTCCCTTGCCAAAAATAGTATACTCACCTTCCTGGCCCGCTTCTCCTAGCTCCATCTGTTCCAGCACCTCAGCCTGGGAAAACTGCTTCAGATTTCTTCCGCGTTTCTCACCTGTGCTGGTTTCTTCCTCTGGCCCATACATCACTACGGTGCTCAGTCAGTAATGGGCAGGGATGCTGTTAGAAATCATGCGGCCGCGTACAGCCTTCCTGACTAGACATGTGCAGAACGAAAAAATTTGTTTCGTTTCGTTATTTAAATCATTTTAAGTTAAATTAGTTTAATTTCTTTTCAAATTTTCTGAATTCGGTGGAATTGAATTCCACCAAATTCAGAAAATTAGAATCATCATTTGAATTGGAATTGGCATTCAAATTCAAATTTAGTCTATTCGAAATTTGAGTTTCAGAAGACAGTTATATTTAATTTTTTTCTATTCTTCTCTCTTAATTTCTATGCTTTTCGAATCTTTTATAATTGGTGTCAGATGGAGGAATAGTGCCCCAAGGGCCAGATAAGGGCAAGCAAATGGCCACATCTGACCCCCAGGCTGCAGTTTGGAGACTCCTGTCATAGGCCACAGTAGAAGGCTAGCACAGTACAATTTTCTGTAGCATTATAAATCTTGTCATAAGCCATAGTAGAAGGCCCATATATCCAAGTTGCCCCCCTCCCCCATGTAACAGATTTAGTGATAAACTCACTTGTCAATAAAGCAATGGTGAAGCACAAACATAGGATCATTAGCGGAGATTGGAACCTCAGACATCGTTCCACCTAAGTAGACATGGACCAAGTTATGCATGTTGCGCTCCAGTGTTACTCCATCTGATGGGTTCAAGAAACCTACAAAGATCATAATGCAATATTATAGTCCATGGTTAATTTTCTATTCAAGCTTCCATGTCTATCAAAAGTGGAATTCAACATTGACCATTTTTAACTGTGCTGCTAGCCTTAGTAAAGATAACTACATATAATATAATGTAATGTATAATGTATATAATTATTTAATGTATAATAAATATATTTTCCTATGTTAAACTTTTTTTTTTTTTTTTTTTACATTTCTTCAGTTGCTTTCTGGTTTCTGGCTTAGGCCAAAACTATATAATACAGTGCCTTGAAAAAGTATTCACACCCCTTGAAATTTTCCACATTTTGTCAGGTTACAACCAAAAACGTAAATGTATTTTATTGAGATTTTATGTGATAGACCAACACAAAGTGGCACATAATTGTGAAGTGGAAAAAAAATGATAAATGGTTTTCAAAATTTGTTTACAAATAAATATGTGAAAAGTGTGGGGGGCATTTGTATTCAGCCCCCTTTACTCTGATACCCCTAGCTAAAATCTAGTGGAACCAATTGCCTTCAGAAGTCACCTAATTAGTAAATAGAGTTCACCTGTGTGTAATTTAATCTCAGTATAAATACAGCTGTTCTGTGAAGCCCCCAGAGGTTTTTAGAGAGCCTTAGTAGTGAACAAACAGCATCACGAAGACAGGTCAGGGATAAAGTTTTGGAGAAGTTTAAAGCAGGGTTAGGTTATAAGAAAAAATTCCCAAGCTTTGAACATCTCACGGAGCACTATTCAATCCATCATCGGAAAATGGAATGAGTATGGCACAACTGCAAACCTACCAAGACATGGCCGTCCACCTAAACTGACAGACTGGGTAAGGAGAGCATTCATCAGAGAAGCAGCCAAGAGGTCCATGGTAACTCTGGAGGAGCTGCAGAGATCCACAGCTCAGGTGGGAGAATCTGTCCACAGGACAACTATTAGTCGTGTTCTCCACAAATCTGCCCTTTATGGAAGAGTGACAGGAAGAAAGCCATTGGTGAAAGAAATCCATAAGAAGTCCTGTTTGCAGTTTGCAAGAAGCCATGTGGGGGGCTATCACGTACCTGGTAATAGAGCCTGATTGGATGAGGAAGGCCTCCCTTACACCTCTGACTCTGGGCCTCTGATAGTGTGGACAGAAGGCGCAGGAGTGCAGAGTCGCACGAGTGCCAAGAAGTCTTGCAGGCAGCAGGGCGGATGTCCTTGCTGGGCTGGTGAAGTTGAAGGAGAAAGAGAGGGGCGAGGCGTGCGGAGCTGTGTTGAACTTGTACTTGTACTTGAACTTGAAGCGGACTGGGAACTTGTGGCAACATACATGAAGGCTGGAGCCGCCCAGCCGATCTTTCAGCTCTACGTTCTCTCAGACGTCTGTCAATCTGGATCACCAGGTTTATCAATGCTTCCAAGGGACCAGGTAGTCCCACAGGAGCTAACTCATCTTTTAGAGGTTCAGATAAGCCTAGCTGGAATTGGTAACAGATGGCGGCATCATTCCACTTGGAATCTGCCCTCCAGCGTCTAAAGTCTCTCACATAGTCCTCAGCGGCTCTGCCGCCTTGCTGGAGCGCATGTAGGGCTGCCTTGGCTGTGGCAGTTTGCAGGGGAGCCTCATAAAGTTGAGCAATGGTCTCAAAGAACAAAGTCATACTTGACAGACATGGGTTTCTCTGTTCCAGCAAACGGTGGGCCCAAGACTAGGGTTCACCTTGCAAAAGGGAAATTACATACCCCACCTTAGTAGCCTCGAGAGAAAAAATCTGGCGCTGTAATGAAAAGTATAGTTCACAAGCTTTATGAAAAGTCCTGAACTTGCTGCAATCGCCTGTGAACATCTCTGGAGTCGCCACCCGGGGTTCAGATGGCAGCATTACTACAGTAGGTGCAGGAGAAGGTTATACAGATGCAGATAAGGCAGAAGCTGACGTGGGAGAAGAGAGTTCATGGATTTGTTCCTCAAGCCGACTGTAACCCTCCTGGAGACTCTTGACCGTTTGTGTGAGTGCTGTAAGGTGATGGCACAGCTGATCCCCCCGGGGAGTTCCTCGTCCAGGCTAGGACATGGCTGCTTTGTACTATCACGTACCTGGTAGTAGAGCCTGATTGGATGAGGAAGGCCTCCCTTACACTTCTGACTCCGGGCCTCTGATAGTGTGGACAGAAGGCGCAGGAGTGCAGTGTCGCACGAGTGCCAAAAAGTCTTGCAGGCAGCAGGGCGGATGTCCTTGCTGGGCTGGAGAAGTCTCCAGAAGGCTTCAGCAGGAAGACCAGCAGGTAGGCAGCTGGTGCAGGTGACATCAACAGAATAGCAAGGTCAGACAGGCTGGGTCATGCACGGGCTTGGAGAATTGGATACAGGGTACAGGCAGGAACGTAGTCAGGAGGCAAGCCAGGACTGGAACCGGATCAGTGGAACAGGAGCCAAAGGAGAAGACAGAAGATTGGTCACAGGACAAGCCGAGGTCGGTGCAGGCGGAGTTCAAGGGATGGTCAAGACAAGCTGGGTAAATAACAGTAATCAGGATACAAGTTCACAGGTAACAGGATGCACAGAAGCTGAAGACAAAGCAGCACTGGAGCTAGGCACTGGCTGAGTTTAAATAGTCTTATTTGGCGCCATCGTTAATCAAGGGTGCGCGCAAGCGTCAGCGCGCATGGGGTTTTGCCACGGTTTGTGGTTGCGTGCCAGTTTGTGCATGCGCACTTTTATTCGTCAGTGCCCAATTCCTACAAGCAAAGGGAACTAGTGTTATTTTGCACCTGAGAGTTGTTCTAGGGGGACGAACTTGTCTGCTGGCATGTGTATCCTGAAAGGCACACAGCAAACATGTGGAAGAAGGTGCTCTGGTCAGATGAGACCAAATCTAAACCATTTGGCCTAAAAGCAAAACGCTATGTGGTTTCTTCAGGGGTTCAATAATATTGGGTGCTACCTGTAACCTTAGTGGGGGATCCCTCTAAACACCACACAAGGTTTCTCGGGGAGATGGGGCCCCAGAATTCGATCATTGAGTACGCCCCAGTGTTTACTCATTATTTTCTTAACGGAAAAATGTTGGTTGGAATAGGTAGTAAGGAGAGCAAACTTGTCACGTACCTGGTAGGTTGTGAGCCTGTAACGCTGGGCTGGAACACAGCAGAAGGTAGCCTGGAACGCTGGACTGGAACCAGGAACAACAGTAGGTAATAGCAGACTGGAAGCTGGACTGGAACCAGGAACAACAGCAGGTAATAGCAGACTGGAAGCTGATGAACACAGCGGAGGGTCAACAAGCCGGTGGTCAGTAACGTTCGGACAGCAGAGGTACCAGGGGTAATGCAGAGGGATGGTCAGGCAAGCCAAGAGGGTCTGGTGCAGGCAGATAGCAGGATCGTCAAACAGGAAGCCGGGTCAGATAACAGGAAACACAGATCAGATCAGGTAACACTCACAGAACGCTGTAGAGCAGACAGCGGGGATGGAGTGTGACAGGCAGGTTTAAATAGCCCGCCTGACACCAGCGGGAGTGCGCGGACCGCACCCGTGAACGCGTGCGCATGCGCAATGGGACCCATGGCCGGGTTCCCGTGCACCTGGGACGCCGGTTACTGGCAGGATCTTCATGACAAAACTTCATCCTGATCCCTAATCCTAGAGGCCAGCAGATCATCTCTGACCCTCTCATCATCACTTTTAATAGCATCTTCCAATTCTGATAACTGATAGCCTTTCTCAAGGAATTTCAACTTGAGAGATGAGGCCTCCTGGAGAAAGTCACTCCTATTGGTGCAATTTCCCTTAGGTCTTAAGAATTGACTCTTGGGCACTGACCTCAACCAAGCTGCATAGTGACAGCTATTAGTGTTAATAAAGCCATTTCTGACGGTTTCTTTAAAATAGGTGGATGTAAAGATATCACCATCCACAGCCTTAATATTAATATCCAAAAAATGGATTTCTGACTTACTAGCCTCATGTTTTAAGATTATACCCTTATCATTGGCATTCAGTTCGGCCATATACAAGTTAAGCGATTCAAAGTCGCCATCCCATAGGAGGAGGATGTCGTCTATATACCTTTTCCAGAGAATCAGCTCCAGTCTAGGCCTCTGATAGACGACATCCTCCTCCCACTTAGCCATAAAGAGGTTGGCCATGCTCGGGGCAAAATTAGCCCCCATGGCCACACCTCTATTCTGTAAATAATAAGTGCCTCCGAACCAAAATTAATTATGGCCCATTGCAAAATCCAAGAGCCTTAATAAAAATTCTCTCTGAACAACCAGCAGGTCCCTTGAGCTGAGAAAATGATCCGCAGCCTCACGGCCATGTTGATGCGAGATGATGGTGTAGAGAGATGTTACATCTGCCGTGGCCAGTGTTTGACTCTCCTTCCATTTAACAGTCTTTAGGATATTTAAAACCTGAGTGAAATCTCTAAGAAAAGAAAGGGTGTGGGCTACCAAGGACTGCAAGAAATAGTCTATATATCGACCAACTCTAGAGGTAATAGAGTTGATACCACTCACAATAGGCCTTCCAGGAGGGTGCACTGGATCCTTGTGAACCTTTGGCAGGTAATAGATCCCAGGCACCCTTGGAGCCACAGGAATCAAAAACAGTTTTTCTTTTTTGGAAACCAAATGTCTGATAAAACTTTCATCAACCAAACTTACTAGTTCTTTCTTAAATTTGATAGTAGGATTTCCCTTTAGTGGAATTTAAGTCTCATGTATTTGTGTATAAGTGTTGTAATGTTATCAATTATTTAATTTTGTTAATATATTATTATACCACAAGATGGCGCTCCTTCCTGGCTTGGTTTCTTAAGATTCACTATAAGTATTGACGCTTCCTGACAATGGAATGCATAAGTATTTCCTGTTTCCTGTCGTTGGAACTCAGTAGATCTTCTATTGCTTCCTGTTGTCAGAACGCAGGCAATGCCACCCCATATATATACAGAGCATGATGATGTAAAGGGAATCAGAGGACACTACTGTGGGGGATGATGTATAGGGGAGTAGAGGACATTACTGTGGGAGGATGATGTGAAGGGGAGCAGAGGACACTACTGTGGGAGGATGATATGAAGGGGAGCAGAGGACACTACTGTGGGAGGATGATGTGAAGGGGAGCAGAGGACACTACTTTGGGAGGATGATGTGAAGGGGAGCAGAGGACACTACTGTGGGAGGATGATGTGAAGGGGAGCAGAGGACACTACTGTGGGAGGAATATGTGAAGGGGAGCAGAGGACACTACTGTGGGAGGATGATGTGAAGGGGAGCAGAGGACACTACTGTGGGAGGATGATATGAAGGGGAGCAGAGGACACTACTGTGGGAGGATGATATGAAAAGGAGCAGAGGACACTACTGTGGGAGGATGATATGAAAAGGAGCAGAGGACACTACTGTGGGAGGATGATGTGAAGGGGAGCAGAGGACACTACTGTGGGAGGATGATGTGAAGGGGAGCAGAAGACACTACTGTGGGAGGCTGATGTGAAGGGGAGCAGAAGACACTACTGTGGGAGGATGATATGAAGGGGAGTAGAGGACACTACTTTGGGAGAATGATGTGAAGGGGAGCAGAGGACACTACTGTGGGGGGATGAATTGAAGGGGAGCAGAGGACACTACTGTGGGAGGATGATGTGAAGGGGAGCAGAGGACACTACTGTGGGAGGATGATATGATGGGGAGCAGAGGACAATAGTGTGGGAGGATGATATGAAGGGGAGCAGAGGACACTACTTTGGGAGGATGATGTATAGGGGAGTAGAGGACACTACTGTGGGAGGATGATGTGAAGGGGAGCAGAGGACACTACTGTGGGAGGATGATGTGAAGGGGAGCAGAGGACACTACTTTGGGAGGATGATGTGAAGGGGAGCAGAGGACACTACTGTGGGAGGATGATATGAAGGGGAGCAGAGGACACTACTTTGGGAGGATGATGTATAGGGGAGTAGAGGACACTACTGTGGGAGGATGATATGAAGGGGAGCAGAGGACACTACTGTGGGAGGATGATGTGAAGGGGAGCAGAGGACCCTACTGTGGGAGGATGATATGATGGGGAGCAGAGGACACTACTGTGGGAGGATGATGTGAAGGAGAGCAGAGGACACTACTGTGGGTGGATGATATGAAGGGGAGCAGAGGACACTACTTTGGGAGGATGATATGAAGGAGAGCAGAGGACACTACTTTGGGAGGATGATATGATGGGGAGCAGAGGACACTACTGTGGGAGGATGATGTGCAGGGGAGCAGAGGACACTACTGTGGGGGGATGATATGAAGGGGAGCAGAGGACCCTACTGTGGGGGGATGATGTGAAGGGGAGCAGAGGACACTACTGTGGGAGGATGATGTGAAGGGGAGCAGAGGACACTACTGTGGGAGGATGATATGAAGGGGAGCAGAGGACACTACTTTGGGAGGATGATATGAAGGGGAGTAGAGGACACTACTGTGGGAGGATGATGTGAAGGGGAGCAGAGGACACTACTGTGGGAGGATGATGTGAAGGGGAGCAGAGGACACTACTTTGGGAGGATGATGTGAAGGGGAACAGAGGACACTACTGTGGGAGGATGATATGAAGGGGAGCAGAGGACACTACTGTGGGAGGATGATGTGAAGGGTAGCAAAGGACACTACTTTGGGAGGATGATGTAAAGGGGATCAGAGGACACTACTGTGGGAGGATGATATGAAGGGGATCAGAGGACACTACTGTGGGAGGATGATGTGAAGGGGAGCAGAGGACACTACTGTGGGAGGATGATGTGAAGGGGAGCAGAGGACACTACTGTGGGAGGATGATGTGAAGGGGAGCAGAGGACACTACTGTGGGAGGATGATGTGAAGGGGAGCAGAGGACACTACTGTGGGAGGATGATGTTAAGGGGAGAAGAGGACACTACTGTGGGAGGATGATGTGAAGGGGAGCAGAGGACACTACTGTGGGAGGATGATATGAAGGGGAGCAGAGGACACTACTGTGGGAGGATGATATGAAGGGGAGCAGAGGACACTACTGTGGGAGGATGATGTAAAGGAGATCAGAGGACACTACTGTGGGAGGATGATATGAAGGGGAGCACAGGACACTACTGTGGGAGGATGATGTGAAGGAGAGCAGAGGACACTACTGTGGGAGGATGATGTATAGGGGAGTAGAGGACACTACTGTGGGACAATGATGTGAAGGGGAGTAGAGGACACTACTGTGGGAGGATGATGTGAAGGGGAGCAGAGGACACTACTGTGGGAGGATGATATGATGGGGAGCAGAGGACACTACTGTGGGAGGATGATGTGAAGGGGAGCAGAGGACACTACTGTGGGAGGATGATGTGAAGGGGAGCAGAGGACACTACTTTGGGAGGATGATGTGAAGGGAAGCAGAGGACACTACTGTGGGAGGATGATATGAAGGGGAGCAGAGGACACTACTTTGGGAGGATGATGTATAGGGGAGTAGAGGACACTACTGTGGGAGGATGATATGAAGGGGAGCAGAGGACACTACTGTGGGAGGATGATGTGAAGGGGAGCAGAGGACACTACTGTGGGAGGATGACATGATGGGGAGCAGAGGACACTACTGTGGGAGGATGATGTGAAGGGGAGCAGAGGACACTACTGTGGGGGGGTGATATGAAGGGGAGCAGAGGACCCTACTTTGGGGGGATGATGTGAAGGGGAGCAGAGGACACTACTGTGGGGGATGATGTATAGGGGAGTAGAGGACATTACTGTGGGTGGATGATATGAAGGGGAGCAGAGGACACTACTTTGGGAGGATAATATGAAGGAGAGCAGAGGACACTACTTTGGGAGGATGATATGAAGGGGAGCAGAGGACACTACTGTGGGAGAATGATATGAAGGGGAGCAGAGGACACTACTGTGGGACAATGATGTGAAGGGGAGTAGAGGACACTACTGTGGGAGGATGATGTGAAGGGGAGCAGAGGACACTACTGTGGGACAATGATGTGAAGGGGAGTACAGGACACTACTGTGGGACAATGATGTGAAGGGGAGTAGAGGACACTACTGTGGGAGGATGATGTGAAGGGGAGCAGAGGACACTACTGTGGGACAATGATGTGAAGGGGAGTACAGGACACTACTGTGGGAGGATGATGTGAAGGGGAGCAGAGGACACTACTGTGGGAGGATGATATGAAGGGGAGCAGAGGACACTACTGTGGGAGGATGATGTGAAGGGGAGCAAAGGACACTACTGTGGGAGGATGATATGAAGGGGATCAGAGGACACTACTGTGGGAGGATGATATAAAGGGGAGCAGAGGACACTACTGTGGGAGGATGATATGAAGGGGAGCAGAGGACACTATTGTGGGTGGATGATTTGAAGGGGAGCAGAGGGCACTACTTTGGGAGGATGATATGAAGGAGAGCAGAGGACACTACTTTGGGAGGATGATATGAAGGGGAGCAGAGGACACTACTGTGGGAGGATGATATGAAGGGGAGCAGAGGACACTACTGTGGGAGGATGATGTGAAGGGGAGCAAAGGACACTACTGTGGGAGGATGATATGAAGGGGATCAGAGGACACTACTGTGGGAGGATGATATAAAGGGGAGCAGAGGACACTACTGTGGGAGGATGATATGAAGGGGAGCCGAGGACACTATTGTGGGTGGATGATATGAAGGGGAGCAGAGGGCACTACTTTGGGAGGATGATATGAAGGAGAGCAGAGGACACTACTTTGGGAGGATGATATGAAGGGGAGCAGAGGACACTACTGTGGGAGGATGATATGAAGGGGAGCAGAGGACACTACTGTGGGAGGATGATGTTAAGGGGAGAAGAGGACACTACTGTGGGAGGATGATGTGAAGGGGAGCAGACTACACTACTGTGGGACAATGATGTGAAGGGGAGTAGAGGACACTACTGTGGGAGGATGATGTGAAGGGGAGCAGAGGACACTACTGTGGGACAATGATGTGAAGGGGAGTAGAGGACACTACTGTGGGATGATGATGTGAAGGGGAGCAGAGGACACTACTGTGGGAGGATGATGTGAAGGGGAACAGAGGACACTACTGTGGGAGGATGATATGAAGGGGAGCAGAGGACACTACTTTGAGAGGATGATGTGAAAGGGAGCAGAGGACACTACTGTGGGAGGATGATGTGAAGGGGAGCAGAGGACACTACTTTGGGAGGGTGATGTGAAGGGGAGCAGAGGACACTACTGTGGGAGGATGATGTGAAGGGGAGCAGAGGACACTACTGTGGGAGGATGATATGAAGGGGAGCAGAGGACACTACTGTGGGAGGATGATGTGAAGGGGAGCAGAGGACACTACTGTGGGAGGATGATATGAAGGGGAGCAGAGGACACTACTGTGGGAGGATGATATGAAGGGGAGCAGAGGACACTACTGTGGGAGGATGATATGAAGGGGAGCAGAGGACACTACTTTGGGAGGATGATGTGAAGGGGAGCAGAGGACACTACTGTGGGAGGATGATGTGAAGGGGAACAGAGGACACTACTGTGGGAGGATGATGTGCAGGGGAGCAGAGGACACTACTGTGGGAGAATGATGTGAAGGGGAGCAGAGGACACTACTGTGGGGGGATGAATTGAAGGGGAGCAGAGGACACTACTGTGGGAGGATGATATGAAGGGGAGCAGAGGACACTACTGTGGGGGGATGATATGAAGGGGAGCAGAGCACACTACTGTGGGAGGATGATATGAAGGGGAGCAGAGGACACTACTGTGGGAGGATGATATGAAGGGGAGCAGAGGACACTACTGTGGGGGGATGATATGAAGGGGAGCAGAGCACACTACTGTGGGAGGATGATATGAAGGGGAGCAGAGGACACTACTGTGGGTTGGGGGCACAGGGCATTATGCTGTGTTTTTATTGGGGGCTTGGCCTGTGTTTTTACAGGTTTTTTTTAAAGGGTGCCCCCCCTTACCCGGGGATCTTTGATTTCCTCCATGTTGTTCAGGTAGAACTCAACCTCTGAAAGGTTGCCCACCCCTGATCTATAGGCTTCAAACAAAAGTTCCTGGATAGAAATTTGACAGGAGATTATATGTATGTGATTGGGCCTTCATTAGAGGCAAAGACCACATCACTTAGCTGCTAATACAGGCACATTTACCCATTATCTCCTGTCCAAAGCTCTCTAGTCAGGAATGTTTCTTTGAGTCTTCCAGTAAAGATAGGTGTTAACATAAAAACGCCACTTGAATTCAAACAGGACAAAGATGCTAATGTGTTTCAACCATCGGGTCTTACATTTTTTAACCCCTTCAATACCGGGCACATTCCTACCCAGGCCAATTTTCAGCTTTCATTGCTGACACACTTTGAATGACAATTGTGCGGTCATGCAAGGCTGTACCCAAACCAAATTTGGATCATTTTTTTGAGACAGATAGAGATTTCTTTTGGTGGTATTTAATCACCACTAGGTTTTTTTTTTTTGCTAAAAAAAATGAAAAAAGACCAAAAATTTTGAGAGAAAGATATTTTTTTCCTTAGTTTCTGTTATAAAATTTGTAAACAAGTAATTTTTCTCCTTCACTGACGTGCGCTGGTGAGGCTGCACTGAAGAGCACTAATGAGGTGGCACTGATGAGGAGGCACTAATATGCAGCACTGATAGGGGGCACTAATATACAGCATTGATGAGCACTGATAGGGGACACTGATGGGCACTGATAGGTGGCACTGATAGGCGGCAGGATTAGGCAGCACTGATGGGCGGCACTGATAAGCAGGCACTGATGGGCACTGAAAGGCAACACTAACTGGCATCACTGATGGGCACCGTTGGGGCAGCACTGGTAAATAGGGCCCTGATTATCTGTGCAGATCTCCTCTGTGAAATGTCAGTGTGAGGAGAGGAATGCCGATAACCGTAATTTCCCTGTTTACATGTGCACAGCTGGGATTGGACACAGCGGATCACATGGGTAAAGAGCCTCGTCATAGGCTCTTTATCGAGATCAGTGATGCGCCATGTCCCAGGGACACAGCGCACCACCAATCGCGGCGCTGCGCGCCCCCATGGGCGCACAAGCACGGCGAGAGTGGGATGACATATGACATCGTCCCAGAAGGAGAGAGCCACCTTGCACCCGTCAGTTGACAATACGCAGGGCGGGAGGTGGTTAAGCACTGATAAAGGGAGTATCTTTTCCCAAAAATGCGTTGGTTGTATTTAGTTTTCCTGGAGTCACTTATGATACCAATAGAGAACTTTGGACTGAGACTGTCATTTATGGCTCTTTTTTGCCCATCTATGCAATTCTTTCCCCCAATTTCTGCGTCCCCACTGGGATGATTCAATCAGTTTCTCTTTGCGACAGAGCCACCGAGACAGAAAATGATTGGAAATGCAAAACATTATTGTTATTAGAAAAATTTGTTTTTTTAACTGAGATTTCCTCTCACATAGGGTTTTATTTACTAAAACTGAAGAGTGCAATTTTTTTTTCAAAGCTTAATTGAACAAGCTGAAGTTAGGAGCTGATTGGCTGCCATGCACAGCCACACCAGATTTTACAATCTCCAGTTTTAGTAAATCCCCCCCCATTGTGTCTCCAAGACAAGAAATAAAAATTTAAATCTCCACAGTGGTATTGAAACAAAAAGCCATTATCTTATTGAAAAGGGTAAAAAAAATACTGTGTGCCCACCTTCTAAGGCATTACGGAAGCTTTTCTTTGAGGTTCTGTAGTAGGGAGGGCTGTCAAAGTCTTTCCATTTCAGAGTGTCCTCGACATCTTTGAAGGTGGGAAACCTAGTGACCTCAGGATCATGGCCAGGCTTCCTGTGCAATTTTTCCATCTGATTCTGGTCAACATTTAGGCAATATACATCAATATAGTTGTACCCACTGCAAATAGACTAAGGGAAACACGGAGAGCCTTGTTAGTAGAGATATGAATTTTGAACTATTCCAGTTTTTTTCGTTATATTCTAATGCCCCGTACACACGGTCGGATTTTCCGATGGAAAATGTCCGATCGGAGCGTGTTGTCGGAAATTCCGACCGTGTGGGGGCTCCATCGGACATTTTCCATCGGATTTTCCAACACACAAAGTTGGAGAGCAGGAGATAAAATTTTCCGACAACAAAATCCGTTGTCGGAAATTCCGATCGTGTGTACACAAATCCGACGGACAAAGTGCCACGCATGCTCAGAATAAATAAAGAGATGAAAGCTATTGGCCACTGCCCCGTTTATAGTCCCGACGTACGTGTTTTACGTCACAGCGTTCAGAACGATCGGATTTTCCGACAACTTTGTGTGACCGTGTGTATGCAAGACAAGTTTGAGCCAACATCCGTCGGAAAAAATCCATGGATTTTGTTGTCGGAATGTCCGAACAAAATCCGACCGTGTGTACGCCATATAATACTTCTGTATAGCTACGTTTATGTACAGCCATGCTCTTCGCCTCGTCAAATCAGAATGCTTTGCATTTATTGAGGAAATGCAAAAGCACTCTGAATGGTGCCTGTGTCAGGCGGGCAACCTCCTGCGTTCACAATGTGGCAGGTGAGCTGGTCAGTATGGGACCTGGAAGCTAGTGGAGATCACTGGAGTAGAGGTGTAGAGCAGTGTCTACTACTTCCAGCTTCTAGATGCATCCCACAGGTATGGTGTACGCATAGTGACAAGGCGGACCAATGCAAGACTGTAGCAAGAAACACAAACAGAAGAAATAACTGTAGTTTAAGCAATATTAACTAGCTTTGTAGTCTAAAGTGCAACATTATTATATCTTGTTTCAAAAAAAGCCCTTTTATTCATAATGAAACAAGGAGGGAAAAGTTGAGGGGATTTTTACGGTGCCAAACAAAATGATGGAAAAAGACATATAATGACTTCAAATGAGCAAATTAGATTTTATTATTACACACGATTTTTATAAAATTTTTCATTCATTTTGGCTTGAACCTACCTACTTTATAACCACTACATTATTGTTATTACTGTGAATAACTTTTTCTGTATTCTGTAATTTTATAAAAATCGTGTGTAATAATAAAATCTAATTTGCTAATTTTAAGTCATTATATGTTATTTTCCATCATTTTGTTTGGCACCCCTCAAAATCCCCTCAACTTTTCCTTCCTTGTTTCATTATTATTTAGGGATGAGGTGCCTTTTAATTGGGTGTTGTACCGTGAACCAGACCTATGTTTCTTTTCCCCTTTTATTCATAATTGGATCCAGAACACTGGACCTTTCATTTTGTCTACCTTGGAAGGGGCGTCAGCAGCGTCATCTGTGCATGTGATTTGGCAAGGAAACAGGAGGACGGGTGAGCTACGAACAATCTCTAAAGCAGACATAATAGCTTTTATAGAGATACAAAATGTGGTCATATTTTGTAGACACCTTACCTTCACACCTATGAGCTTTTTGGACATCCCAGTCCATAAATTGGCCATACCTCTATGATTCTTAACAGCTTCAACCCTTCAACCCTTATATAAAGACTTACGCCCTGTACACATGTGTGATAGGACCTTGTTGTCGGAAATTCCGACCGTGTGTGGGCTCCATCACACATTTTCCATCGGAATTTCCGACACACAAAGTTTGAGAGCAGGCTATAAAATTTTCCAACAACAAAATCCGGAAATTCTGATCGTGTGTACACAAATTCGACGCACAAAGTGCCAGAATAAATAAAGAGATGAAAGCTATTGGCTACTGCCCCGTTTATAGTCCTGATGTACGTGTTTTACGTCACCGCGCTCAGAACGATTGGATTTCCCGACAACGTTGTGTGACCGTGTGTATGCAAGACAAGTTTGAGCCAACATCCGTCGGAAAAAATCCATGGATTTTGTTGTCGGATTCGATTTTGGCAGGGCTTTTTTCCTAAGAAAAGTTGCAGGAACTCAACCATGCCCCCTTCCCCGACCACATTAAATGGTGGGTGTGGCCAAATTGCACTAGCAGTGGCAGTCCTAAAGTTGCATTAAATATGAGAAGTGCATTATGTGCAGGGTTTAGGGGTGCAATGCCTCTCTGCTGCAAGATCATCCAGTGGGGGATTTGTCATCCTGGCAGGGATCCCAGAGGGTGCATGAGGCCTACGCTCCTCTCAAGCCCATGACTGTACTGCACCTGGGTCGCCTGCATATCCCTGCACTCTTTGAGATCCGCTCAGGAGATGAGATCTGTCGGAGCTGCATAGACACACTAGTGACAGGAGAGCGGAGAACCAGAGCTGGAGGTGGCAGAACTTTATTCCACCAAATTACAGCTGAAAAAAAAGCTGGATTTGGGATTGCTTACAGGAATATGTGCGCATTCAAACAAAAGCATTTATGGGGTCAGGAACCAAGGCTGGACAAAACCTGGCTTGTTATTGGCATTTAACTTAATCCCAAAAGTCTTCATTGGCACGATCGGGGCTCTGTATGGTAAAACCGTGTCTTTACATGTCCTTATTGTGTACATGCCATGCTGCAATCGACAGTATGCAAGGGTCTGGTCCTAATATTTCTAATAGCAGAACATAATGATGAGGATTTTTATATATTAATGAAATGTTCTTTGCGAAAGTTGAGAAAGCAATGCAGATATGAATGTCATCTTTAGAGAGATTGCCCACTACTAATGGTCACGGTTACAATATTTTACAAGACCTAAAGTGAGGACAAATATTCAACAGCACCACAAGCAGATTTTTTTGGAGAGATGAAGGCCAAGCTTTTGACCAGCTTTTAATTATCCATGTTTGTGTTACAGGTTTTCCATCACTTCCTGTCTGGTGAAACTGTTGTCTTGTAAATAATGTGAAGAAAAGTTCCTGTAACAGAACATTGAAGAGCAGTACAAACCTGACAGCTTCCCACTTACCTTCCAAGAGGCAAAATGGGAGTAGCTACTGAGAAACCCTTCCACTTCATTATCCCCAAGGAAGTCATTGGTGCAGATTGAGCAGTTTTCCTCTCCTCGCCAGTCATAATAAGGAAGGGCAAAGTTCTCATCCCCCGTCAAGAGCTGAATTTGTCTCTCCAGGAAAAGGAGGCCCAGCCGATGCCAACCGGGAAAAGCCGGACCTTGATGGGCGTAATTTCTGGACGTAAAAAAGCTCCCATCGATCAGGAGTGGTTTTGTGGAGTAGTAATGGATCCAGGAATAAACATCATAGATGGAGGCATCAACAAAGCGGTACGTGTCCTTGTGATGGCGGTCTCCGGTGTGCAGGACGACAAAGTTTTGACTTTTTGTGTTTTTGGCCAGCAGCAAGTAGCTGAAGAATCTTTTCCTTTCAAGAAAAGAAAGTTCTCGAATTTCCTTCCGCACAACAGTGTTTTTGCGGTCACATTTTTCACCAAAATACCCGTACTTACAGTCACCGCAGTCGTAGCCTCTGTAGTCATCAGAACACTCGCAGGTTTTGTTATAGTAATACCTTGGCCAGCCCAGGCGGTCATCTTGGTACTGGGGCACTTGACCAGCTGCAAAGGTAGTAATGACAACTCTGTTACGGCATTTGCCACGGCCTGACTTCGAGCCACAGGGGCTGCCGTCTATCCAAGGGGGGCAGCAGGTTTTTGTCTTAATTGCATCATCTGTGGTGCAGGTTCTTGGAAACTGACCCTGGACCAAATTATAAGAAAGAACGAGGAAAACTCCAAGGGCAATCATGGCTCACGGCAGAAAAAAGACTGACTCCTGGAAAAGACAGCAGACCTAGAGTGGTTATATAACATACAGGGACTAATAAATGCACGAAACACTGACTCAACTATAGGGCTGGTTTACAATTTATTAAAGGCAAACAGACTGCACTTTTGCAAGGGCAGTTGCACTATGCAAAGACAGTTACTCCAGAGCTTAGTAAATGAGGAGGAGGCTGTTGAGATGTTGACTTCCATCATCAAATCCTGTGCAAACAAAAATGCTTTTGTTTTTCTTGCATGTGATTGAGTATTACTTCCAAAGTGAAGCTTCACCTCACTTATTAAGCTCCAGAGAAAATTCCCTTGCAAGGAGCAACTGCACCTGTAAGGTTCACAGTTGTTTGCCTTTAGTAAATCCACCCCACTGCACATTCAGCATGTAGACATTTCACATTTTAACCCCCTTGCTGTCCATAGTCTGATTATTGCATTCTGTTTTCATTACTTAGCCTTATTTTAGACCTTGAGGGGAAATATTCCCGGGAGGATAGGCAGCGATACTTAACAACTTTATCTAAGTCGTATTGAAATATTCTGCCTCAATTATTCGGAATTTAGGCTTTCAATGAAATATACAAGGGGGAGTGGTCAACTTTTAGACCACATTTCTGGAATTTTTTTACGTTTATAAAACAATATCTTTAATATTTAATTTGCTATTACCATAGGCGTGAGCATGGAGTGTGCTGGGTGTGCCCGGGCACACCCTAATCACCCTGTGCGGCACAGATTTGCCCTGATGCCTGGGCCCTTCCATGACCCCCTAGGGTCACCACCTTTTCTTAAGGCCAGACGCGAACACTTTAGCGGCTTGCAACTTTTATTTTTTTTTGTAGTGTACAAAACAAATGAAAAACAAAATGTAGTACAAATAGATGTAAAAAATGGATAACCTTTTTAAAAATTGTGCTGCACCAAAATGAATAGGGTTTTGTCAGGAGTATGTAACACAGAGTGCAGAGGTCAGTAGTATGTAACATACAATGCAGGGGTCAGGAGTAAATGACAGAGAGTGCAGGGGTTAGTACTATGTAGCCCATACTGAATTAATAAGTGACCAGGGGCGGACTGACAAGTCGGTCAGTTCGGACACGGACCGAGGGCCCGGCCCCTGAAAGGGGCCCGCCAGCGCCACCTGCTGGAACTGTCAGTGCTCCCGCGGGCCCCTGCGACCATCGTTTCGGGCTCACCCGGGCCCCAGCGCTGCTGGCGTCACTATTGAAGGGGGGGGGCGACCACGGGTGACACCAGGCTCAGAGTCGGATTGACACTGGGCACCGCGGCTCCCTTTTTCCCTTCCGATATCCCTCAGCTGCACGCGATGTCATGTGAGGGAGAATGGGGGAGGAGGGACGAGGGAGTGAGGCAGAGAGTAGAGACATTGACAAACAGCCTCCTCCTCGGCTCTTACATTCACGCACACAGCCGGGAGCAAGAGCGGGGGAGGAAGGACACCTGCCATAAGAGGTCTGTCGCTATTGGAAGGGGGGGGGGGAGCACGGGTGACACCAGGCTCGGAGTCGGATTGACACTGGGCACCACGGCTCCCTTTTTCACTTCCGATATCCCTTATGTGGAAGGGGGAGTTGTGTACAGGAAAGCGGGGGGGGGGGGGTTTGGGTTAGAGAGGACTTGTATTAGAAGGAGGGGGGCAGATTTGAAGTTTGACCCCCCAGCACAATTCCTCTCCCCTCTCAAAACACCACCTAGCACATATCCTATCCCCCACCCCCCTTCCCCTCACTAGAATCACTCCTGGCAGCACAAGTGTTACCTGCCCAGGCCCTTCTTACCCCCCTCTTGAAAAGCATCCCGTGGCACATATCATCCTTTACCCCCCCTCCCAAATCACAGATCTCATCCTAGCTCCATCCTCCCTCACCCCCAGATTCCATCCCAGTGCCATCCACCACCCTGCTCCCATCCTGGCTCCATCTAACCCCCCGATCCCATACCGGATCCATCCACCCCCCAAACCCATTCCAGCTCCATCCACCATCTGCCATTCCACTCCAGCTCCATCCACCACCCCCTGTTCCCATCCTAGCTCCATCCACCACCCCGTTTCCATCCTGGCTCCATCTACTGTGGCAGGCTGGGAGGAGAGCCACGCCGATGCACTAGCCTGCTCAGTGCCCCGGGGGTGGGGGGGTGTGACACCATGTTTTACCACACCAGGTGACACTAACTCTAGTGATGCCACTGCTTGGATGGTAAGGGGGAGGGTGAGCGCTTTCTAATCACACAGATCGGGGATCTCCTGCTTACCCGGCGACCGCTGTCATCCGATGTCCGGCCCCCTGGCTCCTTTGACAGACATCACACTGGTCCAATGCCAGGGGACATGTGACGTCTATCAAAAGAGGTGGGACATTGGATGACAGCGGTCGCCAGGTGTCACAGCAAGAGATACCCGCTCTGTGTGATCCGGCAGCTCTCCTCTTTAACCCCCATGCACTGGTGAGGCTGCTTTCATGGGCACTGGTGAGGCTGCATTGATGGGGGGCTCTTTCCAACATAGGCTCTCAAATGGAAACAGAGAAGACCCGCACACAATATCATTACCCATTGCGCTGCACGCCGCTGCGCACTGGGCCTGCTGCAAACCCTCTAGTTCTACCGTCCTGGATAGGGGCCACAGTCTCCCTCCAAGTCCCTCCCTCGCCTCAGCAAACAGTGCCCGAAACGGCGAAAGAGGAGAGGACACCCCCAGCCACCCACAGCAGGACCAGGGTGCCATCAAACCACCCACTCTGACCCACCCACAGCAGGGCCAGGGTGGCAGCCAGGCACCCACGGAGACCCACCCACAGCAGGGCCAGCTAGCCACCCACAGTGACCCCCCCACACCAGGGAGCCAGCTAGCCAGCCACAGTAGGGTGCCAGCCAGCCACCCACAGGAGCCAGTCACAGAGGATGCGGGAGCCAGCCACAGCTACAGTACTAATAGTTAAGGTAAGAGGAGTGCTACACAGTGCCAATTTTATTTTTACTTTGTGAGAGGTTGGGGCAGGGGTGAGAGTCATGGCACAAGGAGGTAGACCCTTGAGGACCAGAGTGAATGAAGGTGTTCACTGTACACTCCATTAGAAAGAGGACCCCTCCAGGTCCCATTATTCCCCTTTGTAGTCTCTAATGGGACCTGCGGGGGACTCTCTCTAACGGACACTGTTAGAGAGACCCCCCTCCAGGTCCAGTAAAAAAAGGCAGAAATTGTACTTTGTTCAAAATGTAGGGGCGGGGTGAGACATGGGCGGGGTCAGGGGTGGGTCACGGGCGGGGTCAGGGGTGGGCCATGGGCGGGGTCAGGGGTGGGTCATGGGCGGGGTTTGACAGGGGGCCCTTGCTTTATTTGGACCGGGGGCCCCGAGTGTTGTCAGTCCGCCCCTGTAAGTGACCTACTGAAAGGTGCAAGTGGCCAAGATCTTGCCATCCTTCCAGAAGGTTTCTTCCTAGGAGCATCTTTCCCTGATGGAGGTCTCTCCAACTTACAGTCATGTCCAAAAATATTGTCACCCCTGCATTTCTGTCAGATATTGCACCACTTCGCCCAGAAAATTGTTGCAATTACAAATGTTTTGGCATCCTCGTGATTATCTCTTTTGTTTGTATTGCTATGACACAAAAGAGTGGAGAAACAAAAAGCCAAATCTGACACACGCAAAACTCCAAAAATGGACTGGACAAAATTATCAACACCTTCTCAAAATGGTAAGAAATAAATTCCATTCCAAGTGTGTGTGATGCTCCTGTAATTTGTAATTAAACTCACCTGTACCAATTAACAGGTGCTGACAATTTAGAAATCACACCGGCAACCAGTTAAAATGGTGAAAAATTGACTCAACCTTTCTGTCGTGTGTCTCTGTGTGCCAGACGGAGCACGGAGAATCGAAAAAGCAGCAAATAATTGCCTGAAGATTTGATAACAAAAATTGTGGAAAAGCATGGACAATCTCCAGGTTACAAGTCCATCTCCAGAGATCTCAATGTTCCTGTGGGCACTGTGAACAACATTGTCAAAAAGCTTACAGCCCATGGCACTGTAGCTAATCTCCCCGTACGAGGACGAAAGAAATAAATTGATCAAAGATTACAAGGAAGGATTGTTCGAATGGTGGATAAAGATAAAGAACCTCCATCAACTTTCAGACAAATTAAGGCTGGCCTTCAGGCACAGGGTACAACTGTGTTAGCTTGCACTATAGGTTGAATGAAAAGCGACGATATGGTAGGAGACCCAGGAGGACCCCACTGCTGACATAGGAACGTAAAAAAGGCAGACTGGAGTTTGCCAAAACGCACCTGAGGAAGCCAAAATCCTTTTGGGAGAATGTGCGGTGGACAGACGAAACAAAATTACAGCTTTTTGGTAAAGCCCGTCATTCTACTGTTTTCAGAAAAAGAAATGAGGCCTTTAAAGAAAATAATACAGTCCCTACAGTCGCGCATGGCCGAGGTTGACTCATGTTTTGGGGTTGCTTTGCTGCTTCAGGCACTGGATGTCTTGACCGTGTGCATGGCATTAGGGAATCTGAAGACCACCAAAGAATTCTGGGGTGCAATGTGGAGCCCAGTGTCGGAAAGTTGGGTCTCCGTCAGAGGTCATGGGTCTTACAGCAGGTCAATGACCCAAAAAGCACCCAGAAAGACAAAGCGCTGGAGAGTACTGAACTGGCCAGCAATGAGTCCAGATCTATATCCCACAGAGCACCTGTGGAGAGATCTCAGAACAGCAGTTGGGAATAGGAACCTTTCCAATGTGAGAGACCTGGAGCAGTTGGCGAAAGAAGAATGGTCCAAAGTTCCAGTAGAGAGATGTCATCAATCAACTCATTGATGGTTACAGGAAGCCATTGTGTACAAATAGAAATAAACGTATGTGCTACTCAAATAATAAAGTGCGGCGCAACAAAATAGTAATAAAGCTTCCAAACTCCTTAGTGTCACTAACACCAATAATGTTATTAAAGCCTATATGTTGGAGAAGCACTAAATCAAGTACATCAATATAAGTGTAAAACCTCAAGAAACATATAATATATATATATATATATATATATATATATATATAAAAAGACAAATGAAGTGAAAAAATATACAATACTGAATGAAAAAAAGAATCAAATTAAAAGTCCAATGCACAAATGATAAAAATCAAATAACAATTAACTGCAGTCCTTCTTCCAAAGTAAACGGTGAGTGCAAAAAATATTTTTTTAATTCAAATGGCGATAAAGTGCAGTCCTTCTTCCAAGATAAATGGTGAGTGATTGGTACTCACCGTTTACTTTTGTTATTTTATTTTCATAATTTGTGCACTGGACTTTTAATTTGATTCTTTTTTTCATTCAATATTGTATATTTTTTTCACCTTATTTGTCTATACATACGTTTCTTGAGTTTTTGCACTTAGATTTAGCACTTCTCCAACTTATAGGCTTTAATTACAGGAAGTCATTGATTTCTGATTTTTTTTTTCCAAGGGTGTGCTACCAAATATTAAATTGAGGGTGCCAATAATTATGTTCTGTCCGTTTGTGGAGTTTTGCGTGAAACGAGTCAGATTTGGCTTTTTGTGTCAACACTTTTTTGTGTCATGCCAACACAAGCAAAAGAAATAAAAATGAGAATGCCTTAAACATTTGTAATTGCAAACATTTTCTGGGCGAAGTGGTGCATTACCTGACAGAAATGCAGGGGTGCCAATATTTTTGGCCATGAGGTTGCAGTTAAATGGGCCCACAGGCTTCTAAAAAGGCTGCTGATTCCTGGCTCAACGCCACAGCCTTTCCATATAATATTTTTAAACCATAGAGACAAGAACATGGTCAATGTCAAGGAAGAAAACTGAGCTAATATTTGGAGGCAACACAGTTCTCTTCCTCCCTGATTTCTCACCCTTCCCCCATTCAGACATTCTCTTTTGTATACCATTTATGAGAAACTGGTGCAATATCAACCAGTAATGCCCTGTACACACGACTCCGAAATTGGCTGCCCACCGACATTCTTGAAGTCCATCTATTGAATGTTTCATACAAACAATGACACACACCACGGTTGCAGTAGCCGGAACAGAGGTGGACTAATTTTCGCACAGCTACTGCAACCGTGGTGTGTGTCATTGTTTGTATGGAACATTCAATAAATGGACTTCAAGAACGCCGGTGGGCAGCCAATTTCTTTCCTTATTCAGTCTTCTATGGCAGGCGAGCCCGGGGCTTGCACCCATGTGAGGAGTCTCACACTATTCATTGTGCCTGGAGTTTCTCACCTGGAGTGGCGATTTTCCTTTGCTGTCTACTGTAGGAGAGGGGCACAGAAGGGTCAAACAAAGATTCTGTGGAGGCAACAGACATCGTCTTTATTAACTGATGATGTCATTGGTTGTTAGGTGTCTCGAAGGTCATAATGGTGCATAATGAAAACACGTGACTTTGTGTAACTAAAAGGCTGGCTTGTATACAATTTTCAATCAATTTTTAGGCAATTTGTGAAGGTACCCCTGAAGAAACCTCAAAGGCGGCCTTGGAGTGTTTGCTTTTCCCAAATGGGGTCATTTGGTGGGTGTTTCCATTGTCCTGGTGCTCCAGGGCCTCCAAAAATGTGAAAGGTCATTAGGAAATTATATGTGTCATTTATGTTCCCAGACTGCCTGAAGATGCTTCTTTGATTTCAGGCCCCCTCCATGCATCTAGGCTGTGAAAAAGTCTCAAACATGTGGTATCCTCATACTCAGGAGGCATAGCAGAATGTGTTTTGGCTTGTAATTGCCAGTATGCCTATGGTGTGTGTGAGAAATAGCTCATTAAAATTACAACGTTGTGAAAAAAAAACACATTTTACTTAATTTTAACTTTAATTTCTTCATTTTCCAAAAAGCTATGACAAAAAAAGTTACGACTTCAAAAACTCACCATGCCTCTTACTAAATACATTGGACTGTCTAAATTCCAAAAAGGGTTCATTGGGGGGGGGGTATTTGTACTTTCCTGGCATTTTTGGGTCTCAAGAAATGAGATCAGCCATCAGCACATCAGGATTAATCAATTTTCAAATATATATCATACTTTGTAGACTGTTTAACTTTCCTATAGACTAAATAATACATAATGTTTTGGATTATTGTTACTAAAATAATGTAGAAGAATATACTTTGGTCAAATTTTATGAAGAAAAAATATTTATAACAAAAACTAAGAAAAAAAGTGTTTTTTCAGAATGTTCAGTATTTGTTTATTTATATAGCAAAAAATAAAAACCCAGTGGTTAAAAATAACACCAAAAAAAAGCTCTATCTGTCTCAACAAAATTATAAAAATTTCAGGTTCCTGCCCTATGCTGTGCTCTCCTCCCAGCTCCCAGCTCCTGCTTTCTGATTATCCGATCCATTCCCTCCACTCAGATCTCAGATTACACTCAGCTTCCTGCCCTATGCTGTGCTCTCCTCCCAGCCCCTGCTTTCTGATTATCCAATCCATTCCCTCCACTCAGATCTCAGATTACACTCAGCTTCCAGCCCTATGCTGTGCTCTCCTCCCAGCTCCTGCCTTCTGATTATCCAATCCATTCCCTCCACTCAGATCTCAGATTACACTCAGCTCCCTGTCATATGCTGTGCTCTCCTCCCAGCCCCTGCCTTTGGATTATCAGATCCATTCCCTCTACTCAGATCTCAGATTACATTCAGCTCCCTGTCATATGCTGTGCTCTCCACCCAGCACCTGCCTACCCTAGAAGGCCCAAGCATGCTTGCTAATTAAGTATTATTGCTGCACCCCACATTAAATGTTTATGTGAAAGAGTTACATTTTTATAAAGGTAGTAGAAAATATAAAAAGTTTAATAACAGGATACCTTTCAAATAATTTTAAATGACAATTGACCAAAAAAACTGTATATTTTACTCTTATAGAAAATTATATAAACAAGAAAAAACCATAGTAACTATAGTACCTTAAAAGTTCAGAAGAAATAAATTCCAGAAAGCACAAAAAACTATACTTGTCTTGACTTGGTGATTTCAAATTTTGTTTTAAACATTTGATACATATTTTTTAAAATATTTAAATATTTAAATCAAATTAAATAGACCCTTAATCTTAATTATAATGCAACTGTATTTACATATTCTGTTTGTGTTTTTAATTTTTGTGTGTACCACGCCTTAAAAAAGTATTGAGATTTTCCACATTTTGTCATGTTACAACCAAATACGTAAATTTATTTTATTGGGATTTTATGTGATAAGCCAACACAAAGTGGCACATAATTGTAAAGTGGAAGGAAAATGATAAATGGTTTTCAAAATTTTTTTTTACAAATAAATATGTGAGAAGTGTGTGGGGGCATTTGTATTCAGCCCCCTTTACTCTGATACCCCCAACTAAAATCTAGTGGAACCATTTGCCTTCAGAAGTCACCTAATTAGAAAAAAAGAGTCTGCCTGTGTGTAATGTAATCTCAGTATAACTTCAGGTGTTCTGTGAATCCCTCAGAGGTTTGTTAGAGAAACTTGGTGAACAAACAACATCATGAAGGCCAAGGAACACACCAGATAGGTCAGGGATAAAGTTGTGGAGAAGTATAAAGCAGGGTTAGGTTATCCCAAGCTTTGAACATCTCACGGAGCTCTGTTCAATCCATCATCCAAAAATGGAAAGAGTATGGCACAACTGCAAACCTACCAAGACATGGCCGTCCACCTAAACTGACCGGCCGGGCAAGGAGAGCATTCATCAGAGAAGAGCCAAGAGGTCCATGGTAACTCTGGAGGAGCTGCAGAGATCCACAGCTCAGGTTGGAGAATCTGTCCACAGGACAACTATTAGTCGTGTTCTCCACAAATCTGCCCTTTATGGAAGAGTGACAAGATGAAAGACATTGGTGAAAGAAAGTCATAAGAAGTCCTGTTTGTAGTTTGTGAGAAGCCATGTGGAGGACACAGCAAACATGTGGAAGAAGGTGCTCTGGTCAGAGGAGACCAAAATTGACATTTTTGGCCTAAAAGCAAAACGCTATGTGTGGGGGAAACTAACACTGCACATCACCCTGAACACACCATCCCCACCGTGAAACATGGTGGTGGCAGCATCATGTGGTGGGGATGCTTTTCTTCAGCAGGGACAGGGAAGCTGGTCAGAGGTGATGGGAAGATGGATGGAGACAAATACAGGACAATCTTAGAAGAAAACCTGTTAGAGTTTGCAAAAGACTTGAGGCTGGGGAGGAGGTTCACCTTCCAGCAGGACAACGACCCTAAACATACAGCTAGAGCTACAATGGAATGGTTTAGATCAAAGCATATTCATGTGTTAGAATGGCCCAGTCACAGTCCAGACCTAAATCACATTGAGAATCTGTGGCAAGACTTGAAAATTGCTGTTCACAGACGCTCTCCATCCAATCTGACAGAGCTTGAGATATTTTACAAAGAAGAAAGGGGAAAAATGTTCCTCTCTAGATGTGCAAAGCTGGTAGAGAAATCCCCAAAAAGACTTGCAGCTGTAATTGTAGAGAAAGGGGGTTCTACAAAGTATTGACTCCGGGGGGCGCTATACAAATGCCCCCCCACATTTTATACATATTTTATTTGTATCATTTATCATTTTCCTTCCACTTCACAATTATGTGCCACTTTTACATTTTTGGTTGTAACATGACAAAATGTGGAAAATTTCTAGGGCTTTGAATACTTTTTCAAGGCACTGTATAGCCTATCATTGCACTAATTGGATGTTAATACTTTGAATGATTCACATTTTTAATCGGAAGGAGTAAACCAATTATTATGAAGAATGCAATAAGAAATGTAAGGGTGCAATTAGGACGGCTAAGATAGAACACGAAAGGCACATAGCGGAGGAGAGTAAGAAAAATCCCAGGAAATTCTTTAAGTACATAAATAGTAAAAAAGGGAGGACAGACCATATTGGCCCCATAAAGAATGATGAAGGGATTCTAGTTAAAAAGGATGGGGAGATGGCAAAGGTTTTGAATGTATTCTTCTCCTCAGTCTTCACGAGTGAATCGGGGGGCTTCAGTAACCAAAACTGCAGTGTTTATCCTCATGACACGTCACAGGAAGCACCTCCATGGTTCACAAAGGATAAAATCAGAAACAGACTTGAAAAACTTAACATAAATAAGTCACCAAGACCAGATGGCTTAAGGAGCTCAGTCAAGTAATTGCCAGACTGTTGTTCCTAATTTTTACTGACAGTCTACTGACTGGAATGGTACCAGCTGATTGGAGAAAAGCCAATGTAACACCAATCTTTAAAAAAGGACCAAAATACATCCCTGGGAATTATAGACCAGTTAGCCTAACATCAATAGTATGCAAGCTCTTGGAGGGGATGATAAGGGACTATATACAAGATTTTAGTAATGAGAACGGTATCATTAGCAGTAATCAGCATGGATTCATGAAGAATCGTTCTTGCCAAACCAATCTATTAACCTTCTATGAGGAGGTGAGTTGTCATCTAGATGAAGGAAGGACCGTAGACGTGGAGTATCTGGATTTTGCAGAGGCATTTGATACAGTTGAATGACCACAACATACAGGGATATACAATGTAATATTGATATAAAAGCGCACACACAGGTTGGACTTGTGTCTTTTTTCAACCTTATCAACTATTATGTCTGGTTTTGAAAATCAGAAAAGTTGTTCCAAAGCTAATTTTTTTTGGTAGACATCTGAAGATAGCATTAAGTAATTATTTAAATGTATGTTTTATATTCAGTTATTATTAGTAAATTATGTTATACATTATATTTAAATAGTTAAATATTTTGGTAAGTTAGAACATATTCTATTAAAAAAGAAATAATACTAAATATCAGAGATCTAAGCTATTCCTATTTCTTATTAGAAAAATAGAAACTTGTTATTTCAGAACAAGCAAGCCAATTGTTCTGTCCACTTTTTGGAAATCAGAAACTTTATTTTTTATTTTTTTTCGTGCTTTCTTCCCATCCTCCTCCTCTTTATCGACCTTATTTCTAATCTTTTCAAAGCATATCTTTCTTTAAACTCTAATCAATCTAGTTGCTACAAATAATACGGGACTAGCCTTAAGTACCTATCTAGAGGCATATTGAATCATATTATATTTGACAAAATGAACATAACACCAACAATTATTTGAAATGGCGACTTTGACCTGGATAAATACATATTTCCTTCAGCAGAAATTACAGTTGATCTTTATACTATATATGTAATATGCTTGTTAACTGGAACATGCATTTTCCTGATGCCTATTTGACCTGTTCTATTCCCATATAGCTTGATAAAATATAGATAAATAAAGAATAGAAAAAAAAAAGATTTTTTTTTTTTGTTTTTAAAAAGCTCAACAATTTTTTGTTACCTTTAGACATTAAGTAAATATTTAAATATATTTATTTAATAAAGAGCAAATTAATTTGCTAATTTAAAAGTGCATTATTATAAAACAAGGACATGTTTTATTTAAAAAAAATATTACCAATAGTAAACGATAAATACGAGAGATCTAAATAATTCTAATTTTTAATCTGCCACTGGATCTGCATTCAACAGTAAAGTAATATTCCTTGCTTTGGTTCTGTTGTATCAATCATCACTGTATCTAAATTGAAAAATAAATAGAAATATAGAAATATCCAGCCCACCTGTAGGGTTCCCCTGCGTTGCGTAGCCTGTATGGCGAATGCCCAGCCTTATATATTTATCATGTTCTGAAAAGCGAAGCTCTGTGGGAAATATTTGGTTAATATTGTGCTTTGGCTGGACTAAACTTTTCCCCGGAAAATTAAGCAAGAACAATAGAATATGTTCTGATGCTGAGAATTAAAACAAAAAGAAAACCATTGTTTGTTCAAAGGGAGGAGGAGACGTGAATTCAAATGATATATAATGAAAACATAAATCCTACCTGAACTTTATTTTTACACGTATTTAATTATAGGGATTAATAGGGACTTTACATTTTTATGGTGAAGACCATTGACTTTGCGGGGGTCCTCATCCCTGACCTATCATAAAGAAATGTATCCAAAATTGGGACTATATTATTGGTACAACCACAAGAAACCCTCAAGAATCACAATTTATTATTACCATTCATGTAAAAAAAAAAAATTTTTATTTTGCAAGTAAAAACGCAGAGAGGGTGTCGCTAGTGATCACCCTTCAAATTCAATAAAAACAGCTACATATAAATAAATTCCCTTAATAACGGCCATATGACGGGGTACTATAAGTAAATCTTTCTTCTGGATTCCGTCAGGTCTACGCATTTCATGGTCCATCACCACTTCATCAGGCCCTGATACTTTACATCAGTCTACACTCACCGGGCCACTGTATTAGGTACACCGGTTCAATTGCTTGTAACACAACTTGCAAATCAGCCAATCACATGGCAGCAACTCGATGCATTTAGGCGTCTAGAGGTGGTGAAGACATAGTTACATAGTTATATAGTTACATAGTTACATAATAGGTGAGGTCGAAAAAAGTCACAAGTCCATCAAGTCCAACCTATGTGTGTGATTATGTGTCAGTATTACATTACATATCCCTGTATCTTGCGGTCGTTCAGGTGATTATCTAATAGTTTCTTGAAACTATGGATGCTCACCGCTGAGACCACCACCTGCGGAAGGGACATCCTTGCCGCTCTTACAGTAAAGAACCCTCTATGTAGTTTAAGGTTAAACCTCTTTTCTTCTAATCTTAATGAGTGGCCACGAGTCTTGTTAAACTCCCTTCTGCGAAAAAGTTTTCTCCCTATTGTGGGGTCACCAGTACAGTATTTGTATATTGAAATCATATCCCCTCTCAAGCGTCTCTTCTCCAGAGAGAGTAAGTTCAGTGCTCGCGACTTGCTGAAGTTCAAACGGAGCATCAGAATGGGGAAGAAAGAGGACTGAAGTGACATTGAACGTGGCATGGTTGTTGGTGGCAGACGGGCTGGTCTGAGTATTTTTGGGATTTTCACGCACAACCATCTCTCGGGGTTTACAGAGAATGATGGGAAAAAGAGAAAATATCCAGTGAGCGGCAGTTGTGTGGAGGAAAGTGCCTTGTTGGTGTCAGTGGATAATGGGCAGACTGGTTCCAGATGATAGAAAGGCAACAGTAACTCAAATAACCACTCGTTACATCCAAGGTATGCAGAATACCATCTCTGAACGCACAACACATCCAACCTTGAGGCAGATGGGCTACAGCAGCAGAAGACCACACCGGGTGCCACTCCTGGTAGCAAAGAACAGGAAACTGAGGCTACAATTGGCACAGGATCACCAAATTTAGAACAACAATAATTATCACGCTTGGTACTCCAAGGTATGAGTGGGGACACCTCTATTGAGAAGGTGGCATATATTGCCATACACAATAGTGAAAATTATCGTGGGATTTGGCAAGGTGGGTCAGTGATAAACAATAAGGAACAATATTCCAGATATCAGATGGGGGAGCAGGGAATGGATTAGAAGTGGATTTACATTTAAAATAAAAAGATACAATTAAATAAAATTATTATAAAACTTGTTGTGGGATATAAGAATTAAAAGGAGTCCAAACAAAGTCCATGTATCCTGGGTAGTAACCTCAGGAAAGGAATAAGGATCTTAAACTTACATTGGAGAGGCAGCACGCTGAGGAACAGAAGTGGGGAATAGAGACATAAAAAACAAAGAGCAACGCCAATCTTAGTGTAGCAATGTATGAAAACAAAATGTATTCCAAAGATAATGCACTCACTAGTAAGTGGTATATAGCAGGCCCATCAATAGAAAGCAACCAATAGGTTCTAGAGATCCAGGGCGGCATCAGTAGAGCGCGGTGTCATCATACTCGGTGGCACCGATGGTTTCCGGTGTCCTGGGCTAGATGGCCAATTGGAAAAACGTTGCCTGGTCTGATGAGCCTGGCTTTCAGCTGCAACATTCAGATGGTGGGGTCAGAATTTGGCGCATAGATCCATCCTGCCTTGTATCACTGGTTCAGGCTGGTGGTGGGGGGTGTAATGGTGGGGGGGGGGATATTTTCTTGGCACACTTTGGACCCCTTAGTACCAATTGAGCATGGTTTAAACACCACGAGTATTGTTGCTGACCATGTCCATACCTTTATAACTACAGTGTCCCCATCTTCTGATGGCTTATTAGGAATGAAAAAAATGCAGCACGCCAAGCTAAATATTACACTATTACACTTTGGAACTGTCTTAGACAATTTTCTCCTTTTTCCAAATAGTATATGGCATGTAGAGTGGTGCCATAGAGATAAAGAGAAAGAAAGGGGAAGAAAGGACCGAAACAAGGGAAGAGGTTAGAGAGAAAAAAGAAGCGGTTGGGGTGGGGGTGGGGAAGGGGGAGGTATGAGAGGATGTGGAGTCTTGGAGGTGCAAGAGTGGAATGAGTATTATTTAGACAATTTCGCCAGGATTCCATATATCTCACAATGGTGATCCAAGATGAGTTCTGTCAGCAGTATCGTATTCAAAAAGTGCCTGCCCTTCTTCAGAGAGTCGAACATAAGTGTCCAAGTTTTGGAGTATCGTTCATGTTGGTTTTGCTCCGAGAGAATAAGATCTTCCATTTTGTTTATTTCTTCTACTGAGCCAAAGACCAGTGGTCGGTGGCTGTGGATTTTTCCAGTTGAGAAGAAGACATGTTTTGCCACCGTCAAGAAGATGGCGGATAACAGATTTCTTGTAGATTTTTTTCTGGAATAGCGGAGGAGAAAAAAAAAAAAAACAGGATCGTCAGGAATTGGACGTTCCGTGAATTTTTGTACGGTCTAACGGACCGCTTTTCTATAATTGTTTGAGTTTGGGACACAACCAAAAGATGTGCAGAAGTGTCCCTCATTCCTCCTGACATCTCCAGCATGTAGTCATAGGGAAGAATTGGTGTAACTGTGACGGTGTGCGTATCCTAGTCAGGATTTTAAAATTGGTTTCTTGTATTTTTGTGCATATAGAGGATTTGTATGTAAACCGAATGATGTGTTTTCGTTGGTTCATAGTGAATTTACGATTTAGGTATTGCTCCCATCTAGTTAGGCAAGGTGGTTGGCGGTTTACTGGGGGGTGTTATCAGCAGTTAATAGGTAATAGAAAGTACATGCGGCAGAATGCCATCATCTGAACAGTACTCCTCGAGAGTAGTAAGGGGCTGGCAATAATTATTGGGGGGTGAAAGGGACCTTAGAAAATGACGAAGTTGGAGAGCTCTCCAGAACTCTTATTTAAATGGACCTGAGGGATTTGTAAGGGCAGGTATCGATGGCCAGCCCTCCGACAGCAGGAAATGGGAGACTTGGAATCGGCCTGAGTCAATCAAATTTCGTAAGGTTGCATCTTGGTAACCCAGTTTAAAGTGCGGGTTCCCCAGTATTGGGAATAGTGGTGAGTTTGGGGAGGAGAGAGAGGCTTGAGTGAAAAGCTGCGAAAAAATTTGTGTCGTGGGGCCAATGAGGGGGTGGCATTTCATAGTTCCTTACAGAGATAGGTAGCACCAGGGTGCCCTATGAAGAGGTATCTTACTTTGGGTTTGTTCAAGTTGGGACCATAGCTTGGTGTTCTGGTGTCGACACCAGTCAATGAGTCTACCTAGGTGTGTTGCTTGATAATATTTGCGTATGTCCGGCACTGCCAGCTCCCCATGTTGTTTGGGGAGTGAGAGTTGTAGGCGAGGCCGTTTGTGGGCTCATATGAAATAAGTAAATAATGGATGTATCTGTTTGAAGTAACTAGAGGGGATGATTATTGGTAAGGCTTGGAGCAGTTACAGAAATGTAGGAAGGATACTCAATTTAAGTATTCTGCAGTGGCCAAACCACAAATGCAAACCAGTATGTGTTTAGAGGAGCTCGGACTCTTTTTAGGAGTGGGGGAAAGTTAAGATCAAATATTTGGAGGAATTAATGTGCCTAGGAATTTCAGTGCGGAGTTCGTCCATTTCAATTCATAGCTCACTTGCACATGTAAAAGAAGGGATTGTAGTATACCCACTCCCATCGCTTCGGATTTGGTGAAATTAATTTTCAAAATTGATAGAGCAAAAAAAATCTTGAATCCGCGAAAGGATTTTCAGGAGCGAGATTAAAGGATTTGTAAGAGAGAACAACATGTCGTCAGCATATGCTGACACTTTCTGATGAGTCCCACCAATGTCAATACCTGTGATGTCTGGGTGTAGACATATTTTGCATAAGAAGGGCTCCAACGACAGGGCAAAAAGGATGGGTGACAGGGGACAGCACTGTCTCCTCCTGTTGGTAATTAAGAAGTGTTCGGCCTTGACCTGAGCGGTAGTGTCAGAATAGATTGTAGAGATCCAATTGAGCATGGTGTGCCCAAACCATGCATATCTTAAAACTGAGAACATAAATTGCTAGTTTACCCGGTCAAAGGCCTTCTTGGCATCGGTTCCCAGAAATATGCACGGGGTGTGGGTTGTGTTGGCTACATGTAGCAAATTGAGGACTTTGCCTGTGTTGTCTCTTGCTTCATGAGATGGTATGAAGCTCACTTGGTCCAAGTGGATTAAATGTGGTAGATGTTGCTGGAGTCTAGATGCTAAAATTTTGGTAAACAATTTGAGATCAATATTTAGTAGGGATATTGGCCTATAACTCTCACAGGATGTGGGATCTTTACCCTCTCTAGGGATCACCGATATACAGTATCTCACAAAAGTGAGTACACCCCTCACATTTTTTGTACATATTTTCTTCTATCTTTTCATGTGACAACACTGAAGAAATGACACTTTGCTACAATGTAAAGTAGTGAGTGTACAGCTTGTATAACAGTGTAAATTTGCTGTCCCCTCAAAATAACTCAACACACACCCATTAACCACTTGCTGACCAGCCGCCGTCATTATACTGCGGCAGGTCGGCTCTCCTTCGCAAAGCGCCGTAGGTGTAAGTCGGTCTGTGGGTAAAAAGGACGTCAGTTTTGTTTGGGTACAGCGTCGCATGACTGCACAATCGGCGCAGTGCTGAATCGCAAAAAATTGCCTTGTCATTAAGGGGGCAAATCCTTCCAGGGCTGAAGTGGTTAATGTCTAAATCTCTAACAAAAAAAGTGAGTACACCCCTAAGTAAAAATGTCCAAATTGGGCCCAGTTAGCCATTTTACCTCCCCGGTGTCATGTGACTTGTTAGTGTTACAAGGTCTCAAGTGTGAATGGGGAGCAGGCGTGTTAAATTTGGTGTTATAGCTCTCACTCTCTCATGCTGGTCACTGGAAGTTCAACATGGCACCTCATGGCAAAGACCCAAGAGGTTCCCCTCAGAACAGGCCTCTCCATGGTCGACCAAAAAAGCTGAGGGCACGTGCTCAGCGTCATATCCAGAGGTTATCTTTAGGAAATAGACGTATGAGTGCTGCCAGCATTGCTGCAGAGGTTGTAGGGGTGGGGGGTCAGCCTGTCAGTGCTCAGACCATACACCGCACACTGCATCAAATTGGTCTGCATGGCTGTAGTCCCAGAAGGAAGCCTCTTCTAAAGATGATGCACAAGAAAGCCTGCAAACAGTTTGCTGAAGACAAGCAAACTAAGGATATGGATTACTGGAACCATGTCCTGTGGTCTGATGAGACCAAGATAAACTTATTTGGTTCAGATGGTGACAAGCGTGTGTGGGGGCAACCAGGTGAGGAGGACAAAGACAAGTGTGTCTTGCCTACAGTCAAGCATGGTGGTGGGAGTGTCATTGTCTGGGGCTGCATGAGTGCTGCCGGCACTGGGGAGCTACAGTTCATTAAGGGAACCATGAATGCCAACTTGTACTGTTACTAGGGATGGGCCGAACACCCCCCGGTTCGGTTCGCACCAGAACATGCGAACAGGCAAAAAATTTGTTTGAACACGCGAACACCGTTAAAGTCTATGGGACACGAACATGAAAAATCTAAAGTGCTAATTTTAAGGGCTTATATGCAGGTTATTGCCATAAAAATTGTTTGGGGACCTGGGTCCTGCCCCAGGGGACATGGATCACTGCAAAAAAAAAGTTTTAAAAATGGCCGTTTTTTCGGGAGCAATTATTTTAATAATGCTTAAAGTGAAATAATAAAAGTTTAATATTCCTTTAAATTTTGTACCTGGGGGGTGTCTATAATATGCCTGTAAAGGGGCGTGTGTTTCCCGTGTTTAGAACAGTCTGACAGCAAAATGATATTTCTAAAGGATAATTTAAAACTACTTGCGGCTATTAATCAATTGTCAGTCCGGCAATACACATAAAAGTTCATTGATAAAAACGGCATGGGATGCATCAGAGGGGGGCGGGGTCACCCAGCGACGACACTGTGTAGCCCCGCCCACAGTTTTAAAATAGCTGTCACCTGCGAGGACGCATCAGGCGTGTGCCTCCCATGGAGACAGATCTTCTTTATTTTTTCTTTTCGGTCCGTCGGCGGAGGTGAATGGACTACGTGGGACAGTTTTATTTTTTTATTTTTTAATAAAGGAGTTCTCCCACAGTGTGTGTTGTTTTTTTTTACCATTTTCACACTTTTTTTGGGAAATGGTAGGAGTACATTTGTACCCCATTACAATTTCAAACAGGGGGGGCCGGGATCTGGGGGTCCCCCTGTTAAAGGGGGCTTCCAGATTCCGATAAGCTCCCACCCACAGACCCCCACATCCACTGGGCAAGGGTTGTGGGGATGAGGCCCTTCTCCCCATCAACATGGGGACAAGGTGCTTTGGGGGGGCTACCCCAAAGCACCCTCCCAATGTTGAGGGCATGTGGCCTGGTACGGTTCAGGGGGGCTCCCCCCTCTTCTCCTGCAGCCTGCCAGGTTGCGTGCTTGGATAAGAGTCTGGTATGGATTTTTGGGGGGACCCCACGCCTTTTTTTTTGGCACGGGGTTCCTCTTAAAATCCATACCAGACCCTTCTGTCTGGTATGGATTTTGAGGGGGACCCCACGCATTTTTTTAAAAATCTTGGTTCAGGGTTCCCCTTTTATGTGTATTGCCGGACTGACGATTCATTAATAGCCGCAAGTAGTTTTAAATTACTTTTTTTCCTTTAGAAATGTCATTTTGCTGTCAGACTGTTCTAAACACGGGAAACATGCGCCACTTTAAAGGGCATACTATAGACACCCCCCAGTTACAAAATTTAAAGGAATATTACACTTTTATTGTTTCACTTTAAGCATGATTAAAATCACTACTCCCGAAAAAACGGACGTTTTTAAAACTTCTTTTTGCATTGATCCATGTCCCCTGGGGCAGGACCCGGGTCCCCAAACACTTTTTCTGGCAATAACTTGCATACTAACCTTTAAAATTAGCACTTTTGATTTCTACCATAGACTTTTAAAGGGTGTTCGGCGGCTTTCGAATTTGCCGCGAACACCCCAAATTGTTCGCTATTCGGCGATCAAGCGAACAGCCAATGTTCGAGTCGAACTCATGTTTGATCTGAACATAAAACCCATCCCTAACTGTTACATACTGAAGTCAAGAATGATTCCCTCCCTTTGGAGACTGGGCCGCAGGTCAGTATTCCAACATGATAATGACCTCAAACAAACCTCCAAGACGACCACTGCCTTGCTAAAGAAGCTGAGGGTAAAGGTGATGGACTGGCCCAGCATGTCTACAGACCTAAATTCTATTGAGCATCTATGGGGCATCCTCAAACGGAAGGTGGAGGAGCACAAGGTCTCTAACATCCACCAGCTCTGTGATGTCATCATGGAGGAGTGGACGAGGACTCCAGTGACAACCTGTGAAGCTCTGGTGAATTCCATGCCCAAGAGGGTTAAGGCAGCACTGAAAAATAATGGTGGCCACCCAAAATATTGACACTTTGGGCCCAATTTGGACATTTTCACTTAGGGGTGTACTGACTTTTGTTGCCAGCGGTTTAGACATTAATGGCTGTGTGTTGAGTTATTTTGAGGGGACAGCAAATTTCCACTGTTATACAAGTTGTACACTCACTACTTTACATTGTAGACAAGTGTCATTTCTTCAGTGTCACATGATATAATAAGATATAATAAAATATTTACAAAAATGTGAGGGGTGTACTCACTTTTGTGAGATACTGTATGCTCTTGTAAGGTTTCCCTAGGAAAAGATGTTCCTGATCCCAGCGCATTAACCTTTTTGACCATAAAATGACCAAGGGAGGGTAGTAGAGTTTTATAATACTGAATTGTGAGTCCATCCGATCCTGGCGCTTTACCCGGCTTAGTCTTCATCTATAGCCATTTGCAGTTCATCTGAGGTGATGGGGTCTTCCAGTGCCTCACCCACAGTAGCAGGTAGTTGGGGCATTTTGAAGGACGTTAGGTATTCTGCTATGTCTTCCTGGGAAGGAGTCACAATTTGTAAATTATAGAGGGAGGTATAGAATGTCTTAAATTCTTGTGTAATAGGTTTGGACAAGGTGACCTTTTGTCCGCCCAGGGATATGATTTGCGGCATGTAGGTTGCCAATTTCTGTTCTCAAAGTCATTTGGCCAATAGTCTACCACATTTATTTACAGACTCGTATGACAGTTTTCGACATTTGTAATGTCGCCTTAGCTTCGAAGTAAATTAGTAGTTTGTTTGTGTAAAGTCATAAGTTCTTTTTTTAAAGGCTGTGCCGGGGCGTGTTTGTGACGGGATTCTAGGGCCTGTAAGTCCCGTAAGAGAGATGTCAATTGTATCGTATGCTGCTGCTTAATCCGGGAGCCATTCTTAATAAGCACTTTGCGAATGACTGCTTTGTGAGCTTCCCAGATAATACCCGGGTCACCGTCTGGAGTGTCATTAGTTTGGAAGTAGAAATCTAGCTCTTTAGTGACATCTGTTAGGACCTCTTTTATTTGTAGAAGGCTCTCATTTAGCCTCAATGTGCTAACCTTCAATGTGACATCAAAAATCTGCAGAAAATCGAATAGTGTGTATGGGGTCTTAATCAGTAGGGTTCAATATTGTGTTGGCCCACCCTTTGCAGCTATAACAGCTTCAACTCTTCTGGGAAGGCCGTCCACAAGGTTTAGGAGGGTGTCTATGGGAATGTTTGACCATTCTTCCAGAAGAGCATTTGTGAGGTCAGGCACTGATGTTGGACAAGAAGGCCTGGTTCGCAGTCTCCGCTCTAATTCACCCCAAAGGTGTTCTATTGGGTTGAGGTCAGGACTCTGTGCAGGCCAGTAAAGTTCCTCCACCCCAAACTCACTCCATGTCTTTATGGTCTTTGGAAGAATGGTCAAACATTTCCATAGACACACTCCTAAACCTTGTGGGCAGCCTTCCCTCTTATGGAAGTTTTACAACCGAACGGAGGGAACTTTGTCACAGGAGAGGCTGAACCCGTGAAGCCGGCAAAGTGAGGGCAAAAATAAAAATCTTCCTTCTGTTGGTATAACCATCTGAGCATTTGAGGAACAAAAAGAGTATGCCGCCTGGGGGGAGGTGACTTATTTAAATATAGTATAACCAGTCCTGATTAGGCGAAGGGCGGAGTCTATCCCATATGTGTATGCTGTCATGCTTGTGTCGGGAAACATTTGTACCTATAGAGGGGAAGTCTGCGTAAATATACATAAAAAAGTCTGTTAACCACTTGGAACCTGCCTGCAATGCAGGCAAGCAGCCACTGTAGCCAAAGTGACGTACCCATACATCGCTGCCTGTTTCCGGGTTTAAGGTGTGCCCCCCATGCAGCTACCACTGTTGAAGCTGTTATTGCTGCAAAGGGCGGGCCAACTCAATACTGAACCCTACAGACTAATGCCCTGTACACACGGTCGGATTTTCCGACGGAAAATGTGTGATAGGACCTTGTTGTCGGAAATTCCGACCGTGTGTAGGCTCCATCACACATTTTCCATCGGATTTTCCGACACACAAAGTTTGAGAGCAGGCTCTAAAATTTTCAGACAACAAAATCCGTAGTCGGAAATTCCGATCGTGTGTACACAAATCCGACGCACAAAGTGCCATGCACGCTCAGAATAAATAGAGAGATGAAAGCTATTGGCTGCTTCCCCGTTTATAGTCCCGATGTCCGTGTTTTACGTCACCGCGTTCAGAACGATCGGATTTTCCGACAACTTTGTGTGACCGTGTGTGTGCAAGACAAGTTTGAGCCAACATCCGTCGGAAAAAATCCTAGGATTTTGTTGTTGGAATGTCCGATCAATGTCCGACCATGTGTACGGGGCATAAGACTGGGATGTCATTAAAGTTCATGTGCGTATAAAGGCAAGCGTCCCAATACTTTTGACAATATAGTGTATGTAGTATATATAAAACACAAAGCGCTGTGATGCTAAATAACTGATAATTACACATAAAACCAAGTGAGGCTGCTATCAAAAAGGGGTGTTTTCAGAATCACTTAAAAAGGAATAAATTATAATATTTGAAGGGCTTCACAATGTGATAAAAAAGATAAAGATAAATGCTCAAATAAATCCAGCAGTGAGTAAAAAATCCTAAAAGAAAGTCCAGCAATAAAAATGTGTGAAATTATGAAGAATAAGTGACACCAAATGTGTAAAAAGTCCACATAAAAAATATATAGGAATATATTCAAAAGGTTAAAACTATAAAATATATAATCCGATTGACATAGAGCTTTGATCAGGTCCCACTAGCAAAGCTGTTTAGAAAAAAACACTTGCTTAATTAAGGTGCTCATTGAAACTTTTGGCAACAATGTTTCTGTTGCTTCTGTTCACATCAGATGTGATAATCACAAACAGATCTCATTGACACAGCAGATAAGAGAAAAGTCAAAAGTCCTTGAAAAAGTCACGTGACCGCGACGCAACGTGTGGGAGGAGCCAAGGACGCTCTGTGCAGACAGGCAGTATCACACAGTGTTCTGCAGCGATTCTGATCCTGTCTGAGGCGGCTGACTGCTATAGTGAAACCTGCATATGCCTTATCATTATAAGGCGCACGTGAGTGGACTGAAGTTTGCCTGTGTACCTTGGTATCATAACTAGTGTACAATGATCGTTTTTTTTCTCTTATCTGCTGTGTCAATGAGATCTGTTTGTGATTATCACATCTGATGTAAACATCTGATGCCGCGTACACACGACCGGACTTTACGGCATACTTGGTCCGGCGAACTGGAGTCTGTCTGACAATTCGATCGTGTGTGGGCTCCAGCTGGCTTTTTTTTCTCAAAAGTTTGACGGACCTAGAAATGAAACATGTTTCAAATCTGTCCGACGGACTCGAGTCCGGTCGAAAAGTCGCTCGTCTGTATGCTAGTCCGACGGACAAAAACCGACGCTAGGGCAGCTATTGGCTACTGGCTATGAACTTCTCTGTTTTAGTCCGGTCGTACGTCATCACGTACGAATCCGTCGGACTTTGGTTGATTGTGTGTAATCAAGTCCGTTCATTCGGAAAGTCCATCGTAAAGTCTGTCGAAAAGTACGCCGGACAAAGTCTGCCGTAAAGTCCGCTCGAGTGTGCATTAGAAGTCATCGGTGATTGGAGTCTGAAGTCTCCAAAGCCTTCATGGAAGGGTCTTGTTGCAACAGTTTGGGGAAAGGCCTTTCCTGTTCCAGTATAACTGTGCCTCGTGCAGCTGAGGATCCAGCCAGTAAACACTTCCTGTCTAAGGCCTTGTACACACAGTATGAAAATCCCCGGGGAAGATATACTCTGCTCGTCTTCAGACTTTTCCCTTCTGATTTTCGTACTGTGTGTACAAATATATTTACATTGAACAATACAAAGTGGTTAAATAAGTGCTCAAAAATAAAGTGCATTCAATGTAATGGCCAAAAACAGCCACCAGATGTCACCACCTGGATGCAAATGGTAGATCCACCAACACCAAACACACAGGCCACTCATCGGACTTACATGACCTCCATTACAGGTAGTCACATTAAGCAAAATGATGATGCTGTTTTTAATGATCTCCTCAGCGATTGGTGGGGCCAGCAAGCTTGGACACAGACTAGATCTCCCACAAATGGTATAAAAAGAGGAGGGTGCCTCCCATGGAGAATGGAGAAGTACGTAATGTTTATTGTAAAAAACACGCTATACAAGTTACACTTACAATGGTAAAAGTTATCAGAGCTCACAATTGATGCAGGGACACCGATATGCGCTCCACCTTCATTCCACTGCCGGCAGAAGTGATGTGTCACGCAAGATCCTACCCAATGCGTTTCATCAGCATGACCCCTGATGACATCAGACGTGCTGACGGAGCACATTGGTTGGGATCTTGCGTGACTAGACCTGGTCACTTGTTCAACCAGGGTGCCCATATGTAGCACCCTGATATTTAGGCAGGGTTGCTCTTAAATTTACTTGCCAAGTAATCATTGTCTTGGCCGATTTATAGGAAGTCAATTGGTTTCACCCTAATTCTGGAGTTGCTGCACTCTCTTCTGCCACTAGATGGCTGGGAATCTGGTGGCATTAGATAAGACAAGGGCATTGCAAGGTCAGGTTATGGGTATATGGGGTGTCTCAGCCAATGGGCAGGGGTTTTCTTGGATCCCTTGGCCTGCTGGGAGAACCTATATATTTGGGTGGGGTCTGGTGATCGGTGTTCTGTGCCACCCGGACTGCTGTCTGGGTGGACATGTGTTGTACGCCCCGGGCTGCTAGGCCAGAGTCTGAGGCCTATCCCAGGAAAATCTGGCTGCTAGGCTGTCTGAGGGCCTATCCAGAAGCAAGAGAGCAGTGTAGGGTTGGGATTGCAGCTTGCAGTGTCAGGCCCTTCCTTCTCTGAGCTGGCCCCTCAGCTGTCGGCTAATTGCCAGCTCCTATCTCTCCACCTGTTGATGATATCCTGCTTGTCGGTTCTGCCTACTTAAGCCATCCAGTGCAGATGATCTCTGCCTTCGCCTTGGTCACATCTCTAGAGATGCTCTCCTGTGTTCCTGTTAAAGACTTGCTTGGCTGACATTACTTCTGGCTCCAGACCCTGCTTGCTGTTCTACTACGCTGTTCTCTGGCTCTGTGACATTTTGGCTTGTCTGACTGTCCATTCCGGTTCCTGAACTCTGGCTATGTTTTGACTACGTTTACTCTGTTTACTTTTTTTATTATTATTAAACAAGTGTGATTTAACTGTACTTCTGTCTCAGATTCATGGTTTCTGACATGCAGTCCAACCAGAAGTGACAGTTCTGCTGGCCGGAGAACCTGTCTTGGTCAGAGGTAGAAGGGAAGCTGTCGCCACTAAGGGAGCAGCCACCTTATTACCAGGGACCACAGTGAGTAACTGAAGCAAGTACCAGAGCAGTATTCTCACCAACCAGGGATGGCAAAGAATTGGGAAACATCAGCAGGTGTCAAGCCACTAGCCAGGGACCCAACCAGCGGAGGTGACGCTTGCAGAGCAGCCTTGTGTGCCAATCTAGGGACCAAGCATGCCAGTGGGGTGACGCTTGAGGAGTATCTGTGAATGCCAAGCTAGGGACCCCGCAGGTGACGCTTGAGGAAGATATTGAGTGAGAAAGTTGGAAGAGCTCAGGAGATCCAGTGGCAGTGGATCAGCAAGTCTAGTGAGAGCGACTGGGAGCTCAGCTGAGTGAAGATCTACAAGAAGTGATTTTAGAGGAAGTAAAGAAGTTTGTTACAACTTGTGTTAGAAACTGTTATAAGACTGTGCTATAGGAGACAGCGATCCTACTCATGCAGATGTGGTGTCCTGCTGGATGCCTTTCTCTGCATGGCTGTATATCTATAGAAGTCTCGGAGTTTGCCAATTAACATTGCAACTACCTAAGGGTGTCCTGGCCCTAACCCACTCTCCCACAGTTCTGTTCAAGAGAAAATAAATCTCTTTGCATTCAAGAAGTGTCTGGTGCCCATTGATCTACCTTACATTTCACTCACCATGCCTTGTAACCCACTCTACACAGAAGGATGTCAGCTGTCCCTAACTCTGGAGGTCACCATTAGACCAAAGGGGACCCGGGACTTTTGATTGGGGAGTCAAGTTTACCTTTGTAAGTGTAATAAACATTTTTTTGTAGAATCAGCAATTTCGTCTATCTTTTTTCCTTTTTATTTGCTGGAGTTGTTGCTTGGCGTGAGATTGCAGAGTACATTGTATCATTATATTGAGCAACAGGTGCTACGCACTTATGAATGTTTTATTTGCTTAAACTGAAGTAAAATATTTTTTGGTATACCCAGCAGAGCAAATAATAGTAGTAATAGCAGTAACAATTTACAAACTGGATATTATCAAACCTAATTTTACCTTAAACCTAATTTCAGCTAGAAACCTGGCTCGGGGGGGGGGGGGGGGGGTAAAGTCCATAGCTCCTCGGCTGTGGCATATGGAGAACCCTAAATCTGGGATTCATACACTTAGGGACTAAAAGTCCCAGTCCTTACTCATTCATTTCCACTGGCCAGTGGTGTCCCTGTTTGGCAGCCAGCATTGGGGCCCAAGACTGCGTTGGTGCGCTCTTCAACAGAGTTTTTGTAATTCGATAGAAAAAAAAGAGTAATCCTCCAACAAATAATTGGGGAGTCGCAAAGATTGTGACCAGCGGCCTCTCACCACTCAAATTCATCATGGGGTCTCCCCCTCTTTTGGAATGCTAGATCTATGATTAATCAGCCTCCTGCAGCCTCCGGGGGTGATAGCAGTAGCTCTGAACACCATTGCAGCAGTCCCAGGCGAAGCTACAGATGTTCTGGGTGCAGATGTCCTCTACAGCAGTCCCTTCTCTTCAAGTTCCCCTGCACACACACCGTGGTCCCTCTGGTGTGGTGGTCTCTGGCAGGCTACAACAGTTCAGTCTTGATCTAGTAACACAGGGAGTGCTGGCGCTCAGAAGTATCTCCAGACTTAGCAGCACACCAGCCAGTGGAGGCTGGTGGTAATTTTTTTGGCAAACAGTGCACCCATAGCCACTCCCCCTCGGTCGGGCCCGGAGTACTTACCCCATCTATGGTAAGCATCACGGGCGGCTTTCCCTTCTCTCATCCGCAGGCATCACAGGCTGGGGCATCACAGGGGTCAGGCATCACAGGCGGCTTCCCCCTCTCTCTTCCGTAGGCATCAGGGGTGGCGGGCATCACGGATGGCTTCCCCTTCTCTCCTCCCCGGGCATCACGGGCAACTTCCCCTTCCTCTACTCGGCAGCTTCTGTCTCCTCCCTTCTCCTCGGCAGCCAATCGGAATGCTTTTCTTTTCGGCCAATCAGGAAACGGGTCTTATACCCGCTTCCTGATTGGCGGGGAGGAGCTTGAGTGTGAAAATAGCGAATATCTATTCGCTATTGTCATACAACTGGGTGGGTTTGATTTGCAGTGCTCTGTGTCCCAAGTCCATTTTGCCTATTAGAGCCTCTGACTCTAATCATGTGCTTCAAAAAAACACCCCCGCCATTGGAATTCATGCATTTGGCGTCCTGCAAGGGGCCAGACGCATGGATGGGGGAGGCGGTGCCCGTCTCAATGAATAGGCCGCCCCTGACACCAGCAGCCTTGCATACATGAGACTTGGTTTTATATAGAATACAACAGTGGAAATGGTTTATCAAAAGCTGTCAGGCTAAACAAATATCCTAAAGGAAGGTCCTTGCAAAAGCTGTCATATTCATCACTCTGAACTGGAAATTGAAGCACCGCATCCAAAGCTATAAGTCCAAAATCAAGTTTATTCCAAATATTAACAGTGTACGGTTTTTAATGGATTTTGGGAGTCTGACATCATCCCTTTCATCATGGTTTGTTCACAATGGGACTCAAGAAGAAACAGATAAAATATAATGTGTGGGTGCACACTGCAACACAATAACATTCAGCCTCAGCTAATATTTGGAATAAAATTAATTTTGAACACAAACCTTTGAGTTTGGCACTTTCATTTCCAGTTCAGAATCTTGCCTACACAACCTAGGGTGGCCATGGTGACCCCATTGGTGTGGAAGCTGCCTACCCACTAGGGTTTGACATCATTGATCTAAAATTTATTTTGAACACAAACCTTTGCGTTTGGCACTTTAATTTCCAGTTCAGAATTTTGCCTACACAACCTAGGGTGCCCATGGTGACCCTTTGGTGTGGAAGCTGCCTACCCACCAGGGTTTGACGCCATTGATCTACCCTGCCCCCTTTCCGATATAATCACTTCTCTGGCAGTCCATGTCTCTTTCCAGGTTTGATGCCATTGATCTACCCCCCCCCCCCCCCTTTCCGGGATAATCACTTCTCTGGCAGTCCATGTCTCCTTCCAGGAGTGTTGAATGCCTTTGTCTCCTGCTCTGCACTGTGATTTCATCCTCTGACTCCTACATCACTACTGGACACAGAAAGAAACCATGGAATGAGGTGGGGAAAAAACACTCTCAACAGCGTTGAATGCTGAAAAGTCTGATAGGCCCTGCAGCACAGGAAAAGAGGGAGGGTGGCTGACACGGGCTGCTGAAATGTACACATGAGATCTCTTCTTTAAAGGACTTTCTTTCAGGATTTTTTTTAGCTTGAATGGGTTGCCCTGCACAGTGCTTTGTGCTTTGCCCATTATGCAACATATACTTAAAGTGATTAGAAACAGTTTTTTTCATTTTTTCAAAATATCTAGCAGGTTTTTATTTACCTATTCTGTGCGAGAGGCCCGGATCTTCCTCTTCTCAGGTCTTCAGCTGGCGCTCTCCTGGCCCCTCCTCTTCTTGGTGTGCCACGATAGGAAGCTGCTTCTGTGGGCTCGATCCCAAGCTGCACTGCCTGCATCCATAGACAGAGACAGCGCAGCTCGACTCTGCCCCCCATTCACTCATTACAGGAGTTGACTGACAGCACCCAGAGCCAATGGCTTCTGCTGCCTCAGCAAAGCCTATGAAATTTGGAAGAGACACTACAGATGGACATAACACTGGATCGATTGAGGACTCAGGTAAGTATAAGGTTGGTGGGGGGGCTTATAGCTACCTAAATATTTTTTACCTTAATGCAAAGAATGGGGATGGTATGACAGTAGGCAGTATGTACAGGAGAGGAGTGTGGAGGGTATGACAGTGGGCAGTATGTACAGGAGAGGAGTGTGGAGGGTATGATGTTAGGCAGTATGTACAGGAGAGGAGTGTGGAGGGTATGACAGTTGGCAATATATGCAGGAGAGGAGTGTGGAGGGTATGACAGTGGGCAGTATGTATAGGAGAGGAGTGTGGAGGGTATGACAGTGGGCAGTATGTACAGGAGAAGAGTGTGGAGGGTATGACAGTTGGCAATATATGCAGGAGAGGAGTGTGGAGGGTATGACAGTGGGCAGTATGTATAGGAGAGGAGTGTGGAGGGTATGACAGTGGGCAGTATGTACAGGAGAGGAGTGTGGAGGGTATGACAGTGGACAATATGTGCAGGAGAGGAGTGTGGAGGGTATGACAATGGACAGTATGTACAGGAGAGGAGTGTGGAGTGTATGACCATAGGCAGTATGTACAAGAGAGGAGTGTGGAGGGTATGACAGTTGACAGTATGTACAGGAGAGGAGTGTGGAGGGTATGACAGTGGACAGTATGTACAGGAGAGGAGTGTGAAGGGTATGGCAGTGTGCAGTATGTACAGGAGAGGAGTGTGGAGGGTATGACAGTGGGCAGTATGTACAGGAGAGGAGTGCGGAGGGTATGACCGTAGGCAGTATGTATAGGAAAGGAGTGTGGAGGGTATGACAGTGGGCAGTATGTACAGGAGAAGAGTGTGGAGGGTATGACAGTGGACAATATGTGCCGGAGAGGAGTGTGGAGGGTATGACAGTGGACAGTATGTACAGGAGAGGAGTGTGGAGGGTATGACAGTGGGCAGTATGTACAGGAGAGGAGTGTGGAGGGTATGACAGTGAACAGTATGTACAGGAGAGGAGTGTGAAGGGTATGGCACTGTGCAGTATGTACAGGAGAGGAGTGTGGAGGGTATGACAGTGAGCAGTGTGTACAGGAGAGGAGTGTGAATGGTATGACAGTGGGCAGTAAAGACATGAGAGGAGTTTGGAGGGTATGCCAGTGGGAAATATGTGCAGGTGAGGAGTGTGGAGAGTATGACAGTGGGCAGTATATACAGGAGAGGAGTGTGCAGGGTATGGCAGTGGGCAGTATGTACAGGAGAGGAGTGTGCTGGGTATGACAGTGGGCGGTATGTACAGGAGAGGAGTGTGGAGGGTATAACAGTGGGCAGCATGTACAAGAGAAAAATGTAGAGGGTATGACAGTGAGTAGTATGTACAGGAGAGGAGTGTGGAGGGTATGACAGTTGGCACTATGTACAGGAGAGGAGTGTAAAAGATATGACGGTGGGCACTATGGGCAGGAGAGGAGTGTAATGGATATGACAGTGGGCACTTTGTGCAGAACAGGAGTGTTGAGAATATGACAGTGGGCAGGATGTACAGGAGAGGAGTGTGGAGGGGCAGTATGTGATGCAGAGTAAAAGTGCATAGGATATGACAGTGAGCACTATATATAGGAGAGGAGTGCATAGAATATGACAGTGAGCAATATATACAGGAGAGGAGTGCATAGAATATGACAGTGAGCACTATATACAGGAGAGGAGTGCATAGGATATGACAGTGAGCACTATATACAGGAGAGGAGTGCATAGGATATGACAGTGAGCACTATATACAGGGGAGGAGTGCATAGGATATGACAGTGAGCACTATATACAGGAGAGGAGTGCATAGTATATGACAGGGGGCAGTATATACAGGAGAGGAGTGCATAGAATATGACAGTGAGCACTATTTACAGGAGAGGAGTGCATAGGATATGACAGTGAGCACTATATACAGGAGAGGAGTGCATAGGATATGACAGGGGGCAGTATATACAGGAGAGGATGGTGGAGGCTTTCAGGTAATATGCATAGAAGAGGATTTTGGAAGATATAATAGGTGGGCAGTATGTGTGGGAGTGTGCAGGGTATAATGGGAGCACTATCAGCACTCCCATTAAAATCTGTGTTCAGCATTTACAAACTGGAGCTGAATGGTACTTTAAAAGCTTCAACAAATCTTGCTGAGAGCTCTGCAAATGCTTTGTGATAGCTTGCTGTTCACACTGTGCCTATAAAAGCTGAAGCCTGTGTGAAACAAGCCTAAGGCAGCTGTTCTCAGCCAGAGTTGCCCCAGAGGTTGCTAGGGGTTCCTTGAGCTGTGTACCATTTGATGGTGCCTGCAAAGTTCCAGGGCTGATGCCACTTAGCAGAGCCAGATGCATGATGCCAATAATCTTTTTAGTTGTGTGGCATTCTGTCCACCACTGTCAGGGTGGACACCAACGTGTCCACTAGCCACCAACGTGAGGGGTATTTTACCACTGACTCTAATGAATTGGTTTTAGTGAGGGTTCCCCAAGACCTGAAAAAAATGTCAAGGTTTCCTCTGGGGTAACGAGGTTGAGAAAGACCGTTCTAAAGCGATGAGTCCAGGAACATCATCATTGGGCACATGGTGCAGGCAAATAGATGTAATCAGCCAATATTTGCTCTTCCACGTGTGAACCCGAGTGGTGAGGTTACCCGGTTAATGGTTAGAGAGATCTTGGCTCGCACCAAAGTGTGGACACATGCTGTTCTATATAAGTGGTCAGTCAGTCCATAAGATTTTTGGCGTTCTCTCGGTGGATCCCAGGACTCTGTAGTGAGTATACATGATTTGATAATTATTCAGATTCTTTTTAAAAAAAAAGTAGATTTACAGCAAATATCTAGTGATGATTTTTTTACCATATTGGTCCTTATGGGCCATTGCCTGGGGCAGATGGGGCAGATGGGGCAGATGGGACAGATGGGGCAGATGGGGCAGATGGGACAGATGGGGCAGATGGGGCAGATGGGGCAGATGGGGCAGATGGGACAGATGGGACAGATGGGGCAGATGGGACAGATGGGGCAGATGGGACAGATGGGACAGATGGGGCAGATGGGACAGATGGGGCAGATGGGACAGATGGGACAGATGGGGCAGATGGGACAGATGGGGCAGATGGGACAGATGGGACAGATGGGGCAGATGGGACAGATGGGACAGATGGGACAGATGGGGCAGATGGGACAGATGGGGCAGATGGGACAGATGGGGCAGATGGGGCAGATGGGGCAGCACCAAGCCTCAGAATTTACAAAATGTGTTCCTTTTTTCTTATTTTGTTTCCCTTGTTTGGCCACCCCTGGAACATTTATGGCTAAATTCAGAAAATGTAACTGAGGGGGGTGCAGTGGATATGAGAGACGTCACAAGCTGGACGGTGCACCAGTGCGTTGCACCCTCACCAAAGTGATGGGATCTCATGCCCCGGGGCTAAACGCTCAATGTAAAAAAGGCCTAAAATGGGGGTCTCCAAACTTTTCAAACAAAGGTCCAGTTTTCTGTCCTTCAGACATTAGGGGGCTGGATTGTGGCCATTGGGGATAGAGAATGTCCTGGGCCCAGCATCAATGAGGGCAAACTTGGCTTCAGTGTTGATGGTCAGTAGGGGTAGGAAAAGTGCCCCATCATTGGTGTCAGTGGGAGAAATAGTGCCTCATCATTGGTGTCAGTGGGAGGAATAGTACCCCATCATTGGTATGAGTGGAAGAAATATTGCCCCATCATTGGTGTCAGTGGGAGGAATAGTACCCCATTGTTGGTGTCAGTGGGAGAAATGGTGTCCCATCATTGGTGTCAGTGGGAGGAATAGTGCCCCATCATTGGTATGAGTGGAAGAAATGATGTCCTATTGTTGGTGTCAGTGGGAGGAATAGTGTCTCATACAACCCCTGGCAAAAATGATGGAATCACCAGTCCCTGAGGATGTTTCTTCAGTTGTTTATTGTTGTAGAAAAAAAGCAGATCACAGACATGGCCAAAAACTAAAGACATTTCAAATGGCAACTTTCTGGCTTAGATTTATAGAACAAGCACAGGGAATAAATTATGGAATCACTCAACTCTGAGGAAAAAATTATGGAATCACCCTGTAAATTTTCATTACAAACACTAACACCTGCAACAGATTAAATCTGCTTGTTAGTATGTAGGTAAAGAGGAGTGATCACACCTTGGAGAGCTGTTGCAACAAGTGGACTGACATGAAGCATGGCTCCAACACCAGAGATGTCAATTGAAATAAAGGAGAGGATTATCAAACTCCTTGAAGAGGGTAAATCATCACGCAGTGTTGCACAAGATGTTGGTTGTTCACAGTCAGCTGTGTCTAAAACATGGACCAAATACAAACAACATGGGAAGGTGGTTAAAGGCAAGCATACTGGTAGACCAAGGAAGACATCAAAGCGTCAAGACAGAAAACTTAAAGCAATATGCCTTGAAAACAGAAAATGTACAACAAAACAAATGAGGAACAAATGGGAGGAAACTGGAGTCAACATCTGTGACCGAACTGTAAGAAACTGTCTAAAGGAAATGGGATTTACATACAGAAAAGATAAAAGAAAGAAATCTCTAACACCTAAACACTAAAAAACAAGGTTACAATGGGCTAAGGAAAGGCAATCGTGGACTGGATGATTGGATGAAAGTCATATTCAGTGATGAATCTCGAATCTGCATTGGGCAAGGTGATGATGCTGGAACTTTTGTTCGGTGCCGTTCCAATGAGATTTATGCAGATGACTGAAGAAAACATGCAAATTTCCACAGTCAATTATGATATGGGGCTGCATGTCAGGTAAAGGCACTGGGGAGATGGCTGTCATTAAATCTTCAATAAATGCACAGGTTTACATTGAAATTTTGGACACTTTTCTTATCCCATCTATTGAAAGGATGTTTGGGGGATGATGAAATCATTTATCAAGATGATAATGTATCTTTCCATAGAACCAAAACTGTGAAATTCCTTGAAGAAAGACACATAAGGTCAATGTCATGGCCTGCAAACAGTCCGGATCTCAATCCAATTGAAAATCTGTGGTGGAAGTTAAAGAAAATGGTCCATGACAAGGCTCCAACCTGCAAAGATGATTTGCAACAGCAATCAGAGAAGGCTGGAGCCAGATTGATGAAGAGTACTGTTTATCACTCATTAAGTCAATGCCTCAGAGACTGCAAGCAGTTATAAAAGCCAGAGGTGGTGCAACAAAGTACTAGTGATGTGTTGGAGTGTTATTTTGTTTGTTTGTTTTTCATGATTCCATAATTTTTTCCTCAGAGTTGAGTGATTCCATAATTTATTCCCTGTGCTTGTTCTATAAATCTAACTGTTACTGGCCACCACAATTATTTTTCTTGATTTCTTTTAGTGTTTCTTAAAGCCAGAAAGTTGCCATTTGAAATGCCTTTAGTTTTTGGCCATGTCTGTGATCTGCTTTTTTTCTACAACAATAAACAACTGAAGTGTGACAGACCTAGCCGGGAGAGAGACTTTTGGAGGGGACTGTATGCTAACTTCTTGCCGATCGATCGTGGGCCCTGGCATTTGGGGGAACGGTGCTCTTTGGGAGCTGTGTGCCTGGGGACCCTTGAGGTGGCATTACTGTGGATTCTGGTCCTGGTCCCCCAGGACACACAGACTCTGGGGACCCTGGATTTGCCATATTGGAATAGTGACTGATTCATACCGTTGGGACTCCTACTGTTAAATGCTAATGTCATCAATTCCAGCTACCTGTCTGTTGTCTGCTAAAATGTGTATTGTAAATAAGTCTCTAGTATGGGATCTAAGAGTCATTAGATCCCCATTGTTGTTTGTGTTTAATTAACTCTGCTATTGTGATAATGTTGATTGGATTTTCTGAGCTACAAGACGGCCAGTCTGGCCTAAAGGTCAGGTCTGAGTCATCTAGGCTGTCTAAAGGGATTAGTTAATTAGCTCATGTTAATTAGGTTCATTAGGTTACAGCTGTATTGTTAAAGTAATATGAGCAGGAGGTCTGCACCTCCTCTTTTATTGTATAAATTAGACTGTATTCCTGTCAATAAAGGGAGATTCCTGGTTGAACTTGCATACAGCCTGCCTGGTGTTTGTTCTGAGCTACGCAACTGGGTTAGAACGTCACATAGCTGTAGTTCTAATCCCTGGGCATTGGATGACAGAACAATCAGACGTTGCAATCTGATTCTATAGCAGTAGAGGAGTGTCGGGAGAGTGGAACCGAGCGAGCAAGGGGCTCGTTACATGAAGGAACATCCTCCGGGACTGGTGATTCCATCATTTTTGCCAGGGGTTGTATCATTTGGAAGAATAATACCTCAAGCGCCATATAAAGGGTAGCAAAGGTCCACATATAGCCCTCTAGCCCTCCGGTCGCCGTTTGGAGACCCCTGGCCTAAAGTTCCCCAAAATAAAATTTAGATTTTGGCACCAATGAATGAAATCATCCACAGGATGACTTGGGTGGGGGGATTTGGGTTCTATGTCCGAGGTCCTCCTGCCTTCTGTTCCCATAAATATTTTCACATATTTACAACTATGGTAGTTCACCTTACCAAAAATAATGAAAAGGGTGAGCTAACTTACAACAACCTCCCCACCTCTCCAGTCCTTGCGGCATCTACCTTATGTGATTCCCATCTTCCAATGCCCTCCAGTATCAGCAATTTTTAGATTTTCCTTAAACAGTGTTGGAGGCCGTATGGCAGCATATTGCTAACAATGGTGAGTGTTCATTAGTCAGCCCTGGCCACATGACCGTGTTGATCAGTGGGAAACTCATTTTGGGATGCCGTACCGGAAGAAAAGAGCCTCAGAAGAATTCTAGTTGGTCAGCTTGGTCACATGACTAGTGCTGGCCAGTGAGCACTTGCAATTATTCATATTATGCCATTACAGAGACTTTGGCACTATGTAGTAAGAATTTAAAGGGCGTGGTTGAAAAGGGTGGCAGAACATGGGGATGGCATATTGTACACTCAGCAGGCGGGGAAGATGTTGTGTGTTAGTTCACCTTTACATTTTTATTTTTTTTTGTGTGAAAAAAACCCTTTAAATCAGCACCAGGGACAATACTTTGACAGGTGTCCAGTGTGCTGGAGGCTACGCTGTTCCTTGAAATCTTCAGACCTCAATATTGAGTTGGCCCACCCTTTGCAGCTATAACAGCTTCAACTCTTCTGGGAAGGCCATCCACAAGGTTTAGGAGGGTGTCTATGGGAATGTTTGACCATTCTTCCAGAAGTACATGTGTGAGGTCAGGCACTGATGTTGGACGAGAAGGCTTGGCTCGCAGTCCCTGCTCTAATTCATCCCAAAGATGTTCTATCAGGTCGAGGTCAAGACTCTGTGCAGGCCAGTCAAGTTCCTCCACCCCAACTCGCTCATCCATGTCTTTATGGACCTTGCTTTGTGCACTGGTCCAAATCATTTGGTGGAGGGGGGATTATGGTGTGGGGGTTGTTTTTCAGGGGTTGGGCTTGTCCCCTTAGTTCCAGTGAAGGGAACTCTTAAGGCGTCAGCATACCAAGACATTTTGGACAATTTCATGCTCACAACTTTGTGGGAACAGTTTGGGGTTGGCCCTCTTGTTCCAACATGACTGCTCACCAGTGCACGAAGCAAGGTCCATAAAGACATGGATGAGCGAGTTTGAGGCGGAGGAACATGACTGGCCTGCACAGAGTCCTGACCTCAACCCGATAGAATACCTTTGGGATGAATTCGAACGGAAACTGCGAGCCAGGCCTTCTCATCCAACATCAGTGCCTGACCTCACAAATGAGCTTCTGAAAGAATGGTCAAACATTCTTCTAGGTAGACTTGCACACTGTTTTTGAAGGAACTCTGCAGATAGTTGTTCTATGTACATCTTAGAAAACGAAGCACAGATCTTCTGTAGATGTCAGCTGCCTCAAATCCTTCTGTGTGTTCATGTGATTCCAGACAGACTCCATGATGGTGAGATCAGGGCCAAACCATCAGGGTGTGGGAGCCAAACCATTACTTTCAGGATGCCTTGTTCTGAAGATAGTTCTTGATGACATTGGCTGTATGTTTGGGATAGTTGTCCTGCTGCAGAATTAATTTGGGGCCAATCACACACCTCCCTGATGATATGGCATGATGGAGAAGTGTCAGGAAAGGTTCCACCTGCTGGTGGCGCTGTCAGACCTTTGGCTTGCAGTACTGGTGTCCACCAGCGGGTGTCTCCTGGCAGTCTGAAACTGTCAGGAAAGGCTTCACCTGCTGGTGGCGCTGTCTCATCCTTGGGCCGCAGTACTGGCGTCCACCAGCAGGTGTCTCCTGGCAATGTGGAGCCAACATTATCTCCTGGGATCAGGCATCACCTGAGGCTGATTGCAGGAGATGTATATTAATACCCGGCAAGCACTCACACACTGGCCTTGGTATTGTCCTTGCGCCCTGACCTGTGATCCCTGACCCTAAACCTGGAACCTGAACCTGTCCCTCCTGTGACCCTGTTACTTTGTACCCTTGCCCTGCAGCCTGACCCCGTCCACCTTCTCCCTGTCCTGTTTGCTTCTTGCCCCATCTGTTGATCTCCCGTTGATGACCCTGGCTTGGCTACGCCTACGATTTTGGTATTTCCCATCTATTGTATATACCTGTTTACTGTTGTTATTTGTGGGTCTCTGTCTGGTAGTTGGATTGTTGTGCACTGTGTTGTATTGGAGGTGTTTGAATTTATATTTCACTTACCTTAATAAATTACACTATTTCACTTTACATGCGTTTGGTTTCCCCTGTTGCTGTCCACGCAGCTCTGGTCACACCTGTTCATGACAAGAAGTATCTGCCTGGATATCTCAGCATTGAGGACACCATTGATCCTGACCAAATCTCCAACTCCATTTGTAAAAAAAATGCAGCCCCAAACTTGCAAGAATCCTCCACCATGTTATATTATGATAATGACCTTAAACTCTATTAAGTTCCCCTGTAACTACAATAATTAAGGTGTGAAATTACTATTTACATTTTTTTGTTCTTTTTTAAGGAAAATGAGGGTCCTATTGTACCTTGGTTTCAGTGTGGCTCTGCTGTGTTTGGTGGTCTTTGCCGACCACGAGGGGAAGAAACATGATCACAAACATGACCATGAGAAGAAAGGAGATCACCAAGACCACCACCATGACCACAAGCACCATAACCATGCCGATAAAATTTTGTCCATCAACAAAATAGCAGCTGGCAATAAAAAATTTGCATTTGACCTCTTTAGCGAGATAGTCGCTGACCATCCAGAAGAGAACATCGTCATTTCCCCAGTAAGTATATCTGTATCATTGGCCTTTCTGTCCCTCGGTGCCATGGGCAAAACCCATGACCAGATCATAGAAGGCATTGGCTTTAACATTTCTGAGATTTCCAAAAAAGAATTCGATGATGGCTTCCACGATCTTCTGGAAATGTTAAATGATGATGACAGAGAGCTGCATCTCGATAGTGGAAATGGCCTTTTTGTGAGCCAAGCATGGAAAATCAAGGATGACTTTCTCAACAAAGCTAAAAGCCTCCGGTCCGAAGCCTTCGCTGTAAACTTTGAGGAAAATGAAGAAGCCAAGAAACAAATCAACGACTACGTTGAGAAGAACACGAACGGGAAGATCGTCGATGTGCTGAGCAATGTAAACAAGGACGCAGCTTTAATTTTTGTTAACTTCATTTATTTCAGAGGTAAGTCAATAATTTATATCTGAAAATTAACCACTTCAGCTCCGGACGGTTATACCCCTTCATGACCAGGCCATTTTTTTGCTATTCAGGACTGCGTTCCTTTAAATGGCGATTGTGTCGTCATGCAGCAATGTGCAAAAATAAATTTATAGAATTTTAATCACACAAATAGAGCTTTCCTTTGGTGGTATTTGATTACCAATTGAATTGTTATTTAAAAAAAAAAAAAAATATATATATATATATATATATATATATATATATATATATATATATATATATATTTTTTTTTTTTTCTAATTTCTGTTATAAAACATATCCAATAAATTCAAATTTCTTCATAAATTTAGGCCAAAATGTATTCTGCTACATGTCTTTGGTAAAAAAAAAAAAAGGATCCCAATAAGTGTATATCAATTAGTTTGTGTGAAATTTATAGAGTCCACAAAAAATGGGATATATTTGAAACTTAATCAGTCCCAAAGTACTGACGGCCAATCTCATTTCTTGAGGCCCCTAAAAAAAACGGGAACAGTACAAATACCCTCCAAATGACCCCTTTTTGGAAAATAAACAGTCAGAGGCATGGCGAGTTTTTTGAAGTTGCAATTGTTTTGTCCACATTTTTTGGAAAATGAAGAAATTAAATAAAAAAATGTTCAAAATTGTTTTTTTTATTTTTATTTTTTTTACATACTGTCAACAGTGCAGTACAGCATCATGTGACTGGTGTGGCGGTTATCAGGGACACTGACTGGTGGCGCTATGTTAAAAATAAATAAATAAATAAATAAACAATTTGTTTTTCAATTTTTTAATATTTTTTTAAAATTGTTTTATTATCATTTTCTTTTCTTTTTTTTTACACATATTTCTCACTATAGTATCACTGTACGACACTGTATGATTTTTCTACTTTGATTGCTGTTACAATGATGATCATCAATGTAACAGCAATGTTCTCAACTGTCATGAACGGGTTACCTTAATCACTTAGTGGAAACATTTACCCCCTTAATGACCAGGCCATTTTTTTTTAGGCGATACGACACTGCGTCGCTTTAACTGACAATTGCGATTGCTAGTGATCTGTTATTGGCTACAGCTAATCACATGGTACAGGGTGCTGTGATTGGCCCAGGTACCATGTGATAGCGGTGGGCCAATCACAGCAAAAAAATACAACTTTTATGAATGACATTTATTCATAACAACTTTGTTTACATTGTGATTATGTGATTATCTGTATCCACAATCTGCTGTGTCCAGTGGACACATCAGTCACGGGTGTGGCGTGCAGCAAGTCCCTAACCCCGAAACAGGCTAAATCACGTACAAAAAAGTGATCTGGCCTGCCTGTGGTGGCTGCCGCCAGGAAATGTACTGTGGGCGTTCAGCAAGTGGTTAAATAAATGTAAATGATATCTTTCAGGGTGGCTTTGAATATGAATTCTGTATTACTGGAAGGATTGCCTTGGGGATGTAGAATAGAGAGCAATGGACCCCTTAACCACTTGCCGACTGGCCATAGTATATATATATATATACTGTTCTAATGACCGGAACCCGGAACGGTCAAATCCGGGTCACCTGATCTCTTTGATAGCTTCTGACTGGCTATCACAGTGATCAGTCACTGGGAACCCCCCCTCCCCGTGTTCTCTGTCTCTGTGAATGGAAGAGAGAGATACATTGTATCATTCTCTGTTCTTGGAGAGATAGAAAAAAAAGTGTGTGAAGAAAAAGAAAAAAAAAAATTAAAGAAAATTAAATTAAATATAAAAAATACCTAGATGAAGCTTTGATCTAGGTCAGTGCCAGGGTTAGTGTTTGGGTCAGGGTCAAATTTCAAGGTTAAAGGTCAGGGTCAGTATTTTTTTTGGACAGGATTTTTTTTTAAATCAGTGTCAGTGTGATTTAGGTAGCATTTAAAAAAAGCAAAATGCACACAATTGTTTCTGGGCTGCACTACGGGTCCTACGATCCAGCGATGTGCACGAGCGCAGCGGCTCTAGCCGCTGTCTCCCTCCTCATTGGATAGATTGATAGCCATTGGCTCCCACTGCTGTCAATCAAATCCTGTCACACAGAACCAGAGGGGCGGGGCCAAGTCTGTGTCAATAGACGCAGTAGCGGGGCTGGGGACTGACCACGCAAGGTGCCCCCCCCCCATCGAAAAGGGCTTTCCGGGGGGCACCCAGCGAAAAGGAGGGGCCTGGCGCACCAGCGGGGGGACCCCAGAAGAGGAGGATGCTGTGTGCTGCTCTGTGCAAAACCATTACACAGAGCAGGTAAGTATTAGACATGCGCACTGCCAAAAATTGTGTTTGTTTTCATTTAATTCATTTTTGTTTGTTTTTCTTTCTTGGGTCATCCATTATGATCGAAATTCCTTATTTCGAATAAATCCGTAACTTCGGAAAAATTCGAATTTGTTATATTCAACGTGTTTAGATGCGGAAATCGTAAATTCTGAAATTTGGAAATTTGAAAATCCAAAAATTCGAAAATCTGAAATAATAACTAACTAATAATTAATAACTATTACATTTTAGGCATTGGAATTTCCTTTCAAATTTGGCTGTGTATGAACATAACAAATACGAATTTATCCGAAGTTACGAATTATCTGAAATAACGAATGCTGCATCTAAATGGATGGAACGTAACAAATTAATGATAAGAAAAAAAATAATAATAATGAAACCTTTGTATTATTATTATTATTATTATTTATTATTATTAATTTGTAACCTTCCTTTTATTTTTAGATGCGGCATTTGTTATTTTGGATAATTCGTAACTTTGGATAAATTTGTATTTGTTACATTCACTAACAGCCACATTTGAAAGGAAATTCCAATACCTATAATTTAGTAGTTAGTTATTATTATGAGTTCATTTTCGGATTTTCTTTCTTTAGAATTTTCGGATTTTCCAATTTTCCAATTTATGAATTTACTAATTTTCAAATTTACGGATTTTCTGAAAAATTAGTTAAACGGGTTTTCGTTAATTAGAATATTTCCAAATGAACGAATTTGTCGATAAATGAATTCGGAACTAAACAAATTGCATATGTCTAGTATGTACAGTGGGGAGGGAAAGTATTCAGACCCCCTTAAATTTTTCACTCTTTGTTATATTGCAGCCATTTGCTAAAATCATTTAAGTTCATTTTTTTCCTCATTAATGTACACACAGCACCCCATATTGTACACACAGCCCCCCATATTGTACACACAGCCCCCCATATTGTACACACAGCACCCCATATTGTACACACAGCACCCCATATTGTACACACAGCACCCCATATTGTACACACAGCACCCCATATTGTACACACAGCACCCCATATTGACAGAAAAACACAGAATTGTTGACATTTTTGCAGATTTATTAAAAAAGAAAAACTGAAATCTCACATGGTCCTAAGTATTCAGACCCTTTGCTCAGTATTTAGTAGAAGCCCCTTTTGATGAGTCTTTTTGGGAAAGATGCAACAAGTTTTTCACACCTGGATTTGTGGATCCTCTGCCATTCCTCCTTGCAGATCCTCTCCAGTTCTGTCAGGTTGGATGGTAAACGTTGGTGGACGGCCATTTTTAGGTCTCTCCAGAGATGCTCAATTGGGTTTAAGTCAGGGCTCTGGCTGGGCCATTCAAGAACAGTCACAGAGTTGTTGTGAAGCCACTCCTTCGTTATTTTAGCTGTGTGCTTAGGGTCATTGTCTTGTTGGAAGGTAAACCTTCGGCCCAGTCTGAGGTCCTGAGCACTCTGGAGAAGGTTTTGGTCCAGGATATCCCTGTACTTGGCCGCATTCATCTTTCCCTCGATTGCAACCAGTCGTCCTGTCCCTGCAGCTGAAAAACACCCCCACAGCATGATGCTGCCACCACCATGCTTCACTGTTGGGACTGTATTGGACAGGTGATGAGCAGTGCCTGGTTTTCTCCACACATACCTCTTAGAATTAAGGCCAAAAAGTTCTATCTTGGTCTCATCAGACCAGAGAATCTTATTTCTCACCATCTTAGAGTCCTTCAGGTGTTTTTTAGCAAACTCCATGCAGACTTTCATGTGTCTTGCACTGAGGAGAGGCTTCCGTCGGGCCACTCTGCCATAAAGCCCCAACTTGGGGAGGGCTGCAGTGATGGTTGACTTTCTACAACTTTTTCCCATCTCCCGACTGCATCTCTGGAGCTCAGCCACAGTGATCTTTGGGTTCTTCTTTACCTCTCTCACCAAGGCTCTTCTCCCCCGATAGCTCAGTTTGACGGCCATCTCTAGGAAGGGTTCTGGTCGTCCCAAACGTCTTCCATTTAAGGATTATGGAGGTCACTGTGCTCTTAGGAACCTTAAGTGCAGCAGAAATTTTTTTGTAACCTTGGCCAGATCTGTGCCTTGCTACAATTCTGTCTCTGAGCTCTTCAGGCAGTTCCTTTGACCTCATGATTCTCATTTGCTCTGACATGCACTGTGAGCTGTAAGGTCTTATATAGACAGGTGTGTGGCTTTCCTAATGAAGTCCAATCAGTATAATCAAACACAGCTGGACTCAAATGAAGGTGTAGAACCATCTCAAGGATGATCAGAAGAAATGGACAGCACCTGAGTTATATATATGAGTGTCACAGCAAAGGGTCTGAATACTTAGGAGCATGTGATATTTCAGTTTTTCTTTTTTAATAAATGTGCAAAAATGTCAACAATTCTGTGTTTTTCTGTCAAAAATGTAAGGGGGTCTGAATACTTTCCGTCCCCACTGTATATATATGTTTGTTATTTTAATACTAAAAAAAAGCTTTAGAACCACTTTAACTTTTTTTTTTTTATTTGATCATTCATTCTTAGGGAAGTGGGAAAAACCTTTTGATGAGAAATTTACCAAAGAAGGAGATTTTCACGTGAATAAGAATCTTACGGTGAAGGTGCCTTTCATGTCCAAGACTGGTTTTTACAAGGTAGCAGAATTGGATGAAGCCACCCTTGTATCTGTGCCTTACAAAGGGAACGCCTCCGCCTTATTCATCCTACCCAAAGAAGGCAAAATGAAGGAAGTAGAATCACATGAATTCGACATAGTGCAGAAATTTAAAAGTCATTGTCACAGAGCGTAAGAGCACTTTTTCTTTAAAATGATGCTTAGCAGACATCTTGTCTACAATTGACTACACACACATGGGTGCTAGTGATTGGCATTTGTATTCTGATATTGCAGTTGGGACGCCTGCCTTTACACTCACATGAACTTTAATGGCATCCCCGTCTTAGTCCGTAGGATTCAATATTGAGTTGGCCCACCCTTTGCCAGACCAGCCAAGTTCCTCCAGCCCAAACTCACTCATCCATGTCTTTATGGACCTTGCTTTGTGCACTGGTGTGTAGTCATGTTGGAACAACAAAGTTGGGAGCATGAAATTTTCCAAAATATCTTGGTATGCTGACGCCTTAAGAGTTCCCTTCACTGGATCTAAGGGGCCAAGCCCAACACCTGAGGAACAACCCCAAAACCATAATCCCCCCTCCACCAAATGATTTGGACCAGTGCATAAAGCCAAGGTCCATAAAGACATGGATGAGTGAGTTTGGGGTGGAGGGACATGACTGGCCTGCACAGAGTCCTGACACCTTTGGGATGAATTAGAGCAGAGACTGCAAGCCAGGCCTTCTTGTCCAACAGCAGTGCCTGACCTCACAAATGCGATTCTGGAAGAATGGTCAAACATTCCCATAGACACCCTCCTAAACCTTGTGGACAGCCTTCCCAGAGGAGTTGACGCTGTTATACCTGCAAAGGGTGGGGCCAACTCAATATTGAACCCTACGGACTAAGACTGGGATGCCAGCAAAGTTCATGTGCGTGGAAAGGCAGGCGTCCCAATACTTTTAGTAATATAGTGTATGATGCCTGCTGTCTGCTGAAAATGGGTCACAGGAGTGCAGAATGAACTGCACTCCTGTGATCTACAGGAGAAGTACAGCTATACGAGTTTTCCCCATACTGCTCCTTTAAGGGTTCATTTAGACTTATGGTTGGGGTGGCATTAAAAATGTGCAGTTGAGACATATTTTTAGCATGCCCCAACTGCCCCTCCCTAATCTGCAAAGGCAGCGGATGGGGGTGTCTACATGCTGCAGTTGTGATCGTTTGCTTCAAGTCTGCGGCAAAAATGATTGCAAAATGATTGCTCCTGACGCACCCTGTGGGCAGTACATGACCTGTAAAATGATCGATATGCAGATCACTTTTAAGGTGCGGCAGTTTAGACCCAAGTATAAACTTAATGCATACATAGATTGATCTGGCCCAAATTTGATCCATCTATGGGCAAGCTGATTGTACCCAAATTAATCCATTGATCGACTTGACTACAATCAGCCCGTCTGATGTTTTACATATGATTACTTCCGGCAGTTATAGCCGCTAGCAGTAATTATTGTGTTCTGCTGGCCAGGAAGCCTTCCCGCCCCCCCCCCCCCCCCCCCCGCTGGCAGAACACAAAAGCATTCTTCCATTATCACTGACTGTGTTGATGAGGGAATTGAGAAATTTTCTTTCCTGTCACCCAAGGTGGAGGGAAATAAGATCAAATTGTATGTAGACTGCTTTAGCCTAACACCGCAGATTTTGTTTTTAAGAAGCCATATCTGAACATGATCCAGAAACACAGCCGTCTTCTGTGGGCCAAAGCTCATTATAAATGGTCTGTTGCAAAGTGGAAAACTGTTCTCCGGGCCAAAGCTCATTTAAAATAGTCAGTTGCAAAGTGGAAAATTGTTCTCCCCAGGCCAAAACTCATTATAAATGGTCTGTTGCAAAGTATGAAACTTCTCTGAAAAAAGCTAATTTAAAAATCGTCTGTTGCAAAGTAGAAAACTGTTCTCTGGGCCACAGCTCATTTAAAATGGTCTGTTGCAAAGTGGAAAACTGTTCTCAGGGCCAAAGCTCATTGAAAATGTTCTGTTGCAAAGTGGAAAACTCTTCTCTGGGCCAAAGCTCATTTAAAATGTCTGCTGCAAAGTAGAAAACTGTTCTATGGGCCAAAGCTCATTTAAAATGGTCTGTTACAAAGTAGAAAATTGTTCTCTGGGCCAAAGCTCATTTAAAATGGTCTGTTGCAAAGTGGAAAACTGTTCTGTGGTCAGATGAATAAAAATTTGACATTCTTTTTTGGCAACCATGGGCACCACGTTCTTCAGACTAAAGAGGAGAGGGACCTTCTGGTTTGTTTTAGCGCTCAGTTCAAAAGCTGCCATCTCTGATGGTATGGGTGGAGCATTGGTGTGTATGGAATTAGCAGCTTGCACATCTGGAAAGGCACCATCAATAATGAAAGATATATGCAGGTTTTAGAGCAGCATATGCTCCCATCCAGACAATGTCTGTTTCAGGGAAGGCCTTGTATATTTCAGTAAGACAATGCTAAACCGCATACTACATCTATGACACCAGCATAGCTTCATAGTGGAAGAGTCCAAGGGCTTAACTGGCTTCCTACAGTCCAAACCTTTTACCAATTGAAAATATTTGAAGGAAAAATACAGCAAAGAATACCCAGGACTTTTGAGCAGTTAGAATCTTATATCAGGTAAGCATGGGACAATATTCCTCTCCCAAAACTCCAGCAACTGGTCTTCTAAGTTCCCAGATGTTTACAGAGTGTTGCTAACAGAAGAGGGGATGCTACACCGTGCTCAACATGGCCCCACCCCAACTTTTTTTAAACTTGTTGCTGCCATCAGTTTGGAAAAATAGCTTTGTTTTGTTTTTTAACCTCTTCAGCCCCGGAAGGATTTACCCCCCTTCCTGACCAAGCCCTTTTTTGTGACACGGCACTGCATGACTTTAACTGACAATTGTGAGGACGTGCGACGTAGTACCCCAACAAAATTGACGTCCTTTTTTTTCCCACAAATGGAGCTTTCTTTTGGTGGTATTTGATCACCTCTGCGGTTTTTATTTAATTGCGCTATTAACAAAAAAAGAGCGAACATTTTGAAAAAAAAGCAACTTTTCTAACTTTTTTCTATAATAAATATACCCCAAAAAATATAAAAAAAGCGTATATTGATTGGTTTGCGCAAAAGTTATTGCGTCTACAAAATAGGGGAAGATTTATGGCACTTTTAGCATTACATTTTTTTTTTATTAGTAACGGCGGCGATCTGTGATTTTTTTATCGTGACTGCGACATTGCGGTGGACAGATCGGACACTTTTGACACTTTTTGGGACCATTAGCATTTATACAGCGATCAGTGCTATAAAAAAGGAACTGATTACTGTTGTAAATGTCACTGGCAGGGAAGGGATTAAACACTAGGGGGCGATCAAGGGGTTAAGTGTGTTAGGGGGGGGGGGCTCTCTAGAACATGAAAACAGTGGAAGGGAAAACAGGTTGTCTATAGTCACTATAAATAACTCTTCAAGGATAAGTAGATGGATACTCTTACCAGCTGGAATAGACACACATGTCTTATGACAGTGGGTCAGAAGATAATAAAACACAATTGCGGCAGGTGGCAGAACAGAAACTAAAGGGTGGGACTTCGAGGCACATGGCTCTACCCAGTTATGGCCTCATTCAGGGGCGTAACTAGAAATAGCAGGGCCCCATAGCAAAATGTTGTATGGGGCCCCCCTGCAAACAGCCCCCCCCCCCACAGCTGCCCTAGTGTCAATGCAGCGTGACCTGTGCTACATTCAGCGTGACCTGTGCCCAATGCAGCATGACCTGTGCCCAATGCAGCGTGACCTGTGCTACATTCAGCGTGACCTGTGCCCAATGCAGCGTGACCTGGGCTACATTCAGCGTGACCTGTGCCCAATGCAGCGTGACCTGTGCCTAATGCAGCATGACCTGTGCCCCATACAGAGTGACCTGTGCCCCATACAGAGTGACCTGTGCCCCATACAGAGTGACCTGTGCCCCATACAGCCCCACTTATGCAGAGGAAGAGGCAAGCCATCCGGATCAGCAGAGAGCGGGATTGCCCACTGTAATAGCTTTCATTTGAATTTCCTGTCTTCCCGGGGCTCATCGTCACATAGCCCCACCTCTTGGCCCGACGCCTTTGATGACGTCACACGTCCCGCATTGGATCGGTGTTCTGTCTATCAAAGGCACCGGGCCAAAAGGTGGAGCTATGTGACGTGAGCCCCGGGAACACTGGAAGTTCTAATGAAAGCTCTTACAACCGGCAATTCAGCTCTCTGCTGATACGGACAGCTCGCCTCTTCCTTTCCTCTCTCTTCCCCTGGCTCGGAGACTGTGCTGGCGGTGCTCTTATCCTCACTGGGCCCCACTCGGCTGCGGGCCCCATAGCGCCTGCATGGGTCGCTATGGTGGTAGTTACGCCCCTGGCCTCATTTAAAGTCCCAATTCCCCCCCCCCCCCCAATCTAGTGGGTCAGAAGAGCTTTTGATCCTAAAGGATCTGGATCCGGTGCTGTGTGCGCAAGATGGTGGCATGGATCGGGTGCGGGGTCCCCGGTTATCTGGCAACAAACTCCAACAAACACTGTGTGATCAAACTGGATATACCTCAGGACAGAGCCTTGGTAGGCTCCAATGGACCAAACATAAGAAAAAAGAAGGGCTCCAAATAGTGCAGGTCAAACCAATAGGTTTATGGGGATGTATCAAAAATGACAAGTATAAAAGTGATCACAAAGTATAAAAGGGTATATAAAAAGCAATGTGGGGTGCAGTAAATGCTAGCCCGATGCGTTTCAACACTAAAGGTCTTCAACTGGGGCAATCAACTGCCCCTGTTTTCCCTTTCACTGTTTTGGTGTCACCTCAACAGGAAGAAGTCTATCCTGTCTACTTTTTAATTTCTGTGCACTTTATTTTGTTTTATCCATTGCGTTTTCACTCACCATTGGATTTTTGCACTTTCCGTGTTTTACATATCTTTCCATCATTGTTTTGTCACATTGTGCAGTCACTCTATACTGTGTTTTAGCATATGTATTGGTATTTGCACTTTATTCATAGCGCTTGTTTACATAGGCATCTCCCCGTTCTGCCTCTCCATGCCACGATCGCGGGGCAGAGTAACACGGGTGCGCAAAATCACGTACCCGTACATCGGCTAGTGGGCACGCACGCGCGCCTGCCGCGCGCCGCGGGATCGTTACCGCGGACTCGTACGGAAAATCATGTACCCGTACGCCGCTGCGTCATCGGCGGCTGATTTTACGTACGAGTCCGCGGGACCCGTACGAGCCCGCGGGACCCGCGGGCACGCTCCCGCGGCAGGCGCGCACGCCCGCTAGCTGCCGGTGACTCGGCCACGTGCGGGTATGTGATTTTTCGCACCCGTGCCACTTTGCCGACGTATATCGGCATGGGCCGGTCGGCAACTGGTTAAATGGTCCATTTTCTTAGTTGAAACTTTTGATATGTTTTCTATTTTCTATCGTGCACAAAATCTGGGTTTATAAGATTTGAAAATCATTGCATTCTGTTTTTATATCGATTTTTACACAGCGGCCCAACTTTTTTTGGAATTGGGGTTGTATGCTACTGGCAGGATCACCCATTGAAAATAAAATAAAAATAGCCTGAAAAAACTTGTTGCACTTATTCTTCATGAATGAATGAATGAATGAATGATTTGTAAAGCGCTGCAATTGCGAACTGAATCGCCTCAAGTTCTGTTTGTATCGGTATCATCCCTCCTCTTGTTTCTTTTATCATCCCACAGCCTCGTGGATCTCAGCATCCCCAAGTTTACCGTCGCTGGCGATGTTGACCTAAAAAAAGTCCTCCCTAAAATGGGAATAGTTGATATGTTTTCCAAGAGCGCGGATTTTTCTGGAATCACTGGGACTCCGGACCTGAAAATTTCACAGGTGAATTTATTTATTTATTTATTTAATTTTACAGTTATAGTCTAAAGCAGGGATATGCAATTAGCGGACCTCCAGCTGTTGCAAAACTACAAGTCCCATCATGCCTCTGGGTGTCATGCTCGTGGCTGTCAGAGTCTTGCTATGCCTCATGGGACTTGTAGTTCTGCTACAGCTGGAGGTCCGCTAATTGCATATCCCTGGTCTAAGGCTCGATTCACACCTATGCATGTTGCTTTTGAGCGTTTCTGCAGTGTTTTTTGTGATGCTTGCCACGTTTTTGAGCAGCGTTTTAAAAGCGTTTTTTGCGGTATTTTTGCCGCATTTTGCGGTTTTTTTTTTTTACAGTTTTTTTAGACTGTATACAGTCTAAAAAAAAACGCCAAAAATGCAAAACACGTCAAAAACGCTGTAAAAACGCTGTACTTGCGTTTTTGATGCTGGTCCATTGAATTCTATTACATGCAAAACACTGCATTTTGCATGAAAAAAAGTCCCTGAGCCTTTCCAAAAACGCAGAGGTACAAAAATGCATTGATGTGAACATGTTCCATAGGAACCCATGTTAAAAAATTCCCCATGCATTTCTGCAAAATGCAACATGCATCAAAAAACGCGTTAATGTGAATGGAGCCTAAAGGATACAAATTTGGGGGAAGGGTGAAGAATGGGATCATCGAAAACAAATACAATGTGAGCGATGGTCCCTATAGCGAGGAATCAGAGGTAAGGTTTTAGGACTTCAAAACTGGTAAGAAAGAGTCCTATGTCTACTTTTTTGGAGTATTCATTAGTAAAATAATTAAAAAGACGTATATGAGACTCCTGGATAGATAGGGGGTCTTACTAACTACCTGAAGACCAGGCCTTTTCTGGCACTTTTTGTTTCCAAGTTTAAATCAGTATTTTTTGCTAGAAAATTTATATTTTTTTAGCAGAGATCCTAGGGAATAAAATGGCGAAAATTGCAATTTTTTTAATGTCAAACGGTATTTGCGCAGCGGTTTTTCAAACTCAATTTTTTTGGGAAAAAATACAATATAATGCATAAAAAAACCCCACAACATATACCCCAATGTTTTTAATGAAATATAAAAGATGATGTTATGCTGAGTAAATAAATACCTAACATGTCACACTTTAGAATTGCGCAAGTACGTGGAATGGTGACAGGCTACGGTACTTAAAAATCTCCAAAGGTGATCGTTTAAAAAACTTTTACAGGTTACCAGTTTAGCGTTACAGAGGAGGTCCAGCGCTGGAAATATTGCTTTTTTGATCACTTTTATTCCTATTATAAAGAATATAAACATCACTTGTAATAGAAATAAGGATGACAGGTCCACTTTATAGAGAGATCTGGGGGTCAAAAAGACCCAAAATCTCTTCTTTGCCTTTAAAAGCAAAAGCAAAAAAAAAAATTCTTGCTTTAAACAAAATGTTTACTGACGCCCTAGACAGGAAGTGTCATGACGGCGCTCTGGTGCGACAAGGTCATAGAGACGATCTAGTCTCTGGTAGCATCTGTGACCAGCTGGCCGCACCTTCAGACTGCTTCTCGGTGTGCCGGTAAAAGCGGTAAGCCTGAGAAACAGATCAGAATGCGATCCAGTGGCTAATGGGCTGCTTGGACCACTTTCATGAGAAAGCCAGCCGCCAGCTGAAAAAAAAATACTGGGATTATGGCTGCTAGCTCAGCACAGGGATGGTGGGAACCCCTCATAATGGGCACAGCGGGTGTACAGACCCGGGAACTCAGCACAGGGATGGTGGGAACCCCTCATAATGGGTACAGCGGGTGTACAGACCCAGGAACTCAGCACAGGGATGGTGGGAACCCCTCATAATGGACACAGCAGGTGTACAGACCCGGGAACTCTTCACAGGGTTGGTGGGAACCCCTCATAATGGGCACAGCGGGTGTACAGACCTGGGAACTCAGCACAGGGATGGTGGGAACCCCTGATAATGGGCACAGCGGGTGTACAGACCCGGGAACTCAGCACAGGGATGGTGGGAACCCCTGATAATGGGCACAGCGGGTGTACAGACCCGGGAACTCAGCACAGGGATGGTGGGAACCCCTGATAATGGGCACAGTGGGTGAACAGACCCGGGAACTCAGCACAGGGATGGTGGAAACCCCTTATAATGGGTACAGCGGGTGTACAGACCCGGGAACTCAGCACAGGGATGGTGGGAACCCCTCATAATGGACACAGCAGGTGTACAGACCCGGGAACTCAGAACAGGAATGGTGGGAACCCCTGATAATGGGCACAGTGGGTTACAGACCCGGGAACTCAGCACAGGGATGGTGGGAACCCCCCATAATGGGAACAGTCACACTTTTCCTATTAGCCCCCAAAAAAACCCACCAAAAAATTCATAATGCAGCAAACAACAAAAACGCATCAACTGCAACCTGCATAGATGTGAACTGAATCTTAAAGGATTACACAGGTTTGTTATAACGTGGTTTGTATATCTGAAGTTTTAAATTTACAAAAATATTTCGTCTTGTGGTATAAAATTGATTTAAAACAGTTTTTTTTTTTTTTCCTCCTCAGGCTGTTCACAAAGTGAAGATCAATGTGGATGAGAGGGGGTCGGAGGCTGCTGGGGCCACTGTCATGGAGGCCGTTCCAATGATGCTTCCTCCGCGGATTACGCTTAATCGGTCGTTCTTATTAAGTATTTATGACCACGAAACCAAAAATGTTCTCTTCTTGGGGAAAGTCGTAAACCCAAAGAACTAATTCTCTGCACAAATCATCACTTGTGCCTTCAATAAAGATGATACTTTGTTGTAATACGTCTTTTCATGGGGTATTTTCTTTGCAATCTGTAACTTTACAGCAGAGGCTTCAGGATGTACATCATGGACTTTACCTGCTTAGCCAGCGGCCACTTCCACCCCCTTCCTGCCCAGGACAATTTTCAGCTTTCAGCGCTGTCATAGTTTGAATGACAATTACGCGGTCATGTAACACTGTACCCATATGACATTTTTATCAATTTTTGGGGGGACAGATAGAGCTTTCTTTTGGTGGTATTTAATCACCACTGAGTTTTCATGTTTTTTTGCTAACCAAATGAAAAAAGACCGAAAATGTTGAAAAAAAGTTTTTCTTAGTTTATTTTACAAAATTTAGTAAATTAGTAATTTTTCTCCTTCACTGATGAGTTGGCACTGATTGGCAGCACTGATTGGCAGCACAGATGGGCACTGATTGGCAGCACAGATGGGCACTGATTGGCAGAACTGATGGGCACTGATTGGCAGAACTGATGGGCACTGATTGGCAGCACTGATGGGCACTGATTGGCAGCACTGATGAGGTGGCATTGACGGCACTTATAGGCTGCAGTGATGGGCACTGATGAGACGGCACTGAAGAGCACTGATGAGGTGGCACTGATGAGGAGGCACTAACATGCATGCACTGATGCTGTGCCTCCCACTCACCGACACCTGGTGGATCCCTCCTGGAGACTTTGCCTGGCAGTATCTTCCTCTGCCCTCTCCTGCTCCTGGTCAGGGCACCCCTGTGGTTTGTATAAGGGTCCCTTCCACTCCCAAGCTCCAGGCCAAGGTCACCCCCCCCCCCAGACTGGGGACAAGGGCCACAACAGCTAGTACTCCATCTCCCAGTTCTTCCACCCAACAACCCCTCCCCAGCAAGGCTGACTCTAGGTATTTAACTGCTTCAATACCGGGCACTTTCCTCTCTTCCTGCCCAGGCCAATTTTCAGCTTTCAGGGCTGTCACACTTTGAATGACAATTACGCGGTCATGCTACACTGTACCCAAATGAAATTTTTAGCATTTTGTTCCCACAAATAGAGCTTTCTTTTGGTGGCATTTGATCACCTCTGGGGTTTTTATTTTTTGCTAAACAAATAAAAAAAGCTAAATATTTTGAAAAAAAAAGTTTTTCTTCATATCTGTTATAAAATTGTGTAAATAAGTAAGTTTTCTTCTTCACTGATGGGCAATGATGAGGCTGCACCGACGGGCACTGATAAGGCGGCACTGATGGGCACTGATTAGGTGGCACTGATGGGCACTGATTAGGTGGCACCAATAAAGTGGCATTGATGGGCACTGATAACGGGCACTAATATGCAGCACTGATAGGTGGCACTGATGGGCACTCATAGGTGGCACTAATAGGCATTCATAGGTGGCACTGATGGGCACTGATAGGCGTCAATAATGGGCACTGAAAGGCTGCACTGATGGATACTTATGAGTTGCACTGATGGGGACTGATAGGTGCCACTGATGTAGACTGATAGGTGGCACTAATGGGCACTGATAGATGGCACTGATGGGCACAGATAGGCACTGATAGGTGACACTGATGGGTGGCACTGATGGACACTGATAGATGGCACCAATAGGCAGCACTAATATGGAGTCACTGGCAGGCGTTACTGATGGGCATCACTGATTATGGAGGCACTGGCAGACATTACTGATGGGCACTGTGTGGCATCATTTTTGGGCACAAATTGGCACCATTTTTGGGCACTGATTGGCATCCCTGCATCTGCCATGGGTGGCATACCTGGTGGTCAGAAGTGGTGGCCATCCCTGGTGGTCCTGGTGACATCCCTGGTGGTCCTGGGTGGGCATTCTCAGGGGAGGGGGGGTGGCTGCACTGATAATCAATCAGCGCAGACCCCCACTGTCAGGAGAGCAGCCGATCGGCTCTCTTCTACTCGCGTCTGTCAGACGTGAGTGAGGAAAATCCGATACACGGCTCTTCCTGTTTACATCATGATCAGCTGTGATCGGACACAGCTTATTGCGTGGTAAAGAATCTCCGTCAGACTCTTTACCAAGATCGGAGTTGCGGTGTGCCAGACTGACACGCCGCACCACCAATCGCCACGTGCGCCAGCTGTTACCCTGCAGCCACTGTGCCCATCACCAATTACAGCCACTGTGCCCACCAATTGCAGCCACTGTGCCCATCAAATGCTGCCACTGTGCCCATTAATTGCAGCCACTGTGCCCATCAAATGCAGCCACTGTGCCATCAATTGCAGCCACTGTGCCCATCAAATGCAGCCACTGTGCCATCAAATGCAGCCACTGTGCCCATCAATTGCAGCCACTGTGCCCATCAATTGAAGCCATTGTGCCTATCAAATACAGCCACTGTGCCCATCAATTGCAGCCACTGTGCCCATTAATTGCAGCCACTGTGCTCATCAAATGCAGCCACTATGCCTTCAATTGCAGTCATTGTGCCCACCAAATGGAACCACTGTGCCCATCAATTGCAGACACTGTGCCATCAAATGCAATCACTGTGCCCATCAAATACAGCCACTGTGCCATCAATTGCAGCCACTGTTCCCACCAAATGCAGCCACTGTGCCCACCAAATTAAACTATTGTGCCCATCAAATGCAGCCACTGTGCCCATCAATTGCAGCCACTGTGCCATCAAATGCAGCCACTGTGCCATCAAATGCAGCCACTGTGCCCACCAAATGCAGCCACTGTCCCCATCAAATTCAGCCACTGTGCCATCAATTGCAGCCACTGTTCCCACCAATTGCAGCCACTGTGCCCATCAATTGCAGCCACTGTGCCCACCAATTGCAGCCACTGTGCCCATCAATTGCAGCCACTGTGCCATCAAAAGCAGCCACTGTGCCATCAAATGCAGCCACTGTGCCCATCACCAATTACAACCACTGTGACCCCAATTGCAGCCACTGTGCCCATCAAATGCTGCCACTGTGCCCATTAATTGCAGCCTCTGTGTCCATCAAATGCAGCCACTGTGCCCATCCTATGCAGCCACTGTGCCCATCCTATGCAGCCACTGTGCCATCAATTGCAGCCACTGTGCCCATCAAATGCGGTCACTGTGCCATCAAATGCAGCCACTGTGCCCATCAATTGTAGCCACTGTGCCCACCAAATGCAGCCACTGTGCCCATGAATTGCAACCTCTGTGCGCATCAAATGCAGCCACTGTGCCCACCAAATGCAGCCACTGTGCCCATGAATTGCAACCACTGTGCCCATCAAATGCAGCCACTATGCCATCAATTGCAGCCATTGTGCTCACCAAATGTAGCCACTGTGCCCATCAATTGCAGACACTGTGCCATCAAATGCAACCACTGTGCCCATCAAATGCAGCCACTGTGCCATCAATTGCAGCCACTGTGCCCACCAAATGCAGCTGCTGTGCCCACCAAATTAAACTACTGTGCCCATCAAATGCAGCCACTGTACCCATCAATTGCAGCCACTGTGCCATCAAATGTGGCTGCAACTGGTGGGCACAGTGGCTGAATTTGATGGGCACAGTGGCTCCAATAGATGGGCACAGTGGCTGCATTTGATGGGCACAGTGTCTGCAATTGAAGGCGCAGTGGCTGCATTTGATGGGCACAGTGGCTGCAATTGATGGCACAGTGGCTGCATTTGATGGGTACAGTGGCTGCAATTGATGGCACAGTTGATGCATTTGATGGGTACAGTGACTGTAACTTATGGGCACAGTGGCTGCAACTGATGGGCACAGTGGCTGCAACTGGTGGGCACAGTGGCTGAATTTGATGGGCACAGTGGCTCCAATAGATGGGCACAGTGGCTGCATTTGGTGGGCACAGTGTCTGCAATTGAAGGCGCAGTGGCTGCATTTGATGGGCACAGTGGCTGCAATTGATGGCACAGTGGCTGCATTTGGTGGGCACAGTGGCTGCAATTGATGGCACAGTGGCTGAATTTGGTGGGCACAGTGGCTGCAATTGATGGCACAGTGGCTACATTTGATGGGCACAGTGGTTGCATTTGATGGCACAGTGCCTGCAATTGATGGGCACAGTGGCTACATTTGGTGGGCACAATGGCTGCAATTGATGGCATAGTGGCTGCATTTGATGGGCACAGTGGTTGCAATTGGTGGGCACAGTGGCTGCATTTGGTGGGCACAGTGGCTGCATTTAATGCGCACAGAGATTGCAATTCATGGGCACAGTGGCTGCATTTGGTGGGCACAGTGGCTACAATTGATGGGCACAGTGGCTGCATTTGATGGCACAGTGACTGCATTTGATGGGCACAGTGGCTGCAATTGATGGCACAGTGGCTGCATATGATGGGCACAGTGGCTGCATTTGATGGACATCAAATGCAGCCACTGTGCCATCAATTGCAGCCACTGTGCCCACCAAATGCAGCCACTGTGCCCATGAATTGCAACCACTGTGCCCATCAAATGCAGACACTATGCCATCAATTGCAGCCATTGTGCCCACCAAATGTAGCCACTGTGCCCATCAATTGCAGACACTGTGCCATCAAATGCAACCACTGTGCCCATCAAATGCAGCCACTGTGCCATCAATTGCAGCCACTGTGCCCACCAAATGCAGCCACTGTGCCCACCAAATTAAACTACTGTGCCCATCAAATGCAGCCACTGTGCCCACCAAATGCAGCCACTGTGCCCATCAATTGCAGCCACTGTGCCATCAAATGTGGCTGCAACTGGTGGACGCAGTGGCTGAATTTGATGGGCACAGTGGCTCCAATAGATGGGCACAGTGGCTGCAGTTGGTGTGCACAGTGTCTGCAATTAAAGGCGCAGTGGCTGCATTTGATGGGCCCAGTGGCTGCAATTGATGGCACAGTGGCTGCATTTGATGGGCACAGTGGCTGCAATTGATGGCACAGTGGCTGCATTTGATGGGTACAGTGGCTGCAACTTATGGGCACAGTGGCTGCAACTGATGGGCACAGTGGCTGTAATTGATGGCACAGTGGCTGCATTTGATGGGCACAACGGCTGTAAGTGATGGGCACAGTGGCTGCAATTGATGACACAGTGGCTGCAATTGATGGGCACAGTGGCTGCAATTGATGGGCACAGTGGCTGCATTTGGTGGGCACAGTGGCTGCAATTGATGGCACAGTGGCTGAATTTGGTGGGCACAGTGGCTGCAATTGATGGCACAGTGGCTACATTTGATGGGCACAGTGGTTGCATTTGATGACACTGTGCCTGCAATTGATGGGCACAGTGGCTACATTTGGTGGGCACAATGGCTGCAATTGATGGCATAGTGGCTGCATTTGATGGGCACAGTGGTTGCAATTGGTGGGCACAGTGGCTGCATTTAATGCGCACAGAGGTTGCAATTCATGGGCACAGTGGCTGCATTTGGTGGGCACAGTGGCTACAATTGATGGGCACAGTGGCTGCATTTGATGGCACAGTGACTGCATTTGATGGGCACAGTGGTTGCATTTGATGGCACAGTGCCTGCAATTGATGGGCACAGTGGCTACATTTGGTGGGCACAATGGCTGCAATTGATGGCATAGTGGCTGCATTTTATGGGCACAGTGGTTGCAATTGGTGGGCACAGTGGCTGCATTTAATGCGCACAGAGGTTACAATTCATGGGCACAGTGGCTGCATTTGGTGGGCACAGTAGCTACAATTGATGGGCACAGTGGCTGCATTTGATGGCACAGTGACTGCATTTGATGGGCACAGAGGCTGCAATTGATGGCACAGTGGCTGCATATGATGGGCACAGTGGCTGCATTTGATGGACACAGAGGACGCAATTAATGGGCACAGTGGCAGCATTTGATGGGCACAGTGGCTGCAATTGGGGGGCACAGTGGCTGTAATTGGTGATGGGCACAGTGGCTGCATTTGGTGGGCACAGTAGCTGCATTTGATGGCACGCTGGTTGCATTTAGTGGCACAGTGGCTGCAATTGATGGGCACAGTGGCTGCAATTGGTGGGCACAGTAGCTGCAATTGATGGCACAATGGCTGAATTTGATAGGGACAGTGGCTGCATTTGGTGGGCACATTGGCTGCATTTGATGGCACAGTGGCTGCGTTTGATGGCACAGTGGCTGCAATTGATGGGCACAGTGGCTGCTTTTGATGGGCACAGTGGTTGCATTTGATGGGCACAGTAGTTTAATTTGGTGGGCACAGTGGCTGAATTTGGTGGGCACAGTGGCTGCAATTGATGGCACAGTGGCTGCATTTGATGGGTACAGTGGTTGCATTTGATGGCACAGTGTCTGCAATTGATGGGCACAGTGGCTACATTTGGTGGGCACAATGACTGCAACTGATGGCTTAGTGGCTGCATTTGATGGGCACAGTGGCTGCATTTGATGGGCACAGTAGTTTAATTTGGTGGGCACAGTGGCTGAATTTGGTGGGCACAGTGGCTGCAATTGATGGCACAGTGGCTGCATTTGATGGGTACAGTGGTTGCATTTGATGGCACAGTGTCTGCAATTGATGGGCACAGTGGCTACATTTGGTGGGCACAATGACTGCAACTGATGGCTTAGTGGCTGCATTTGATGGGCACAGTGCTTGCAATTCATGGGCACAGTGGCTGCATTTGGTGGGCACAATGGCTGCATTTGATGCGCACAGAGGTTGCAATTGATGGGCACAATGGCTGCATTTGATGGCACAGTGGCTGCATTTGATGGGCACAGTGGCTGCATTTGATGGGTACGGTGGCTGCAATTAATGGGCACAGTGGCTGCATTTGATGGGTACGGTGGCTGCAATTAATGGGCACAGTGGCAGCATTTGATGGGCACAGCGGCTGCAATTGGTGGACACAGTGGCTGTAATTGGTGATGGGCACAGTGGCTGCAGGGCCTCTTCCCGACAACCCTGGACGTTGGTTGTCGGGGTCTGCGGGCGGGGGCTTATCGGAATCCGGGAGCCCCCTTTAATAAGGGGGCCCCCAGATTCCGGCCCCCACCCTTTGTGAATGAGTATGGGGTACATCGTACCCCTACCCATTCACCTAGGGAAAAAAGTGTCAATGAAAAAACACACTACACAGGTTTTATAAAGTAATTTATTAGGCAGCTCCGGGGTCTTCTTCCGACTTTGGGGGTCTTCTTCTGACTTCGGGGGTCTCTCCGGCGTCTCCTCCCGGTGTCCTGATCTTCTGCCGGCTCCTCCGCTATCTTCTGCAGCTCTTTTGCTAGTGGTGGCCCAGACTTCTGCCTTCTGCCTTCTGCCTTCTTGTCTTCTTCCCTCTTCTCTTCTTCCGATGTTGACACAACGCTCTCTCCGGCTGGAATGCTCTCTGAGCGCTCCGCAATGGACTTATATAGGCGGTGACCCCGCCCCCTTATGAGGTCACTGTCCCAGGGCACGCTGGGACTGTGCCGTCATAAGGGGGTGTAGTCAACATCACCCGGTGACCACGCCCCCTAAAACGTCACAGTCCCAGAATGCCCAGTTGAAATAAATTGACACAGTAATGTAATCTGTAAGACTACAGTGTATCGTACACGTAGTGTGTGTTTTACGTTTTGAGTTTGGCGCCGTTCTGCGTCCCCGTGCATCGCAACGCTCACAGGGAACGGAGCCCAGCTTCTGTGATAGATCGAGCGGAGGACGGCTCGCTCACACTGCGGGGAGACATTGCAGGATCCTGGGGACAAGGTAAGTAAGCTCTTCCTGGATCCTGCGATGCAATCCCGAGTCTTGCTCGGGGTTACCGCTTTTGGTACTGAAATTCCACCCAGCCAGACTCGGGAATACCGCCAGGGAGGTTAAGATGCAAAAGTTTTAGTTAAGATCATAATTTATTTATACTACAATATTTCTTGATTAGGATATTTTTATTAACATTGGGTTTTAAATAAATATAATATACATACTGATATATGTAGTATTTGATTTAGAAGTTAAAGGGAACTTATATTGTATAAGTTAAATGGTTTTACTTTTTTAAGTTCTTGCCTAATCCTCAGGAATGTCAACCCCCCCCTTGCGTGAGAGGTGGGAGGGAAGCTATGCCTCATTAAAAGCCTGCGGTTTTCTGTAGAACAAGAAAGCTCAGAGAAGCTTTAAACCAGCCCTTTCAAAGATAAAGTGGGGGTCAGTTTTTAGGCATAAAAAGCTAGTAACAGAGGACAGAAAAGGCAGATTTGCGGCAGACACCATGAGACATTGCTGCCACATCTACACACACATCTGATTCAATCTTCATTTTAATAATATAACACTTTATTAATGATATTTTTACATTCTACATTTTGATAATGTTCTTGTAATATTTTGCTATTTTTATTATTAAATCAATTTTTGAGATTTTACACAAGAACTGAACGGACTTTCTTGGAAATTCTCTCATCAATATGAAATATTGAATATCAATATTAACCACTTGCTGACCGCTGCACGCCGATATACGTCGGCACAATGGCCGCGGTGGGCAAATGGGCGTACCTGTATATCCCCTTTAATCGGAGGGGCTAGCGGGTGCGCGCGCCCGCCGCGTACAGCGTGACCCTGCCCGCGGGACCGGCGGACTCGATGTGCTCCGGTCTCCCGGCAATCGTGTCACGGAGCCACAGAACGGGGAAGTGCCTATTTAAACAAGGCATCGCCCTGTTCTGCCTTGTGACATGACAGAGATCACTTCTCCCTGTCATCAGGCGGCCCCCCAGGTCCGTGATCTGTGATTCTTCCCAGATTCAGGTTTAACTCTGGCTCCTCAGGTAAAAAAGGTCATCATTGCATGTCACTGGCAGCTAAAACTCCTGAGGGGGTTGTTTAAATATCTGGATATCTCGGACAGAAAAACTGTCATCTGTGCCAGGATAGGTAGCTGCCTGGACTACTGCAACTCTCTTTATTTGGGATTGCCAAAGATGCTAGTGCAGAAGTTTCAACTTATTCAAAATGCTGTGGCTAGGCTGCTCATGGATGTCCTATTGAGGGATCATATCACCCCTGTCCTCCGTGCCTTGCATTGGCTGCCGGTTCACTATCACACCTTATTTAAGATAGGATGTATTATGTTTAAGATTATGAGGGGCCTGGCTCCAAGCTATCTCTGCTCTCGTTTTCATAAATGAGCTCTTGTCACATCACTCAGATCTACCGGCAGAGATCTCCTCTACATCTCGGTGCCCAAGAAGATCCGGCCTGGTGGTCGGGCCTTCTCCCACCAGGGTGCCATACTATGGAATAGCCTCCCTGTCGAGCTCCAGGAGGCCCCCACTATTCGTGTCTTCCGCGCGTTACTGAAGACTTGGCTTTTCACGCAGGCGTTTCCTGCGTAGTCTCTCTCTTCTACCCTTCTCCTGCTCTGTGCTGCTTCTGGTCCCTGGGCCCTCTCTTTCCAGGATCTTTGCTATGCGCGTCGGGACCCTTCGGGGTAAGACCGCGCTATATTAACCACTTGACAACTGGGCACTTAAACCCCCTTCGTGACCTGACCAATTTTCAGCTTTCAGTGCTCTCACACTTTGAATGACAATTACTCAGTCATGTAATACTGTACCCAAATTATTTTTTTGTCCTTTTTTTAATACAAATAGAGCTTTCTTTTGGTGGTATTTGATCACCTCTGGGTTTTTTATTTTTTGCGCTATAAATGAAAAAAGACCGAAAATTTTGAAAAAAAAACACATTTTTCTCAGTTTCTGTGATAAAATTTTGCAAATTATTAATTTTTCTTCATAAATTTTGGACACAATTTATACTGCTACATATCTTTCTTAAAAATAACCCAAATTAGTGGATACTATTTGGTCTGTGTGAAAGTTAGAGAGTCTACAAACTGTGGTGCAAATCATAAAAAAATGATCACACCTGATGTACTGGCGGCCTATCTCATTTCTTGCGACCCGAACAAGTCAGGAAAGTACAAATAACCCCCAAATGACCCCTTTTTCAAAAGTAGACATTCCAAGGTGTTTAGTAAGATGCATGGTGAGGTTTTTGATGTTGTCATTTTTTCCCACAATTCTTTGCAAAATGAAGATTTTTTTCCCCACAAAATTGTCATTGTAATAGGTTTTTTCTCTCACATGGCATGTGTATACCACAAATAATGCCCCAAAATACATTCTGCTACTCCTCCTGAGTATTACAATACCACATGTGTGGGACTTTTTCACAGCCTGGGCACATAGAGAGGCCCAACATGCAGGGAGCACCTTCAGGTGTTCTAGGAGCATAAATAACACATCTAACTTGTTGACTACCTATTACACGTTAAAGGCCCTGAAGCACCAGGACAATGACACGTGACACTGATGTGGCACTGATGACAGATGGCACTGATACGTGGCACTGATGGCACGTACAACTGATGTGGCAATGATGACAGATGGCACTAATACGTGGCACTGATGACACGTGACACTGATGACAGATGGCACTAATATGTGGCACTGATGACACCTGGCACTCAAGACAGATGGCATTAATATGTGGCACTGATGACAGATGGTACTAATACGTGGCACTGATGACAGATGGCACTAATACGTGACACTATTGATATATGGCACTGATACCTGGCACTGATGATACGTGACACTGATAACAGATGGCACGTGACACTGACAGGTGGCACTGATGACAGATGGCATTGATACATGGCACTGATGACAGGTGACACTGATAACAGATGGCGGTAATATGTGGCACTGATGGCACGTGACACTGATGACAGATGGCACTAATACATGGCACTGATGACAGATGGCACTAATACGTGGCACTGATGACAGATGGCACTAATACATTGCACTGATGACACATGGCACTTTTATGTGGCACTGGGGACAGATGGCACTGACAGATGGCACTGGGGACAGATGGCACTGGGGACAGATGGCACTGGGGAAAGATGGCCCTGACAGGTACTGCGGGCACTGTATTTTCTATTGTTTTTATATACTGACGCTGCAGCCTTTCGCTCTCCCTCCTCACACGCTGTCTCTGTGTGAGGAGAGAGAGCCGGCAATGAGAGATGATCTCATATGTTTACATATGAGATCATCTCTCATTGGACACTCAGATCGAGTGCTAAATGGCCGCTGTGATTGGCCATTTAGCACGATCTGTGATTGGCTGTGTCGAAGGGACATGGCCAACCACAGAATTTCGCCCGCAGAAGTAAACAGGAGGGCATCCAGGGACGCCCTCCGGGCAATTGGAGTCTGTGCTGTAGCCGTCTTTCGGCTATAGTGCGGACGCCTAGTGGTTAAGATTCCTCTCTACTCAACTCAACTCATCAGGAGCAGTGTCGCTGTCATGTGACTTGAAGTCCATCCCCCTACAGTTAGAATCACTCCCTAGGACACACTTAACCCCTTCATTGCCCCCTAGTGGTTAACCCCTTCCCTGCCAGTGTCATTTACACAGTAATCAGTGCATTTTTATAGCACTGATCGCTGTACAAATGACAATGGTCCCAAAATAGTGTCAAAATTTTCGGATGTGTCCGCCATAATGTCGCAGTCCCGATAAAAAAAACGCTGATTGCCACCGTTACTAATAAAAAAAATAAAATAAAAATGGCATAAAACTATCCCCTATTTTGTAGACGCTATAACTTTTGTGCAAACCAATCAATATACGCTTATTGCGATTTTTGTTACCAAAAATATGTAGAATACATATCGGCCTAAACTGAGGAAAAAATTAGTTTTATTATATATTTTTGGGGGATATTTATTATAGCAAAAACAAAAAAAATATTGAATTTTTTTAAAATTGGGGCTCTTTTTTTGTTTATAGCACAAAAATAAAAACCGCAGAGGTGATCAAATACCACCAAAAGAAAGCTCTATTTGTCGGAAAAAAGGACGTCAATTTTGTTTGGGTGCAACTTCGCACGACCGCGCAATTGTCAGTTAAATCGACGCAGTGTCGAATCACAAAAAGTGCTCTGGTCAGGAAGGGGGTAAAATCTGCCGGGGCCCTGAAGTGGTTAATATAGAAAAAAATGATTATTTAACAACTATATTGACTTATATATGCTCACTTTATTCGATAAATGACTGTGAAATTCAAGCTGGGTGTAGTAAGATGTCCGCTGGCGCCTTATGACTGCGGGTGTTCTGTCAGATTAGCAAACCAGCGCATGTGCAGTAAGTATTCAGCTGACGGAATGTCTCTCCCATTACCTAATCTGACGGGTCGCCTATTCTGATGGAACGCTGGCAATAGTTTCATTAAGGGATTGATAGATTGAAATAGTTCCAATAGGCCTGCCTAAATTTACCTACTGTCAACAAAAATCCTCACTCTAGCACTAGAGGGTGCTACATAGAGAATTAAAAACACACATAAGGCAACGAGAATGAGAATATGATTGTTTTCTTTTTTCCTAGGGAGCAGTTTTAACTGTGTATAGGGATGAGCTTCGTGTTCGAGTCGAACCCATGTTCGACTCGAACATCGGCTGTTCGGTCGTTCGCCGAATTGCGAACGATATGGGCCGTTCGCGCCAAATTCGTGTGGCGCGTCACGGCCCATAATTCACTGCGGCATCGCAGTGCATTGCTGGCTGATGATTGGCCAAGCATGCACTATGACCCGCATGCTTGGCCAATCACAGCGCCGTCAGTAGAGAGAGCTGTAATTGGCCAAAGCCAGGGTGGCTTTGGCCAATTATGGCTCAGGGGATTTAGTACACACCCCACACTATATAAGGCCGCCTGCACGGCGGCCCTGTGTAGTGTGTGTTCCGGTGTGCTGAGAGATAGAGAGAGAGAGAGACAGTGTCATTTGATTTGAGTTAGATAGATTAGGCAGAACAGTCAGTCAGTTAGCTGCACTTACAGTGTATTGTGTATATATATGCATCCCAGGTGTTGCATATATATATATACACTGTATTCAGTTTAGCTAGATCCGTTCCTGTTATCTTCTATCTAGACTATTTACATTTAGTGCAGTGTGTCCTGCTCACAGTGTTCAGCTAGATCCGTTCCTGCTATTTACATTCAGTACAGTGCGTCCTGCTCACAGTGTTCAGCTAGATCCGTTCCTGCTATTTACATTCAGTGCAGTGTGTCCTGCTCACAGTGTTCAGCTAGATCCGTTCCTGCTATTTACATTCAGTACAGTGCGTCCTGCTCACAGTGTTCAGCTAGATCCGTTCCTGCTATTTACATTCAGTGCAGTGCGTCCTGCTCACAGTGTTCAGCTAGATCCGTTCCTGCTATTTACATTCAGTGCAGTGCGTCCTGCTCACAGTGTTCAGCTAGATCCGTTCCTGCTATTTACATTCAGTACAGTGCGTCCTGCTCACAGTGTTCAGCTAGATCCGTTCCTGCTATTTACATTCAGTGCAGTGTGTCCTGCTCACAGTGTTCAGCTAGATCCGTTCCTGCTATTTACATTCAGTACAGTGCGTCCTGCTCACAGTGTTCAGCTAGATCCGTTCCTGCTATTTACATTCAGTGCAGTGCGTCCTGCTCACAGTGTTCAGCTAGATCCGTTCCTGCTATTTACATTCAGTGCAGTGCGTCCTGCTCACAGTGTTCAGCTAGATCCGTTCCTGGTATTTACATTTAGTGCAGTGCGTCCTGCTCACAGTGTTCAGCTAGATCCGTTCCTGCTATTTACATTCAGTGCAGTGCGTCCTGCTCACAGTGTTCAGCTAGATCCGTTCCTGGTATTTACATTTAGTGCAGTGCGTCCTGCTCACAGTGTTCAGCTAGATCCGTTCCTGCTATTTACATTCAGTGCAGTGTGTCCTGCTCACAGTGTTCAGCTAGATCCGTTCCTGGTATTTACATTTAGTGCAGTGCGTCCTGCTCACAGTGTTCAGCTAGATCCGTTCCTGGTATTTACATTTAGTGCAGTGCGTTGTGCTCACAGTGTTCAGCTACATCCGTTCCTGCTATTTACATTCAGTGCAGTGCGTCCTGCTCACAGTGTTCAGCTAGATCCGTTCCTGGTATTTACATTTAGTACAGTGCGTCCTGCTCACAGTGTTCAGCTACATCCGTTCCTGCTATTTACATTCAGTGCAGTGCGTCCTGCTCACAGTGTTCAGCTAGATCCGTTCCTGCTATATACATTTAGTGCAGTACGTCCTGCTCACAGTGTTCAGCTAGATCCGTTCCTGTTATCTTCCTACTGACAGGCAGGCTTGTCTGGTTACAGTATATAAAGCTACCTGAAGAAAATTACAGGTGTTCTTTTTGATCCTATTAGTACCACGGTCAGGCAGCTAGACTATTTACATTTAGTACAGTGTGTCCTGCTCACAGTGTTCAGCTAGATCCGTTCCTGTTATCTTCCTACTGACAGGCAGGCTTGTCTGGTTACAGTATATAAAGCTACCTGAAGAAAATTACAGGTGTTCTTTTTGATCCTATTAGTACCACGGTCAGGCAGCTAGACTATTTACATTTAGTACAGTGTGTCCTGCTCACAGTGTTCAGCTAGATCCGTTCCTGTTATCTTCCTACTGACAGGCAGGCTTGTCTGGTTACAGTATATAAAGCTACCTTAAGAAAATTACAGGTGTTCTTTTTGATCCTATTAGTACCACGGTCAGGCAGCTAGACTATTTACATTTAGTACAGTGTGTCCTGCTCACAGTGTTCAGCTAGATCCGTTCCTGTTATCTTCCTACTGACAGGCAGGCTTGTCTGGTTACAGTATATAAAGCTACCTGAAGAAAATTACAGGTGTTCTTTTTGATCCTATTAGTACCACGGTCAGGCAGCTAGACTATTTACATTTAGTACAGTGCGTCCTGCTCACAGTGTTCAGCTAGATCCGTTCCTGTTATCTTCCTACTGACAGGCAGGCTTGTCTGGTTACAGTATATAAAGCTACCTGAAGAAAATTACAGGTGTTCTTTTTGATCCTATTAGTACCACGGTCAGGCAGCTAGACTATTTACATTTAGTACAGTGTGTCCTGCTCACAGTGTTCAGCTAGATCCGTTCCTGTTATCTTCCTACTGACAGGCAGGCTTGTCTGGTTACAGTATATAAAGCTACCTTAAGAAAATTACAGGTGTTCTTTTTGATCCTATTAGTACCACGGTCAGGCAGCTAGACTATTTACATTTAGTACAGTGCGTCCTGCTCACAGTGTTCAGCTAGATCCGTTCCTGTTATCTTCCTACTGACAGGCAGGCTTGTCTGGTTACAGTATATAAAGCTACCTTAAGAAAATTACAGGTGTTCTTTTTGATCCTATTAGTACCATGGTCAGGCAGCTAGACTATTTACATTTAGTACAGTGTGTCCTGCTCACAGTGTTCAGCTAGATCCGTTCTTGCTATTTACATTCAGTGCAGTGCGTCCTGCTCACAGTGTTCAGCTAGATCCGTTCCTGCTATATACATTTAGTGCAGTACGTCCTGCTCACAGTGTTCAGCTAGATCCGTTCCTGTTATCTTCCTACTGACAGGCAGGCTTGTCTGGTTACAGTATATAAAGCTACCTTAAGAAAATTACAGGTGTTCTATCCCAGCTTAGTGCAGCTACAGGCCATTAGTATGTCTGGAAGGCCAAGAAGGAGAGGCAGACAGTCACAAGCCAATAAGAGAGGGCAAGCAGGCTCTGTGTCTAGTGCTGGTCGTGGAGACGGTGCATCCTCATCAGCACGTGGCCATGGGACACGCTTGGCCTTTTTTTCGGCAGCTGGCCGTGTTGAGCCGCAACATGCGGAAGACTTGGTCGAGTGGATGACCAAGCCGTCCTCATCCTCCTCATCCTCTCTCACCCATGCCCAGGGTGCTTTGTCTGGCAAAGCAGCGGCCTCTTCCCTCAGCTCAATGTCATCAGTGACTCCTTCCCTAGCTCCACCATGTCCTCATGAGGATTCCCTCGAACTGTTTGACCACAGTGTTGGGTACATGCTCCAGGAGGATGCCCAGCGTTTGGAAGGCTCTGATGATGATACTGAGCTCAATGAAAGCAGTAACATGAGCACGGACAGAGGGGGTGCCCAAGAAGGACAGCAATCTGGCAGTCATGCTCCCCCTGCTGCAGCATACTGCCAGGTTTGCTCCAGTGATGAGGAGGGAGGGGATGATGAGGTCACTGACTCAACGTGGGTGCCTGATAGGAGAGAGGAGGAGGAGGAGGAGGAGGAGGAGGTGGCACATCACCAACTAGGCAGGATGCCCTCCAGGGGCCAGCCTAAGGGCAGCACATTGACTGCATCACACCCCAAAGCTCCACATGTGCAGGGCGCTGCAGTCTCTGCGCGTTATTCAAAAAGTTCTTTGGTGTGGGCCTTTTTTGAGACGAGTGCATCAGATCGCACCGCTGCTATTTGCAACATATGTCTCAAGCGTATCTCGCGTGGCCAAAACATCTCCCGCTTGGGTACCACATGCTTGACCAGACATATGTTGACCTGCCATGCAGTTCGTTGGCAAGCGTATCTAAAAGACCCACACCAAAGAACAAAGACGATCTCTCCTTGCTCCTCATCAGCTGAGATTTCCAACCCCACTAGACCTTCAGTCCTCTCTGAGACCTGCAGTGAGAGGAATGAAGGTGTAGAATTAGGTGTGTCACAGCCAAGTACTTGTGGGCAATCTGCTTTTGGTACACCGACGTCAGATTGTACCAGGCAAATTTCCCTGCCCCAGCTGCTGCAGCGCCGAAAGAAGTTTGCTCCCAGCCATCCACATGCCCAGCGGTTGAATGCTAGCTTGGCAAAATTGCTAGCACTTCAACTGCTGCCTTTTCAGTTGGTAGACTCTGCCCCCTTCCGTGAGTTTGTGGAATGTGCGGTTCCTCAGTGGCAGGTACCCAAACGCCACTTTTTCTCACGGAAGGCGATTCCGGCTCTCTACCGGCATGTGGAAGGCAATGTCCATGCCTCGCTGGACAGGGCGGTCAGCGGTAAGGTGCATATTACCGCTGACTCATGGTCCAGCAGGCATGGACAGGGACGTTACTTAAGTTTCACGGCGCATTGGGTGACTCTGCTGGCAGCTGGGAAGGATGCAGGACAAGGTGCAGTAGTGTTGGAGGTTGTTCCGCCACCACGCCTCCAAAATGCTGATTGTGACACACCTCTCTCCTCCACCCCCTCCTCTTCTTCTTCCTCCATGGCCTCTTCCTCGGAACCAGCGGTGCTCCGTAGGCGTTCAAGGGGCTACGCAAGTACGCAGGCCAAAAGATGCCATGCGGTGCTTGAGCTGGTGTGCTTGGGGGACAGGAGCCACACTGGGGCAGAGGTTCTGTCAGCTCTGCAGGGGCAGGTTCAGAGGTGGTTGACGCCACGCCAACTTAAGGCAGGAATGGTGGTTTGCGACAATGGCACCAACCTCCTCTCTGCCCTCCGACAGGGACAACTGACCCATGTGCCCTGTTTGGCTCACGTCCTTAACTTGGTGGTGCAGCGGTTCTTGGGCAGGTACCCGGGCTTACAGGATGTCCTGAGGCAGGCCAGGAAAGTCTCTGTGCATTTCCGCCGGTCATATAATGCCAGTGCTCGGCTGACGGACCTCCAAAAGGAGTTTAACCTGCCCAAGAACCGCCTAATCTGTGACATGCCCACCAGGTGGAACTCGACGTTGGCCATGCTGCAGCGGCTGCACACGCAGCAGAGGGCCATCAATGAGTACCTGTGCGACTATGGCACCAGGACAGGGTCAGGGGACCTTGGTTTTTTTTCCCCACGCCAGTGGGCCATGATCAGGGATGCATGCACTGTCCTGTCACCATTCGAGGAGGCCACGAGGATGGTGAGCACTGACAGTGCATGCATCAGTGACACTGTCCCCCTTGTCCACCTGTTGGAGCACACGCTGCGTGGAATAATGGACAGGGCACTTGAGGCAGAACAGAGGCAGGAAGAGGAGGACTTCCTTAGCTCTCAAGGCCCCCTTTATCCAGACAGTGTTCCTGCGTGCCCGCCGATCACACAGGAAGAGGACGAGGAGGAGGAGGAGGAGGAGGAGGAAGATTGTGTCAGTATGGAGGTGGAGCCTGGCACTCAGCATCAGCAGTCTTTAAGGGATCAGTCCCAAGGAACACATGGACTTGTACGTGGCTGGGAGGAGGTGGCTGCGGACGTTGTTGTCCTTAGTGACCCAGAGGACTCCGGACCGAATGCCTCAGCAAACCTACGCTGCATGGCCTCCCTGATCCTGCAAAGCCTGCGTAAGGATCCTCGTATTCGTGGTATCAAGGAGAAGGACCAATACTGGCTGGCAACCCTCCTTGATCCACGTTACAAGGGTAAGGTTGCGGACCTTATCTTGCCATCGCAGAGGGAGCAGAGGATGAAACATCTTCGGGAGGCCTTGCAGAAAGGTCTGTGCAACGCGTTCCCAGAGACTGGGAGGTTACAAACTCCTGTTTCTGGACAACGTGTTGCTGAGGCTTCGGTCAGTCAAAGAAGGAGCGGTGGAGAAGGTGGCCGTCTGACCGATGCGTTCAGACAATTTTTTGGTCCGCAGCCCCAAGGTATGATCGGTTCCAGCAACCATCGCCAGCGTCTGTTTTACATGGTGCAGGAATACCTAGGGGCAAGATCAGACTTGGACACCTTTCCCACCGAAAATCCTCTGGGTTACTGGGTCTTGAGGATGGATCACTGGCCAGAGCTTGCACAGTATGCAATTGAGCTACTGGCCTGTCCTGCATCCAGCGTTCTTTCGGAACGCACATTCAGTGCTGCTGGAGGCGTGGTAACCGATCACAGGGTGCGTCTGTCCACCGACTCGGTCGATCGGCTGACCTTCATAAAAATGAATCAGTCTTGGATCACCACCAGCTACCAAGCACCTGATGCAGATGTAACCGAATAATTTTTTTTGAAATCTCAGATCCCTTCAAAGACTGCCTATGCTGATGCTGAGTGACTACCCCTGAGTAATTATCCTCTTCCTCCTCAATCATCACGCTGATAGCTTGTAAGAACATTTTTGGTTCTGGGCGCCACCACCAGTGCCTAAGGCACAATTTTTCAGCCCCTGTTTAACAGGGGCGTGTAATTACAATTTTTGATGTAATACTTTGCAGCAGGGCTCGTTCCTGCATTCCAACTAGAGTGTCTGTGAGGGGTTGCAGTGTTGTGGCACCAGCACCAGTGCCTAAGACCCAATTTTTCAGCCCCTGTCTAACAGGGGCGTGTAATTACAATTTTTGATGCAATACTTTGCAGCAGGGCTTGTTCCTGCGTTTCAACTAGAGTGTCTGTGAGGGGTTGCAGTGTTGTGGCACCAGCACCAGTGCCTAAGACCCAATTTTTCTGCCCCTGTCTAACAGGGGCGTGTAATTACAATTTTTGATGCAATACTTTGCAGCAGGGCTCGTTCCTGCGTTCCAACTAGAGTGTCTGTGAGGGGTTGCAGTGTTGTGGCACCAGCACCAGTGCCTAAGGCCCAATTTTTCTGCCCCTGTCTAACAGGGGCGTGTAATTACAATTTTTGATGCAATACTTTGCAGCAGGGCTCGTTCCTGCGTTCCAACTAGAGTGTCTGTGAGGGGTTGCAGTGTTGTGGCACCAGCACCAGTGCCTAAGGCCTAATTTTTCAGCTCCTGTTCAACAGGGGCATGTAATTACAATTCTTGATCTAATATTTCACAGCAGGGCCCTGTGAGGGCTTACAGTGTTTTAGCCACAGCAACACCTAAGGCCCAAATTTCTGCTGAGTATATAGGGCAGGACCCTACTTTCAAACATCTAACTTACAAACGACTCCTACTTGCAAACGGAAGGAGACAACAGGAAGTGAGATGAAATCTACCCCTAAGGAAGGGAAATTCTCTCCTGTAAGAGTTAATATGGGAAAACAATTTCTCCTTTCCACTGATGCTTTCCAATCCTTGTTCCACAAAAAAACCCAAATTTTCAAAAAACATTTTTCATTGGGACAAAAAAGTGAGGTGAAATCTTCTGAAGAGGAGGAAAGACGCAAAACAAATGTCACAGGGGTGATAACCCTTCCCTATGTTTTCCAAAAAGCTTAGAAAAGATTTTTTGGCTGGAGCTAAACACATTAAAAATGTTCAAAATTACAAACAGATTCTACTTAACAACAAACCTACAGTCCCTGTCTTGTTTGCACCGCCTGAATACTGCTGTTCAGAGTATATAGGGACCTTTCCTTATTTTAATTTGGGTGCGGGGTTCCCCTTAATATCCATACAAGACCCAAAGGGCCTGGTAATGGACTGGGGGGTACCCATGCCGTTTGTCTCACTGATTTTCATCCATATTGCCATGACCCGACATGACATTAAACCCGCAAGCAGTTTTAAATGAGATTTTTTCCTTTAAAAATGACATTTGGTGCAGGGACTGTTCTAAACATGGGAAACACGCGTCACTTTACAGGCATACTATAGACACCCCCCAGGTACGATATTTAAAGGAATATTTCACTTTTTTTTTTTTACTTTAAGCATCATTAAAATCACTGCTCCCGAAAAAACGGCCGTTTTTAAAAGTTTTTTTTGCATTGATACATGTCCCCTGGGGTAGGACCCGGGTCCCCAAACCCTTTTTAGGACAATACCATGCAAATTAGCCTTTAAAATGAGCACTTTTGATTTCGAACGTTCGAGTCCCATAGACGTCAATGGGGTTCTAACGTTCGTGCGAACTTGCGGTCCGTTCGCGGGTTCTGGTGCGAACCGAACCGGGGGGTGTTCGGCTCATCCCTAACTGTGTATACAAAGAAAAAAGTACGCAACCAAACAATGTACAAACTTCCTAAATATAAAGGGAAAAAGTGATACTAATACGTGATAACAATACACTTTAAACACAAAAAATTCCCAAAAACAAGGTGCTCCAATGGTGAACGATATTGCAGGACACTGAAGAAATCATTAGATGTTTCTTTCCAGAAAGTAAAACAGACAACGCCTCTTACCAGATGCGATGGATCTCAGATTATAGACATCAAACATCACAGGATCACTCAGATCAGGGACATTTCTCTACAGGTTCATCCAATGCAGGGATCCTTGTAATACAATGAACTCTCCAGCGCTATAGTTCTCCTATAGCTGCAACAATATCCTTATCCAGGAAATCTCCAAACAGTGGGATAGATCATATGATAGAAAAGAGAGGCTTCATGGTGCAGTATTCCAGCTAAAAATTTATTGAAAAAATCTTTTTTGGCACTGACATCCAAAAAGAAAGTGGTAAACAGTACATTCAAATAGCCGCGGTTCAAGCCAGCCAGCTGGTACGTGGTAACGTCAAGGACAAGTTCTCCACCCGACGCGTTTCCCCATACAAGGCATCGACTGGGAACGGAGTCTATCACCCTTAGTGCATGCCTTTCCTGTCAAAGGATGTTTTTTTTATTTTAATCTAGACAACCCTGCCAGAAAACCTGCCAGATCTTCATTACAAATGTAAGGGGACACTTCTCTTCAGATCCCCAGTGTAAGGGGACAGCCTGTATTCCTATGTCCATTATTATGATTTTTATTTTTTGTTATTAAAGTGGTTCTGAATTTAGAAGGTGTTTTATCTTGATTCATTCTATGCATTAGGATAAAAAACACTTTCTGTGTGCAGCAGCCCCCCTAATAAGTACCTGAGCCCCATCTCCATCCAGCAATGTTGCAAAAGAGTCTCGGCTGTCCGGGACTCTCCCTCCTCATTGGACCGAGACAGCAGCAGGGGGCACCACTGGTTTCCGCTGCTGTCAATCAAAGCCAGTGAGGCGAGAGAGGGGGCGGCTTTGTGTCTCAATGGACACACAGAGCAGCGGATCGGCTACACCCTTAGCAAGCTGCTTGCTCTGAGGGTAGCTCAGCAGGAGGGAGTGGCCAAGAGCGCCAGCAAGGGACCCGAGAAGAGGAGGACTCGGGCTGCTCTGTGCAAAACCATTAAACAGAGCAGGTAAGTATAACATGTTCATTATTTTTAAATTAAAAAAACAAGACTTTAATATCACTTTAGTTATTATTATTAATTTTATGATAGGATTATTATACTTACAGGGAGCAGGGAGGTGTAAAACCAGTGGCGGCCCGTCCATAGGGGTTAAACATGGCCCTTTAAAAAGAAAAAAAGTCTTTAAGTGCACTGTGTTCGGGCCCTGGACACAGTGCACTATGTGAAGCGCCACGTCTATGCAATCACGTGATTGCAGGCGCGACGCTTCATTGGTGAGGTTTGGAGCTGCTTTGCTGCAAAATCCATTGCGCCAAGCAGCATCCGCCCAGCGCCTGGCCGGGTGCTTTGTTCTCAGTGTGAGAACAAAGTCACTTTCGGTGCCCGGTGGGCTACAAAAAGATGGCCGATGCCTAATCCCCTTGTGTTCAGTGGAGAGGGGAGGAAAGACAGGAAGTAGCTGAAGGGGAGAGACAGATGCGATATGAAGGAGGGCTGTGCTGCTGGGGACACAGATGTAAGGAGGGGCTCCGCTGGGGACACAGATGTAAGGATGGGCTCCACTGGGGACACAGATGTAAGGAGGGGCTCCGTTGGGGACACAGATGTAAGGAGAGGCGCCGCTGGGGACACTGATGTAAGGAGGGACTCCGCCGGGGACACAGATGTAAGGAGGGGCTCCGCTGGGGACACAGATGTAAGGAGGGGCACAGCTGGGGACACTGATGTAAGGAGGGACTCCGCTGGGGACACAGATGTAAGGAGGGGCTCTGCTGGGGACACAGATGTAAGTAGGGGGCTCCGCTGGGGACACAAATGTAAGGAGGGGTTCCGCTGGGGGCACAGCTGTAAGGAGGGGCTCCGCTGGGGACGCAGATGTAAGGAGGAACTCCGCTGGGGACACAGATGTAAGGAGGGGCTCCGCTGGGGACACTGATCTAAGGAGGGGCTCCGCTGGGTACACAGATGTAAGGAGGGGCTCCGCTGGGGACACAGATGTATGGAGGGGCTCCGCTGGGGACACTGATGTATGGAGGGGCTCCGCTGGGGACACAGATGTATGGAGGGGCTCCGCTGGGGACACTGATGTAAGGAGGTGCTCCGCTGGGGATACAGATGTAAGAAGGGGCTCCGCTGGGGATGCAGATGTAAGGAGGAACTCCGCTGATGGGGGCACAGATGTAAAGAGGGACTCCGCTGGGGATACTAATGTAAGGAGGGACTCCACTGATGACACTGATGTAAAGAGGGGCTCCGCTGGGGACACAGATGTAAGGAGGAAATCCGCTTATGGGGGCACAGATGTAAGGAGGGGCTCTGCTGGGGACACTGATGTAAGGAGGGACTCCACTGATGGGGACACTGATGAAAGGAGGGACTCCGCTGGGGACACTGATGTAAGGAGGGACTCCGCTGAGGACACAGATATAAGGAGGGACTCCTCTGATGGGGAAACAGATGCAAGGAGGGACTCCGCTGGGGACACTGATGTAAGGAGGGACTCTGCTGGGGGCACCTGATGTAAGGAGGGACTCCGCTGGGGACACAGATGTAAGGATGAGCTCCGCTGGGGACACAGATGTAAGGAGGGGCTCCGTTGGGGACACAGATGTAAGGAGAGGCGCCGCTGGGGACACTGATGTAAGGAGGAACTCCGCTGGGGACACAGATGTAAGTCGGAGCACAGCTGGGGACACTGATGTAAGGAGGGACTCCGCTGGGGACGCAGATGTAAGGAGGGACTCCGCTGGGGACACAGATGTAAAGAGGGGCTCCGCTGGGGACACTGATCTAAGGAGGGGCTCCGCTGGGTACACAGATGTAAGGAGGGGCTCCGCTGGGGACACAGATGTAAGGAGGGGCACAGTTGGGGACACTGATGTAAGGAGGGACTCCGCTGGGGACACAGATGTAAGGAGGGGCTCTACTGGGGACGCAGATGTAAGTAGGGGGCGCCGCTGGGGACACAAATGTAAGGAGGGGTTCCGCTGGGGGCACAGTTGTAAGGAGGGGCTCCGCTGGGGACGCAGATGTAAGGAGGGACTCCGCTGGGGACACAGATGTAAGGAGGGGCTCTGCTGGGGACACTGATCTAAGGAGGGGCTCCGCTGGGTACACAGATGTAAGGAGGGGCTCCGCTGGGGACACAGTTGTATGGAGGGGCTCCGCTGGGGACACTGATGTATGGAGGGGCTCCGCTAGGGACACAGATGTATGGTGGGGCTCCGCTGGGGACACTGATATAAGGAGGTGCTCCGCTGGGGATGCAGATGTAAGAAGGGGCTCCGCTGGGGATGCAGATGTAAGGAGGAACTCCGCTGATGGGGGCACAGATGTAAAGAGGGACTCCGCTGGGGATACTAATGTAAGGAGGGACTCCGCTGATGACACTGATGTAAAGAGGGGCTCCGCTGGGGACACAGATGTAAGGAGGAAATCCGCTTATGGGGGCACAGATGTAAGGAGGGGCTCTGCTGGGGACACTGATGTAAGGAGGGACTCCACTGATGGGGACACTGATGTAAGTAGGGACTCCGCTGGGGACACTGATGTAAGGAGGGACTCCGCTGAGGACACAGATATAAGGAGGGACTCCTCTGATGGGGACACAGATGCAAGGAGGGACTCCGCTGGGGACACTGATGAAAGGAGGGACTCTGCTGGGGCACCCGATGTAAGGAGGGACTCTGCTGGGGGCACCTTATGTAAAGATCGACTCTTCTGTTGGCACTTGATGTAAGGAGGGATTCTGCTGTTGGTACCTGATGTAAGGAGGGACTCTGGTGGGGGCACCTGATGTAAGGACGGATTCTGCTGGGGGCACCTGATGTAAGGACAGATTCCACTGAGGGCACCTGATGTAAGGACAGACTTCGCTGGCCGCATCTGATGTAAGGACGGGCTCCGCTGGGGGCACCTGATGTAAGGACAGACTCCACGGGGGGCACCTGATGTAAGGACAGATTCCGCTGGGGGCAACTGATGTAAGGACGGACTCTGCTGGGGGCACCTGATGTAAGGAGGGACTCCACTGGGGGTATCTGATGTAAGGACGGACTCCGCTGGGGGCACCTGATGTAAGGACAGACTCCGCTGGGGGCACCTGATGTAAGGACGGACTCTGCTGGGGGCACCTGATATAAGGACGGACTCCGTTGGGGACACCTGATGTAAGGACGGACCCTGCTGGGGACACCTGATGTAAGGACGGACTCAGCTGGGGACACCTGATGGCATCTGGTGGCAGGCAACGTGGCAGGTGACACACTCAGTGCCCCCACTGATTCTGCATTATGGTGAGTTGAATGATTTCATTTTATATTACAATGCAATAATAGAAATAATGCGCTTCAATCATCCTGACACCATAACAACCATGGTGCCAGGATGATTGAAGTGCTAACACCAGGTGTTTGGAGAATCTTTATCTGCTGTTAAACTTTCTAGAATACACATATTTCTATTGTTGTGTAGGATCTTGGCCTGCTGTCCCTCCCTCTCTCCCTCCCTCTCCCTCCATCCCTCGTTCATCTCAGACGCTAACCACACCCCCTTAGAGCCACACCATTTAAGCCACGCCCACTATTTTGCTGAAATCGCGCCCATTTTCACCAAGTGGGAGGGGTAAAAAAAGAAGGGCAGGTCTGGCACCTCCCCATTTTAAAACTTCACCAGCCGCCAGTGCCGCCACTGTGTAAAACGATCCACTCTGGGTGTTAAATACTTTAGGTACACCACATTATTTATTAATTTCTTTAAAACATTCTTCCTCATATAACTTACTGATCATGCTAATGTCCATGATCTGTAGATATACATTTTTTTAGCAGGGGTTCATTAAGACCTGAAAATTATTTCAAGGGCTCCTCCAGGGTACATAAGTTAAGAAAGTCTGTTCTAGATGTTTGATTCTCCTGTGCTCTACCAAATCCTCCTTGTTGTGCTGCCTTCTCCATCCTGCCACATTCCATACATGCACTTCCCTTATATTGGCTTGTAGGCACGTTGCGTAGTTAGCATGTGGCTGCCCAGGTCAGGGGGAAGGGGAATAATGTTTTGCTGCATTTTCCTGGCATGTGTGCATGGTTTTTCACTGGGGTCCAGCCTCCCTTCCATGTTCTATAAAAGGGAAGAGGTCCGGGTCCTAAGGGGCTCCATGGAACACTTGGGGGAACGCATGGGGAACCTACATCAATGACTTCCTGAGACCTGGGGTCCACTCTGGAATGCCGACTGGCCAGAAGAAACCTGGAACAAGGACTTCTCTGTTAGAGCACCGCCAAGCTTGGACTTTCCTCTAAGAGCTTTCCTCTGTGCAGGTAACCTGGGGCAGCCACAGTTAAAGCGGAGTTCCAGCCTGTAAAAAAAAAAAAAACGTAGCAGCTGACTTTTAACATAAGGACACTTACTGGTCCAGGGATCCCACGATGTCGGCACCCCTAGCGGATTCGTCCATAGGCCGTGGGTGCAGGCGCCAGCATCTTCACAGCCTGTTTCCTACTGCGCATGTGCGTGAGTCTCGTTGTGCTTACTGAATGGTCCTGCTGCCTTCTGGGACCTGTGTGTCTCCCACAAGGCCGCGGGGGGGTAAGGAGGAGGGGCCGGAAATTTCGTAGATCGCCGCGATCGTTGTGAGACAATCTTGCCCGGAAGTGGGAGCAGGTACCTGATTTTAAGAGGTATCCACTCCCCCCCCCCCAAAAAAAAGCGCTAAATGTGGCAGTGGAGGGGGGAGGGTGCAAACAAGCAGAGCTTCCCCCTTTGGGTGGAGCTTCGCTTTAAGTTCTGTTAGGGAAAAAACATTCCCATGTTACACATGTTCTATTCAGAAGTTCAGTAAAGTTGTTTCTTTTTTTTTTTTTCAAATATAGATTTTATTAAGTTTTTCAACAAAGGAATACAGAAAGAGTACAGGACAACTATGGTTACAATAGACAATATAATGTACAAGTGGGCCTTCCAGCAAAAGCCCCTTTGCTATCCGCAACGCGGAGTACTTAAACTGTCGCAACCGACCGGTAAAGCAATATGGGGTTTGAGACCTTGAGACCTCTGCTTGAGACTGTGTCTCAAACTAAATACGCGGCTCCCAACCATCTGGACATAGAACCAACAGTTGGGAGGAAAAAGATAGAAAGAGCAGAGAAAGGAGGGGAGGTGAAGGGGAAGGGGTTATTGTTCAGCACGGAGGTGATGGAGATATCTAAAGTGTCACTGTACAATTGGCCAGGATCGGGAGATCTTTCAAGAATTTAGCAAGGATTGTCCTTCATCGGAGTCAGGGTTGCCACCTGTCCGGGATTCACCCGGACAGTTTGGGTTTAGAATCATGCATCCAGGTTTCAGACTGCCTGAAACCCGGACACATTATTTAGACTATGGCTTCCCATCAGGATTGCTGGCTGCAGTTGTCTAAGCTGAGAGTGTCTGTTACACTCCCTTTCATGCTGCCCAAAGCCAACACTAACAATCCCCCCCAATCACATACACAGACAAGAGAGGAGAGAGGGATCGATCTGCACCTCTTCCTCCCGCCCCTACCCCTCTGTGTCTGCCCATACTCCAATCCTCAGGGCTGTGCCTCAGAAAAGGAAAGTGGGGGCTGGAAATTTGAAGTCCAGCAGCCTCAGATACAGCTGGATGAGAGGTGCTGACTGCCAAGGGGTGAGTGAGCTCACCATCCATCCCTGTCTGTGACTGAAGTCTCCCCCCTTCTCTCTCCTGCCTCTGAGTGAGTCTACTAAGGTAAATCAGGGTTATCAGAGCACCCCTTACATCAGAGTTTCCCTTTACACCAGAGGCCACAGTGTTCCCCCTTACATCAGAGTACTCTCCTTACATCAGATGTATCAGTGTTCCCTCTTAAATCAGGGTTCCCAGAGGATCCCTTATGTCAGAGTCTGCAGAGTCCCCCCCTTACAATGAAAGGGAACTCTGCAAGTTCAGATGTAAAATGTACAGTGAAGGGGAACTCTGTGGACTCCGATGTAAAGGGGGCTCTTTTTATTAACTTCATATGATTAGAAATGTTATTTATTAACAAAATATATGTATTAAAAAAAATTGCTGTGCGCCGCTAAAGTGTTCGTGTTTGACTTGAAGAAAAGGTGGCAACCCTACATCCAGGTGGTTAGAGGTATGATCATGCAAGGCTCTATGGTAGCCCGATGGACTCGCTATTCCGACCTAAACGGCAGAATATGATACAAATGTTTCCAGTCTGATAAAAAAAAAGAAAAAATCCCAGAGGAAGTCACGAGAGAGGGAGGAAACCGGTGGGAGGAGCTTGATCGGCTGACACAGGAGGCACTAGGAAGTGTTACAGAGCAGGCACAGAACAGGGGGAACGCCGTGAAACCGGGGCTGCAGAACCGGACCACAGGTGACTCTATCACCCCTCAGCACTATAGCACTTTAACCATCTCAATAAAGGGCACTTTCACCCCCTTCCTGTCCAGGCCATTTTTTAGCTTTCAGCGCTGTCACACTTTGAATGACAATTGCGCAGTCATGCTACACTGTACCCAAATGAAATTATTATTATTTTTCCCCCACAAATAGAGCTTTCTTTTAGTGGTATTTGATCACCTCTGCGGTTTTTATTCTTTGCACTATAAACAAAAGAAGAGCGACAATTTAGAAAAAAACACAATATTTTTTACTTTTTGCTATAATAAATATCCAAATTTTTTTTTTAAACAAATCTTCCTCAGTTTAGGCCGATATGTATTCTTCTACATATTTTTGGTAAAAAAAAAATCACAACAAGCGTATATTGATTGGTTTGCGCAAAAGTTATAGCGTCTACAAAATTGGGGATAGATTTATGGCATTTTTATTTATTTATTTTTTCTACTAGTAATGGTGGCGATCTGGGATTTTTATCGTGACTGCGATATTGTGGCAGGCATATCGGACACTTTTGACACATTTTTGGGACCACATTTATACAGCGATCAGTGCTATAAAAATGCACTGATTACTGTATAAATGTGACTGGCAGGGAAGGGGTAACACTAGGGGGTGATTGAAGGGTTACTCATGTTGCTAGGGAGTGTTTCTAACTGAAGGGGGAGGGGACTCACAAGGGGAGGAGACCGATCGGTGTTGCTCTATACTGAGAACACACATCGGTCTCCTCTCCTCTCTGATAGGACTTGGATCTGTGTGTTTACAGGACATCGCGTCCCGCCTGGCACGCGCATCGGGTGCCCAGTGACACGGCGGGCACGCGTGATTGCCGCCGGCGGCGGTCGCGCGCCCCCTGGAGGGCAGGGGAGGCGAGGGCGTCATATGACTGGTTGGCAAGTGGTTAAAATGAAAAATACACCTTTTTAAAAAAAATGATATATATATAATTGTTATAATATTCTCAACACAAGCCAATTTTTTTAGTTGAATATTATTTAAAATGATCCTTTCATTTCAATCTGTAGCCAATTGCAATTTTCTTAAACAGCAAAATAAAAAAATAAAAAAAAATAATGATATAATATATAAAAGAAAATAAAAAAATGATTCTTTCCTTTTAGCCAAGACAACCCGAGGCATTCTGTAGATCAGGGATATGCAATTAGCAGACCTCCAGCTGTTGCAAAACTACAAGTCCCATCATGCCTCTGCCTCTGGGCGTCATGCTTGTGGCTGTCAGGGTCTTGCTATGCCTCATGGGACTTGTAGTTCTGAAACAGCTGGAGGTCCACTAATTGCATATCCCTGCTGTAGATTATTGCAGCATAGCTTGGCCCAATAAATCTCTTGCAGTGTGAATGACTCCTCTATGGAATAACGATAAGAGGTTTGCTAAGTGATAAAACATATTGTTTTAGTAGTTTAGTCGTTTATTTTTTAGTAGTTTGGCCAACACATACCCCCAATATTGTACTCTATCAACTCTTTCTTTTTTCCTAAACCCCATTATGTTCTATACAAGCCAGTTTTCTATATAAGTACATACATTCCCCTTTCCCGCGAGACACCAAGATGATGTGCATTGAGTAAAGCCGCGTACACACGATCGGACTTTCCGACGGGAAATGTTCAATGGGGGGGGGGGGGGGGTTAAACCTTTCCTAGGGCTGAAGTGGTTAAAATATCATAAGTATCACAAATTCCGTTACCATTTTTTAAAATATATTTCACGTATATATTTTTAAAAGTAGGCACTTAAATCTGACTAATTAGGATGAAACTGCAGAATTGTTTTGTACACTTTTCCATACTGTAAATCCCTCCTATGCAGAGTGGTATTTTTTTTTTTAATTAATTATTTTTTGTATTGCTGCTGAGTTCTCTGGCATGACGTGCAGACTCCCAGAAATCCTGTGCTTTATCTCCATCTAGTGGTAGATACACTGTTGTCAAAAGTATTGGGACTGTAATGCTCAAAGTGTCCTCTATGCTAACGCCCTCTGCACTAGGGACACCTCCACCGCGCCAAAATTACCCTTTTTACAACTAATAAGCAAAATACAAACACCAATGACAGTGGTATAGATAAATGAATCGGAGTAGACAAATGTTGAGCTGCCCCTTTAAATGGCAATGAATAACAATGAAGAATTGAATTTAGTCCTACATCTCGGTTATATACCACCAATGGAAAACCGACATGTAGGGTAAATTAGAGGCGCTCAGACACACTATAGATGTAATTGGATAGCTTCAACTACCGTGCCAATGTGTGATGATTAGGCAGGTTCCCTGGATATGTGACAGTGTATTTAAATGTGGAGTGATGGTGAGACCTATTATTTATAAGCCAATCACCTGGGTGTGATAACCTCAAATGAGCACAAACACTATACAAAATGAAATTGTATACAATAGTGGTGACACCCTCTAATGATAAATTAGTGATCTAGATGTGTCATGTTGAATTGACAGCATGCCTCAGAAGTGCATATAAATACAAAACAAAACTGTGCTAACCCAAATGGTATAGTGATGGTATGATCTAATCATTGAATCAATCAGCGGAGTGTATCACACCCCTATCAATCGGCAGGTTGATTAGATATAATTCATATGATTATCATACTGATGATACCCTCTCCTAATAAATAGGTAATCTGTGTACAACACCCTAAATGCAAAATTATCTGCAGAAAAAAAAAAAAATATATCATTCAAACATAATAAGCAAAAATTGACCACTTCTTATATAGTGAAACAATCGCAAACCTAATTAATGTGACAGCAATAAAATGAGTGACAATCATGCATATGGTTCAATTCATGCTGCAAAGTTCAAAGCTTTAAATACAGTCCATGAGTAGAACCAGCCTACAGTGGGCTGTCGGTGATCACAACTGGTGACAGTGAGCAAAAATATATAAATGAATCCAGTGCTTCACACAAATGATTCTTCAGTGTAAAATAAATAACTTGATGAGAAAACTCCGTGTTTCTTCCACCTCACCACTGTGCTAGTGAATCGCACTCTCCAGACCTGCACTCACCGAAATAATATGCCTGCACTCTCATGCAAGGCAAAACCAGCTTTCTTTACCACACTCATGGGCAAATATTGTATACGAGGTTTCACAGGAATGATGTTCAATGGATCCACATAAAAGAGAAGGAGTGCTCCAATAGTGTAATTCAGTACAACAATTTATTCAAATCACTGCAAACTTCATACATAGCACTCACATTTATAAAACTTGAATAAGCTCAACTCTTTGTGAAAAACTCCAAACTTCAACTCAGTGGATTTGAAAAAAACAATGGTCACGGCGGACCCGAGGTGTACGGCTGCTATATTTAGAGAACATATTTAGCAGCCGTACACCTCGGGTCCGCCGTGACCATTGTTTTTTTCAAATCCACTGAGTTGAAGTTTGGAGTTTTTCACAAAGAGTTGAGCTTATTCAAGTTTTATAAATGTGAGTGCTATGTATGAAGTTTGCAGTGATTTGAATAAATTGTTGTACTGAATTACACTATTGGAGCACTCCTTCTCTTTTATGTGGATCCATTGAACATCATTCCTGTGAAACCTCGTATACAATATTTGCCCATGAGTGTGGTAAAGAAAGCTGGTTTTGCCTTGCATGAGAGTGCAGGCATATTATTTCGGTGAGTGCAGGTCTGGAGAGTGCGATTCACTAGCACAGTGGTGAGGTGGAAGAAACACGGAGTTTTCTCATCAAGTTATTTATTTTACACTGAAGAATCATTTGTGTAGAGCACTGGATTCATTTATATATTTTTGCTCACTGTCACCAGTTGTGATCACCGACAGCCCACTGTAGGCTGGTTCTACTCATGGACTGTATTTAAAGCTTTGAACTTTGCAGCATGAATTGAACCATATGCATGATTGTCACTCATTTTATTGCTGTCACATTAATTAGGTTTGCGATTGTTTCACTATATAAGAAGTGGTCAATTTTTGCTTATTATGTTTGAATGATATATTTTTTTTTTTTTTCTGCAGATAATTTTGCATTTAGGGTGTTGTACACAGATTACCTATTTATTAGGAGAGGGTATCATCAGTATGATAATCATATGAATTATATCTAATCAACCTGCCGATTGATAGGGGTGTGATACACTCCGCTGATTGATTCAATGATTAGATCATACCATCACTATACCATTTGGGTTAGCACAGTTTTGTTTTGTATTTATATGCACTTCTGAGGCATGCTGTCAATTCAACATGACACATCTAGATCACTAATTTATCATTAGAGGGTGTCACCACTATTGTATACAATTTCATTTTGTATAGTGTTTGTGCTCATTTGAGGTTATCACACCCAGGTGATTGGCTTATAAATAATAGGTCTCACCATCACTCCACATTTAAATACACTGTCACATATCCAGGGAACCTGCCTAATCATCACACATTGGCACGGTAGTTGAAGCTATCCAATTACATCTATAGTGTGTCTGAGCGCCTCTAATTTACCCTACATGTCGGTTTTCCATTGGTGGTATATAACCGAGATGTAGGACTAAATTCAATTCTTCAAAAGTATTGGGACGCCTGCCTTTACACGCACATGAACTTTAATGGCATCCCAGTCTAAAGCCCTATACACACTATTCGATTTTCTGCAGATTTTTGTCTTCAGATTTACCAAAACCATATAATATGAGGTCAAACCTTAAGAGTTTCAATTTGTATGCAATCAGGCAGGCCCTTGCACTACATGGTTTTGGTAAATCTGGAGATAAAAATCTGCAGAAAATCGAACAGTGTGTATGGGGTCTTAGTCCGTAGGGTTCAGTATTGAGTTGGCCCACCCGTTGCAGCTATAACAGCCTCCCCACAGGCGGCATTCTCTTTTTGTTCCTCAAATGCTCAGACGGTTATATCTACAGAAGGAAGATTTTTATTTTTGCCCTCACCTTGCCGGCCGCACAGGTTCAGCCTCTCCTGTGACGTAGTTCCTTCCGTTCGGTTGTAAAACTTCCATAAGAGGGAAGGCTGTCCACAAGGTTTAGGAGAGTGTCTATGGGAATGTTTGACCATTCTTCGAGAAGAGCATTTGTGAGGTCAGGCCCTGATGTTGGCTGAGAAGGCCTGGCTCGCAGTCTCCGCTCTAATTCATCCCAAAGGTGTTCTATCGGGTTGAGGAGAGGACTCTGTGCAAGCCAGTAAAGTTCCTCCACCCCAAACTCGCTCATCCATGTTTTTATGGTCTTTGGAAGAATGGTCAAACACAGCTCCCTCTGTTGAAGCTTTTATAGCTGCAAAGGGCGAGCCAACTCAATATTGAACCCTACGGACTAAGACTGGGATGCCATTAAAGTTCATGTGTGTGTAAAAGGCAGGTGTCTCAATACTTTTGACAATATAGTGTATGTAGTTCTACCCCTGCAGTGACTGCTGGTAACTGGCTCCCCTATTATTGCACAGCCAGGCAACATGCATTTCCCACTTGCATCCAGACACAAGAAATCAGTCCCTGGGCTTGTTCTTGTTGTTTTTATTAGGGATAAAAGCTTGGATGGGGTAGAGGGGTTATAGGAAGCAGAACGTGACTGAAACAACAGATTGGGACAACGTTCTTCTTATATACAGATAAAAGATCCTGGACTGTTCTCCTTCCTGGACACCATCAGTATTTAACCCCTTCAATACCGGGCACCCCCCCCCCCCCCCTTCCTGCCCAGGACAATTTTCAGCTTCCAGCGCTGTCGCACTTTGAATGACAATTGCGCGGTCATGCTACGCTCTACCCAAACTACATTTTTATCATTTTCTTTCCACAGATAGAGATTTCTTTTGGTGGTATTTGATCACCGCTGGGGTTTTTTATTTTTTGCTAAACAAACTAAAAAAAGTCCAAAATTTTTGAAAAAAAAAAAAGTTTTTCTTTGTTTCTGTTATAAAATTTTGTTTTCTCCTTCACTGATGGGCACAGATGAGGCAGCGCCAGGGCCGTCTTTAGCGCAGGGCAAATAGGGCAGCTGCCCAGGGCCCAATCACTGTTGGGGGGGGGGCCCAAAGCAGCTGCCAATTAAGCCTACGCTGCTGCCCGCCGGAGTTCCGCCACTTGTTAGCTGCTCACTAGTCACTGCTGTCAGTTGTAGATTCAGAGAAGCGCTGCTTCTGTATTTACAAGTGACAGCGCTCCTCGGTCTGTCGGCGGCGGCTCCGATCCCTCTCCACTCTACACATCTCTATATGAGAGCAGAGGAGTGAGAGCGAGGAGAGCAAGGAGTGAGAGCGAGGAGGGAGAGCGAGGAGTAAGAACGAGGAGAGCGAGGAGAGAGAGCGAGGAGGGAGAGCGAAGAGTGAGAGCGAGGAGAGCGAGGAGAGAGAGCAAGTAGGGAGAGGAAGGATTAAGAGCGAGGATTAAGAGCGAGGAGGGAGAGCGAAGAGTGAGAGCGAGGAGAGCGAGGAGAGAGAGCGAGGAGGGAGAGGAAGGATTAAGAGCGAGGATTAAGAGCGAGGAGGGAGGGAGGGGAGAGAGGGGGCAGGAAATGTACACAGGCAGAAGCTCCTCGTCAAGCAGCCTGCACGGACGGACGGGTGTCATGTAAGTTCAGTTGATTTTCTGTAGCTGCGTTCTGACTGTGATGTTTTCTAGATGCTAGGAGAGGATTTGGGGAGGGAGAAAATCTCCACAGTGGAGTGGGGGGGACAGGGGGGTGAGCTCTGAACTGGATTTTGTTTGGGAGCCACGTCGCACGACCGCGCAATTGTCAGTTAAAGCGACGCAGTGCCGAATCACAAAAAACGCTCTGGTCAGGAAGGGGGTAAAATCTTCCGGGGCTGAAGCGGTTAAAATCACTGCTCCCGAAAAAACAGCTGTTTTTAAAACTTATTTTTGCATTGATCCATGTCCCCTGGGGCAGGACCCGGGTCCCCAAACACTTTTTTTGACAATAACTTGCAAATTAACCTTTAAAATGAGCACTTTTGATTATTCATGTTCGTGACCCATAGACTTTAACGGTGTTTGCGTGATCGAACACATTTTTTGCCTGTTCGCATGTTCTGCTGCAAACTGAATCGGGGGGTGTTTGGCCCATCCCTGCTGGCCAGTGGTGTACCTGTTTGGCAGCCAGCATTGGGGCCCAAGACTGCGTTGGTGCGCTCTTCAACAGAGTTTTTGTAATTCGAAAAAAAAAAGAGTAATCCTCCAACAAATAATTGGGGAGTCGCAAAGATTTTGACCGGCGGCCTCTCACCACTCAAATTCATCATGGGGTCTCCCCCTCTTTTGGAATGCTAAATATATGATTAAACAGCCTCCTGCAGCCTCCGGGGGTGATAGCAGTAGCTCTAAACACCATTGCAGCAGTCCCAGGCGAAGCTACAGATGTTCTGGGTGCAGATGTCCTCTACAGCAGTCCCTTCTCTTCAAGTTCTCCTGCACACACACCGTGGTCCCTCTGGTGTGGTGGTCTCTGGCAGCTACAACAGTTCAGTCTCCATCTAGTAACACAGGGAGTGCTGGCGCTCAGAAGTATCTCCAGACTTAGCAGTACAGCAGCCAGTGGAGGCTGGTGGTAATTTTTTTGAGGCATGCGGCAAACAGTGCACCCATAGCCACTCCCCCTCAGTTGGGTCCGGAGCACTTACCTCATCTATGGCAGGCATCACGTGCGGCTTTCCCTTCTTTCCTCCGTGGGCATCACGGGCAACTTCTTCTCCCTCTGCTCGGCAGCTTCTGTCTCCTCCTCGGCGGCCAATTGGAAAGCTTCTCCTTTCGGCCAATCAGGAAACGGGTCTCAGACCTGCTTCCTGATTGGGGGGGGAGGAGATTCAGTGTGAAAATACCAATTATCTATTCGCTATTGTCACACAACTGGGTGGGCTTGATTTGCAGTGCTCTGCGTCCTGAGCCCACCCTATTTTGAAGCCTATTAGAGCCTCTAACTCTAATCATGTGCTTCAAAAAAACACCCCCGTCATTGGTATTCATGCATCTGGCGTCGTGCAAGGGGCCAGTTGCATGGATAGGGGAGGCGGCGCCCGTGAATGAATGGGCCGCCCCTTACACCAGCAGCTTCTCCCCAGCTCTCCACATAGAAAACTGTTGTAGAACCCGGGCTACCCGTCCTTTTCTTCATCCGCAGCACTCTCTTTCGCTCCGGGAACTTGTAGTCTCACACAGTCTTTCTCCTGATCAGGGGCCGATTCCTGGGGACTACATTTCCCATCAGTCCTCACACCAGGAGCCCCTGTGTACTTTTTCCTGGGCTGTGCAGCAGCCAATCACTGCTCTCCTGTTGCTTTCCCACCCAGACAATGGGCACACTTCAGGTGGCCGTGTGCTGCAGGCATTTTGCCTCTCTCCTCTCCAACCTCAAGGCTGCACAGCTTGATTTCAGCAGGTGAGAGGGAGAAAAACAGCAGAAGCACTGTGGGTGGCTGTGTGACAGCCCAGGCCATCCAGGTGATGTGGCAGCAGTGCCCTGGCTGGACTACACATGCAAATACTAAGCAAACAGGAGTAAAATGCATACATAAGACTTGGTTTTATATAGAATACAACAGTGGAAATGGTTTATCAAAAGCTGTCAGGCTAAACAAATATCCTAAAGGAAGGTCCTTGCTAAAGCTCTCATGGTCATCACTCTGAACTGGAAATTGAAGCACCACATCCAAAGCTATAAGTCCAAAATCAAGTTTATTCCAAATATTAACAGTGTACAGTTTCCAATAGATTTTGGGAGTCTGACATCACCCCTTTCATCATGGTTTGTTCACAATGGGACTCAAGAAGAAACAGATAAAATATAATGTATGGGTGCACACTGCAACACAATAACATTCAGCCTCAGCTAATATTTGGAATAAAATTAATTTTGAACACAAACCTTTGAGTTTGGCACTGTAATCTCCAGTTCAGAATTTTGCCTACACAACCTAGGGTGGTCATGGTGACCCCATTGGTGTGGAAGCTGCCTACCCAACCAGGGTTTGACATCATTGATCTAAAATTCATTTTTAACTCAAACCTTTGAGTTTGTTGAGTTTGGCACTTTCATTTCCAGTTTAGAATTTTGCCTACACAACCTAGGGTGGCCATGGTGACCTTTTGGTGTGGAAGCTGCCTATCCACCAGGGTTTGACATCATTGATCTAAAATTCATTTTTAACTCAAACCTTTGAGTTCGTTGAGTTTGGCACTTTCATTTCCAGTTTAGAATTTTGCCTACACAACCTAGGGTGGCCATGGTGACCTTTTGGTGTGGAAGCTGCCTACCCACCAGGGTTTGACGCCATTGATTTACCCCCCCCCCCCCCGAGATAATCACTTCTCTGGCAGTCCATGTCTCTTTCCAGGTTTGATGCCATTGATCTACCCCCCCCCCCTTTCTGAGATAATCACTTCTCCGGCAGTCCATGTCTCCTTCCAGGAGTGTTGAATGCCTTTGTCTCCTGCTCTGTGCTGTGATTTCATCCTCTGGCCCCTACATCACTACTGGACACAGAAAGAAACCATGGAATTAGGTAGGAAAAAAACACTCTCAAAAGTGTTGAATGCTGAAAAGTCTGATGGGGGGGATAGCACTGGAAAAGAGGGAGGGTAGTTGACAGGGGCTGCCTGAAATGTACACATGAGATCTCTTCTTTTGCAAGGACTTTCGTTCAGGATTTTTTTTATTTTTTAGCTTGAAGGGTATGACAGTGGGCAATATGTGCAGGAGAGGAGTAAAGAGGGTATGAAAGTGGGTGGTATGTACAGGAGAGGAGTGTGGAGGGTTTGACAGTGGGCAATATGTGCAGGAGAGGAGTGTGGAGGGTATGACAGTGGACAGCATGTACAGGAGAGGAGTGTGGAGGGCATGACAGTGGGCAATATGTGCAGGAGAGGAGTGTAGAGGCTATGACAGTGAGCAGTATGTGCAGGAGAGGAGTGTAAAAGATATGACCAGGGGCGGACTGACTATTGAGCCACTCGGGTACTGCCCGAGGGCCCTGGGCCACTAGAGGGCCCCATCAGGGTTGCCAGCCTCAGTAAAACCAGGGACAGTATGTATAAATCTGTGTTTTTTTTTACATCTGTCTGTGTATACTGTGTGGCCCCATAATCTCTGATTGCCTGGGGGCCCCATAATCTCCTATTCCCCGGGGGCCCCATGAGTTATCAGTCCGCCCCTGGATATGATGGTGGGCACTATGAGCAGGAGAGGAGTGTAATGGATATGACGGTGGGCACTTTGTGCAGAAGAGTAGTGTTGAGAATATGACAGTGGGCAGTATGTACAGGAGAGGAGTGTGGAGGGTATGCAAGGGGGCAGTATGTGATGCAGAGTAAAAGTGCATAGGATATGACAGTGAGCACTATATACAGGAGAGGAGTGCATAGGATATGACAGTGAGCACTATATACAGGAGAGGAGTGCATAGGATATGACAGGGGGCACTATATACAGGAGAGGATGGGGGAGGCTTTCAGGTAATATGCATGGAAGAGGATTTTGAAAGATATAATAGGAGGGCAGTATGTGTGGGAGTGTGCAGGGTATATTAGGGGCACTATCAGCACTCCCATTAAAATCTGTGTTCAGCATTTACAAACTGGAGCTGAATGGTACTTTAAAAGCTTCAACAAAGCTTGCTGTTCACACTGTTCCTATAAAAGCTGAAGCCTGTGTGAAACAAGCCTAAGGCAGCTGTTCCCAGCCAGAGTTGCCCCAGAGGTTGCTAGGGGTTCCTTAAGCTGTGTGCCATTTGATGGTGCCTGCAAAGTTCTGATGCCACTTAGCAGAGCCAGATGCATGATGCCAATAATCCTTTTAGTTGTATGGCATTCTGTCCACCACTGTCAGGGTGGACACCAACGTGTCCACTAGCCACCAACGTAAGGGGTATTTTACCACTGACTCTAATGAATTGGTTTTAGCCAGGGTTCCCCAAGACCTGAAAAAAATGTCAAGGTTTCCTCTGGGGTAACGAGGTTGAGAAAGACCGTTCTAAAGCGATGAGTCCAGGAACATCATCATTGGGCATGTGGTGCAGGCAAATAGATGTAATCAGCCAATATTTGCTCTCCCACGTGTGAACCCGACTGGTGAGGTTACCCGGTTAATGGTTAGAGAGATCTTGGCTCGCACCAAAGTGTGGATACATGCTGTTCTATATAAGTGGTCAGTCCATAAGATTTTTGGTGTTCTCTCGGTGAATCCCAGGACTCTGTAGTGAGTATACGTGATTTGATAATTATTCAGATTCTTTAAAAAAAGTAGATTTACAGCAAATATCTAGTGATTTTTTTTTACCATATTGGTCCTTATAGGCCATTGCCTGGGGCAGATGGGACAGATGGGGTAGATGGGGCAGATGGGGCAGATGGGACAGATGGGGCAGATGGGGCAGATGGGACAGATGGGGCAGATGGGGCAGATGGGGCAGATGGGACAGATGGGGCAGATAGGACAGATGGGGCAGATGGGGCAGATGGGACAGATGGGACAGATGGGGCAGATGGGGCAGATGAGGCAGCACCAAGCCTCAGAATTTACAAAATGTGTTCCTTTTTTCTTATTTTGTTTCCCTTGTTTGGCCACCCCTGGAACATTTATGGCTAAATTCAGAAAATTTAACTGAGGGGGGTGCAGTGGATATGAGAGACGTTACAAGCTAGACGGTGCACCAGTGCGTTGCACCCTCACCAAAGTGATGGGATCTCATGCCCCGGGGCTAAACGCTCAATGTAAAAAAGGCCTAAAACGGGGGTCTCCAAACTTTTCAAACAAAGGTTCAGTTTTCTGTCCTTCAGACTTTGGGGGGGCTGGATTGTGGCCATTGGGGATAGAGAATGTCCTGGGCCCAGCATCAATGAGGCAAAACTTGGCTTCAGTGTTGATGGTCAGTAGGAGTAGAAAAAGTGCCCTTCCATGGGAGGAATATTGCCCCATTGTTGGTGTCAGTGGGAGGAATATTGCCCCATTGTTGGTGTCAGTGGGAGGAATAGTGTCCCATCATTAGAGAAAAGAGAGCCCTCCATCATGTCAAATGTAGAGTGTGGTGGTCCCATCCCTGGTGTGATAGAACAAGGAAAGATACCCCCTAAATGAGACTTTGGCAGACCACCAACTCTATGATAAAAAAATTATATAAGATAAAAAGACGTAGAAGTGTCTACACAATACATAAATACATTACATAAAAAACGAAACAAAAAATGCACAAATACAGAGTGGGAGGAGAAGTGTCTCATCATTGATGTCCGTGGGAGAAATAGTGCCTTATCATTGGTATGCGTGGGAGGAATAGTGCTGCATTGTTGGTGTCAGTGGGAGGAATAGTGCCCCATCATGGGTATCAGTGGGATGAATAGTACCCCATCATTCATATGAGTGGAAGAAATAGTGCCCCATTGTTGGTATCAGTGGGAAAAATAGTACTCCATCATTGGTATAAGTAGAAGAAATAGTGTCCCATTGTTGGTAGGAATAGTGCCTTATCATTGGTATCAGTGGGAGGAATAGTGCCCCATCATTGGTATCAGTGGGAGGAATAGTGCCCCATCATTGGTATCAGTGGGAGGAATAGTGCCTCATTATTGGTATCAGTGGGAGGAATAGTACCCCATCATTCATATGAGTGGAAGAAATAGTGCCCCATTGTTGGTATCAGTGGGAAGAATAGTACTCCATCATTGGTATGAGTGGAAGAAATAGTGTCCTATTGTTGGTAGGAATATTGCCCTATCATTGGTATCAGTGGGAGGAATAGTGCCCCATCATTGGTATCAGTAAAATAAATAGTACCCCATTGTTAGTATCAGTGGGAGGAATAGTGCCCCATCATGGGTATTAGTGGGAGGAATAGTACCCCATCATTGGTATGAGTGGAAGAAATATTGCCCCATCATTGGTATCAGTGGGAGGAATATTGCCCCATTGTTGGTGTCAGTGGGAGGAATAGTGTCCCATCATTAGAGAAAAGAGAGCCCTCCATCACGTCAAATTTAGAGTGTGGTGGTCCCATCCCTGGTGTGATAGAACAAGGAAAGATACCCCCTAAATGGGACTTTGACAGACCACCAACTCTATGATAAAAAAATGTCTTTAATGATATAAGATAAAAAGACGTAGAAGCGCCTACACAATACATAAATACATTACATAAAAAACAAAACAAAAAATGCACAAATACAGATCATCATATCATATGCACTCTCCAAGGGGTAGTGTACCCTGATACCCGACGCGTTTCCAGTATTCTGATACCTTCATCAGGGGTTGAGAGTTGAGTATATTTACATATGTATAAATTCTGATGGAATGATTCTATGTTCAAAGAGCACCAAAGGCGATTGAATCAAATAGAATGTCCCACGGACGCCAGACCATAATGATGGAAGAGTTCTAAGTGTACTGTGTTTCCAGCATCAGTGAATGTTATTCAGAGCTGCATGGGACGGATGGTCGTTAGAGTTTTTAGTGTGGGCTTCATAACTGGCGGATGAATATCCAGACGTTCCAATGTGGATGTGTCCTGTGGATGTCCAGGTCCAGTATATGGCGTGCCTTCTGTGTGTCAGTGTGTGTGCCAGGCACTAATGTTGGACGAGAAGGCTTGGCTCGCAGTCTCCGCTCTAATTCATCCCAAAGGTGTTCTATCAGGTTGAGGTCTGGACTCTGTGCAGGCCAGTCAAGTTCCTCCACCCCAACTCGCTCATCCATGTCTTTGTGGACTTTGATTTGTGCAGTGGTCCAAATCATTTGGTGGAGGGGGGATTATGGTGTGGGGTTGTTTTTCAGGGGTTGGGCTTGGCCCCTTAGTTCCAGTGAAGGGAACTCTTAAGGCGTCAGCATACCAAGACATTTTGGAAAATTTCATGCTCCCAACTTTGTGGGAACAGTTTGGGGTTGGCCCTTCTTGTTCCAACATGACTGCCCACCAGTGCACAAAGCAAGGTCCATAAAGACATGGATGAGCGGGTTTGAGGTGGAGGAACGAGACTGACCTCCATCCGATAGAACACCTTTGGGATGAATTAGAGCGGAGACTGCGAGCCAGGCCTTCTCGTCCAACGTCAGTGCCTGACCTCACAAATGCGCTTCTGAAAGAATGTTCAAACATTCCCATAGACACACTCCTAAACCTTGTGGACAGCCTTCCCAGAAGAGTTGAAGCTGTTATAGCTGCAAAGGGTGGGCCAACTCAATATTGAACCCTACGGACGAAGACTGGGATGCCATTAAAATTCATGCGCATGTAAAAGCGTCCCAATACTTTTGGTAATATAGGATATATATATATATATATATATATATATATATATATATATATATATATATATACATACATACATACATACACAGTACTTAGCAAAAGATTTAGGCAAGTGTGAAGAAATACTGTAAAGTAAGACTACTTTCAAAAATGTATATTTTGATTTTTTACTTTTAGCAATTTACAAAATGCAAAGTGAGCGATCAGAAATTTTTTAAAAATTCCAATCAATATCTGGGGTGCCCCCCCCGCCTTTTTCTAGGTAGACTTGCACACGTTTTTTGAAGGAACTCGGCAGGTAGGTTGTTCTATGTACATCTTGGAGAACGAAGCACAGATCTTCTGTAGATGTCAGCTGCCTCAAATCCTTCTGTCTGTTCATGTTATTCCAGACAGACTCCATGATGGTGAGACCAGGGCCAAACCATCGGGGTGTGGGAGCCAAACCATCACTTTCAGGATGCCTTGTTCTGAAGATAGTTCTTAATGACATTGGCTGTATGTTTGGGATAGTTGTCCTGGTGCAGAATTAATTTGGGGCCAATCACACACCTCCCATGATGGAGAAGTGTCAGGAAAGGTTCCACCTGCTGGTGGCGCTGTCAGACCTTTGGCTTGCAGTACTGGTGTCCACCAGCGGGTGTCACCTGGCAGTCTGGAACTGTCAGGAAAGGCTTCACCTGTTGGTGGCACTGTCTGATCCTTGGGCCGCAGTACTGGCGTCCACCAGCGGGTGTCTCCCGGCAGTGTGGATTATCTTCTGCGATCAGGCATCACCTGAGGCTGATTGCAGGAGATGTGTATTAATACCCGGCAAGCACTCACACACTGGCCTTGGTATTGTCCTTGCGCCCTGAGCTATACCTGTGATCCCTGACACTGAACCTGAACCTGGAACCTGAACCTGTCCCTCCTGTGACCCTGTTACCTTGTACCCTTGCCCTGCAGCCTGATCCCGTCCACCTTCTCCCTGTCCTGTTTGCTCCTTGCCCCATCTGCTGATCTCCAGTTGATGACCCTGGCCTGGCTACACTTACGATTTTGGTATTTCCCATCTATTTTATCTGTTTACTGTTGTTTACTGTTGTTATTTGTGTGTCTCTGTCTGGTAGTTGGATTGTTGTGCACTGTGTTGTATTGGAGGTGTTTGAATTTATATTTCACTTACCTTAATAGATTACACTATTTCACTTTACATGCGTTTGGTTCTCTCTGTTGCTGTCCACGCAGCTCTGGTCACACCTGTTCATGACAAGAAGTATCTGCCTGGATATATCAGTATTAGGGATGAGCTTCGTGTTCGAGTCGAACTCATGTTCGACTCGAACATCGGCTGTTCGCCAGTTCGCTGAACAGCGAACAATTTGGGGTGTTCGCGGCAAATTTGAAAGCCGTGGAACACCCTTTAAAAGTCTATGGGAGAAATCAAAAGTGTTATTTTAAAGGCTTATATGCATGGTATTGTCATAAAAAGTGTTTGGGGACCCGGGTCCTGCCCCAGAGGACATCAATGCAAAAAAAAGTTTTAAAAACAGACTTTTTTTTAGGAGCAGTGATTTTAATAATGCTTAAAGTGAAACAATAAAAGTGTAATATTCCTTTAAATTTCGTACCTGGGAGGTGTCTATAGTATGCCTGTAAAGGGGCGCATGTTTCCCGTGTTTAGAACAGTCTGACAGCAAAATGACATTTCAAAGAAAAAAAAAGTAATTTAAAACTACTCGCGGCTATTAATGAATTGTCGGTCTGACAATACACATAAAAGTTCATTGATAAAAACGGCATGGGAATTCCCCACAGGGGAACCCCGAACCAAAATAATAAAAAAAAATGACGTGGGGGGTCCCCCTAAATTCCATACCAGGCCCTTCAGGTCTGGTATGGATATTAAGGGGAACCCCGGCCAAAATTTAAAAAAAAAATGGCGTGGGGTCTCCCCAAAAATCCATACCAGACCCTTATCCGAGCACGCAACCTGGCAGGCCGCAGGAAAAGAGGGGGGACGAGAGAGCGCCCCCCCTCCTGAACCGTACCAGGCCACATGCCCTCAACATTGGGAGGGTGCTTTGGGGACAAGGGCCTCATCCCCACAACCCTTGCCTGGTGGTTGTGGGGGTCTGCAAGCGGGGGGCTTATCGGAATCTGGAAGCCCCTTTTAACAAGGGGACCCCCAGATCCTGGCCCTCCCCCCTGTGTGAAATTTCACAAAAAAAGTGTCAAAAATGTTAAAAATGACAAGAGACAGTTTTTGACAATTCCTGTATTTAAATGCTGTTTCTTTCTTCTATCTTCCTTCGGTTTCTTCCTTCATCTTCTTCTTCTGGTCCTTCTGGTCCTTCTGGTTCTTCCTCCGGTATTCTCGTCCGGCATCTTCCTCCGTGGCGCCGGCGTCTTCTTCTTCATCTTCTCGGGCCACTCCGCATCCAGCATGATGGGAGGCTCCCACTGTGTGACGCTTCTCCTCTTCTGACGGTTCTTAAATAACGGAGGGCGAGGCCACCCAGTGATCCTGCCCCACTCTGACACACAGGGACTTGACGGGGACTTCCCTGTGGAATTCCCCGTGACGTCAGAGGGTGGCGGACAGGGAAGTCCCTGACCAAATCACGAACTCCATTTGTAAAAAAATGCAGCCCCAAACTTGCAAGAATCCTCCACCATGTTATATTGCGATTATGACCTTAAACTCTATTAAGTTCCCCTGTAACTACAATAATTAAGGTGTGAAATTACTATTTACATTTTTTTGTTCTTTTTTAAGGAAAATGAGGGTCCTATTGTACCTTGGTTTCAGTGTGGCTCTGCTGTGTTTGGTGGTCTTTGCCGACCACGAGGGGAAGAAACATGATCACAAACATGACCATGAGAAGAAAGGAGATCACCAAGACCACCACCATGACCACCACCATGACCACAAGCACCATAACCATGACGATAAAATTTTGCCCATCAACAAAATATCAGCTGGCAATAAAAAATTTGCATTTGACCTCTTTAGCGAGATAGTCGCTGACCATCCAGAAGAGAACATCGTCATTTCCCCAGTAAGTATGTCTGTATCATTGGCCTTTCTGTCCCTCGGTGCCAAGGGCAAAACCCATGACCAGATCATAGAAGGCATTGGCTTTAACATTTCTGAGACTCCCAAAAAAGAAATCGATGATGGCTTCCACAATCTTCTGGAAATGTTAAATGATGATGACAGAGAGCTGCATCTCGATAGTGGAAATGGCCTTTTTGTGAGCCAAGCATGGAAAATCAAGGATGACTTTCTCAACAAAGCTAAAAGCCTCCGGTCCGAAGCCTTCGCTGTAAACTTTGAGGAAAATGAAGAAGCCAAGAAACAAATCAACGACTACGTTGAGAAGAACACGAACGGGAAGATCGTCGATGTGCTGAGCAGTGTAAACAAGGACGCAGCTTTAATTTTTGTTAACTTCATTTATTTCAGAGGTAAGTCAATAAGTTATATCTGAAAATTAACCACTTCAGCTCCGGATGGTTCAGCACTGCGTTCCTTTAAATGGCGATTGTGTCGTCATGCAACAATGTACGAAAATAAATTTATATCTCATTTCTTGAGGCCCCTAAAAAAAACAGGAATAGTACTAATACCCTCCAATGACCCCTTTTTTGGAAAGTAAACAGTCTGAGGCAATTTAGTCAGAGGCATGGCGAGTTTTTTTAAAGTTGCAATTGTTTTGTCCACATTTTTTGGAAAATGAAGAAATTAAATAAAAAAAATTTCACATTTTTTTCTTTTTTTTTTACATACTGTCAACAGTGTGTTTTTTTTCCAGCATCATGTGACTGGTGTGGCGGTGATCAGGGACACTGGTGACGCTATGTTAAAAATAAATAAATAAACAATTTGTTTTCCAATTTCTTTATCATTTTTTTTTTACTTTTTTTTATTGTCATTTTCTTTTTCTTTTTTTTTTTTTACATACTCTTGTCACTATAGTATCACTGTACGGCACTGTACGATTTTTCTACTTTGATTGCTGTTACAATGATGATCATAAAGATAATCATTGTAACCGCAATGTTCTCAACTGTCATGAACGGGTTACCTTAACCACTTAGTGGAAAGATTTACCCCCTTAATGACCAGGCCATTTTTTTTGGTGATACAACACTGCATCGCTTTTTAACTGATAATTGCGATTACTAGTGATCTGTGATTGGCTATAGCTAATCACATGGTACAGGGTGCTGTGATTGGCCCAGGTACCATGTGATAGCGGTTGGCCAATCACAGCAAAAAAATACAACTTTTATGAATAAAATTTATTCATAACAACTTTGTTTACATTGTGATTATCTGTCTCCACAATCTGCTGTATCCAGTGGACACATCGGTCACGGGTGTGGCGTGTGTCGCACCCCAGGGGGCGTGCAGCAAGCCCCTAACCAGAAACAGGCTAAATCACATACAAAAAAGTGATTTGGCCTGCCTGTGGGGGGCTGCCGCCAGTAAATGTACTGTGGACTTTCAGCAAGTGGTTAAATAAATGTAAATGATATCTTTCAGGGTGGCTTTTAATATGAATTCTGTATTACTGGAAGGATTGCCTTGGGGACGTAGAATAGAGAGCAATGGACCCCTTAACCACTTGCCGACCGGCCGTAGTATATATATATATACATACTGTTCTAATGACCGGAACCCGGAACGGTCAATTCCGGGTCACCTGATCTCTTTGATAGCTTCTGACTGGCTATCACAGTGATCAGTCACTGGGAACCCCCACCCCCGTGTTCTCTGTCTCTGTGAATGGAAGAAAAAGATACATTGTGTCATTCTCTGTTCTTGCAGAGATAGAAAAAAAAAGTGTGTGAAGAAAAAGAAAAAAAAAATAATAATAAAAATTAAAGAAAATTAAATTAAATATAAAAAATACCTAGATGAAGGTTTGATCTAGGTCCGTGCCAGGGTTAGTGTTTGGGTAAGGGTCAAATGTCAAGGTCAAAGGTCAGGGTCAGTATTTTTTTTGGACAGGATTTTTTTTAAATTAGTATCAGTGTCAGTGTGATTTAGGTAGCATTAAAAAAAAAAAAGCAAAATGCACACAATTGTTTCTGGGCTGCACTACGGGTACAAACACACGATCCAGCGATGTGCACGAGCGCAGCGGCTCTAGCCGCTGTCTCCCTCCTCATTGGATAGATTGATGGCCATTGGCTCCCGCTGCTGTCAATCAAATCCTGTCACACAGAACCAGAGGGGCGGGGCCAAGTCTGTGTCAATGGATGCAGCAGCTGAGCTGCGGGGCTGACCACGCAAGGTGCCCCCATGGAAAAGGGCTTTCTGGGGGGCACCCAGCGAAAAGGAGGGGCCTGGAGCACCGGCGGGGGGGGACCCCAGAAGAGGAGGATGCTCTGTGCTGCTCTGTGCAAAACCATTACACAGAGCAGGTAAGTATTAGACATGCGCACTGCCAAAAAATGTGTTAGTTTTCTTTTAATTAATTATTAATTTTTTATTTATTTTTTTGGGTCATTCATTAGGACCGAAATTCGTTATTTCAAATAAATTTGTAACTTCAGAAAAATTCAAATTTGTTATGTTCAATGCGTTTAGATGCGGTAATCGTAAATACGTAAATTTGAAAATCCGAAAATTCGAAAATTCGAAAATCTGAAATAATAACTAACTAATAATAAATAACTATTAAATTATAGGCATTGGAATTTCCTTTCAAATTTGGCTGTGTATGAACATAACAAATATGAATTTATCCAAAGTTACGAATGATCTGAAATATCGAATGCCGCATCTAAGTGGATGGAACGTAACAAAATAATAATAATAAATAATAATAATAATAAAACCTTTTTATTATTATTATTATTTTTTATTATTAATTTGTTACGTTCCATTTGTTTAGATAATTCGTAACTTCGGATAAATTTTGTATTCGTTACATTCACCAACAGACAAATTTGAAAGGAAATTCCAATACCTATAATTTAGTAGTAGTTAGTAATAGTTATTATTATTAGTTAGTTAATTTTTGGGTTTTCGTTCTTATTTTCGGATGTTTTCTTTTGAGTTTTCGGATTTTCGTTCTTTTTTTTGGATTTACAAATTTTCGAATTTCTGAATTTACAAATTTTCAAATTTACGAATTTTCAGAAAAATTCCTTAAACCGGTTTTCGTCCATTAGAATATTTCCGAATGAACTAATTTGTCGAAAAACGAATTCGGAACGAAACGAATTGCATGTCTAGTAAGTGTACTGTATATATATGTTTGGTATTTTAATACTAAAAAAAGCTTTAGAACCACTTTAACTTTTTTTTTTTTTGATCATTCATTCTTAGGGAAGTGGGAAAAACCTTTTAATGAGAAATTTACCAAAGAAGGAGATTTTCACGTGAATAAGAATCTTACGGTGAAGGTGCCTTTTATGTCCAAGACTGGTTTTTACAAGGTAGCAGAATTGGATGAAGCCATCCTTGTATCTGTGCCTTACAAAGGGAACGCCTCCGCCTTATTCATCCTACCCAAAGAAGGCAAAATGAAGGAAGTAGAATCACATCCATCTGACTTAGTGAAGAAATTTAAAAGTCATTGTCACAGAGGGTAAGAGCACTTTTTCTTTAAGATGATGCTTAGAAGACATCTTGTCTACAATTGACTACACACACATGGGTGCTATTGATCGGCATTTGTATTTTGATATTGCAGTTGTTTAGGACAGGGGTCTGCAAACTGCGGCCTGGGGGGGGGGGGGGCTGGATGTGGCCCTTTGCTGGCCTTTATCTGGCTCTTGGGGCACTATTTCCCCAACTGACACCAATGAAGGGGCATCATTCTCCCTACTGACACCATCACTGGGGCTCTATTCTTCCACTGATACCAACAATTGGGCACTATTTCTTCCTTTAAATCCAATGATGGAGCACTGATGATGGGGCATTTTCTATTCCCATTGACTACAGTCCGGCCCCCCTAAAGCCTGCAGGACAGTAAATGGACCCTTTGCTTAGAAAGTTTGGAGAACCCTGGTCTAGGAAATTCATAATCAATTGAAGTGCAACTGGGTGCAGCAGGGTCACCCTATGGGTCTGCTGCCAAAATGTGATTGTAGGGACCTGTGTGGAGGCGCAAAGGGTTACGTTACAGAGAATGATCGCTGTATTAGGACCCGTTACAACAGAATTTTGTTTGCTTCAAACAGGCTTTGCATACCCATACTTGTCCATGTCTGATGTCAACTTTGCCATTAACGCAAGCCCAACGCCCATTGACATGGGTCCTTACATTGAATGTGTGACCATGTGCAAAATTAGAAGTGGTATATACACTATATTACCAAAAATATTGGGGCACCTGCCTTTACACTCACATGAACTTTAATGTCATCCCAGTCTTAGTCCGTAGGATTCAATATTGAGTTGGCCCACCCTTTGCCAGGCCAGTCAAGTTCCTCCACCCCAAACTCACTCATCCATGTCTTTATGGACCTTGCTTTGTGCACTGGTGTGCAGTCATGTTGGAACAACAAAGTTGGGAGCATGAAATTGTCCAAAATGTCTTGGTATGCTCACGCCTTAAGAGTTCCCTTCACTGGATCTAAGGGGCCAAGCCCAACCCCTGAAAAACAACCCCACTCCCTAATCCCCCCTCCACAAAATGACTTGGACCAGTACACAAAGCAAGGTCCATAAATACATGGATGAGTGAGTTTAGGGTGGAGGAACATGACTGGCCTGCACAGAGTCCTGACCTCAATCCGATAGAACACCTTTGGGATGTCCCACAACCCCGTGCAATGCACAAGATTGTGGCACATTGGTACAGCATTTATGGGGTTAAATGAGGCAGTGAGGAGGTGTCATATCACCTACGCACCTTCTCATAAAATGATCCATATGCAGATCACTTTTAAGGTGCAGCAGTTTAGATCCAGGTGTAAACTTAAACCATACATGGATTGAAATTGGCCAGTTCAGCAAATCTGGCCCAGATTTGATCCATATATGGGCAAGCTGATTGTACCCAAATTAATCTATTGATCGACTTGCGTACAATCAGCCCATCTGATGTTTTACATTCGATTACTGCTGGCAGCTATAGCCGCTAGCAGTAATTATGGTGTTCTGCTGGCCGGGAAGGCTTCTCGCTCCCCCACTGGCAGATGGGGGAATTGAGCAATTTTATTTCCTGCCACCCAAGGTGGAAGGAAATAAGATCAAATTGTATGTAGACTGCTTTAGCCTAGCACAGCAGATTTTGTTTTTAAGAAGTCATATCTGAACATGATCCAGAAACACAGCCATCTTCTGTGGGCCAAAACTCATTGAAAATGATCTGTTGCAAAGTATGAAACTGTTCTCTGGAAAAAGCTCATTTAAAAATGGTCTGTTGCAAAGTGGAGAACTGTTCTCTGGGCCAAAGCTCATTGAAAATGGTCTGTTGCAAAGTGGAAAACTGTTCTCTGGGCCAAAGCTCATTTAAAATGGTCTGTTGCAAAGTAGAAAACTGTTCTCTGGACCAAAGATCATTTAAAATGGTCTGTTGCAAAGTGGAAAACTGTTCTCTGGGCCAAAGCTCATTTTAAATGGTCTGTTGCAAAGTGGAAAACTGTCCTGTGGTCAGATGAATCAAAATTTGACATTCTGCTTTGGCAACCATGGGCAACACGTTCTTCGGACTAAAGAGGAGAGGGCCCTTCTGGTTTGTTTTTAGCGCTCAGTTCAAAAGCTGGCATCTCTGGTGGTATGGGGGTGGAGCATTGGTGTATATGGAATTAGCAGCTTGCACATCTGGAAAGGCATTATCAATAATGAAAGATATATGCAGGTTTTAGAGCAGCATATGCTCCCATCCAGACAATGTCTGTTTTAGGGAAGGCCTTGTATATTTCAGTAAGACAATGCTAAACCGCATACAGCATCTATGACACCAGCATGGCTTCCTAGTGGAAGAGTCCAAGGGCTTAACTGGCTTCCTACAGTCCAAACCTTTCACCAATTGAAAATATTTGGTGCATCTTGAAAGAAAAATACAGCAAAGAATACCCAGGACTTTTGAGCAGTTAGAATCGTATTGTTCTGATGACGCAGGGATGTACGGGTACATGATTTTGCGCACGCATGCCGCTCTGCCAACGTATATCGGCAAGTGGTTAAATAGTTAATTTACTTAGTCAAAACTTTTGATATGTTTTCTATTTTTATATTGTGAACAAAATCTGGATTTATAAGATTTGAAAATCAATGCATTCTGTTTTTATGTCGATTTTACACAGCGGCCCAACTTTTTTGGAATTGGGGTTGTATGCTACTGGCAGGATTACCCATTAAAAATAAAAGTAAAATAGCCTGAAAAAAAAAACTTGTTGCACTTATTCTTCAAATACTGTTTGTATCGTTATCATCCCCCCTCTTGTTTCTTTTATCATCCCACAGCCTCGTGGATCTCAGCATCCCCAAGTTTACCGTCGCTGGCGATGTTGACCTACAAAAAGTCCTCCCTAAAATGGGAATAGTTGATATGTTTTCCAAGAGCGCGGATTTTTCTGGAATCACTGGGACTCCGGACCTGAAAATTTCACAGGTGAATTTAGTCTTATTTTTTTTTTTATAGTTAAAATCTAAAGGATACAAATTTGGGGGGAGGGTGAAGAATGGGATCATCGATAAACAAATACAATGTGAGCAATGGTCCCTATAGCGAGGAATCAGAGGTAAGGTTTTAGGACTTGAAACCTGGTAAGAGCGAGTCCTATGTCTACTTTATGGAGTATTCATTGCTAAAAAATTAAAAAAGACGTATGAGACTCCTGAATATATAGGGGGTCTTACTAACTACCTGAAGACCAGGCCTTTTCTGGCACTTTTTGTTTACAAGTTTAACCACTTCAATACCGGGCACTTACACCCCCTTCCTGCCCAGGCCAATTTTCAGCTTTCAGCGCTGTCGCTGTTTAAATGACAATTGCGCGGTCATGCTACACTGTACCCAAACAGAGTTTTTATCATTTTGTTTCCATAAATAGAGCTTTCTTTTGGTGGTATTTGATCACCTCTGGGGTTTTTATTTTTTGCTAAACAAATAAAAAAAAAACGAAAATTTTGAAAAAAAAAAAAGTTTTTCTTTTGTTTCTGTTATAAAATTTTATAAATAATTAAGTTTTCTTCTTCACTGATGGGCACTGATAGGCGGCACTGGTGGGCACTGGTAGGCAACACTGATGGGTGGCACTGATATGCAGCACTGATGGGCATTGATAGGCGGCACTGATGGGCACTCATGGGTGACACTGGTGGGAACTGATGGGCACTCATGGGAAACACTGATGGGCACTGAAAGGCTGCACTGATGGGTACTTATGGGTGGCACTGATAGGCAGCACTGATGGGCACTGATAGGCGGCACTGCTGGGCAATGCTGGGCACTGATACGTGGCACTGATGGGCACTGATATGCAGCACTGATAGATGGCATTTATAAGCATCACTGATGGCACTGGCAGGCATTGGGGATGGGCACTGGTTGGCATTTCCCTGGTGACGTCCACCCAGAACGAGAGCCGCGCCGTCCAGCTGCCATTTGAGGGCCGGCGGGTGGGAAGTGGTTAAATCAGTACTTTTTGCTAGAAATTTTATATTTTTTTAGCAGAGATCCTAGGGAATAAATTGGCGAAAGTTGCAATTTTTTTATGTCACACGGTATTTGCGCAGCGGTTTTTCAAACTCAATTTTTTTGGAACAAATACAATATAATGCATAAAAAAAATCCCCACAACATATACCCCAATGTATTTAATGAAATATGAAAGATGATGTTATGGTGAGTAAATAAATACCTAACATGTCCCACTTTAAAATTGCGCACGCATGCGGAATGGTGACAGGCTACGGTACCTAAAAATCTCCAAAGGTGACCGTTTTTACAGGTTACCAGTTCCAGAGGAGGTCCAGCGCTGGAAATATTGCTTTTTTGATGACTTTTATTCCTATTATAAAGAATATAAACATCCCTTGTAATAGAAATAAGGACGACAGGTCCACTTTATAGGGAGATCTGGAGGTAAAAAAAAAACAAAATCTCTTCTTTGCCTTTAAAAGCAGAAGAAAAAAAAATTCTTGCTTTAAACAAAATGTTTACTGACGCCCTAGACAGGAAGTGTCATGACGGCGCTCTGGTGCGACAAGGTCATAGAGACGATCTAGTCTCTGGTAGCATCTGTGACCAGCTGGCCGCACCTTCAGACTGCTTCTCGGGTGTGCCGGTAAAAACGGTAAGCCTGAGAAACAGATCAGAATGCGATCCAGTGGCTAATGAGATGCTTGGACCACTTTCATGAGAAAGCCAGACACCAGCTGAAAAAAAAATACTGGGATTATGGCTGCTAGCTCAGCACAGGGATGGTGGGAACTCCTCATAATGAGCACAGCGGGTGTACAGACCCGGGAACTCAGCACAGGGATGGTGGGAACCCCTTATAATGGGTACAGCGGGTGTACAGACCCAGGAACTCAGCACAGGGATGGTGGGAACCCCTTATAATGGGTACAGCGGGTGTACAGACCCGGGAACTCAGCACAGGGATGGTGGGAACCTCTCATAATGGACACAGCAGGTGTACAGACCCGGGAACTCAGCATAGGGATGGTGGGAACCCCCCATAATGGGCACAATCATACTTTTCCTATTAGCCCAAAAAGAAAAAAAATGCCAAAAAATTCATAATGCAGCAAACATATGTCAACAATGCAAAATACACCAAAAACGCATCAACTGCAACCTGCATAGATGTGAACCGAATCTTAAAGGATTACACAGGTTTGTTATAAGGTAGTTTGTATATCTGAAGTTTAAATTTACAAAAATATTTCGTTTTGTGGTATAAAATGGATTTAAAACAGTTTTTTTTCCCCCTCAGGCTCTTCACAAAGCGAAGATCAATGTGCATGAGGAGGGGACGGAGGCTGCTGGGGCCACTGTCATGGAGGCCATTCCAACGATGCTTCCTCCGCGGATTATGTTTAATCAGCCGTTCTTATTTAGTATTTATGACCACAAAACCAAAAGTGTTCTTTTCTTGGGGAAAGTCGTAAACCCAGAGAACTAATTCTCTGCACAAATCATCACTTGTGCCTTCAATAAAGATGATACTTTGTTGTAATACGTCTTTTCATGGGGTATTTTCTTTGCAATCTGTAACTTTACAGCAGAGGCTTCAGGATGTACATCATGGACTTTACCTGCTTAGCCAGCGGCCACTTCCACCCCCTTCCTGCCCAGGACAATTTTGAGCTTTCAGCGCTGTCATAGTTTGAATGACAATTGCGCGGTCATGTAACACTGTAATCATATGACATTTTTATCAATTTTTTGGGGGACAGATAGAGCTTTCTTTTGGTGGTATTTAATCACCACTGGGTTTTAGTGTTTTTTTGCTAACCAAATGAAAAAAGACTGAAAATGTTGAAGAAGTTTTTCTTAGTTTCTTTTATAAAATTTAGTAAATAAGTAATTTTTCTCCTTCACTGATGAGTTGGCACTGATTGGCAGCACTGATTGGCAGCACAGAAGGGCACTGATTGGCAGCACTGATGAGGTGGCATTGACGGGCACTTAAAGGCTGCAGTAATAGGCACTGATGAGACGGCACTGAAGAGCACTGATGAGGTGGCACTGATGAGGGGGCACTAATATGCATGCACTGATGCTGTGCCTCCCACTCTCCGACACCTGGTGGATCCCTCCTGGAGATTTTGCCTGGCAGTATCTTCCTCTGCCCTCTCCTGCTCCTTGTCAGGGCACCCCTGTGGTTTGTATAAGGGTCCCTTCCACTCCCAAGCTCCAGGCCAAGGTCACCCCCCCAGACTGGGGACAAGGGCCACAACAGCTAGTACTCCATCTCCCAGTTCTTCCACCCAACAACCCCTCCCCAGCAAGGCTGACTCTAGGTATTTAACTGCTTCAATACCGGGCACTTTCCTCCCTTCCTGCCCAGGCCAATTTTCAGCTTTCAGGGCTGTCACACTTTGAATGACAATTGCGCGGTCATGCTACACTGTACCCAAATGAAATTTTTAGCATTTTGTTCCCACAAATAGAGCTTTCTTTTGGTGGTATTTGATCACCTCTGGGGTTTTTAATTTTTGCTAAACAAATAAAAAAAGCTGAATATTTTGAAAAAAAAAGTTTTTCTTCATATCTGTTATAAAATTGTGTAAATAAGTAAGTTTTCTTCTTCACTGATGGGCACTGATGAGGCTGCACCGACGGGCACTGATAAGGCGGCACTGATGGGCACTGATTAGGTGGCACCAATAAAGTGGCATTGATGGGCACTGATAACGGGCACTAATATGCAGCACTGATAGGTGGCACTGATGGGCACTCATAGGTGGCACTAATAGGCATTCATAGGTGGCACTGATTGGCACTGATAAGCGTCAGTAATGGGCACTGAAAGGCTGCACTGATGGATACTTATGAGTTGCACTGATGGGGACTGATAGGTGCCACTGATGTAGACTGATAGGTGGCACTGATGGGCACTGATAGATGGCACTGATGGGCACAGATAGGCACTGATAGGTGACACTGATGGGTGGCACTGATGGACACTGATAGATGGCACCAATGGGCAGCACTGATATGGAGTCACTGGCAGGCGTTACTGATGGGCATCACTGATTATGGAGGCACTGGCAGACATTACTGATGGGCACTGTGTGGCATCATTTTTGGGCACAAATTGGCACCATTTTTGGGCACTGATTGGCATCCCTGCATCTGCCATGGGTGGCATACCTGGTGGTCAGAAGTGGTGGCGATCCCTGGTGGTCCTGGTGACATCCCTGGTGGTCCTGGGTGGGCATTCTCAGGGGAGGGGGGGTGGCTGCACTGATAATCAATCAGCGCAGACCCCCACTGTCAGGAGAGCAGCCGATCGGCTCTCTTCTACTCGCGTCTGTCAGACGTGAGTGAGGAAAATCCGATACACGGCTCTTCCTGTTTACATCATGATCAGCTGTGATCGGACACAGCTTATCGCGTGGTAAAGAATCTCCGTCAGACTCTTTACCAAGATCGGAGTTGCGGTGTGCCAGACTGACACGCCGCACCACCAATCGCCGCGTGCGCCAGCTGTTACCCTGCAGCCACTGTGCCCATCACCAATTACAGCCACTGTGCCCACCAATTGCAGCCACTGTGCCCATCAAATGCTGCCACTGTGCCCATTAATTGCAGCCACTGTGCCCATCAAATGCAGCCACTGTGCCATCAATTGCAGCCACTGTGCCCATCAAATGCAGCCACTGTGCCATCAAATGCAGCCACTGTGCCCATCAATTGCAGCCACTGTGCCCATCAATTGAAGCCATTGTGCCTATCAAATACAGCCACTGTGCCCATCAATTGCAGCCACTGTGCCCATTAATTGCAGCCACTGTGCCCATCAAATGCAGCCACTATGCCTTCAATTGCAGTCATTGTGCCCACCAAATGTAACCACTGTGCCCATCAATTGCAGACACTGTGCCATCAAATGCAACCACTGTGCCCATCAAATACAGCCACTGTGCCATCAATTGCAGCCACTGTTCCCACCAAATGCAGCCACTGTGCCCACCAAATTAAACTATTGTGCCCATCAAATGCAGCCACTGTGCCCATCAAATGCAGCCACTGTGCCATCAATTACAGCCACTGTGCCCATCAGTTGCAGCCACTGTGCCCATAAGTTGCAGCCACTGTACCCATCAAATGCAGCCACTGTGCCATCAATTGCAGCCACTGTGCCCACCAAATGTAGCCACTGTGCCCATCAATTGCAGACACTGTGCCATCAAATGCAACCACTGTGCCCATCAAATGCAGCCACTGTGCCATCAATTGCAGCCACTGTGCCCACCAAATGCAGCCACTGTGCCCACCAAATTAAACTACTGTGCCCATCAAATGCAGCCACTGTGCCCACCAAATGCAGCCACTGTGCCCATCAATTGCAGCCACTGTGCCATCAAATGTGGCTGCAACTGGTGGGCGCAGTGGCTGAATTTGATGGGCACAGTGGCTCCAATAGATGGGCACAGTGGCTGCAGTTGGTGTGCACAGTGTCTGCAATTAAAGGCGCAGTGGCTGCATTTGATGGGCCCAGTGGCTGCAATTGATGGCACAGTGGCTGCATTTGATGGGCACAGTGGCTGCAATTGATGGCACAGTGGCTGCATTTGATGGGTACAGTGGCTGCAACTTATGGGCACAGTGGCTGCAACTGATGGGCACAGTGGCTGTAATTGATGGCACAGTGGCTGCATTTGATGGGCACAATGGCTGTAAGTGATGGGCACAGTGGCTGCAATTGATGACACAGTGGCTGCAATTGATGGGCACAGTGGCTGCAATTGATGGGCACAGTGGCTGCATTTGGTGGGCACAGTGGCTGCAATTGATGGCACAGTGGCTGAATTTGGTGGGCACAGTGGCTGCAATTGATGGCACAGTGGCTACATTTGATGGGCACAGTGGTTGCATTTGATGGCACAGTGCCTGCAATTGATGGGCTCAGTGGCTACATTTGGTGGGCACAATGGCTGCAATTGATGGCATAGTGGCTGTATTTGATGTGCACAGTGGTTGCAATTGGTGGGCACAGTGGCTGCATTTAATGCGCACAGAGGTTGCAATTCATGGGCACAGTGGCTGCATTTGGTGGGCACAGTGGCTACAATTGATGGGCACAGTGGCTGCATTTGATGGCACAGTGACTGCATTTGATGGGCACAGTGGTTGCATTTGATGGCACAGTGCCTGCAATTGATGGGCACAGTGGCTACATTTGGTGGGCACAATGGCTGCAATTGATGGCATAGTGGCTGCATTTGATGGGCACAGTGGTTGCAATTGGTGGGCACAGTGGCTGCATTTAATGCGCACAGAGGTTGCAATTCATGGGCACAGTGGCTGCATTTGGTGGGCACAGTAGCTACAATTGATGGGCACAGTGGCTGCATTTGATGGCACAGTGACTGCATTTGATGGGCACAGAGGCTGCAATTGATGGCACAGTGGCTGCATATGATGGGCACAGTGGCTGCATTTGATGGACACAGAGGATGCAATTAATGGGCACAGTGGCAGCATTTGATGGGCACAGTGGCTGTAATTGGGGGGCACAGTGGCTGTAATTGGTGATGGGCACAGTGGCTGCATTTGGTGGGCACAGTAGCTGCATTTGATGGCACGCTGGCTGCATTTAGTGGCACAGTGGCTGCAATTGATGGGCACAGTGGCTGCAATTGGTGGGCACAGTAGCTGCAATTGATGGCACAGTGGCTGAATTTGATGGGGACAGTGGCTGCATTTGGTGGGCACAGTGGCTGCATTTGATGGCACAGTGGCTGCAATTGATGGGCACAGTGGCTGCTTTTGATGGGCACAGTGGCTGCATTTGATGGGCACAGTAGTTTAATTTGGTGGGCACAGTGGCTGAATTTGGTGGGCACAGTGGCTGCAATTGATGGCACAGTGGCTGCATTTGATGGGTACAGTGGTTGCATTTGATGGCACAGTGTCTGCAATTGATGGGCACAGTGGCTACATTTGGTGGGCACAATGACTGCAACTGATGGCTTAGTGGCTGCATTTGATGGGCACAGTGGCTGCATTTGATGGGCACAGTAGTTTAATTTGGTGGGCACAGTGGCTGAATTTGGTGGGCACAGTGGCTGCAATTGATGGCACAGTGGCTGCATTTGATGGGTACAGTGGTTGCATTTGATGGCACAGTGTCTGCAATTGATGGGCACAGTGGCTACATTTGGTGGGCACAATGACTGCAACTGATGGCTTAGTGGCTGCATTTGATGGGCACAGTGCTTGCAATTCATGGGCACAGTGGCTACATTTGGTGGGCACAATGGCTGCATTTGATGCGCACAGAGGTTGCAATTGATGGGCACAATGGCTGCATTTGATGGCACAGTGGCTGCATTTGATGGGCACAGTGGCTGCATTTGATGGGTACGGTGGCTGCAATTAATGGGCACAGTGGCAGCATTTGATGGGCACAGCGGCTGCAATTGGTGGGCACAGTGGCTGTAATTGGTGATGGGCACAGTGGCTGCAGGGCCTCTTCCCGACAACCCTGGACGTTGGTTGTCGGGGTCTGCGGGCGGGGGCTTATCGGAATCCGGGAGCCCCCTTTAATAAGGGGGCCCCCAGATTCCGGCCCCCACCCTTTGTGAATGAGTATGGAGTACATCGTACCCCTACCCATTCACCTAGGGAAAAAAGTGTCAATGAAAAAACACACTACACAGGTTTTATAAAGTAATTTATTAGGCATCTCCGGGGTCTTCTTCCGACTTCGGGGGTCTTCTTCTGACTTCGGGGGTCTCTCCGGCGTCTCCTCCCGGTGTCCTGATCTTCTGCCGGCTCCTCCGCTATCTTCTGCAGCTCTTTTGCTAGTGGTGGCCCAGACTTCTGCCTTCTGCCTTCTGCCTTCTTGTCTTCTTCCCTCTTCTCTTCTTCCGATGTTGACACAACGCTCTCTCCGGCTGGAATGCTCTCTGAGCGCTCCGCAATGGACTTATATAGGCGGTGACCCCGCCCCCTTATGAGGTCACTGTCCCAGGGCACGCTGGGACTGTGCCGTTATAAGGGGGCGTGGTCAACATCACCCGGTGACCACGCCACCTAAAACGTCACAGTCCCAGAATGCCCAGTTGAAATAAATTGACACAGTAATGTAATCTGTAAGACTACAGTGTATCGTACACGTAGTGTGTGTTTTACGTTTTGAGTTTGGTGCTGTTCTGCGTCCCCGTGCATCGCAACGCTCACAGGGAACGGAGCCCAGCTTCTGTGATAGATCGAGCGGAGGACGGCTCGCTCACACTGCGGGGAGACATTGCAGGATCCTGGGGACAAGGTAAGTAAGCTCTTCCTGGATCCTGCGATGCAATCCCGAGTCTTGCTCGGGGTTACCGCTTTTGGTACTGAAATTCCACCCAGCCAGACTCGGGAATACCGCCAGGGAGGTTAAGATGCAAAAGTTTTAGTTAAGATCATAATTTATTTATACTACAATATTTCTTGATTAGGATATTTTTATTAACATTGGGTTTTAAATAAATATAATATACATACTGATATATGTAGTATTTGATTTAGAAGTTAAAGGGAACTTATATTGTATAAGTTAAATGGTTTTACTTTTTTAAGTTCTTGCCTAATCCTCAGGAATGTCAACCCCCACCCTTGCGTGAGAGGTGGGAGGGAAGCTATGCCTCATTAAAAGCCTGCGGTTTTCTGTAGAACAATAAAGCTCAGAGAAGCTTTAAACCAGCCCTTTCAAAGATAAAGTGGGGGTCAGTTTTTAGGCATAAAAAGCTAGTAACAGAGGACAGAAAAGGCAGATTTGCGGCAGACACCATGAGACATTGCTGCCACATCTACACACACATCTGATTCAATCTTCATATTAATAATATAACACTTTATTAATGATATTTTTACATTCTACATTTTGATAATGTTCTTGTAATATTTTGCTATTTTTATTATTAAATCAATTTTTGAGATTTTACACAAGAACTGAACGGACTTTCTTGGAAATTCTCTCATCAATATGAAGTATTGAATATCAATATTAACCACTTGCTGACCGCTGCACGCCGATATACGTCGGCACAATGGCCGCGGTGGGCAAATGGGCGTACCTGTATATCCCCTTTAATCGGAGGGGCTAGCGGGTGCGCGCGCCCGCCGCGTACAGCGTGACCCTGCCCGCGGGACCGGCGGACTCGATGTGCTCCGGTCTCCCGACAATCGTGTCACGGAGCCACAGAACGGGGAAGTGCCTATTTAAACAAGACATCGCCCTGTTCTGCCTTGTGACATGACAGAGATCACTTCTCCCTGTCATCAGGCGGCCCCCCAGGTCCGTGATCTGTGATTCTTCCCAGATTCAGGTTTAACTCTGGCTCCTCAGGTAAAAAAGGTCATCATTGCATGTCACTGGCAGCTAAAACTCCTGAGGGGGTTGTTTAAATATCTGGATATCTCGGACAGAAAAACTGTCATCTGTGCCAGGATAGGTAGCTGCCTGGACTACTGCAACTCTCTTTATTTGGGATTGCCAAAGATGCTAGTGCAGAAGTTTCAACTTATTCAAAATGCTGTGGCTAGGCTGCTCATGGATGTCCTATTGAGGGATCATATCATCCCTGTCCTCCGTGCCTTGCATTGGCTGCCGGTTCACTATCACACCTTATTTAAGGTAGGATGTATTATGTTTAAGATTATGAGGGGCCTGGCTCCAAGCTATCTCTGCTCTCGTTTTCATAAATGAGCTCTTGTCACATTACTCAGATCTACCGGCAGAGATCTCCTCTACATCTCGGTGCCCAAGAAGATCCGGCCTGGTGGTCGGGCCTTCTCCCACCAGGGTGCCGTACTATGGAATAGCCTCCCTGTCGAGCTCCAGGAGGCCCCCACTATTCGTGTCTTCCGCGCGTTACTGAAGACTTGGCTTTTCACGCAGGCGTTTCCTGCGTAGTCTCTCTCTTCTACCCTTCTCCTGCTCTGTGCTGCTTCTGGTCCCTGGGCCCTCTCTTTCCAGGATCTTTGCTATGCGCGTCGGGACCCTTCGGGGTAAGATCGCGCTATATTAACCACTTGACAACTGGGCACTTAAACCCCCTCCGTGAACTGACCAATTTTCAGCTTTCAGTGCTCTCACACTTTGAATGACAATTACTCAGTCATGTAATACTGTACCCAAATTATTTTTTTGTCCTTTTTTTAATACAAATAGAGCTTTCTTTTGGTGGTATTTGATCACCTCTGGGTTTTTTATTTTTTGCGCTATAAATGAAAAAAGACCGAAAACTTTGAAAAAAAAACACATTTTTCTCAGTTTCTGTGATAAAATTTTGCAAATTATTAATTTTTCTTCATAAATTTTGGACACAATTTATACTGCTACATATCTTTCTTAAAAATAACCCAAATTAGTGGATACTATTTGGTCTGTGTGAAAGTTAGAGAGTCTACAAACTGTGGTGCAAATCATAAAAAAATGATCACACCTGATGTACTGGCGGCCTATCTCATTTCTTGCGACCCGAACAAGTCAGGAAAGTACAAATAACCCCCAAATGACCCCTTTTTCAAAAGTAGACATTCCAAGGTATTTAGTAAGATGCATGGTGAGGTTTTTGATGTTGTCATTTTTTCCCACAATTCTTTGCAAAATGAAGATTTTTTTCCCCACAAAATTGTCATTGTAATAGGTTTTTTCTCTCACATGGCATGTGTATACCACAAATAATGCCCCAAAATACATTCTGCTACTCCTCCTGAGTATTACGATACCACATGTGTGGGACTTTTTCACAGCCTGGCCACATAGAGAGGCCCAACATGCAGGGAGCACCTTCAGGTGTTCTAGGAGCATAAATAACACATCTAACTTGTTGACTACCTATTACACGTTAAAGGCCCTGAAGCACCAGGACAATGACACGTGACACTGATGTGGCACTGATGACAGATGGCACTGATACGTGGCACTGATGGCAGGTACAACTGATGTGGCAATGATGACAGATGGCACTAATACGTGGCACTGATGACACGTGACACTGATGACAGATGGCACTAATATGTGGCACTGATGACACCTGGCACTCAAGACAGATGGCATTAATATGTGGCACTGATGACAGATGGCACTAATACGTGGCACTGATGACAGATGGCACTAATACGTGACACTATTGATACATGGCACTGATACCTGGCACTGATGATACGTGACACTGATAACAGATGGCACGTGACACTGACAGGTGGCACTGATGACAGATGGCACTGATACATGGCACTGATGACAGGTGACACTGATAACAGATGGCGGTAATATGTGGCACTGATGGCACGTGACACTGATGACAGATGGCACTAATACATGGCACTGATGACAGATGGCACTAATACCTGGCACTGATGACAGATGGCACTAATACATTGCACTGATGACACGTGACACTGATGACAGATGGCACTTTTATGTGGCACTGGGGACAGATGGCACTGACAGATGGCACTGGGAACAGATGGCACTGGGGACAGATGGCACTGACAGGTGGCACTGGGGACAGATGGCATTGACAGGTGGCACTGGGGACAGGTGGCACTGGGGACAGATGGCACTGGGGACAGATGGCCCTGACAGGTACTGCGGGCACTGTATTTTCTATTGTTTTTATATACTGACGCTGCAGCCTTTCGCTCTCCCTCCTCACACGCTGTCTCTGTGTGAGGAGAGAGAGCCGGCAATGAAAGATGATCTCATATGTTTACATATGAGATCATCTCTTATTGGACACTCAGATCGAGTGCTAAATGGCCGCTGTGATTGGCCATTTAGCACGATCTGTGATTGGCTGTGTCGAAGGGACATGGCCAACCACAGAATTTCGCCTGCAGAAGTAAACAGGAGGATATCCAGGGACGCCCTCCGAGCAATTGGAGTCTGTGCTGTAGCCGTCTTTCGGCTATAGTGCGGACGCCTAGTGGTTAAGATTCCTCTCTACTCAACTCAACTCATCAGGAGCAGTGTCGCTGTCATGTGACTTGAAGTCCATCCCCCTACAGTTAGAATCACTCCCTAGGACACACTTAACCCCTTCATTGCCCCCTAGTGGTTAACCTCTTCCCTGCCAGTGTCATTTACACAGTAATCAGTGCATTTTTATAGCACTGATCGCTGTACAAATGACAATGGTCCCAAAATAGTGTCAAAAGTTTCGGATGTGTCCGCCATAATGTCGAGGCCCGATAAAAAAAAAGCTGATTGCCGCCGTTACTAATAAAAAAAAAATAATAAAAATGGCATAAAACTATCCCCTATTTTGTAGACGCTATAACTTTTGTGCAAACCAATCAATATACGCTTATTGTGATTTTTGTTACCAAAAATATGTAGAAGAATACATATCGGCCTAAACTGAGGAAAAAATTTGTTTTTTTATATATTTTTGGGGGATATTTATTATAGCAAAAACGAAAAAAATATTGAATTTTTTCAAAATTGTCGCTCTTTTTTTGTTTATAGCACAAAAATAAAAACCGCAGAGGTGATCAAATACCACCAAAAGCTCTATTTGTCGGAAAAAAGGACGTCAATTTTGTTTGGGTGCAACTTCGCACGACCGCGCAATTGTCAGTTAAATCGACTCAGTGTCGAATCACAAAAAGTGCTCTGGTCAGGAAGGGGGTAAAATCTTCCGGGGCTCTGAAGTGGTTAATATAGAAAAAAATGATTATTTAACAACTATATTGACTTATATATGCTCACTTTATTCGATAAATGACTGTGAAATTCAAGCTGGGTGTAGTAAGATGTCCGCTGGCGCCTTATGACTGCGGGTGTTCTGTCAGATTAGCAAACCAGCGCATGTGCAGTAAGTATTCAGCTGACGGAATGACTCTCCCGTTACCTAATCTGACGGGTCGCCTATTCTGATGGAACGCTGGCAATAGTTTCATTAAGGGATTGATAGATTGAAATAGTTCCAATAGGCCTGCCTAAATTTACCTACTGTCAACAAAAATCCTCACTCTAGCACTAGAGGGTGCTACATAGAGAATTAAAAACACACATAAAGCAACGAGAATGAGAATATGATTGTTTTCTTTTTTCCTAGGGAGCTGTTTTAACTGTGTATACAAAGAAAAAAGTACGCAACCAAACAATGTACAAACTTCCTAAATATAAAGGGAAAAAGTGATACTAATACGTGATAACAATACACTTTAAACACAAAAAATTCCCAAAAACAAGGTGCTCCAATGGTGAACGATATTGCAGGACACTGAAGAAATCATTAGATGTTTCTTTCCAGAAAGTAAAACAGACAACGCCTCTTACCAGATGCGATGGATCTCAGATTATAGACATCAAACATCACAGGATCACTCAGATCAGGGACATTTCTCTACAGGTTCATCCAATGCAGGGATCCTTGTAATACAATGAACTCTCCAGCGCTATAGTTCTCCTATAGCTGCAACAATATCCTTATCCAGGAAATCTCCAAACAGTGGGATAGATCATATGATAGAAAAGAGAGGCTTCATGGTGCAGTATTCCAGCTAAAAATTTATTGAAAAAATCTTTTTTGGCACTGACATCCAAAAAGAAAGTGGTAAACAGTACATTCAAATAGCCGCGGTTCAAGCCAGCCAGCTGGTACGTGGTAACGTCAAGGACAAGTTCTCCACCCGACGCGTTTCCCCATACAAGGCATCGACTGGGAACGGAGTCTATCACCCTTAGTGCATGCCTTTCCTGTCAAAGGATGTTTTTTTTATTTTAATCTAGACAACCCTGCCAGAAAACCTGCCAGATCTTCATTACAAATGTAAGGGGACACTTCTCTTTAGATCCCCAGTGTAAGGGGACAGCCTGTATTCCTATGTCCATTATTATGATTTTTATTTTTTGTTATTAAAGTGGTTCTGAATTTAGAAGGTGTTTTATCTTGATTCATTCTATGCATTAGGATTAAAAACACTTTCTGTGTGCAGCAGCCCCCCTAATAAGTACCTGAGCCCCATCTCCATCCAGCAATGTTGCAAAAGAGTCTCGGCTGTCCGGGACTCTCCCTCCTCATTGGACCGAGACAGCAGCAGGGGGCACCACTGGTTTCCGCTGCTGTCAATCAAAGCCAGTGAGCCAGTGAGGCGAGAGAGGGGGCGGCTTTGTGTCTCAATGGACACACAGAGCAGCGGATCGGCTACACCCTTAGCAAGCTGCTTGCTCTGAGGGTAACTCAGCAGGAGGGAGTGGCCAAGAGCGCCAGCAAGGGACCCGAGAAGAGGAGGACTCGGGCTGCTCTGTGCAAAACCATTAAACAGAGCAGGTAAGTATAACATGTTCATTATTTTTAAATTAAAAAAACAAGACTTTAATATCACTTTAGTTATTATTATTAATTTTATGATAGGATTATTATACTTACAGGGAGCAGGGAGGTGTAAAACCAGTGGCGGCCCGTCCATAGGGGTTAAACATGGCCCTTTAAAAAGAAAAAAGGTCTTTAAGTGCACTGTGTTCGGGCGCCGGACACAGTGCACTATGTGAAGCGCCACGTCTATGCAATCACGTGATTGCAGGCGCGACGCTTCATTGGTGAGGTTTGGAGCTGCTTTGCTGCAAAATCCATTGCGCCAAGCAGCATCCGCCCAGCGCCTGGCTGGGTGCTTTGTTCTCAGTGTGAGAACAAAGTCACTTTCGGGTGCCCGGTGGGCTACAAAAAGATGGCCGATGCCTAATCCCCTTGTGTTCAGTGGAGAGGGGAGGAAAGACAGGAAGTAGCTGAAGGGGAGAGACAGATGCGATATGAAGGAGGGCTGTGCTGCTGGGGACACAGATGTAAGGAGGGGCTCCGCTGGGGACACAGATGTAAGGATGGGCTCCACTGGGGACACAGATGTAAGGAGGGGCTCCGTTGGGGACACAGATGTAAGGAGAGGCGCCGCTGGGGACACTGATGTAAAGAGGGACTCCGCCGGGGACACAGATGTAAGGAGGGGCTCCGCTGGGGACACAGATGTAAGGAGGGGCACAGCTGGGGACACTGATGTAAGGAGGGACTCTGCTGGGGACACAGATGTAAGGAGGGGCTCTGCTGGGGACACAGATGTAAGTAGGGGGCTCCGCTGGGGACACAAATGTAAGGAGGGGTTCCGCTGGGGGCACAGCTGTAAGGAGGGGCTCGCTGGGGACGCAGATGTAAGGAGGGACTCCGCTGGGACGCAGATGTAAGGAGGGGCTCCGCTGGGGACACTGATCTAAGGAGGGGCTCCGCTGGGTACACAGATGTAAGGAGGGGCTCCGCTGGGGACACAGATGTATGGAGGGGCTCCGCTGGGGACACTGATGTATGGAGGGGCTCCGCTGGGGACACAGATGTATGGAGGGGCTCCGCTGGGGACACTGATGTAAGGAGGTGCTCCGCTGGGGATACAGATGTAAGAAGGGGCTCCGCTGGGGATGCAGATGTAAGGAGGAACTCCGCTGATGGGGGCACAGATGTAAAGAGGGACTCCGCTGGGGATACTAATGTAAGGAGGGACTCCACTGATGACACTGATGTAAAGAGGGGCTCTGCTGGGGACACAGATGTAAGGAGGAAATCCGCTTATGGGGGCACAGATGTAAGGAGGGGCTCTGCTGGGGACACTGATGTAAGGAGGGACTCCACTCATGGGGACACTGATGTAAGGAGGGACTCCGCTGGGGACACTGATGTAAGGAGGGACTCCGCTGAGGACACAGATATAAGGAGGGACTCCTCTGATGGGGAAACAGATGCAAGGAGGGACTCCGCTGGGGACACTGATGTAAGGAGGGACTCTGCTGGGGGCACCTGATGTAAGGAGGGACTCCGCTGGGGACACAGATGTAAGGATGAGCTCCGCTGGGGACACAGATGTAAGGAGGGGCTCCGTTGGGGACACAGATGTAAGGAGAGGCGCCGCTGGGGACACTGATGTAAGGAGGGACTCCGCTGGGGACACAGATGTAAGGAGGGGCACAGCTGGGGACACTGATGTAAGGAGGGACTCCGCTGGGGACGCAGATGTAAGGAGGGACTCCGCTGGGGACACAGATGTAAGGAGGGGCTCCGCTGGGGACACTGATCTAAGGAGGGGCTCCGCTGGGTACACAGATGTAAGGAGGGGCTCCGCTGGGGACACAGATGTAAGGAGGGGCACAGTTGGGGACACTGATGTAAGGAGGGACTCCGCTGGGGACACAGATGTAAGGAGGGGCTCCGCTGGGGACACAGATGTATGGAGGGGCTCCGCTGGGGACACTGATGTATGGAGGGGCTCCGCTAGGGACACAGATGTATGGTGGGGCTCCGCTGGGGACACTGATGTAAGGAGGTGCTCCGCTGGGGATGCAGATGTAAGAAGGGGCTCCGCTGGGGATGCAGATGTAAGGAGGAACTCCGCTGATGGGGGCACAGATTAAAAGAGGGACTCCGCTGGGGATACTAATGTAAGGAGGGACTCCGCTGATGACACTGATGTAAAGAGGGGCTCCGCTGGGGACACAGATGTAAGGAGGAAATCCGCTTATGGGGGCACAGATGTAAGGAGGGGCTCTGCTGGGGACACTGATGTAAGGAGGGACTCCACTGATGGGGACACTGATGTAAGTAGGGACTCCGCTGGGGACACTGATGTAAGGAGGGACTCCGCTGAGGACACAGATATAAGGAGGGACTCCTCTGATGGGGACACAGATGCAAGGAGGGACTCCGTTGGGGACACTGATGAAAGGAGGGACTCTGCTGGGGGCATCTAATGTAAGGAGGGACTCTGCTGGGGGCACCTTATGTAAAGATCGACTCTTCTGTTGGCACTTGATGTAAGGAGGGATTCTGCTGTTGGTACCTGATGTAAGGAGGGACTCTGGTGGGGGCACCTGATGTAAGGACGGATTCTGCTGGGGGCACCTGATGTAAGGACAGATTCCACTGAGGGCACCTGATGTAAGGACAGACTTCGCTGGCCGCATCTGATGTAAGGACGGGCTCCGCTGGGGGCACCTGATGTAAGGACAGACTCCACGGGGGGCACCTGATGTAAGGACAGATTCCGCTGGGGGCAACTGATGTAAGGACGGACTCTGCTGGGGGCACCTTATGTAAGGAGGGACTCCACTGGGGGTATCTGATGTAAGGACGGACTCCGCTGGGGGGCACCTGATGTAAGGACGGACTCTGCTGGGGGCACCTGATATAAGGACGGACTCCGTTGGGGACACCTGATGTAAGGACGGACCCTGCTGGGGACACCTGATGTAAAGACGGACTCAGCTGGGGACACCTGATGGCATCTGGTGGCAGGCAACGTGGCAGGTGACACACTCAGTGCCCCCACTGATTCTGCATTATGGTGAGTTGAATGATTTCATTTTATATTACAATGCAATAATAGAAATAATGCGCTTCAATCATCCTGACACCATAACAACCATGGTGCCGGGATGATTGAAGTGCTAACACCAGGTGTTTGGAGAATCTTTATCTGCTGTTAAACTTTCTAGAATACACATATTTCTATTGTTGTGTAGGATCTTGGCCTGCTGTCCCTCCCTCTCTCCCTCCCTCTCCCTCCATCCCTCGTTCATCTCAGACGCTAACCACACCCCCTTAGAGCCACACCATTTAAGCCACGCCCACTATTTCGCTGAAATCGCGCCCATTTTCACCAAGTGGGAGGGGTAAAAAAAGAAGGGCGGGGTCTGGCACCTCCCCATTTTAAAACTTCACCAGCTGCCAGTGCCGCCACTGTGTAAAACGATCCACTCTGGGTGTTAAATACTTTAGGTACACCACATTATTTATTAATTTCTTTAAAACATTCTTCCTCATATAACTTATTGATCATGCTAATGTCCATGATCTGTAGATATACATTTTTTTTAGCAGGGGTTCATTAAGACCTGAAAATTATTTCAAGGGCTCCTCCAGGGTACATAAGTTAAGAAAGTCTGTTCTAGATGTTTGATTCTCCTGTGCTCTACTAAATCCTCCTTGTTGTGCTGCCTTCTCCATCCTACCACATTCCATACATGCACTTCCCCTATATTGGCTTGTAGGCACGTTGCGTAGTTAGCATGTGGCTGCCCAGGTCAGGGGGAAGGGGAATAATGTTTTGCTGCATTTTCCCTGGCATGTGTGCATGGTTTTTCACTGGGGTCCAGCCTCCCTTCCATGTTCTATAAAAGGGAAGAGGTCCGGGTCTTAAGGGGCTCCATGGAACACTTGGGGGAACGCATGGGGAACCTACATCAATGACTTCCTGAGACCTAGGGTCCACTCTGGAATGCCGACTGGCCAGAAGAAACCTGGAACAAGGACTTCTCTGTTAGAGCACCGCCAAGCTTGGACTTTCTGGGGCAGCCACAGTTAAAGCGGAGTTCCAGCCTGTAAAAAAAAAAAACGTAGCAGCTGACTTTTAACATAAGGACACCTACTGGTCCAGGGATCCCACGATGTCGGCACCCCTAGCCGATTCGTCCATAGGCCGTGGGTGCAGGCGCCAGCATCTTCACAGCCTGTTTCCTACTGCGCATGTGCGTGAGTCTCGTTGTGCTTTCTGAATGGTCCTGCTGCCTTCTGGGACCTGTGTGTCTCCCACAAGGCCACGGGGGGTAAGGAGGAGGGGCCGGAAATTTTCGCCGCGATCGTTGTGAGACAATCTTGCCCGGAAGTGGAAGCAGGTACCTGATTTTAACAGGTATCCACTCCCCCCCCCCAAAAAAAGCGCTAAATGTGGCAGTGGAGGGTGCAAACAAGCAGAGCTTCCCCCTTTGGGTGGAGCTTCGCTTTAAGTTCAGTTAGGGAAAAAACATTCCCACGTTACACATGTTCTGTTCAGAAGTTCAGTAAAGTTGTTTCTTTTTTTTTTTTTCAAATATAGATTTTATTAAGTTTTTCAACAAAGGAATACAAAAAGAGTACAGGACAACTATGGTTACAATAGACAATATAATGTACAAGTGGGCCTTCCAGCAAAAGCTCCTTTGCTATCCGCAACGCGGAGTACTTAAACTGTCGCAACCGACCGGTAAAGCAATATGGGGTTTGAGACCTTGAGACCTCTGCTTGAGACTGTGTCTCAAACTAAATACGCGGCTCCCAACCATCTGGACATAGAACCAACAGTTGGGAGGAAAAAGATAGAAAGAGCAGAGAAAGGAGGGGAGGTGGAGGGGAAGGGGTTATTGTTCAGCACGGAGGTGATGGAGATATCTAAAGTGTCACCGTACAATTGGCCAGGATCGGGAGATCTTTCAAGAATTTAGCAAGGATTGTCCTTCTTGGAGTCAGGGTTGCCACCTGTCCGGGATTCACCCGGACAGTTTGGGTTTAGAATCATGCATCCAGGTTTCAGACTGCCTGAAACCCGGACACATTATTTAGACTATGGCTTCCCAGCAGGATTGCTGGCTGCAGTTGTCTAAGCTGAGAGTGTCTGTTACACTCCCTTTCATGCTGCCCAAAGCCAACACTAACAATCCCCCCCAATCACATACACAGACAAGAGAGGAGAGAGGGATCGATCTGCACCTCTTCCTCCCACCCCTACCCCTCTGTGTCTGCCCATACTCCAATCCTCAGGGCTGTGCCTCAGAAAAGGAAAGTGGGGGCTGGAAATTTGAAGTCCAGCAGCCTCAGATACAGCTTGATGAGAGGTGCTGACTGCCAAGGGGTGAGTGAGCTCACCATCCATCCCTGTCTGTGACTGTAGTCTCCCCCCTTCTCTCTCCTGCCTCTGAGTGAGTCTACTAAGGTAAATCAGGGTTATCAGAGCACCCCTTACATCAGAGTTCCCCTTTACACCAGAGGCCACAGTGTTCCCCCTTACATCAGAGTACTCTCCTTACATCAGATGTATCAGTGTTCCCTCTTAAATCAGGGTTCCCAGAGGATTCCTTATGTCAGAGTCTGCAGAGTCCCCCCCTTACAATGAAAGGGAACTCTGCAAGTTCAGATGTAAAATGTACAGTGAAGGGGAACTCTGTGAACTCCGATGTAAAGGGGGCTCTTTTTATTAACTTCATATGATTAGAAATGTTATTTATTAACAAAATATATGTATTAAAAAAAATTGCTGTGCGCCGCTAAAGTGTTCGTGTTTGACTTGAAGAAAAGGTGGCAACCCTACATCCAGGTGGTTAGAGGTATGATCATGCAAGGCTCTATGGTAGCCCGATGGACTCGCTATTCCGACCTAAACGGCAGAATATGATACAAATGTTTCCAGTCTGATAAAAAAAAGAAAAAATCCCAGAGGAAGTCACGAGAGAGGGACGAAACCGGTGGGAGGAGCTTGATCGGCTGACACAGGAGGCACTAGGAAGTGTTACAGAGCAGGCACAGAACAGGGGGAACGCCGTGAAACCGGGGCTGCAGAACCGGACCACAGGTGACTCTATCACCCCTCAGCACTATAGCACTTTAACCATCTCAATAAAGGGCACTTTCACCCCCTTCCTGCCCAGGCCATTTTTTAGCTTTCAGCGCTGTCACACTTTGAATGACAATTGCGCGGTCATGCTACACTGTACCCAAATGAAATTTTTATTATTTTTCCCCCACAAATAGAGCTTTCTTTTAGTGGTATTTGATCACCTCTGCGGTTTTTATTTTTTGCACTATAAACAAAAGAAGAGCGACAATTTAGAAAAAAACACAATATTTTTTACTTTTTGCTATAATAAATATCCAAATTTTTTTTTTAAACAAATTTCTTCCTCAGTTTAGGCCGATATGTATTCTTCTACATATTTTTGGTAAAAAAAAAAATCACAACAAGCGTATATTGATTGGTTAGCGCAAAAGTTATAGCGTCTACAAAATTGGGGATAGATTTATGGCATTTTTATTTATTTATTTTTTTTACTAGTAATGGTGGCGATCTGCGATTTTTATTGTGACTGCGATATTGTGGCGGACATATCGGACACTTTTGACACATTTTTGGGACCACATTTATACAGCGATCAGTGCTATAAAAATGCACTGATTACTGTATAAATGTGACTGGCAAGGAAGGGGTAACACTAGGGGGTGATTGAAGGGTTACTCATGTTGCTAGGGAGTGTTTCTAACTGAAGGGGGAGGGGACTCACAAGGGGAGGAGACCGATCGGTGTTGCTCTATACTGAGAACACACATCGGTCTCCTCTCCTCTCTGATAGGACTTGGATCTGTGTGTTTACACACACAGATCCACGGTCCTGAAGTGTTACCGGACATCGCGTCCCGCCTGGCACGCGCATCGGGTGCCCAGTGACACGGCGGGCACGCGTGATTGCCGCCGGCGGCGGGCGCGCGTCCCCTGGAGGGCAGGGGAGGCGAGGGCGTCATATGACTGGTTGGCAAGTGGTTAAAATGAAAAATACACCTTTTTAAAAAAAATGATATATATATAATTGTTATAATATTCTCAACACAAGCCAATTTTTTTAGTTGAATATTATTTAAAATGATCCTTTCATTTCAATCTGTAGCCAATTGCAATTTTCTAAAACAGCAAAATAAAAAAATTTAAAAAAATAATTATATAATATATAAAAGAAAATAAAAAAATGATTCTTTCCTTTTAGCCAAGACAACCCGAGACATTCTGTAGATCAGGGATATGCAATTAGCAGACCTCCAGCTGTTGCAAAACTACAAGTCCCATCATGCCTCTGCCTCTGGGCGTCATGCTTGTGGCTGTCAGGGTCTTGCTATGCCTCATGGGACTTGTAGTTCTGAAACAGCTGGAGGTCCACTAATTGCATATCCCTGCTGTAGATTATTGCATTATAGCTTGGCCCAATAAATCTCTTGCAGTGTGAATGACTCCTCTATGGAATAACGATAAGAGGTTTGCTAAGTGATAAAACATATTGTTTTAGTAGTTTAGTCGTTTATTTTTTAGTAGTTTGGCCAACACATAGCCCCAATATTGTACTCTATCAACTCTTTCTTTTTTCCTAAACCCCATTATGTTCTATACAAGCCAGTTTTCTATATAAGTACATACATTCCCCTTTCCCGCGAGACACCAAGATGATGTTCATTGAGTAAAGCCGCGTACACACGATCGGACTTTCCGACGGAAAATGTTCAAAGGGGGGGGGGGGTTAAACCTTTCCTAGGGCTGAAGTGGTTAAAATATCATAAGTATCACAAATTCCGTTACCATTTTTTAAAATATATTTCACGTATATATTTTTAAAAGTAGGCACTTAAATCTGACTAATTAGGATGAAACTGCAGAATTGTTTTGTACACTTTTCCATACTGTAAATCCCTCCTATGCAGAGTGGTATTTTTTTTTTTTTTAATTAATTATTTTTTGTATTCCTGCTGAGTTCTCTGGCATGACGTGCAGACTCCCAGAAATCCTGTGCTTTATCTCCATCTAGTGGTAGATACACTGTTGTCAAAAGTATTGGGACGCCTGCCTTTACACGCACATGAACTTTAATGGCATCCCAGTCTAAAGCCCTATACACACTATTCGATTTTCTGCAGATTTTTGTCTTCAGATTTACCAAAACCATATAATATGAGGTCAAACCTTAAGAGTTTCAATTTGTATGCAATCAGGCAGGCCCTTGCACTACATGGTTTTGGTAAATCTGAAGATAAAAATCTGCAGAAAATCGAATAGTGTGTATGGGGTTCAGTATTGAGTTGGCCCACCCGTTGCAGCTATAACAGCCTCCCCACAGGCGGCATTCTCTTTTTGTTCCTCAAATTCTCAGACGGTTATATCTACAGAAGGAAGATTTTTATTTTTGCCCTCACCTTGCCGGCCGCACAGGTTCAGCCTCTCCTGTGACGAAGTTCCTTCCGTTCGGTTGTAAAACTTTCATAAGAGGGAAGGCTGTCCACAAGGTTTAGGAGTGTGTCTATGGGAATGTTTGACCATTCTTCGAGAAGAGCATTTGTGAGGTCAGGCCCTGAAGTTGGTTGAGAAGGCCTGGCTCGCAGTCTCCGCTCTAATTCATCCCAAAGGTGTTCTATCGGGTTGAGGAGAGGACTCTGTGCAAGCCAGTAAAGTTCCTCCACCCCAAACTCGCTCATCCATGTTTTTATGGTCTTTGGAAGAATGGTCAAACACAGCTCCCTCTGTTGAAGCTTTTATAGCTGCAAAGGGTGAGCCAACTCAATACTGAACCCTACGGACTAAGACTGGGATGCCATTAAAGTTCATGTGTGTGTAAAAGGCAGGTGTCTCAATACTTTTGACAATATAGTGTATGTAGTTCTACCCCTGCAGTGACTGCTGGTAACTGGCTCCCCTATTATTGCACAGCCAGGCAACATGCATTTCCCACTTGCATCCAGACACAAGAAATCAGTCCCTGGGCTTGTTCTTGTTGTTTTTATTAGGGATAAAAGCTTGGATGGGGTAGAGGGGTTATAGGAAGCAGAACGTGACTGAAACAACAGATTGGGACAATGTTCTTCTTATATACAGATAAAAGATCCTGGACTGTTCTCCTTCAATACCGGGCACCCCCCCCCCTTCCTGCCCAGGACAATTTTCAGCTTCCAGCGCTGTTGCACTTTGAATGACAATTGCGCGGTCATGCTACGCTCTACCCAAACTACATTTTTATCATTTTCTTCCCACAGATAGAGATTTCTTTTGGTGGTATTTGATCACCGCTGGGGTTTTTTATTTTTTGCTAAACAAACTAAAAAAAGTCCGAAATTTTTGAAAAAAAAAAAAAGTTTTTCTTTGTTTCTGTTATAAAATTTTGTTTTCTCCTTCACTGATGGGCACAGATGAGGCAGCGCCAGGGCCGTCTTTAGCGCAGGGCAAATAGGGCAGCTGCCCAGGGCCCAATCACTGTTGGGGGGGGCCCAAAGCAGCTGCCAATTGAGCCCACGCTGCTGCCCGCTGGAGTTCCGCCACTTGTTAGCTGCTCACTAGTCACTGCTGTCAGTTGTAGATTCAGAGAACCGCTGCTTCTGTATTTACAAGTGACAGCGCTCCTCGGTCTGTCGGCGGCGGCTCCGATCCCTCTCCACTCTACACATCTCTATATGAGAGCAGAGGAGTGAGAGCGAGGAGAGCGAGGAGAGCAAGGAGTGAGAGCGAGGAGGGAGAGCGAGGAGGGAGAGCGAGGAGTAAGAATGAGGAGAGCGAGGAGAGAGAACGAGGAGGGAGAGCGAAGAGTGAGAGCGAGGAGAGCGAGGAGAGAGAGCGAGGAGGGAGAGGAAGGATTAAGAGCGAGGATTAAGAGCGAGGAGGGAGGGAGGGGAGAGAGGGGGCAGGAAATCTACACAGGCAGAAGCTCCTCGTCAAGCAGCCTGCACGGACGGACGGGTGTCATGTAAGTTCAGTTGATTTTCTGTAGCTGCGTTCTGACTGTGATGTTTTCTAGATGCTAGGAGAGGATTTGGGGAGGGAGAAAATCTCCACAGTGGAGTGGGGGGGACAGGGGGGTGAGCTCTGAACTGGATTTTGTTTGGGAGCCACGTCGCACGACCGCGCAATTGTCAGTTAAAGCGACGCAGTGCCGAATCACAAAAAACGCTCTGGTCAGGAAGGGGGTAAAATCTTCCGGGGCTGAAGCGGTTAAAATCACTGCTCCCAAAAAAACAGCTGTTTTTAAAACTTATTTTTGCATTGATCCATGTCCCCTGGGGCAGGACCCGGGTCCCCAAACACTTTTTATGACAATAACTTGCATATTAACCTTTAAAATGAGCACTTTTGATTATTCATGTTCGTGACCCATAGACTTTAACGGTGTTCGCGTGTTCGAACAAATTTTTTGCCTGTTCGCATGTTCTGCTGCAAACTGAATCGGGGGGTGTTTGGCCCATCCCTGCTGGCCAGTGGTGTACCTGTTTGGCAGCCAGCATTGGGGCCCAAGACTGCGTTGGTGCGCTCTTCAACAGAGTTTTTGTAATTCGAAAAAAAAAAAAGAGTAATCCTCCAACAAATAATTGGGGAGTCGTAAAGATTTTGACCGGCGGCCTCTCACCACTCAAATTCATCATGGGGTCTCCCCCTCTTTTGGAATGCTAAATATATGATTAAACAGCCTCCTGCAGCCTCCGGGGGTGATAGCAGTAGCTCTAAACACCATTGCAGCAGTCCCAGGCGAAGCTACAGATGTTCTGGGTGCAGATGTCCTCTACAGCAGTCCCTTCTCTTTAAGTTCCCCTGCACACACACCGTGGTCCCTCTGGTGTGGTGGTCTCTGGCAGCTACAACAGTTCAGTCTCGATCTAGTAACACAGGGAGTGCTGGCGCTCAGAAGTATCTCCAGACTTAGCAGTACAGCAGCCAGTGGAGGCTGGTGGTAATTTTTTTGAGGCGTGCGGCAAACAGTGCACCCATAGCCACTCGCCCTCAGTTGGGTCCGGAGCACTTACCTCATCTATGGCAGGCATCACGTGCGGCTTTCCCTTCTTTCCTCCGTGGGCATCACGGGCAACTTCTTCTCCCTCTGCTTGGCAGCTTCTGTCTCCTCCTCGGCGGCCAATTGGAAAGCTTCTCCTTTCGGCCAATCAGGAAACGGGTCTCAGACCTGCTTCCTGATTGGGGGGGAGGAGATTCAGTGTGAAAATACCAATTATCTATTCGCTATTGTCACACAACTGGGTGGGCTTGATTTGCAGTGCTCTGCGTCCCGAGCCCACCCTATTTTGAAGCCTATTAGAGCCTCTAACTCTAATCATGTGCTTCAAAAAAACACCCCCGCCATTGGTATTCATGCATCTGGCGTCGTGCAAGGGGCCAGTTGCATGGATAGGGGAGGCGGCGCCCGTGAATGAATGGGCCGCCCCTTACACCAGCAGCTTCTCCCCAGCTCTCCACATAGAAAACTGTTGTAGAACCCGGGCTACCCATCCTTTTCTTCATCCGCAGCACTCTCTTTCCCTCCGGGAACTTGTAGTCTCACACAGTCTTTCTCCTGATCAAGGGGCCGATTCCTGGGGACTACATTTCCCATCAGTCCTCACACCAGGAGCCCCTGTGTACTTTTTCCTGGGCTGTGCAGCAGCCAATCACTGCTCTCCTGTTGGTTTCCCACCCAGACAATGGGCACACTTCAGGTGGCCGTGTGCTGCAGGCAATTTGCCTCTCTCCTCTCCAACCTCAAAGCTGCACAGCTTGATTTCAGCAGGGGAGAGGGAGAAAAACAGCAGAAGCACTGTGGGTGGCTGTGTGACAGCCCAGGCCATCCAGGTGATGTGGCAGCAGTGCCCTGGCTGGACTACACATGCAAATACTAAGCAAACAGGAGTAAAATGCATACATGAGACTTGGTTTTATATAGAATACAACAGTGGAAGTGGTTTATCAAAAGCTGTCAGGCTAAACAAATATCCTAAAGGAAGGTCCTTGCTAAAGCTCTCATGGTCATCACTCTGAACTGGAAATTGAAGCACCACATCCAAATCTACAAGTCCAAAATCAAGTTTATTCCAAATATTAACAGTGTACAGTTTCCAATAGATTTTAGGAGTCTGACATCACCCCTTTCATCATGGTTTGTTCACAATGGGACTCAAGAAGAAACAGATGAAATATAATGTGTGGGTGCACACTGCAACACAATAACATTCAGCCTCAGCTAATATTTGGAATAAAATTAATTTTGAACACAAACCTTTGAGTTTGGCACTGTAATCTCCAGTTCAGAATTTTGCCTACACAACCTAGGGTGGTCATGGTGACCCCATTGGTGTGGAAGCTGCCTACCCAACCAGGGTTTGACATCATTGATCTAAAATTCATTTTTAACTCAAACCTTAGAGTTTGTTGAGTTTGGCACTTTCATTTCCAGTTTAGAATTTTGCCTACACAACCTAGGGTGGCCATGGTGACCTTTTGGTGTGGAAGCTGCCTACCCAACCAGGGTTTGACATCATTGATCTAAAATTCATTTTTAACTCAAACCTTTGAGTTCGTTGAGTTTGGCACTTTCATTTCCAGTTTAGAATTTTGCCTACACAACCTAGGGTGCCCATGGTGACCTTTTGGTGTGGAAGCTGCCTACCCACCAGGGTTTGACGCCATTGATTTACCCCCCCCCCCCCCACCCCGAGATAATCACTTCTCTGGCAGTCCATGTCTCCTTCCAGGAGTGTGGAATGCCTTTGTCTCCTGCTCTGTGCTGTGATTTCATCCTCTGGCCCCTACTACTGGACACAGAAAGAAACCATGGAATTAGGTGGGAAAAAAACACTCTCGAAAGTGTTGAATGCTGAAAAGTCTGATGGGGGGGATAGCACTGGAAAAGAGGGAGGGTAGTTGACAGGGGCTGCCTGAAATGTACACATGAGATCTCTTCTTTTGCAAGGACTTTCTTTCAGGATTTTTTTTATTTTTTAGCTTGAATGGGTTGCCCTGCACAGTGCTTTTTGTTTTGCCCATTATGCAACATATACTTAAAGTGATTAGAAACAGTTTTTTTTTTCATTTTTTTAAAAAACAACTAGCAGGTGTATACTTACCTATTCTGTGCGAGAGGCCCGGATCTTCCTCTTCTCAGGTCCTCAGCTGGCGCTCTCCTGGCTCCTCCTCTTCTTGGTGTGCCACGATAGGAAGCCGCTTCTGTGGGCTCGATCCCAAGCTGCACTGCCTTCATCCATAGACAGAGACAGCGCAGCTCGACTCTGCCCCCCATTCACTCATTACAGGAGTGGACTGACAGCACCCAGAGCCAATGGCTTCTGCTGCCTCAGCAAAGCCTATGAAAGTTGGAAGAGACACTACAGATAGGCATAACACTGGATCGATTGGGGACTCAGGTAAGTGTAAGGTTGGTGGGGGCTTATTGCTACCTAAATATTTTTTATCTTAATGCAAAGAATGGGGAGGGTATGACAGTGGGCAGTATGTACAGGAGAGGAGTGTGGAGGGTATGACAGTGGGCAGTATGTACAGGAGAGGAGTGTGGAGGGTATGACAGTGGGCGGAATGTACAGGAGAGGAGTGTGGAGGGTATGACAGTGGGCGGTATGTACAGGAGAGGAGTGTGGAGGGTATGACAGTGGGCAATATGTGCAGGAGAGGAGTGTAGAGGGTATGACAGTGGGCAATATGTGCAGGAGAGGAGTGTAGAGGGTATGACAGTGGGCGGTATGTACAGGAGAGGAGTGTGGAGGGTATGACAGTGGGCAGTATATACAGGAGAGGAGTGTGGAGGGTATGACAGTGGACAGCATGTACAGGAGAGGAGTGTGGAGGGTATGACAGTGAGCAGTGTGTACAGGAGAGGAGTGTGGAGGGTATGACAGTGGGCAGTATACACATGAGAGGAGTGTGAAGGGTATGCCAGTGGGAAATATGTGCAGGAGAGGAGTGTGGAGGGTATTACAGTGGGCAGTATGTACAGGTGAGGAGTGTGGACAATATGACAGTAGGCAATATATGCAGGAGAGGAGTGTGGAGGGTATGACAGTGGGCGCTATGTACAGGAGAGGAGTGTGGAGGGTATGACAGTGGGCGGTATGTACAGGAGAGGAGTGTGGAGGGTATAACAGTGGGCAGTATGTACAGGAGAGGAGTGTAGAGGGTATCACAGTGGGCTATATGTGCAGGAGAGGAGTGTGGAGGGTATGACAGTGGACAATATGTGCAGGAGAGGAGTGTAGAGGGTATGACAGTGGGCAGTATGTACAGGAGAGGAGTGTGGAGGATATGACAGTGGGCAGTATATACAGGAGAGGAGTGTGGAGGGTATGACAGTGGACAGCATGTACAGGAGAGGAGTGTGGAGGGTATGACAGTGGGCAGTATACACATGAGAGGAGTTTGGAGGGTATGCCAGTGGGAAATATGTGCAGGAGAGGAGTGTGGAGGGTATTACAGTGGGCAGTATGCACAAGAGAAAAACGTGGAGGGTATGACAGTGGGTAGTATGTACAGGTGAGGAGTGTGGACAATATGACAGTAGGCAATATATGCAGGAGAGGAGTGTGAAGGGTATGACAGTGGGCGGTATGTACAGGAGAGGAGTGTGGAGGGTATGATAGTGGGCGGTATGTACAGGAGAGGAGTGTGGAGGGTATAACAGTGGGCAATATGTGCAGTAGAGGAGTGTAGAGGGTATCACAGTGGGCTATATGTGCAGGAGAGGAGTGTGGAGGGTATGACAGTGGGCAAAATGTGCAGGAGAGGAGTAAAGAGGGTATGACAGTGGGTGGTATGTACAGGAGAGGAGTGTGGAGGGTTTGACAGTGGGCAATATGTGCAGGAGAGGAGTGTGGAGGGTATGACAGTGGACAGCATGTACAGGAGAGGAGTGTGGAGGGCATGACAGTGGGCAATATGTGCAGGAGAGGAGTGTAGAGGCTATGACAGTGGGCAGTATGTACAGGAGAGGAGTGTAAAAGATATGACCAGGGGCGGACTGACTATTGAGCCACTCGGGTACTGCCCGAGGGCCCTGGGCCACTAGAGGGCCCCATCAGGGTTGCCAGCCTCAGTATAACCAGGGACAGTATGTATAAATCTGTGTTTTTTTTACATCTGTCTGTGTATACTGTGTGGCCCCATAATCTCTGATTGCCTGGGGGCCCCATAATCTCCTATTCCCCGGGGGCCCCATGAGTTATCAGTCCGCCCCTGGATATGATGGTGGGCACTATGAGCAGGAGAGGAGTGTAATGGATATGACGGTGGGCACTTTGTGCAGAAGAGGAGTGTTGAGAATATGACAGTGGGCAGGATGTACAGGAGAGGAGTGTGGAGGGTATGCAAGGGGGCAGTATGTGATGCAGAGTAAAAGTGCATAGGATATGACAGTGAGCACTATATACAGGAGAGGAGTGCATAGGATATGACAGTGAGCACTATATACAGGAGAGGAGTGCATAGGATATGACAGTGAGCACTATATACAGGAGAGGAGTGCATAGGATATGACAGGGGGCACTATATACAGGAGAGGAGTGCATAGAATATGACCGTGAGCACTATATACAGGAGAGGAGTGCATAGAATATGACCGTGAGCACTATATACAGGAGAGGAGTGCATAGAATATGACCATGAGCACTATATACAGGACAGGAGTGCATAGTATATGACAGTGAGCACTATATACAGGAGAGGAGTGCATAGGATATGACAGTGAGCACTATATACAGGAGAGGAGTGCATAGGATATGACAGGGGGCACTATATACAGGAGAGGATGGGGGAGGCTTTCAGGTAATATGCATGGAAGAGGATTTTGAAAGATATAATAGGAGGGCAGTATGTGTGGGAGTGTGCGGGGTATATTAGGGGCACTATCAGCACTCCCATTAAAATCTGTGTTCAGCATTTACAAACTGGAGCTGAATGGTACTTTAAAAGCTTCAACAAAGCTTGCTGTTCACACTGTTCCTATAAAAGCTGAAGCCTGTGTGAAACAAGCCTAAGGCAGCTGTTCCCAGCCAGAGTTGCCCCAGAGGTTGCTAGGGGTTCCTTAAGCTGTGTGCCATTTGATGGTGCCTGCAAAGTTCTGATGCCACTTAGCAGAGCCAGATGCATGATGCCAATAATCTTTTTAGTTGTCTGGCATTCTGTCCACCACTGTCAGGGTGGACACCAACGTGTCCACTAGCCACCAACGTGAGGGGTATTTTACCACTGACTCTAATGAATTGGTTTTAGCCAGGGTTCCCCAAGACCTGAAAAAAATGTCAAGGTTTCCTCTGGGGTAACGAGGTTGAGAAAGACCGTTCTAAAGCGATGAGTCCAGGAACATCATCATTGGGCACATGGTGCAGGCAAATAGATGTAATCAGCCAATATTTGCTCTTCCACGTGTGAACCCGAGTGGTGAGGTTACCCGGTTAATGGTTAGAGAGATCTTGGCTCGCACCAAAGTGTGGACACATGCTGTTCTATATAAGTGGTCAGTCCATAAGATTTTTGGTGTTCTCTCGGTGGATCCCAGGACTCTGTAGTGAGTATACGTGATTTGATAATTATTCAGATTCTTTAAAAAAAAAAGTAGATTTACAGCAAATATCTAGTAATTTTTTTTTACCATATTGGTCCTTATAGGCCATTTCCTGGGGCAGATGGGACAGATGGGGTAGATGGGGCAGATGGGGCAGATGGGACAGATGGGGCAGATGGGACAGATGGGACAGATGGGGCAGATGGGACAGATGGGGCAGATGGGGCAGATGGGACAGATGGGGCAGATGGGGCAGATGGGGCAGATGGGGCAGATGGGACAGATGGGGCAGATGGGACAGATGGGGCAGATGGGGCAGATGGGGCAGATGGGACAGATGGGGCAGATGGGACAGATGGGGCAGATGGGGCAGATGGGACAGATGGGGCAGATGAGGCAGCACCAAGCCTCAGAATTTACAAAATGTGTTCCTTTTTTCTTATTTTGTTTCCCTTGTTTGGCCACTCCTGAAACATTTATGGCTAAATTCAGAAAATTTAACTGCAGTGGATATGAGAGACGTCACAAGCTGGACGGTGCACCAGTGCGTTGCACCCTCACCAAAGTGATGGGATCTCATGCCCCGGGGCTAAACGCTCAATGTAAAAAAGGCCTAAAATGGGGGTCTCCAAACTTTTCAAACAAAGGTCCAGTTTTCTGTCCTTCAGACTTTGGGGGGGGCTGGATTGTGGCCATTGGGGATAGAGAATGTCCTGGGCCCAGCATCAATGAGGCAAAACTTGGCTTCAGTGTTGATGGTCAGTAGGAGTAGAAAAAGTGCCCTTCCATGGGAGGAATGTTGCCCCATTGTTGGTGTCAGTGGGAGGAATATTGCCCCATTGTTGGTGTCAGTGGGAGGAATAGTGTCCCATCATTAGAGAAAAGAGAGCCCTCCATCATGTCAAATGTAGAGTGTGGTGGTCCCATCCCTGGTGTGATAGAACAAGGAAAGATACCCCCTAAATGGGACTTTGGCAGACCACCAACTCTATGATAAAAAAATGATATACGATAAAAAGACGTAGAAGTGTCTACACAATACATAAATACATTACATAAAAAACGAAACAAAAAATGCACAAATACAGAGTGGGAGGAGAAGTGTCTCATCATTGATGTCCGTGGGAGAAATAGTGCCTTATCATTGGTATGCGTGGGAGGAATAGTGCTGCATTGTTGGTGTCAGTGGGAGGAATAGTGCCCCATCATGGGTATCAGTGGGAGGAATAGTACCCCATCATTCATATGAGTGGAAAAAATAGTGCCCCATTGTTGGTATCAGTGGGAAAAATAGTACTCCATCATTGGTATGAGTAGAAGAAATAGTGTCCCATTGTTGGTAGGAATAGTGCCTTATCATTGGTATCAGTGGGAGGAATAGTGCCCCATCATTGGTATCAGTGGGAGGAATAGTGCCCCATCATTGGTATCAGTGGGAGGAATAGTGCCTCATTATTGGTATCAGTGGGAGGAATAGTACCCCATCATTCATATGAGTGGAAGAAATAGTGCCTCATTGTTGGTATCAGTGGGAAGAATAGTACTCCATCATTGGTATGAGTGGAAGAAATAGTGTCCTATTGTTGGTAGGAATATTGCCCTATCATTGGTATCAGTGGGAGGAATAGTGTCCCATCATTGGTATCAGTAAAATAAATAGTACCCCATTGTTAGTATCAGTGGGAGGAATAGTGCCCCATCATGGGTATTAGTGGGAGGAATAGTACCCCATCATTGGTATGAGTGGAAGAAATATTGCCCCATCATTGGTGTCAGTGGGAGGAATAGTGTCCCATCATTAGAGAAAAGAGAGCCCTCCATCATGTCAAATGTAGAGTGTGGTGGTCCCATCCCTGGTGTGATAGAACAAGGAAAGATACCCCCTAAATGGGACTTTGACAGACCACCAACTCTATGATAAAAAAATGTCTTTAATGATATAAGATAAAAAGACGTAGAAGCGCCTACACAATACATAAATACATTACATAAAAAACAAAACAAAAAATGCACAAATACAGATCATCATATCATATGCACTCTCCAAGGGGTAGTGTACCCTGATACCCGACGCGTTTCCAGTATTCTGATACCTTCATCAGGGGTTGAGAGTTGAGTATATTTACATATGTATAAATTCTGATGGAATGATTCTATGTTCAAAGAGCACCAAAGGCGATTAAATCAAATAGAATGTCCCACGGACGCCAGACCATAATGATGGAAGAGTTCTAAGTGTACTGTGTTTCCAGCATCAGTGAATGTTATTCAGAGCTGCATGGGACGGATGGTCGTTAGAGCTTTTAGTGTGGGCTTCATAACTGGCGGATGAATATCCAGACGTCCCAATGTGGATGTGTCCTGTGGATGTCCAGGTCCAGTATATGGCGTGCCTTCTGTGTGTCAGTGTGTGTGCCAGGCACTGATGTTGGACGAGAAGGCTTGGCTCGCAGTCTCCGCTCTAATTCATCCCAAAGGTGTTCTATCAGGTTGAGGTCTGGACTCTGTGCAGGCCAGTCAAGTTCCTCCACCCCAACTCGCTCATCCATGTCTTTGTGGATTTTGATTTGTGCACTGGTCCAAATCATTTGGTGGAGGGGGGATTATGGTGTGGGGGGTTCTTTTTCAGGGGTTGGGCTTGGCCCCTTAGTTCCAGTGAAGGGAACTCTTAAGGCGTCAGCATACCAAGACATTTTGGACAATTTCATGCTCCCAACTTTGTGGGAACAGTTTGGGGTTGGCCCTTCTTGTTCCAACATGGCTGCCCACCAGTGCACAAAGCAAGGTCCATAAAGACATGGATGAGCGGGTTTGAGGTGGAGGAACGAGACTGACCTCCATCCGATAGAACACCTTTGGGATGAATTAGAGCGGAGACTGCGAGCCAGGCCTTCTCGTCCAACGTCAGTGCCTGACCTCACAAATGCGCTTCTGAAAGAATGTTCAAACATTCCCATAGACACCCTCCTAAACCTTGTGGACAGCCTTCCCAGAAGAGTTGAAGCTGTTATAGCTGCAAAGGGTGGGCCAACTCAATATTGAACCCTACGGACGAAGACTGGGATGCCATTAAAATTCATGCGCATGTAAAAGCGTCCCAATACTTTTGGTAATATAGGGTATATATATATATATATATATATATATATATATATATATATATATATATATATATATATATATATATATATACATACACAGTACTTAGCAAAAGATTTAGGCAAGTGTGAAGAAATACTGTAAAGTAAGACTACTTTCAAAAATGTATATTTTGATTTTAGCAATTTACAAAATGCAAAGTGAGCGATCAGAAATTTTTTAAAAATTCCAATCAATATCTGGGGTGCCCCCCCCCGCCTTCTTCTAGGTAGACTTGCACACGGTTTTTGAAGGAACTCGGCAGGTAGGTTGTTCTATGTACATCTTGGAGAACGAAGCACAGATCTTCTGTAGATGTCAGCTGCCTCAAATCCTTCTGTCTGTTCATGTTATTCCAGACAGACTCCATGATGGTGAGACCAGGGCCAAACCATTGGGGTGTGGGAGCCAAACCATCACTTTCAGGATGCCTTGTTCTGAAGATAGTTCTTAATGACATTGGCTGTATGTTTGGGATAGTTGTCCTGGTGCAGAATTAATTTGGGGCCAATCACACACCTCCCATGATGGAGAAGTGTCAGGAAAGGTTCCACCTGCTGGTGGCGCTGTCAGACCTTTGGCTTGCAGTACTGGTGTCCACCAGCGGGTGTCACCTGGCAGTCTGGAACTGTCAGGAAAGGCTTCACCTGTTGGTGGCACTGTCTGATCCTTGGGCCGCAGTACTGGCGTCCACCAGCGGGTGTCTCCCGGCAGTGTTGATTATCTTCTGCAATCAGGCATCACCTGAGGCTGATTGCAGGAGATGTGTATTAATACTCGGCAAGCACTCACACACTGGCCTTGGTATTGTCCTTGCGCCCTGAGCTATACCTGTGATCCCTGACACTGAACCTGAACCTGGAACCTGAACCTGTCCCTCCTGTGACCCTGTTACCTTGTACCCTTGCCCTGCAGCCTGATCCCGTCCACCTTCTCCCTGTCCTGTTTGCTCCTTGCCCCATCTGCTGATCTCCAGTTGATGACCCTGGCCTGGCTACACTTACGATTTTGGTATTTCCTATCTATTTTATCTGTTTACTGTTGTTTACTGTTGTTATTTGTGTGTCTCTGTCTGGTAGTTGGATTGTTGTGCACTGTGTTGTATTGGAGGTGTTTGAATTTATATTTCACTTACCTTAATAGATTACACTATTTCACTTTACATGCGTTTGGTTCTCTCTGTTGCTGTCCACGCAGCTCTGGTCACACCTGTTCATGACAAGAAGTATCTGCCTGGATATCTCAGTATTAGGGATGAGCTTCGTGTTTGAGTCAAACTCATGTTCGACTCGAACATCGGCTGTTCGCCAGTTCGCTGAACAGTGAACAATTTGGGGTGTTCGCGGCAAATTTGAAAGCCGCGGAACACCCTTTAAAAGTCCATGGGAGAAATCAAAAGTGTTATTTTAAAGACTTATATGCATGGTATTGTCATAAAAAGTGTTTGAGGACCCGGGCCCTGCCCCAGAGGACATGGATCAATGCAAAAGAAAGTTTTAAAAACAGACTTTTTTTTAGGAGCAGTGATTTTAATAATGCTTAAAGTGAAACAATAAAAGTGTAATATTCCTTTAAATTTCGTACCTGGGAGGTGTCTATAGTATGCCTGTAAAGGGGCGCATGTTTCCCGTGTTTAGAACAGTCTGACAGCAAAATGACATTTCAAAGAAAAAAAAAGTCATTTAAAACTACTCGCGGCTATTAATGAATTGTCGGTCTGACAATACACATAAAAGTTCATTGATAAAAACGGCATGGGAATTCCCCACAGGGGAACCCCGAACCAAAATAATAAAAAAAAAATGACGTGGGGGGTCCCCCTAAATTCCATACCAGGCCCTTCAGGTCTGGTATGGATATTAAGGGGAACCCCGGCCAAAATTTTTTAAAAAAATGGCGTGGGGTCTCCCCAAAAATCCATACCAGACCCTTATCCGAGCACGCAACCTGGCAGGCCGCAGGAAAAGAGGGGGGACGAGAGAGCGCCCCCCCCCTCCTGAACCGTACCAGGCCACATGCCCTCAACATTGGGAGGGTGCTTTGGGGTAGCCCCCCAAAACACCTTGTCCCCATGTTGATGGGGACAAGGGCCTCATCCCCACAACCCTTGCCTGGTGGTTGTGGGGGTCTACAAGCGGGGGGCTTATCGGAATCTGGAAGCCCCTTTTAACAAGGGGCCCCCTAGATCCTGGCCCTCCCCCCTGTGTGAAATTTCACAAAAAAAGTGTCAAAAATGTTAAAAATGACAAGAGACAGTTTTTGACAATTCCTTTATTTAAATGCTGTTTCTTTCTTCTATCTTCTATCTTCCTTCGGTTTCTTCCTCCATCTTCTTCTTCTTCTGGTCCTTCTGGTCCTTCTGGTTCTTCTGGTTCTTCCTCCGGTGTTCTCGTCCGGCATCTTCCTCCGTGGCGCCGGCATCTTCTTCTTCATCTTCTCGGGCCACTCCGCATCCAGCATGATGGGAGGCTCCCACTGTGTGACGCTTCTCCTCTTCTGACGGTTCTTAAATAACGGAGGGCGAGGCCACCCAGTAATCCTGCCCCACTCTGACACACAGGGACTTGACGGGGACTTCCCTGTGGAATTCCCCGTGACGTCAGAGGGTGGCGGACAGGGAAGTCCCTGACCAAATCACCAACTCCATTTGTAAAAAAATGCAGCCCCAAACTTGCAAGAATCCTCCACCATGTTATATTGCGATTATGACCTTAAACTTTATTAAAGCGGAGTTCCACCCTAAAGTGAAACTTCCGCTCATCGGATTCCTCCCCCCCTCCGGTGTCACAATTGGCACCTTTCAGGGGGGAGGGGGGTGCAGATACCTGTATAATACAGGTATCTGCACCCACTTCCGGGTACAGCTAGCCGCAGCTAGCCGCAGACTCCCCGCCCACCCCCGTTGTGTTGTGGGAAATACACAGTTCCCACAACACAACGGGGACCAGTGAAGACGCGCAGCGCGACTCGCGCATGCGCAGTAGGGAACCGGGCAGTGAAGCGGCAACGCTTCGCTTCCTGATTCCCTCAGTGTGAATGGCGGCGGCAGCACCCGAGGATCGAGGGACGGCTCGGTCTCGGGTGCCGACATCGCTGGACCCCGGGACAGGTAAGTGTCCTTATTTTAAAAGTCAGCAGCTGCAGTATTTGCAGCTGCTGACATCTAATTTTTTTTTTTTTGGTGAAACACCACTTTAAGTTCCCCTGTAACTACAATAATTAAGGTGTGAAATTACTATTTACATTTTTTTGTTCTTTTTTAAGGAAAATGAGAGTCCTATTGTACCTTGGTTTCAGTGTGGCTCTGCTGTGTTTGGTGGTCTTTGCCGACCACGAGGGGAAGAAACATGATCACAAACATGACCACGAGAAGAAAGGAGATCACCAAGACCACCACCATGACCACCACCATGACCACAAGCACCATAACCATGACGATAAAATTTTGCCCATCAACAAAATATCAGCTGGCAATAAAAAATTTGCATTTGACCTCTTTAGCGAGATAGTCGCTGACCATCCAGAAGAGAACATCTTCATTTCCCCAGTAAGTATATCTATATCATTGGCCTTTCTGTCCCTCGGTGCCAAGGGCAAAACCCATGACCAGATCATAGAAGGCATTGGCTTTAACATTTCTGAGACTCCCAAAAAAGAAATCGATGATGGCTTCCACAATCTTCTGGAAATGTTAAATGATGATGACAGAGAGCTGCATCTCGATAGTGGAAATGGCCTTTTTGTGAGCCAAGCATGGAAAATCAAGGATGACTTTCTCAACAAAGCTAAAAGCCTCCGGTCCGAAGCCTTCGCTGTAAACTTTGAGGAAAATGAAGAAGCCAAGAAACAAATCAACGACTACGTTGAGAAGAACACGAAGGGGAAGATCGTCGATGTGCTGAGCAGTGTAAACAAGGACGCAGCTTTAATTTTTGTTAACTTCATTTATTTCAGAGGTAAGTCAATAAGTTATATCTGAAAATTAACCACTTCAGCTCCGGATGGTTCAGCACTGCGTTCCTTTAAATGGCGATTGTGTCGTCATGCAGCAATGTACGAAAATAAATTTATATCTCATTTCTTGAGGCCCCTAAAAAAAACAGGAATAGTACTAATACCCTCCAATGACCCCTTTTTTGGAAAGTAAACAGTCTGAGGCAATTTAATCAGAGGCATGGCGAGTTTTTTAAAGTTGCAATTGTTTTGTCCACATTTTTTGGAAAATGAAGAAATTAGATTAAAAAAAATTCACATTTTTTTCTTTTTTTTTTTTTTTACATACTGTCAACAGTGTGTTTTTTTTCAGCATCATGTGACTGGTGTGGCGGTGATCAGGGACACTGGTGACGCTATGTTAAAAATAAATAAACAATTTGTTTTTCAATTTTTTTATCATTTTTTTTTTACTTTTTTTTATTGTCATTTTCTTTTTCTTTTTTTTTTTTTTTTTACATACTCTTGTCACTATAGTATCACTGTACGACACTGTACGATTTTTCTTTGATTGCTGTTACAATGATGATCATGATGATAATCATTGTAACCGCAATGTTCTCAACTGTCATGAACGGGTTACCTTAACCACTTAGTGGAAAGATTTACCCCCTTAATGACCAGGCCATTTTTTTTGGTGATACAACACTGCGTCGCTTTTTAACTGATAATTGCGATTACTAGTGATCTGTGATTGGCTATAGCTAATCACATGGTACAGGGTGCTGTGATTGGCCCAGGTACCATGTGATAGCGGTTGGCCAATCACAGCAAAAAAATACAACTTTTATGAATAAAATTTATTCATAACAACTTTGTTTACATTGTGATTATCTGTCTTCACAATCTGCTGTATCCAGTGGACACATCGGTCACGGGTGTGGCGTGTGTCGCACCCCAGGGGGCGTGCAGCAAGCCCCTAACCAGAAACAGGCTAAATCACATACAAAAAAGTGATTTGGCCTGCCTGTGGGGGGCTGCCGCCAGTAAATGTACTGTGGACTTTCAGCAAGTGGTTAAATAGATGTAAATGAAATCTTTCAGGGTGGCTTTTAATATGAATTCTGTATTACTGGAAGGATTGCCTTGGGGACATGGAATAGAGAGCAATGGACCCCTTAACCACTTGCCGACTGGCCATAGTATATATATATATACTGTTCTAATGACCGGAACCCGGAACGGTCAATTCCGGGTCACCTGATCTCTTTGATAGCTTCTGACTGGCTATCACAGTGATCAGTCACTGGGAACCCCCACCCCCGTGTTCTCTGTCTCTGTGAATGGAAGAAAAAGATACATTGTATCATTCTCTGTTCTTGCAGAGATAGAAAAAAAAGTGTGTGAAGAAAAAGAAAAAAAAAAATAATAATAAAAATTAAAGAAAATTAAATTAAATATAAAAAATACCTAGATGAAAGTTTGATCTAGGTCAGTGCCAGGGTTAGTGTTTGGGTCAGGGTCAAATGTCAAGGTCAAAGGTCAGGGTCAGTATTTTTTTTGGACAGGATTTTTTTTAAATTAGTATCAGTGTCAGTGTGATTTAGGTAGCATTAAAAAAAAAAAGCAAAATGCACACAATTGTTTCTGGGCTGCACTATGGGTACAAACACACGATCCAGCGATGTGCACGAGCGCAGCGGCTCTAGCCGCTGTCTCCCTCCTCATTGGATAGATTGATGGCCATTGGCTCCCGCTGCTGTCAATCAAATCCTGTCACACAGAACCAGAGGGGCGGGGCCAAGTCTGTGTCAATGGATGCAGCAGCTGAGCTGCGGGGCTGACCACGCAAGGTGCCCCCATCGAAAAGGGCTTTCTGGGGGGCACCCAGCGAAAAGGAGGGGCCTGGAGCACCGGCGGGGGGGGACCCCAGAAGAGGAGGATGCTCTGTGCTGCTCTGTGCAAAACCATTACACAGAGCAGGTAAGTATTAGACATGCGCACTGCCAAAAAATTTGTTCGTTTTCTTTTAATTAATTATTAATTTTTTATTTATTTTTTTGGGTCATTCATTAGGATCGAAATTCGTTATTTCGAATAAATTTGTAACTTCAGAAAAATTCAAATTTGTTATGTTTAATGCGTTTAGATGCGGTAATCGTAAATACGTAAATTTGAAAATCCGAAAATTCGAAAATTCGAAAATCTGAAATAATAACTAACTAATAATAAATAACTATTAAATTATAGGCATTGGAATTTCCTTTCAAATTTGGCTGTGTATGAACATAACAAATACGAATTTATCCGAAGTTACGAATGATCAGAAATAACGAATGCTGCATCTAAGTGGATGGAACATAACAAAATAATAATAATAAATAATAATAATAATAATAAAACCTTTTTATTATTATTATTATTTTTTATTATTAATTTGTTACGTTCCATTTGTTTAAATAATTCATAACTTCGGATAAATTTTGTATTCGTTACATTCACCAACAGACAAATTTGAAAGGAAATTCCAATACCTATAATTTAGTAGTAGTTAGTAATAGTTATTATTATTAGTTAGTTAATTTTTGGGTTTTCGTTCTTATTTTCGGATGTTCTTTCTTTTGAGTTTTCGGATTTTCGTTCTTTTTTTTGGATTTACAAATTTTCGAATTTCTGAATTTACAAATTTTCAAATTTACGAATTTTCAGAAAAATTCCTTAAACCGGTTTTCGTCCATTAGAATATTTCCGAATGAACTAATTTGTCGAAAAACGAATTCGGAACGAAACGAATTGCATGTCTAGTAAGTGTACTGTATATATATGTTTGGTATTTTAATACTAAAAAAAGCTTTAGAACCACTTTAACTTTTTTTTTTTTGATCATTCATTCTTAGGGAAGTGGGAAAAACCTTTTAATGAGAAATTTACCAAAGAAGGAGATTTTCACGTGAATAAGAATCTTACGGTGAAGGTGCCTTTTATGTCCAAGACTGGTTTTTACAAGGTAGCAGAATTGGATGAAGCCACCCTTGTATCTGTGCCTTACAAAGGGAACGCCTCCGCCTTATTCATCCTACCCAAAGAAGGCAAAATGAAGGCAGTAGAATCACATCAATCTGACTTAGTGAAGAAATTTAAAAGTCATTGTCACAGAGGGTAAGAGCACTTTTTCTTTAAGATGATGCTTAGAAGACATCTTGTCTACAATTGACTACACACACATGGGTGCTATTGATCGGCATTTGTATTTTGATATTGCAGTTGTTTAGGACAGGGGTCTCCAAACTGCGGCCTGGGGGGGGGGGCTGGATGTGGCCCTTTGCTGGCCTTTATCTGGCTCTTGGGGCACTATTTCCCCAACTGACACCAATGAAGGGGCATCATTCTCCCTACTGACACCATCACTGGGGCTCTATTCTTCCACTGATACCAACAATTGGGCACTATTTCTTCCTTTAAATCCAATGATGGAGCACTGATGATGGGGCATTTTCTATTCCCATTGACTACAGTCCGGCCCCCCTAAAGCCTGCAGGACAGTAAATGGACCCTTTGCTTAGAAAGTTTGGAGAACCCTGGTCTAGGAAATTCATAATCAATTGAAGTGCAACTGGGTGCAGCAGGGTCACCCTATGGGTCTGCTGCCAAAATGTGATTGTAGGGACCTGTGTGGAGGCGCAAAGGGTTACGTTACAGAGAATGATCGCTGTATTAGGACCCGTTACAACAGAATTTTGTTTGCTTCAAACAGGCTTTGCATACCCATACTTGTCCATGTCTGATGTCAACTTTGCCATTAACGCAAGCCCAACGCCCATTGACATGGGTCCTTACATTGAATGTGTGACCATGTGCAAAATTAGAAGTGGTATATACACTATATTACCAAAAATATTGGGGCACCTGCCTTTACACTCACATGAACTTTAATGTCATCCCAGTCTTAGTCCGTAGGATTCAATATTGAGTTGGCCCACCCTTTGCCAGGCCAGTCAAGTTCCTCCACCCCAAACTCACTCATCCATGTCTTTATGGACCTTGCTTTGTGCACTGGTGTGCAGTCATGTTGGAACAACAAAGTTGGGAGCATGAAATTGTCCAAAATGTCTTGGTATGCTCACGCCTTAAGAGTTCCCTTCACTGGATCTAAGGGGCCAAGCCCAACCCCTGAAAAACAACCCCACTCCCTAATCCCCCCTCCACAAAATGACTTGGACCAGTACACAAAGCAAGGTCCATAAATACATGGATGAGTGAGTTTAGGGTGGAGGAACATGACTGGCCTGCACAGAGTCCTGACCTCAATCCGATAGAACACCTTTGGGATGTCCCACAACCCCGTGCAATGCACAAGATTGTGGCACATTGGTACAGCATTTATGGGGTTAAATGAGGCAGTGAGGAGGTGTCATATCACCTACGCACCTTCTCATAAAATGATCCATATGCAGATCACTTTTAAGGTGCGGCAGTTTAGATCCAGGTGTAAACTTAAGCCATACATGGATTGAAATTGGCCAGTTCAGCAAATCTGGCCCAGATTTGATCCATATATGGGCAAGCTGATTGTACCCAAATTAATCTATTGATCGACTTGCGTACAATCAGCCCATCTGATGTTTTACATTCGATTACTGCTGGCAGCTATAGCCGCTAGCAGTAATTATGGTGTTCTGCTGGCCGGGAAGGCTTCTCGCTCCCCCACTGGCAGAACACAAAAGCATTCTTCCATTATCACTGACTGTGTTGATGGGGGAATTGAGCAATTTTATTTCCTGCCATCCAAGGTGGAAGGAAATAAGATCAAATTGTATGTAGACTGCTTTAGCCTAGCACAGCAGATTTTGTTTTTAAGAAGTCATATCTGAACATGATCCAGAAACACAGCCATCTTCTGTGGGCCAAAACTCATTGAAAATGATCTGTTGCAAAGTATGAAACTGTTCTCTGGAAAAAGCTCATTTAAAAATGGTCTGTTGCAAAGTGGGGAACTGTTCTCTGGGCCAAAGCTCATTGAAAATGGTCTGCTGCAAAGTAGAATATTCTTCTCTGGGCCACAGCTCATTTAAAATGGTCTGTTGCAAAGTAGAAAACTGTTCTCAGGGCCAAAGCTCATTGAAAATGGTCTGTTGCAAAGTGGAAAACTGTTCTCTGGGCCAAAGCTCATTTAAAATGGTCTGTTGCAAAGTAGAAAACTGTTCTCTGGACCAAAGATCATTTAAAATGGTCTGTTGCAAAGTGGAAAACTGTTCTCTGGGCCAAAGCTCATTGAAAATGGTCTGTTGCAAAGTAGAAAACTGTTCTCTGGGCCAAAGCTCATTTTAAATGGTCTGTTGCAAAGTGGAAAACTGTCCTGTGGTCAGATGAATCAAAATTTTACATTCTGCTTTGGCAACCATGGGCAACACGTTCTTCGGACTAAAGAGGAGAGGGCCCTTCTGGTTTGTTTTTAGCGCTCAGTTCAAAAGCTGGCATCTCTGGTGGTATGGGGGTGGAGCATTGGTGTATATGGAATTAGCAGCTTGCACATCTGGAAAGGCATTATCAATAATGAAAGATATATGCAGGTTTTAGAGCAGCATATGCTCCCATCCAGACAATGTCTGTTTCAGGGAAGGCCTTGTATATTTCAGTAAGACAATGCTAAACCGCATACAGCATCTATGACACCAGCATGGCTTCCTAGTGGAAGAGTCCAAGGGCTTAACTGGCTTCCTACAGTCCAAACCTTTCACCAATTGAAAATATTTGGTGCATCTTGAAAGAAAAATACAGCAAAGAATACCCAGGACTTTTGAGCAGTTAGAATCGTATTGTTCTGATGACGCAGGGATGTACGGGTACATGATTTTGCGCACCCATGCCGCTCTGCCAACGTATATCGGCAAGTGGTTAAATAGTTAATTTTCTTAGTCAAAACTTTTGATATGTTTTCTATTTTTATATTGTGAACAAAATCTGGATTTATAAGATTTGAAAATCAATGCATTCTGTTTTTATGTCGATTTTACACAGCGGCCCAACTTTTTTGGAATTGGGGTTGTATGCTACTGGCAGGATCACCCATTAAAAATAAAAGTAAAATAGCCTGAAAAAAAAAACTTGTTGCACTTATTCTTCAAATACTGTTTGTATCGTTATCATCCCCCCTCTTGTTTCTTTTATCATCCCACAGCCTCGTGGATCTCAGCATCCCCAAGTTTACCATCGCTGGCGATGTTGACCTAAAAAAAGTCCTCCCTAAGATGGGAATAGTTGATATGTTTTCCAAGAGCGCGGATTTTTCTGGAATCACTGGGACTCCGGACCTGAAAATTTCACAGGTGAATTTAGTCTTATTTTTTTTTTTATAGTTAAAATCTAAAGGATACAAATTTGGGGGGAGGGTGAAGAATGGGATCATCGATAAACAAATACAATGTGAGCGATGGTCCCTATAGCGAGGAATCAGAGGTAAGGTTTTAGGACTTAAAACCTGGTAAGAGCGAGTCCTATGTCTACTTTATGGAGTATTCATTGCTAAAAAATTAAAAAAGACGTATGAGACTCCTGAATATATAGGGGGTCTTACTAACTACCTGAAGACCAGGCCTTTTCTGGCACTTTTTGTTTACAAGTTTAACCACTTCAATACCGGACACTTACACCCCCTTCCTGCCCAGGCCAATTTTCAGCTTTCAGCGCTGTCGCTGTTTAAATGACAATTGCGCGGTCATTCTACACTGTACCCAAACAGAGTTTTTATCATTTTGTTTCCATAAATAGAGCTTTCTTTTGGTGGTATTTGATCACCTCTGGGGTTTTTATTTTTTGCTAAACAAATAAAAAAAAAACGAAAATTTTGAAAAAAAAAAAAGTTTTTCTTTTGTTTCTGTTATAAAATTTTATAAATAATTAAGTTTTCTTCTTCACTGATGGGCACTGATAGGCGGCACTGGTGGGCACTGGTAGGCAACACTGATGGGTGGCACTGATATGCAGCACTGATGGGCATTGATAGGCGGCACTGATTGGCACTCATGGGTGACACTGGTGGGAACTGATGGGCACTCATGGGAAACACTGATGGGCACTGAAAGGCTGCACTGATGGGTACTTATGGGTGGCACTGATAGGCAGCACTGATGGGCACTGATAGGCAGCACTGCTGGGCAATGCTGGGCACTGATACGTGGCACTGATGGGCACTGATATGCAGCACTGATGTATGGCATTCATAAGCATCACTGATGGCACTGGCAGGCGTTGGGGATGGGCACTGGTTGGCATTTCCCTGGTGACGTCCACCCAGAACGAGAGCCGCGCCGTCCAGCTGCCATTTGAGGGCCGGCGGGTGGGAAGTGGTTAAATCAGTACTTTTTGCTAGAAAATTTATATTTTTTTAGCAGAGATCCTAGGGAATAAATTGGCGAAAGTTGCAATTTTTTTATGTCACACGGTATTTGCGCAGCGGTTTTTCAAACTCAATTTTTTTGGAACAAATACAATATAATGCATAAAAAAAATCCCCACAACATATACCCCAATGTATTTAATGAAATATGAAAGATGATGTTATGGTGAGTAAATAAATACCTAACATGTCCCACTTTAAAATTGCGCACGCATGCGGAATGGTGACAGGCTACGGTACTTAAAAATCTCCAAAGGTGACCGTTTTTACAGGTTACCAGTTCCAGAGGAGGTCCAGCGCTGGAAATATTGCTTCTTTGATGACTTTTATTCCTATTATAAAGAATATAAACATCCCTTGTAATAGAAATAAGGACGACAGGTCCACTTTATAGAGAGATCTGGAGGTAAAAAAAAAACAAAATCTCTTCTTTGCCTTTAAAAGCAGAAGAAAAAAAAATTCTTGCTTTAAACAAAATGTTTACTGACGCCCTAGACAGGAAGGGTCATGACGGCGCTTTGGTGCGACAAGGTCATAGAGACGATCTAGTCTCTGGTAGCATCTGTGACCAGCTGGCCGCACCTTCAGACTGCTTCTCGGGTGTGCCGGTAAAAACGGTAAGCCTGAGAAACAGATCAGAATGCGATCCAGTGGCTAATGAGATGCTTGGACCACTTTCATGAGAAAGCCAGACACCAGCTGAAAAAAAAATACTGGGATTATGGCTGCTAGCTCAGCACAGGGATGGTGGGAACTCCTCATAATGAGCACAGCGGGTGTACAGACCCAGGAACTCAGCACAGGGATGGTGGGAACCACTTATAATTGGGACAGCGGGTGTACAGACCCGGGAACTCAGCACAGGGATGGTGGGAACCACTTATAATGGGTACAGCGGGTGTACAGACCCAGGAACTCAGCACAGGGATGGTGGGAACCCCTCATAATGGACACAGCGGGTGTACAGACCCGGGAACTCAGCACAGGGATGGTGGGAACCCCTTATAATGGGTACAGCGGGTGTACAGACCCAGGAACTCAGCACAGGGATGGTGGGAACCCCTCATAATGGACACAGCGGGTGTACAGACCCGGGAACTCAGCACAGGGATGGTGGGAACCTCTCATAATGGACACAGCAGGTGTACAGACCCGGGAACTCAGCATAGGGATGGTGGGAACCCCCCATAATGGGCACAATCATACTTTTCCTATTAGCCCAAAAAGAAAAAAAATGCCAAAAAATTCATAATGCAGCAAACATATGTCAACAATGCAAAATACACCAAAAACGCATCAACTGCAACCTGCATAGATGTGAACCGAATCTTAAAGGATTACACAGGTTTGTTATAAGGTAGTTTGTATATCTGAAGTTTAAATTTACAAAAATATTTCGTTTTGTGGTATAAAATGGATTTAAAACAGTTTTTTTTCCCCCTCAGGCTCTTCACAAAGTGAAGATCAATGTGGATGAGAGGGGGTCGGAGGCTGCTGGGGCCACTGTCATGGAGGCCATTCCAACGATGCTTCCTCCGTGGATTATGTTTATTCGGCCGTTCTTATTAAGTATTTATGACCACAAAACCGAAAATGTTCTCTTCTTGGGGAAAGTCGTAAACCCAAAGAACTAATTCTCTGCACAAATCATCACTTGTGCCTTCAATAAAGATGATACTTTGTTGTAATACGTCTTTTCATGGGGTATTTTCTTTGCAATCTGTAACTTTACAGCAGAGGCTTCAGGATGTACATCATGGACTTTACCTACTTAGCCAGCGGCCACTTCCACCCCCTTCCTGCCCAGGACAATTTTCAGCTTTCAGCGCTGTCATAGTTTGAATGACAATTGCGCGGTCATGTAACACTGTAATCATATGACATTTTTATCAATTTTTTGGGGGACAGATAGAGCTTTCTTTTGGTGGTATTTAATCACCACTGGGTTTTAGTGTTTTTTTGCTAACCAAATGAAAAAAGACTGAAAATGTTGAAGAAGTTTTTCTTAGTTTCTTTTATAAAATTTAGTAAATAAGTAATTTTTCTCCTTCACTGATGAGTTGGCACTGATTGGCAGCACTGATTGGCAGCACTGATGAGGTGGCATTGACGGGTACTTAAAGGCTGCAGTAATAGACACTGATGAGACGGCACTGAAGAGCACTGATGAGGTGGCACTGATGAGGGGGCACTAACATGCATGCACTGATGCTGTGCCTCCCACTCACCGACACCTGGTGGATCCCTCCTGGAGACTTTGCCTGGCAGTATCTTCCTCTGCCCTCTCCTGCTCCTTGTCAGGGCACCCCTGTGGTTTGTATAAGGGTCCCTTCCACCCCCAAGCTCCAGGCCAAGGTCACCCCCCCAGACTGGGGACAAGGGCCACAACAGCTAGTACTCCATCTCCCAGTTCTTCCACCCAACAACCCCTCCCCAGCAAGGCTGACTCTAGGTATTTAACTGCTTCAATACCGGGCACTTTCCTCCCTTCCTGCCCAGGCCAATGTTCAGCTTTCAGCGCTGTCACACTTTAGATGACAATTGCGCGGTCATGCTACACTGTACTCAAACTAAATTTTTTTGGTGGTATTTGATCACCACTGGGGGGGACTAATAGGTGGCACTGATGGGCACTGATAGGTGGCACTGATGGACACTAATGGGTGGCACTGATGGGCAGCACTGATATGGAGGCACTGGCAGGCATTACTGATGGGCACTGTGTGGCATCATTTTTGGGCACTGATTGGCACCATTTTTGGGCACTGATTGGCATCCCTGTGTCTGCCATGGGTAAGCATACCTGGTGGTCAGTAGTGGTGGCCATCCCTGGTGGTCCTGGTGACATCCCTTGTGGTCCTGGGTGGGCATTCTTGGGGGGGGGGCTGCGCTGATAATCAATCAGCGCTGACCCCCACTGTCAGGAGAGCAGCCGATCAGCTCTCCTCTACTCGCGTCTGTCAGACGTGAGTGAGGAAAAATCTGATACACAGCTCTTCCTGTTTACATCATGATCAGCTGTGATTGGACACGGCTGATCACATGGTAAAGAATCTCCGTCAGACTCTTTACCGAGATCGGAGTTGCGATGTGCCAGACTGACAAGCCGCACCACCAATCACCACCAACCGCCAGTCATGATAACGGAACCACCGCCCGGCTGTCATTTTGGTATATGCAGGGTGGGAAGAGGTTAAGGAGGCCTGTCCCCTGCCAATCCAGGTTGGGGATCGGTCAGGTCTCCTTAGAACACCCCAGGCAGCTCCACCTGTCTTCCCCACCTCTATTCTAGAATCCTCTAGAAACCAGAGGAAGGTGACAGAGAAATGATGCTGCATGTGAGTCACCTGCTGCTGCTCTAGGCCACTCCCAGCCCACACCGATCAAAACAAACAGGCCTAGCTTGCTGCTAGGCCTGATTAAATTTGTCTGCAAATCCTACATCTAGCACCTACCTAAAGTAGAGGGTGCTACACCCCCCCCCCCCCCACCAGAAACCAGCTGGTCCCTCAGCTGGGAAAATTGTAAAAAAGTGGCTCTTGGGCCCAGGAGCAAGGGCATCCCACAAAATAAATTGGATGGGGAAAAGACGAACAACTAGGATGGGGAGCTGTACAAATAAATTATGTACCTAAATATTAAATATAAATCTTTGATAGGCATTTACATCTGTACAGTATGAATAAGGCACTTCTGACTACAGATCCCTGCAGCTAACAGACCATCCCTAGTCCTGAGACTCGATTGGCTGGGAGTCCTAAGGCTCCCTGGCCAATTGGGTCTCAGGACCCACTTCCTGATTGGTCAGGAGAAGAAGCAGGAATACAATAGTGAATAATATTAATTTGCTACTGTCACACAACTGGGTGGGCTCTGCACCTTGAGCCCACCCTTTTCTGAAGCCAATTAGAGCTTCAGGCTCTAATCATGTGTTTCAAAAAGAAACAAAAAAAACATTGAAATCCATGAGTCCGGCGCCCTGCATGTAGATTAGGGGCTGAGGGCATGGATTAGAGGGATGGCGCCCCTGCGCCCCTAATGGAGCGGCCGCCACTGATACTGGGAATCCCTGTTTTCATGTAGCAGTGCATATTCAATGAAGACAAAGAACAGGAGGACCAGCCTCGGTTGATGTCACTTTATGGGTGGCACATTTCACCTGCTGCCCTGTGCTGCTTGTAGTTTACCAGGGCAGAGACTGTTTGCAATGAAACAGGTCCGACCAGTCAGGTGCTGCTCTGGGATTACAGGTTTCATGTAAGTAGATCTTCGATTTAGTCAGATCAGCAGAATATTTTATTACATAGAGTTCAAGTTACTTAATATAATCAATTAACCGCTTTCCTATCAATAGGAGGGGAACTCGTATACAAAGGTACTGAGATTACTGTTGGCTTGGGCTTGTACAGTGTGCACAGGAATTTGGAAAGATAAATGCAGATAGCAACCAGATTCCTTGTTTTGTTCTCCCATTTGAATAAGGAATAAAACCCAATTGGTGCCTTCAGGCAACAGATCCTACAAGGAATTAATAACTGGAAACAATTCCATTAATTAATTGATAGCCAGCCACAGCTCTGTTAACCACTTGCCCCCTGGGCACTTATTCCCCCTTCCTAACCAGGCCAATTTTCAGCTTTCAGCACTCTCACAATTTGAATGACAAATGTCTTGCAACACTGTACTCATATGACAATTTTGTCCTTTTTTTTCACAAAAATATACCTTTCTTTTGGTAGTATTTAATCACCTCTGGGATATTTATTTTTTTGGGCTATAAATGAAAAAAGACTGAAAATTTTGTTTAAAAAAATGCATTTTCTCCGTTTCTGTTATAAAATTTTGCAAATGAGTAATTTTTCTTCAGAAATTTTGGCCAAAATTTATACTGCTACATATCTTTGGTACAAATAACCCAAATAAGTGTATATTATTTGGTCTGTGTGAAAGTTATGGTGCCAATCTCTGAAAATTGATCAAACCTGATGTACTGACGACCTATCTCATTTCTTGAGACCCTAAGACCTCATTTACACAGGGACGACTTGTCAGGCGACCTAGTCGCCTGACAAGTCGCCTCCCGTTCTGTACTATGGAGCCGTTCTAAGGGGAGCGACGCAAGTCGCTCCGACTTAGAAAAAGGTTCCTGTACGACTTCGGGGGCGACTTGGGGCGACTTGCATAGACTTCTATGCAGAAGTCGTTTTGCAAGTCGCCCGGGCAGTCGTTTGCAGGTCGCCTCGCTGAGGCGACCTGCAAGTCGTGTTGCCCCTGTGTGAATGGAGTCTTACAAGCCAGGAAAGTACAAATGCCCCCCAAATGACCTCTTTTTGGAAAGAAGACATTCCAGGGTATTTAGTAAGAGGCATGGTGAGTTTTTTGAAGTTGTCATTTTTCCCCCTCAATTCTTTGCAAAATGAAGATTTTTGTTTTTTTCATTTTTTTTTTACAAAATTATCATATTAACAAGTTATTTCTCACACACACAGCATAGGCATAGCACAAATTACACCCCAAAATACATTCCGCTCCTCCTCCTGAGTATAGCGATACCACATGTGTGAGACTTTTACACAGCCTGGCCACATACAGAGGCCCAACATGCAGGGACCACCATCAAGTGTTCTAGGGACATAAATTGCACATCTAATTTCCTGACTACCTCTTACACTTTTGTGCGGCACTGTAGGGCACTAATGCCACTGAGGAGCACTGTAGTGGCACAGAGGAGCACTGTAGTGGCACTGATAGGCACTGGAGTGACACAGATGTGCACTGATGTGGCACAGATCAGCACTGATGTGGCACCGATAAGCACTAATGTGGCATGGATGAGCACTGATGTGCCACGGATGAGCATGGATGTGGCATGGATGTGGCATGGATGTGGCATGGATGAGGCATGGATGAGACAAGGATGAGCACTGATGTGGCATGGATGAGGCACGAATGAGGCATGGATAATCACTGATGGGGCATGGATGAGGCACTAATGAACACTGATGTGGCATGGATGTGGCATGGATGAGCACTGGTGTGGCATGGATGTGCACTGATGTGGCATGGATGAGGCATGGATGAGCACAGATGAGCACTGATGTGGCATCGATGAGCACTGAGGGGCATGGATGGGCATGGATGAGCACTGATGTGGCATGGATGAGGCACGGATGAGCACTAATGTAATGGGGCATGGATGAGTACTGAGGGGCATGGATGGGCATGGATGAGCACTGATGTGGCATGCATGAGGCACGGATGAGCACTAATGTGGCATGGATGAGGCATGGATGGGCCCAGATGAGCACTGATGTGGCATGAATGAGCACTTATGAGCATGGATGGAGCATGGATGGGCATGGATGAGCACTGATATGACATGGATGAGGCATGAATGGGCATGGATGAACACTGATGTGGCATGGATGAGGCATGGATGGGCATGGATGAGCACTGATGTGGCATGGATGAGGCTTGGACGGGCATGGATGAGCACTGATATGGCATGGATGAGGCATGAATGGGCATGGATGAGCACTGATGTGGCATGGATGAGGCATGGATGGACATGGATGAGCACTGATGTGGCATGGATGAGGCATGGATGGGCATGGATGAGCACTGATATGACATGGATGAGGCATGGATGGGCATGGATGAGCACTGATGTGGCATGGATGAGGCATGGATGGACATGGATGAGCACTGATGTGGCATGGATTAGGCATGGAAGGGAACAGATGAGCACTGATGTGGGATGGGTGAGGCACAGATATGACATGGATGGGCTTGGCTGTGGCATGAATAAGGGCACAGATGAGCACTGATGTGGCACGGATGAGGTATGGATGAGCACGCATGAGATATTGGTGAGCACGCATGAGGCATGTATGAGCACGCATGAGGCATGGATGGGCATGGATGAGGCATGGATGGGCATGAATGAGACATGGATGGGCATGGATGAGGCATGGATGGGCATGGATGATGCATGGATGGGCACGGATGAGGCATGGATGGGCATAGATGAGGCATGGATAAGGCATGCATGAGCACGGATGAGGCATGAATGGGCATGGATGGGCATAGATCAGCGCTGTGGGCACTTCAGATCCAGCCCACTCGCGCTGCTGCACTGGCTCGCTCCTCTCCTCACACGTTGTACCGTTCAATGTGAGGAGAGAGCTGTGCCAGTTTCTTGACAAGTGATCCCTCCGTCATTGGACAGAGCAATCACGTGGTAAAGGGCCGCTGTCATTGCTGGTCCTGGTGACCTGGTGATCATGGACACTTCTGGGTGCGTGCCCCAGGGAAGCGCGAGTTCAGGAGGATGTCATTGTACACCCTCCGAGAACTAGCCGACTGCACTGTAACCATCATTCGGCTATGAAACAATAAAAAATTTTGCCGCGCTAAACATAGATATTGAATAAACAAGTGTCCATAAAATGTGAACGACTGGTGCTGTTCTAAATAGTGCAGATGAATTCATTGATGAACATCCAGTAACAATCAGTATAGTTGATGTGCGTTTTGATAAAATTCCTCCTTACCAGAGGTCTAGACTCTAAATTATAAGAGTCTAGACAGGCGTGATCTGCAGATATAGAAGATCTAATCAGCTTCCTCTATATTTATATTTAAGGTGGTGGTACTGTCATGGCTGATGGTAATGTTTACTCCATAATAGGGCCCATGAAAGAAAGATAAAATGGCCACAAAGTGTAAAACTGCTTGACAGTTTATTAAAAGAAATCAGTGCTAAACACTTATGGAAACCCGGTAAAAACGAGCATTAATAGATCCAAGACATGCTAGCAGTCGAGGCACGGATGCAGCACCAGTTGTTCACATTTTATGGCGAGCCGCATGGTCTCTGGGCTCAGGTGCGGTTGCCCCTGGGGGGGGAGGAGGAGAGGGTTTTTTTTTTCTCTCCCTTTCCCCTTTCACCTCCCTATCCCCCCTCTTCCTTCCATTGTTCTAGGTGATATACAGTTGCAATAAAAAGTATGTGAACCCTATTGGAATGATATGGATTTCTGCACAAATTGGTCATAAAATGTGATCTGATCTCCATCTAAGTCACTACAATAGACAATCACAGTCTGCTTAAACTAATAACACACAAAGAATTAAATGTTACCATGTTTTTATTGAACACACAATGTAAACATTCACAGTGCCGGTGGAAAAAGTATGTGAACCCTTGGATTTAATAACTGGTCGAACCTCCTTTGGCAGCAATAACTTCAACCAAACGTCTCCTGTAGTTGCAGATCAGATGTGCATAACGGTCAGGAGTAATTCTTGACCATTCCTCTTTACAGAACTGTTTCAGTTCAGCAATATTCTTGGGATGTCTGGTGTGAATCGCTTTCTTGAGGTCATGCCACAGCATCTCAATCAGGTTGAGGTCAGGACTCTGACTGGGCCACTCCAGAAGGCGTATTTTCTTCTGTTTAAGCCATTCTGTTGTTGATTTACTTCTATGCTTTGGGTCGTTGTCCTGTTGCAACACCCATCTTCTGTTTAGCTTCACCTGGTGGACAGATGGCCTTAAGTTCTCCTGCAAAATGTCTTAATAAACTTGGGAATTATTTTTTCCTTCGATGATAGCAATCCGTCTAGGCCCTGACGCAGCAAAGCAGCCCCAAACCATGATGCCCCACCACCATACTTCACAGTTGGGATGAGGTTTTGATGTTGGTGTGCTGTGCCTCTTTTTCTCCACACATAGTGTTGTGTGTTTCTTCCGAACAACTCAACTTTGGTTTCATCTGTCCACAGAATATTTTACCAGTACTGCTGGGGAACATCCAGGTGCTCTTATGTAAACTGTAAATGTGCAGCAATGTTTTTTTTGGACAGCAGTGGCTTCCTCTGTGGTATCCTCCCATGAAATCCACTCTTGTTTAGTGTTCTACGTATCGTAGATTCGCTAACAGGGATGTTGGCATATGCCAGAGACTTTTGTAAGTCTTTAGCTGACACTCTAGGATTCTTGTTCACCTCATTGAGCAGTCTGCGCTGTGCTCTTGCAGTCATCTTTACAGGACGCCCACTCCTAGGGAGAGTAGCAGCAGTGCTGAACTTTCTCCATTTATAGACAATTTGTCTTATCGTGGACTGATGAACAGCAAGGCTTTTGGAGATACTTTTATAACCCTTTCCAGCTTTATGCAAGTCAACAATTCTTAATCGTAGGTCTTCTGAGAGCTCTTTTGTGCGAGGCATCATTCACATCAGGCAATGCTTCTTGTGAAAAGCAAACCCAGAACTGGTGTGTGTTTTTTTATAGGGCAGGGCAGCTGTAACCAACACCTCCAATCTCATCTCATTGATTGGACTCCAGTTGGCTGACACCTCACTCCAATTAGTTCTTGGAGATCTCATTAGTCTAGGGGTTCACATACTTTTTCCACCTGCACTGTGAATGTTTACATGGTGCGTTCAATAAAAACATGGTAACATTTAATTCTTTGTGTGTTATTAGTTTAAGCAGACTGTGATTGTCTATTGTTGTGACTTAGATGGAGATCAGATCACATTTTATGACCAATTTGTGCAGAAATCCATATTATTCCAAAAGGGTTCACATATTTTTTATTGCAACTGTAGGTAGGGGGGAGGAGTGATGCACTTGATGTCGAGGAAGGTGGGATTAATAATGAGCAGAGGGGACAAAGCACATAGGGGGGAAGGGAAAGGGAAGGTGGATATATAGGATGGGGGGTAGAAGGAGTAGATATGGTTAAAGAAAGATGAGGTGTATATTCACTATAGATAGGCAAGGGGTGGTGTATGGCTTATAGAAGCCTCGTAATTATTTATTTTTTTTGTGTTTGTTTGTTTTTTTCTTTTTTGGGTGTTAAGAGTGGTATGGACATGGCTCATAGAAGCCTCTTAATTTTTTTTTCTCTCTTAGTTTAGGTGAATTGGGAACACATTTAATATAAGGTATTTAGAGGAGGGAGGAGGGGTGGAGGGAGGGGGGAAAAGGGGAAGTTTACCATTTTTTTGGGGGGGGTGGGGGGGGATTGGGAAATGGATAAAGATGTGTTGACTCTTTGTGATAAATATAAATATGTTACGAAGGTGGTTTTAATGGATATGTCAAATTTAATACAAATTTTTTTTAAATTAAAAAAAAAATAGAAAAAAAAAAGTACTGTATTTATTGGCGTATAACACTCACTTTTTCACTATGAAAATTGGGTGCAAATAGTGTGTGCGTGTTATACGCCAATACTTCAATTTTAGCTGCCTTGTAGGGGACAGGGAGGGGGGCGGGACGAGCGCCATCAGATTATATACAGTGAGAATCTCCTGTTTACTTGGCGGCCTCTGTAATGGGAAGTCCAGTCTCCTGGGCCGCCATTGGACCACTGTTCTGTCTATCATAGGAGATTCTCACTGTATGCAATCTGTCGGGGCTCCTCCCGCCCCCCTCCCTGTCCCCTCTAGGCTGCAGATGGGCATCGATCAGGCTGCACTGATGGCAATGGTGAGGCTGCTGCATTGATGGCAATGGGGAGGCTGCTGCATTGATGGCAATGGTGAGGCTGCTGCATTGATGGCAATGGTGAGGCTGCTGCATTGATGGCAATGGTGAGGCTGCTGCATAGATGGCAATGGTGAGGCTGCATTGATGTGGACTGATGAGGCTGCATTGATGGCACTTGTGAGGCTGCAGATGGGCATTGATCAGGCTGCATTGATGGGCAATGGTGAGGCTGCAGATGGGCACTGACCCTTATTTTGCTTCAAAGTTCCTTATTTAAAATGTATTTTTTTCCCCTGAAACTTCCCTCTTAAAATGAATATGCGTGTTATACGCCTGTGCGTGTTATACGCCGATAAATACGGGTAATTAGTAAATAATTGTGTGCAAACCATTTGCTAAAATACAACTACATAAACATGTGCAAACATCTATCATAAAGTGCTAATAAGGCATGGCATGCTATATCAAATACTAGTCATTTCTATATACACAATGTGCAAAAAATATCAAAGGTGCTAGTGCAAGACAACGTGCAGGATAATAAATGCCAAGTAATTGCCAAACATCCATAGAATGTTTATAGAGTGCTATAGTCCAATTATGGCACCTTCAAAAAACGAGAAAGCAAAAAATAAAAAAAATATCAAATAAGATGAAGAATGGTGCAATGTAAAGTCCCCAATTCCTACAATTGTGTATACTGTCCAAAAATTGGTAGGAATCCACTGCAGTGCAACACCCAAAAGTGAACCTGTCACCGCTCTCACTAAATCATACTCACCAGAACCCCAGGCTGGCCAGATTATAAACCAGCACAAACGCCCAATTATTTCCAGCAACCACTGTATCCACTCCTCTCCCGAGTCAGACTCCCGTCTGTATCACTTCTCTTAAGTCATAGTGCTCAATACAGGAAAAGTAAAAAGGAAGGAAGGAGGCTCCCACTGTGTGAATCGTAAAAAAAACAGGCTTTTATTTAAAATAGCAAATATTCCACTCACATGTCACGAGTGTCCTCCCGACACTAGGATTAAACGCTAGATATTGTAGCTTGTCTCCGGTCTCCTCACGGACCGCGAGTACGAATCTAGCGTTTAACCCTAGTGTCAGGAGGACACGCTGGACATTTGAGTGGAATATAAACGCTAGATATCGTAGCTCATTTAGCTGCTGCTCCGTGAGGATGCCGCATGACGAAACACGTAGGACGGGGCAAGGACGCTGACGTCACCGCGCATGCCGATTCGTACTCGCGGTCCACGAAGAGACCGGAGACAGACAAGCTACAATATCTAGCATTTAATTCCTAGTATCGGGAGGACATTCCTGACATGTGAGTGGAATATTTGCTGTTTTAAATAAAAGGCGATGGGAGCCTCCTTCCATCTTTTTACTTTTCCTGTATTGAGCACTATTGACTTAAGAGAAGTGATACAGACGGGAGTCTGACTTGGGAGAGGAGTGGATACAGTGGTTTCAAGAAATAACTGGGCGTTTGTGCTGGTTTATAATCTGACCAGCCAGGTGTTCTGGTGAGTTTGATTTAGTGAGAGCGGTGACGGGTTCACTTTTGGGTATTGCACTGCGGTGGATTCCTACCGTTTTTTTGGACAGTATACACAATTGTAGGAATTAGGGAATTTACATTGAGCCAATCTTCATCTTATTTGATATTTTTTTTATTCTTTACGTTTTAATTTTTTGAAGGTGCCATAATTGGACTATAGCACTCTATAAACATTCTATGCATGTTTGGCAATTACTTGGCATTTATTATCCTGCACGTTGTCTTGCATTAGCACTTTTGATATTGTTTGCACATTGTGTATAAAGAAATTACGAGTATTTGATATAGCATGCCATGCCTTATTAGCACTTTATGATATATGTTTGCACATGTTTATGAATTTGTATTTTAGCATATGGTTTGCACACAATTATCTACTAATTAAGTACACAGAGTTGGTGTGTGGATCAGCGCTGCTCACTCTAGATTCTGTCCCAATTTATTATTTGGTTATCAATGAATCAGGGCAGCAGGGATCCATCAGATCATTTTGCACTTCCATTTAGTATATCCATCTGTGACAGTGTTACTTTAATATAAACTTTTTAATTTTAACATTTTAAAAATATTGCACTGATGCATATGTAATAATTTGGGGAGGGCACAGTGTAGCTTCTTTACCCTGGGCATGGATGACCTTGACCAGCATGGAAGGAGCCATAGTTGTCACCCAGGCTGGACGTCAAGATGGTCAGCCTTTGTTTATCTCCATTACAGCCACCACATCTAAGGGCCGATAGCTGCAATATATTACATTATTGTTTTTTAGACTTATGTACAAGTATGCTCCAATGGAGGAACAGAACATAGGATATATTGTCAGTAGCAGGCGGTGGTAATTTTCTTTCGGGAGGCGGCAAACAGTACCACCCCCCTCCCCGGTGGGTCGGGTCTGGAGCACTTACCCCATCTATGGTGGGCAGCGCTTCTCCTGGGCTTCCCCTGCTCTCCACAGGCATTGCGGTGGCTTCCATTTCCTCCCTCCTCTTCGGTGGCCAATTGGGACTCTTCTCTTTTTGACCAATTGGAAAAACATGTCTGAGACCTGCTTCTGATTGGCCAAATTGAGGATCAGTGTTTCAATAGCGAATATTCATTCTCTGTTGTAACACCTGGGTGGGCTCCTGGCACAATGCTCTGTGACCCGAGCCCACCCAATTTTCAAAAAAACAAAAAACAACCCCCCCCCCGCCGCTGTAATTCATATACCCGGCATCCTGAAAGGGGTCGGATGCATGAATAGGGAGTGGCCGGGGCAGCAGTGGATATGAATGCTATGAATGAATCTATCTATTCATATAGGGGGTGGTGGCCGTGGATAGAGGGGGCGGCACCCGGGCGCCCCTAATGGACGGGCCACCACTAATTATTGTCCTCGGAAAAGTAAATTCAGTGTAAATAATTCAGAACTCCAGATACAAAGTATATACCGTATATACTCGAGTATAAGTTGAATTTTTCAGCACATTTTTTTGTGCTGAAAGTGCCCCCCCTCGACTTATACTCGAGTCAAGCACTTTTCTGCAGCAAAAAATTTTATTTTCCGAACCGACTTTGGGGCCCCGTATCTCAGGGCCACTTAGTGCTAGAAACCCTAAATTTGGTATGCAAACCTAGTGGACCTGGTACCACAACATATCCAAAGCTGAAGTTCCTAGCCCTAAGTGACCCCGAGATACGGGGCCCCAAATGCGGTTCGGAAAATGTCATTCTCTGCTGCAGAAAAGTGCTTGACATTTTCTGAACCGATTTTGGGGCCCCATATCTCAGGGCCACTTGGTGCTAGGAACCCCAAATTTGGTGTGCAAACCCAGTTGAACTGGTACCATAACATATCCAAAGCTGGGGTTCCTAGCACTAAGTGGCCCTGAGATACAGGGCCCCAAAACTGGTTCGGAAAATGTCATTCTCTGCTGCAGAAAAGTGCTTGACATTTTCTGAACTGATGTTTGGGGCCCTGTATCTCGGGGCCACTTGGTGTTAGAAACCCCAGCTTTGGAAATTGTATGGTGATAGTTCCACTGGGTTTGCACACCACATTTGGAGTTTTTAGCACTAAGTGGCCCCGAGATACGGGGCCCCAAATTCGGTCAACTGTGTCCATCTGCAGCAATGTCATTTCGGGACCCTTTGGGTTCAGAGACCCGAAATTTTGGCTGCAGCTAGGAGGCATCTAGGAACCCTTAACTACTGAGTTTGAAGTTCAGGGGACCTATGGCTGCAAATGGGCACAGTGAGGCATGCAAATGGGCACAGTGATGCTGCAAATGGGCATTGTTGACCCTCTTTTCCACTTACAGTAGCTGTGCATTTCTCACCCTCGTCTTATACTCGGGTCAATAAGTTTTTCCCATTTTTTTGTGGTAAATTAGGGCCTCGGCTTATACTCGGAACGACTTATACTCGAGTATATACGGTAATTGGGTTACTGCAGCTAGCTAGACTTCTAACCCATCCCCACCACATCCAAAACAAAATACAAATGTTGCCTTTAGATATACTTTTACTAGATCATTTGGCTTGGTTTCCTTGCTGTCAATAATTAAATGTAGAAAATTGAGAAATTTAGATACTACGGCCATCAAACTCTACTGTGCGTAAGAATCCAAGAGTTACATTGCAACATTGTTTACCTTTCCTTCCATGAACTTCTAGTTTGGAGGTTGTTTGATAGAAGTATGTGGAATTTTCGGATTTCTCAACTGGCGTGGGTTGGATATCATTATATATAAGAGACTCTCCTGACTCCTGTTTATTCTGGAGATCGCTGAGTGCCACGGGTGAGTCTGGAAGGATTCATGATTCAATACTTTGTGCATTTATTTTATATCTATAACAGTATTGTATCCAATCAATGTTTATTCTTGGAGAATTGGGGGAGGGGGGGGGGCTCCTGCAGATATAGGATAAGATGGACAGGAGGGGAGGAGGAGTCCCATGTAATATGCCATGCTGTGAGCCCCATATTGTGCCCTGCCTTTATGTAATGCACCCTGCTACCACCCAACGTACCCTGTTCCCATATAATGTACCCTGTTCCCATGTAATGTGCCCTGTCCTCATGTAATATGTCCTGCTCCCATATAATGTGCCCTGTCCTCATGTAATATGCCCTGCTCCCATATAATGTGCTCTGTCCTCATGTAATATGCCCTGCTCCCATGTAATGTGCCCTGTCGTCATGTAATATGTCCTGCTCCCATATAATGTGCCCTGTCCTCATGTAATATGTCCTGCTCCCATATAATGTGCCCTGCTCTTATGTAATGCACCCTGCTCCCTCCTAACGTACCCTATTCCCATGTAGTGTGCTCTGTTATGTAATGTGCCCTGTCCCAACATAATGTGCCCTGCTCCCATGTAATGAGCCCTGCCCTCATGTAATATGCCTTGCTCCCATATAATGTGCCCTGTCATCATGTAATATGCCCTGCTCCCATATAATGTGCCCTGTCATCATGTAATATGCCCTGCTCCCATATAATGTGCCCTGTCATCATGTAATATGCCCTGCTCCCATATAATGTGCCCTGTCGTCATGTAATATGCCCTGCCCCCACATAATGCGCCCTGCTCCCATGTAATTTGCCCGGCCCCCACATAATGTTCCCTGCTCCTATGTAATTTGTCCTGCCCTGATGTAATGTGCCCTTCCCCCCACATAATGGGCCCTGCTCCCATGTAATGTGCCCAGTCCCCACATAATGAGTCTTGCCCCCACATAATGTACCCTGCTCCCATATAATGTGCCCTGCCCCCTCATAATGTGTCCTGCTCCCATGTAATGTGCCCTTCCCCCCACATAATGGGCCCTGCCCCCATGTAATGTGCCCAGTCCCCACATATTGAGTCTTGCCCCCACATAATGTACCCTGCTCCCATATAATGTGCCCTGCCCCCTCATAATGTGTCCTGCTCCCATGTAATGTGCCCTTCCCCCCACATAATGGGCCCTGCTCCCATGTAATGTGCCCAGTCCAAACATAATGAGTCTTGCCCCCACATAATGTACTCTGCCCCCACATAATGTGTCCTAGAACCTGTGGAAGGACTTCGCGCTTCAAATCTATCACATAAAAAGGTAACAGTATAACAACCTATAAAGGTGCAGCTCTAGTAGCTGTAAACATATACATCAATGTGAGTAGGCACAACAATGAGTGAACACACATAAAAACAATCAATACAATCAAAAAAATCTAAATGTGCTGGTGACACACATGTTCTTCATAAGTGAAAAGTTCATATTGTTCTCTTCTTAAAAGCAAAATTCATATATGGCTGTAGCTGGGATCAAGTATGGGGGACAATGAAGACAGTCTATAAATGGGAGGTCCGGTATATCTGGGCTCTCTAACCTCTCACCTTAAAAAGGGGGGATAAAGGCATCAGGTGTCTGCTGCAATAGGTCCTGTAAAGTGCAGTACATAAGGTGATCCGGGTGATGTGCCTCTAATGATAGGATAATCTTCCCGGCGTATAGATGCCTGTCTGTGGAGCTCCTGGAGGTGCCTATAGACAAGTTGAATTGTCGCTGCTCCAGAAACTCTGTTTTCCATATGAATATTGTTGCAAGCAACCATCCAAGGATCTGAAGGCTGAGCACAAACATGGTTGCTTGCAACAATATTCATATGGAAAACAGAGTTTCTGGAGCAGCGACGATTCAACTTGTCTATAGGCACCTCCAGGAGCTCCACAGACAGGCATCTATACGCCGGGAAGATTATCCTATCATTAGAGGCACATCACCCGGATCACCTTATGTACTGCACTTTACAGGACCTATTGCAGCAGACACCTGATGCCTTTATCCCCCCTTTTTAAGGTGAGAGGTTAGAGAGCCCAGATATACCGGACCTCCCATTTATAGACTGTCTTCATTGTCCCCCATACTTGATCCCAGCTACAGCCATATATGAATTTTGCTTTTAAGAAGAGAACAATATGAACTTTTCACTTATGAAGAACATGTGTGTCACCAGCACATTTAGATTTTTTTGATTGTATTGATTGTTTTTATGTGTGTTCACTCATTGTTGTGCCTACTCACATTGATGTATATGTTTACAGCTACTAGAGCTGCACCTTTATAGGTTGTTATACTGTTACCTTTTTATGTGATAGATTTGAAGCGCGAAGTCCTTCCACAGGTTCTAGTTTGCTGAAGTGTAGTGTGAACACTTTTGACTTTGCTGCAGTCCTGAGAGACATCATCACCTAATATTTACGTTCACTATTACCTTTATCGTTTCACTTCACTTATTTATTATCTTATTTAGATTGAGACACATTCCTTTACTCTTTATAGCACGAGGGACACTACCACATACATAATGTGTCCTGCTCCCATATAATGTGCCCTGCCCCAACATAATGTGTCCTGCTCCCATGTAATGTGCCCTTCCCCCCACATAATGGGCCCTGCTCCCATGTAATGTGCCCTTCCCCCCACATAATGAGTCTTGCCCCCACATAATATACTCTGCCCCCATATAATGTGCCCTGCCTCCACATAATGTGTCCTGCTCCCATGTAATATGCCCGGCTCCCATGTAATGTCCCCTGCCCCCACATAATGTGCCCTGCTCTCACATAATGTGCCATGCCCTCAGGTAATATGCCCTACCCACCACATAATGTGCCATGCTCCCATGTAATGTCCCCTGCCCCTACATAATGTATCCTACTCCCATGTTTCCTGCTCCCACATAATATGCCCTGCTCCCATGTAATTTGCCCTGCCCTCACATAATATGCCCTGCTCCCATGTAATTTGCCCTGCCCCCACATACTGTGCCCTGCCCCCACATACTGTGCCCTGCTCCCACATAATGTGCCATGCCCCCTCATAATGTGCCCTGTTCTCATGTAATTTGCCCTGCCCCCACATATTGTGCCCTGCTCTCACATAATGTGCCCTTCTCTCATGTAATGTGCCCTGCTCTCATATAATGTGCCCTGCTCTCATGTAATCTGCCATGCTTCAATGTAATGTGCCATGCTTCAATGTAATGTGCCCTGCTCTCGTGTAATGTGCCATGCTTCAATGTAATGTGCCCTGCTCTTATGTAATGTGCCATGCTTCAATGTAATGTGCCCTGCTCTCGTGTAATTTGCTCTTTTTTCACATAATATACCCCGCTCCCATGTAATGCACCCTGCTCCCCCCATATAGTGTGCCCCCTGACCCGCTGTACCCAGCCCTGCTGCCCCCTGTACACTGTTTATATCAGGTTGGAGGCAGAATTGAACATTTGTGCAGAAAAATCAAGCACATGTTAAATAGTTACATTTTAATATCAATTCTATTATTTAATGCTATTTCTAAAAATAATTGTTGATATATCAGCAGTTTGCTGATCACACCGATGTTCCATGAGCTTTAAATCCACTTTAAATAGCGAATCAAATTTAATAAACATCACATGTAAGAGATACTTATCCTGGACTCTGAACTCTCCTTTCAGCCCCACATCCAATCACTTTCCAAGGCTTGCCGCCTCAATCTCCGCATCATCTCTAAAATATGTCCCTTCCTAACCAATGAGAACGCAAAGCTCCTAATTCACTTCCTTGGCCTACCTTTAAATACGCTATCCCCCCTTCAGTCCATCATGAACGTTGCTGCCAGACTCATCCACCGTACGAACCCCTCACCTCCTCTACTCTATTCACCTCACCTTTCCCATCCTCAATTCTCCTCTAGCCTTCTCACTTCTCCTTTCCCCTCCTCAACTTTCCCCTAACATCCTGTCCTCTACTCACCTATCCCTCCTCAACTATCCTCTAGCCTACTTTCTTCTCTTCTGCTCTCCCCTCCTCTTCTTTCTTCCCCTCTTCTCTCCCCTTAACCTTCTTCTATCCTCCTTTCCTCTCACCTTCTCTCCCCTCTCTTCTCCCCTCCTCTCCTCTTCTCTCTTCTCTTCAATTGTTCTTTAGCCTCCTCTCTTCCCCTCCTCTCTCCTCCCCCTCTTCTCCTTTCATCCTCTCCCCTCCTCTCCTCATCTCCCCTCACCTCCCTTTACCTCACCTCTCCTCTACTCTTGTAGCCTCTCTTCCTCACCTCACCTTACCTCTCCCCTCCTCTCCTCTCTTTAATTGTCCTTTAGCCTTCTCTCTTCCCCTCTCCTACCCCTCTCTTCCACTCCCCTCCTCTCCTTTCCTCTTCTCACCTCTCCTCTCCATCTGCTTTCTCCCCTTCTCAACACTCCTCTATCTTCCTCTCCTCTCCTCCCTCCTCTCCCTCTGCTCCTCTCATTTTCTCACCTGACCTCAACTTTCCTCCAGCCTCCTCTTATCTCCTCATCCCTCCTCTCTTCCCTCCTATCCTTCTCAAGTCTTTAAAGTAAAACACGTTAATCCATGTCTTACAGAGCAATGAGGGTCTTTTTGTTTGTGTTCCTGAGCCAAGCTCTTCTGTGTGCTGGGGTTTTTGGTCACCACGAGAAACAGGAGGAACATCATGAAAAACAAGTTGATGATCACACTGAAGAGACATCACCTCTCCAGAAGATTGTTCCAGGCAATGTAAAGTTTTCATATTCATTCTACAATCATCTAGCTAACAAATATCCAAGTGATAACTTATTTCTGTCCCCCATGAGTATCTCCCTGCTATTCAGCATGCTCTCTGCGGGTGCCAAGGGTCAGACTCAGACTCAGATCCATGAAACACTTGGCTTCAACGTGTCTACAACCTCAGAAGACATCAACAAAGGCTTCCAGCAGCTCCTTCGCCTTGTTAATCAGCCCAACACGGATCTGGAGCTCAACAGCGCTAACGCCCTGTTTCTCGAACAGCACACAGAGCTTGTTGAGAAGTTTATCGAAGATCTCAAGGACTTCTATGAATCTGAAGTAATTCATTCTGATTTTCAAAAAGGAGATGAAGCAAAAAATCAGATTAACGCTTATGTGGAGAAAAAAACGAATGGGAAGATCAAAGAATTGCTGAAAAGTGTCAGCCCGGCGACACTTCTGGTCCTTATCAACACAATCTACTTCAAAGGTAAGTTGTGGACATTTGAAACCAGGTCAGCGGAAAAGACGTAATGATCTTTTGAGAGGTCCATTCTATGGTTATGTAGCCCTACTTTCCGTAGGAGCCGCAGGAATTACTGTCCAAGTCCTCCCAACTTCTGCCCTGCGTCCAGGCACACAACAGGCTCATTCCCTCGTTCTCCAAGGACCAGCCTAGGGGATGTTGTTTTTGTTTGTTTTTATTGTTTTGGAGAACTTGGATAGGGATGAGGGTAATGGTGAGATACTCCAAAGATAAGAACTATGTACAACTTAAGTGGTGTTTTCCGGCCGAAATGATACTTTTTAAATAAAAATACCCCTATAATACACAAGCTTAATGTATTCAAGTAAAGTTAGTCTGTAAACTAAGGTCTGTTTTGTTAGTTTATAGCAATAGTTTGTTATTTCATAAACTTACAGCAGGCCGTGGCCATCTTAAGTGTGGGCATCTGAAGCCAGACTGTATTTCTTCCTGGATCTCATCCTTTCAGATCTCACACATGCTCAGTGCAGCACAAGCAGTGTAATAGGTTTCAGGTCAGGTTTCCATAGCAACGGCAGTGTCAGAAAAAGTTGCCGCCCCTTCCCAGAAGGCATTGCAAACAGGAAATGATGCAATGGGCCATGGCCAGGGAGGAGGAAGTGAAAAATTAATACAGCAGATATACAGTAGGTGCTGAGAAAAAAAATAAAAATATATCCAATTTGTTTACAGTGCACAGTTTAGTTAGGGATGCTGAAGAGTTGTAAAAGTGGGTGGAACTCCCCTTTAGGACTGAGGACTTGGTTTTTCCTTTCAGGACAAGCTATGATGAAGTCCACACTTGTAACAAACAGTAGACTTCCACTTGAAGACCAAGCCTTTTTTCTGGCACTTCTTGCTTAAATCAGGACTTTTTGCCAGAAAATTACTTAGAACCCCAAAACATTATATATATATTTTTTTTAGCAGAGACCCTAGGGAATAATATGGCAATCGTTGCAACTTTTTATGTCACACGGTATTTGCACAGCGGATTTTCAAACACAATTTTTGGGGAAAAAATACATTCTAATGAATTAGAAAAAAAAAAATTCAATATATACCCCACATTTTTTATATAATGTGAAAGATGACGTTACGCCGAGTAAATAGATACCTAACATGTCACTCTTAAAACTGCGCACACTCGTGGAATGTCGACCAACTTTGGTACTTGAAAATCTCCATAGGCGACGCTTTAAATCAGGGGTCTTCAAACTACGGCCCTCCAGTTGTTCAGGAACTACAATTCCCATCATGCCTAGTCATGTCTGTGAATGTCAGAGCTTTACAATGCTTCATTGGATGTGTAGTCCCGCAACAGCTGGAGGGCCGTAGTTTGAGGATCCCTGCTTTAAATGCTTTTACAGGTTACCAGTTTAGAGTTACAGGGGAGGTCTGGCGCTAGAATTATTGCTCTCGCTCTAACGTTTGCGGCGATACCTCACATGTGTGGTGCGAACGCCGTTTACATACGCGTTCGCCTCTCAGCGTTGGCATGGAGGGATAGGGGCGCTTAAAAAAAAAAAAAAAATCGCAATCGTTAGAGCGAGAGCAATAATTCTAGCCCTAGACTTCCTCTGTAACGCAAAACTGGTAACCTGTAGAATTTTTTAAACGTCGCCTATGGAGATTTTTGAGGGTAAAAGTTTGACGCGATTCGACGAGCGGGCGCAATTTTGAAGCGTGACATGTTGGGTATCAATTTACTCTGCGTAACATTATCTTTCACAATATAAAAAAAAAGTGGGCTAACTTTACTGTTGTCTTATTTTTTCATTCAAAAAAGTGAATTTTTTCCAAAAAAAGCGGGCTTGTAAGACCGTTGCGCAAACACGTTGTAAAAAAAAGTATTGCATTGACCGCCATTTTATTCTCTAGGGAATATATAATGTTTGGGGGGTCTAAAAAATTTTCTAGCAAACAAACTTGTTTTAAACATGTAAACACCTACATTCCAAAACGAGGCTGGTCCTTAAGTGATTAACCACTTCCCGCCCGCTGTATGTTAAAATGACGGCAGGCAGGATAAGCTTTTTTTTTACTTTCTGCTATAAAACATTTCCAATAAAAAAAAAATTTAAAAATCAAATTTCTTTAGGCCAATATGTATTCTGCTACATATTTTTAGCTAAAAAAATCCCAACACGTGTATATTGATTGGTTTGCGCAAAAATGATCGCGTCTACAAACTATATGATAGGTTTATGGCCTCTCTTTTTTTTTACTAGTAATGGCGACGATCAGCATTTTTTAGCGGGACTTTGCGGTGGACAAATTGGACACTAAGTGACACTTTTTTGGGGACCAGTCACACCAATATAGTGATCAGTGCTAAAAAAAATGCACTGATTACTGTATAAATGGCACTGGCAGGGAAGGGGTTAACACTAGGGGGCGATCAAGGGGTTAAGCGTGCTCCTAGGGAGGTGCTTTCTAACTGTGCTGGGGGGACGGATACACTGGAGGAAAAGAGAGATCCGTGTTTTAGCTTAGCAGAAACACGAGATTTCTTTTTTGCTCCCTGACAGACCAGCGGTTGGCCTTGTTTACATAGGCAGACCACTGCTCCGTCTCTCCACTGAACGTTCGGCGGGTCGCATTGCGCAAGCGCTGAGCCTGCGCAGTACAGGGGAGTCCTTATCCGCCAGGGGGGAACTTTCTCGGCAGAACACCGGACCCACTGATGGAGCTCCCGCTGTGTCCAACCACAGCGGGAGCTGGTGCTCCAGCGGCGCGCACGCGCGCCCCCTACACCGCGTACGTGATTTTGCGCAGCCGGGCCGCCCTGCCGCGGTATGTACGCGGTTGGTGGTACAGAAGCGGTTAATAACAGCAGCGAGTCCTTAGTGTCCATTAGAGGCAGAGCCACGATTGGCAAATAGTCTACAAGAGGTAGCACAGAGTCCATATAGTCCATGTTTGGCAAAGATCCCTAAAGGCAATAAGTTTAAGACAGGCTATTAAGAGTCCATGAATCTGAAGAATCCATTATGCCCAATGGCACATAGCGGGAAATTCTGAACTATTTTTCTTTTGTGCCCACATCAAGAAATAATGATAAATGGTACTGAACAGAGTAGAAGGATGTATAGAGGTACAGATGTAGAATTTCTTCATACATTTAGGCCAAAATATATTCTGCTACATGTCTTTGGTAAAAAAAAAAAAAAAAAAAATCCCAATAAATGTATATTGATTGGTTTGAGTTATAGTGGGAACTGCGATAGTGTGGCGGACACCTAGCGTGTTACAACAATCATGATTTTATCCTTGTGACCAAGCCATGCTTGTTGAAACGCGTTAGGCGGGTTGTGGTCTTTGGGTGGAAATGAACATGGTTACAGCTATTTTGTGGATGTTTTGAATTGAAGAACCCAAAACGGCGGAGATCAGTGCGTGTCTCTCATTTATCTTCAGTGACGGGCTTGTTTGAGCAAGCACCCTGCACTTGTCTGGGTCTGGGGTGGTGCTGTGGGTTACAATTTCTGCAGAGCGCTAACCAATGACATTTCATTTTGCTCTCCTCAGGCACCTGGTTGCACTCTTTTGATGAGACTCGTACGAGGGAAGCGGACTTCCACGTAGATGAGAACAAGAGCATCAAGGTGCCCATGATGACCATTAGGGAGAAATTTCTGGTAGCCATCGTACGGGAGATGGGCTTTGTAATGGTCGATATCCCATATAAAGGAAATACCTCGGCCATCCTCATCGTGCCGGATAAAGGGAAGCTTCAGGAAGTGGAAAGAGCTCTCCAGAACGTATCAATGCAGACCTGGAGGAGGCTCATAAGACCAATGTAAGAGCCTTCTGTAATGAAGCATGCATTATATATCTGATCCGAGTACATAGTCCCAGTCCTGGGTCAAGGTCATCTAGAGCCCAGGGCAAACATGCCAGATTGCGCCCCCCCCCCCCAAGATGTATGAGCATTATGTGTCAGAAACCATCCCCCCCTGAAGAAATCGAGCAGTAATCTGCATGCTTTACCTCTAAGCATAAATTCCCCCTCCTCCCAGTACAAATTTGCCTCCTACTTAAATCCTCTTCCCAGCACCAATCTTTGCCCCCCCCCCGACCCCCCAACTCAAATCCTCTCATTCCCCATATGCCCTTATCAATAATCCACCCCCCCCCTGAAAAACATTTCCTCCTCCTAGCACAAATCCTCTACCCCTCAAATTTCCCCTCTGAGCACAAATTCTCTCCCCTCCATTCCAAATGCACAAATTCTCCCCAATCCCCCACCCTAGCACGAATCCCCCCCCCCCAAAAAAAATTTCCCTCCCTAGCACAAATACACTCTATCATCCCTGCTAGCACAAATACCCCCCCCCAAAAAAAAAAAAATTTCCTCCTAGCAAAAATCCCCTCCCCCCCACCGTATTACATTTTCTAGCACAACCCCCCCCCAAAAAAATCCCCCTCCTAACACTTATCTTCTTCCCCCATCCCCCCTCCCAACACAAATTTCCTTCAAATCACCACTCCTAGCACACCTCCCCAAATTTCTGTTCCTCAAACTATTAATATTCCCTGCCACCCCCCAAATTCCCCCTCCCAACACAAATCAACCCCCCCCAACCACCTTGTGGTGCCCCCCCCGTCCTCACATGATACCACGGTGCTGCCCCTTCTGCCCACCCCTTGTCTCGGCCTTGCATAGTCCTAGATGAGCAATCTCTGACCTGAGTGATGAGAACAGAGAGCAATACCCACCCTGACCGACACAATAGATAGTATTACAAAAGCTGCTTTATTATGTAGGATGCTTCGCTCAGTACTCATGAGATTAGAGTGGCATCAAAGATTTCCTTTATATGGTTGATGCCCAATCAAACTTACAGGCTTTTTCTGGCACTTTTTGTTTAGAAAGTGCTTTTTTTTTTCTAGAAAATTACTAAGAACCCCCAAATATTATACGTTTTTTTTTTAAAAGCAGATGCCCTAGAAAATAAATCGGTGGGTTTTGCAATTTATGATGTCACACGGTATTTGCGCAGTGGTTTTTTAAACACAATTTTATGGGGAATTTTTTTTTTTTAATGCAAACAAACACAATACAAAACTCAATTTTTTTTCTTTTTTTGTAAAATATAAAAGATGTTACGACGAGCAAATAGATACCAAAACGTGTCTTGTTTTTAAGATTGCGCACGGCTCTGCAAACGGAGACAAATGACGTACATTTCACTATCCCTAGGCGACGCTTTAAAAGCCGTTCCAGGTCACCACTTTAGATTTACAGAGGAGCTCTGGTGCTGGGATTACTGCCCATAATCTGACGTTTGTGGTGATACCTCACATGTATGGGACGATTGCTGTTTGCCGTGCGTGCGGGACCAACGCGAGCCTTCTCCTTTGTGCACTAGCATGGGGGGCGGGGGGACAGGGGCACTTACAACATTTTTTTTTTTTCTTACACTGTTCCTTTAATTTTTTATATTTTTACACCGTTGCTTTAATTTTATTTATTTTTTGATCACTTTTCTTGCTGTCACAATGAATGAAAACATCCTTGTGACAGCAATAGGCGCGTGACAGGTCCTCTTTAACCACTTAAGGACCAGCCTCGTTTTGGATTTTAGGTGTTTACATGTTTAAAACAGGTTTTTTTTGCTAGAAAATTACTTAGAACCCCCAAACATTATATATGTTTTTTTTTTTCGAACACCCAAGAGAATAAAATGGCAGTCATTGCAATACTTTTTTTTGCACCGTATTTGCACAGCGGTCTTATAAGCGCACTTTTTTTGGAAAAAATTCACTTTTTTGAATAAAAAATAAGACAACAGTAAAGTTAGCCCAATTTTTTTTTATACTGTTAAATATAATGTTACGCCAAGTAAATTGATACCCAACATGTCACGCTTCAAAATTGCGCCCGCTTGTGGAATGGCGTCAAACTTTTACCCTCAAAAATCTCCATAGGCGACTTTTTAAAAATTCTACAAGTTGCATGTTTTGCGTTACAGAGGAGGTCTAGGGCTAGAATTATTGCTCTCGCTCTACCAGTCGCAGCGATACCTCACATGTGTGGTTTGACCACCGTTTTCATATGCGGGCGCTACTCACGTATGCGTTTTCTTCTGCGCGCGAGCTCGTCAAACGGGGTTTTTTTTTTAAAAATAAATTTATTTTTATTATTTATTTTACATTATTTTTACACTGTTTAAAAAAAAAATTGTGTCACTTGTATTCCTATAACAAGGAATGTAAACATCCCTTGTAATAGAAAAAAGCATGACAGGACCTCTTAAATATGAGATCTGGGGGGTCAAAGACCTCAGATCTCATATTTACACTAAAATGCAATTAAAAAAAAAGTCATTTAAAAAAATGACATTGAAAAAAATGTGCCTTTAAGAGGCGTGGGCGGAAGTGACGTTTTGACGTCGCTTTCGCCCAGCAGTGTCATGGAGACGAGTGGGCGCCATCTTAACCTCACTCGTCTCCAGGCACAGCACGGAGAAGGATGCGATCGCCTCCACCGCTACCGACGGCTCCGGTAAGCGGCGGAGGGCACCGGATCGCGGCGGGAAGGGGGGTGCCCCTCTCCCGCCACCGATAAAAGTTATCTCGCAGCGAATCCGCCGCAGGGACCACTTTTATCAGAAAGCCGTCCGCCGCACGAAAAAACAGGGATACCGTGCCATAACAACGATATCCAACGGAAAAGTTTGGACGTACGTCGGCGTGGGGAGGTCCGAAAGTGGTTATGGAGAGATCTGGAGTCAAATCCCTGCTCTGCCCTTGAAAGCATTCATACTTTTGTTTTTTTTGTTTTTTTTTAAATTGGCGCCGTTAACATCCGGATAAACTGGAAGTGAGGTCATGTCATCGCTTCCGGGTTGCCATAGAGGAGATCTGATCAAAGCCAATCCCGGCTTCGTATGGGTCTCGGCCTAGTCGGTGGAAACGTCAGCTAGTAGCTTGTGTCTCCCACCGGACGGGAGAGCCCGAGCAAGCTGTGGAAAAGCGGTGGGAGGGGGGGATGTCCCCTCCTGCTGCTTGTAATAGCAATCCAGTGACTAGTTAGGCGCTCCGATTGCTATTACTAGAGAGCCGACCACAGCCTGCAGCTGCATATCATCCCCGGTACAACCACTTGAAGTCCACTGACGTACCAGGTACGCGATTTGGCGGCAAACGGTTCAATCAGGTAAATACATTCCAGGTTCAACACAACAAAAGATGTACAAAGTCTTAACCACTTAAAGCGGGGTTCCCATTTAAAAAAAAAAAAATAAATGTCAGCAGCTACAAATACTGCAGCTGCTGACTTTTAATATTCGGACACTTACCTGTCCCTGGGTCCAGCGATGCGGGAGGATTGGAGACCCGCTCGTCCCCTCCTCCGCTCGGCGGCACCGGCATTTTAACTGTGTGCACCGGCTGTGGCAAGAAGCTGATACTAAGTACATTTGATGCATTAAAAAGAAAAAAAAATACATTCAATGATGTATTAATGATTACAGAGCCGCATTCATCCGATTCTTTTATATCTGCCCAGAGTTCAGCCCTAAAGAGACCCTGTCACCAGACCATATGAACAAATGTATTTCCATAAGATTATATGTACATTTATTGTATTTTAGGCATATTATTTCCCTGTAAAATCCGATCTTGTGTAAAACACCTAAAGGCCCTGACACATCTTGTTGGGCGCCACCATCTTGGATATGATGTCAGCAGCCGCAGCAGGCTCACAGCTGTCACTCAAGTGACCCTCTGTAGCGGGGGTCGCCAAACTATTTAAAATAAAGGGCCAGTTTACTGTCCTTCATACTTTAGGGGGGAGGGGGCAGTGGGGGTAGAAAATGTCCTAGGGGCCCATCAGTGAGAATAAACATGGCCTCAGGGTTGGTGGTCAGTAGGTGGAAGAATGGCTCCCTCATCATTTGTAACCAATGGGAGGAATAGTCCCCCACTGTTGGTATCAGTGGGAGGAATAGTGCCCCATCATTGGTGTCAGTGGGAGGAATAGTACCCTATCATTGGTATCAGTGGGAGGAATAGTGTCCCATCATTGGTATCAGTGGTAGGAATAGTGCCCCATCATTGGTATCAGTGGGAGGAATAGTGCCCCATCATTGGTATCAGTGGGAGGAATAGTGTCCCATCATTGGTATCAGTGGGAGGAATAGTGCCCCATCATTGGTGCCAGTGGGAGGAATAGTGCCCCACTATTGGTATCAGTGGGAGGAATAGTGCACCATCATTGGTGTCAGTGGGAGGAATAGTACCCTATCATTGGTACCAGTGGGAGGAATAGTGCCCCATCATTGGTACCAGTGGGAGGAATAGTGTCCCATCATTGGTGTCAGTGGAAGGAGTAGTGCCCCATCATTGGTATCAGTGGGAGGAATAGTGCCCCATCATTGGTGTCATTGGGAGGAATAGTGTCCCATCATTGGTGTCACTGGGAGGAATAGTGTCCCATCATTGGTGTCAGTGAGAGGAGTAGTGCCCCATCATTGGTATCAGTGAGAGGAATAGTGTCCCATCATTGGTGTCATTGGAAGGAATAGTGTCCCATCATTGGTATCAGTGGGAGAAATAGTGCACCATCATTGGTATCAGTGGGAGGAATAGTGCCCCATTATTGGTACCAGTGGGAGGAATAGTGTCCCATCATTGGTATCAGTGTGAGGAATAGTGCCCCATTATTGGTACCAGTGGGAGGAATAGTGCCCCATCATTGGTATCAGTGGGAGGAATAGTGTTCCATCATTGGTATCAGTGGGAGGAATAGTGTCCCATCATTGGTGTCAGTGAGAGGAATAGTGTCCCATCATTGGTATCAGTGGGAGGAATAGTGTCCCATCATTGGTATCAGTGGGAGGAATAGTGCCCCATCATTGGTGTCAGTGAGAGGAATAGTGCCCCATCATTGGTATCAGTGGAAGGAATAGTGTCCCATCATTGGTATCAGTGGGAGGAATAGTGCCCCATTATTGGTACCAGTGGGAGGAATAGTGCCCCATCATTGGTATCAGTGGGAGGAATAGTGCCCCATTATTGGTACCAGTGGGAGGAATAGTGTCCCATCATTGGTATCAGTGGGAGGAATAGTGTCCCATCATTGGTATCAGTGGGAGGAATAGTGCCCCATCATTGGTATCAGTGGGAGGAATAGTGTCCCATCATTGGTACCAGTGGGAGGAATAGTGCCCCATCATTGGTAGCAGTGGGAGGAATAGTGCCCCATCATTGGTAGCAGTGGGAGGAATAGTGCCCCATCATTTGTATCAGTGGGAGGAATAGTGCCCCAAGGGCCGCAGTTTGCAGACCACTGCTCTATAGTATTCACCTTCACTCCTCCCCGGCAGCGACATAAAAGGTTATGTAGGGAGGTGAGGGGAGTGGTGGTGGAGCTGGGCCAACAAAGACAGACCTTTCAAAAAATGCAAAAGGCTAAGACATGCAAGGAGGGAGAGGGTTGTGCTAAGGATATTGACTCCTCCTGAAGTAGGGGCATAATACAAGTAATAAAAGAATTAAAGAAAAAAACCCGCAAATAAGCCTGCAAAATACTTTTATGCGTTTTTTTGTTGCAAGTTTGTAAATCTTTGTCCATATCGGACATTCAGAATATAAAGGATTGCTGTCAGTGGCTGGTTCTCTTTAGGAAGCCTTGATCGTTCCGCCCTGCCAACTGCAATGTTTCCTCCACAGGGAAATCTTCGTATCAATCCCTAAATTTTGTGCTGAAGCTACGATCGACCTGAAGAGCGAATTGTCTGAAATGGGGATGAAGGATGTCTTCACCGGGAAAGCCAATCTTTCTGGAATTACAAAGCAGCAGGTGGAGGTGTCCGAGGTGAGATGTGTGCTCCGTGTACTGTCCCTCCTTCTATATATACACTTGTTCTATAACTCTTTTCTGTTTTCCCCCCGGAAACAGATTTTGATGGAACTTTCACAATTTTAAATATCCTCTGTAAAATGTTTCAGTCATTGATGTGCATACCCTATATTGCCAAAAGTATTGGGACGCCTACCTTTACACACGCATGAACTTTGATGGCATCCCAGTTTTAATCCGTCGGTTTAAATATTGAGTTGGCCCACCCTTTGCAGCTATACCAGCTTCAACTCTTCTAGGTTTAGGTCAGGACTCTGTGCAGGCTAGTCAAGTTCCTCCATCCCAAACTTGCTCATCCGTGTCTTTATGGACCTTGCTTTGTGCACTGGTACGCAGTCATGTTGGAACAGGAAGGGGCCATCCCCAAACTGTTCCCACAAATTTGGAAGCATGAAATTGTCCAAAATGTCTTGGTATGCTGACACCTTAAGCGTTCCCTTCACTAGAACTAAGGGGCCCAAGCCCTGAAAAACAACCCCCACCATAATCCCACCTCCACAAAATGACTTGGACCAGTGCACAAAGCAAAGTCCATAAAGCGAGTTTGGGGTGGAGGAACTTGGCTGGCCTGCACAGAGGCAAAGATCACTCAGCTTGTCCCTATTCGACAATAGCGTGTTATTCAAATGTAACGTAGATGTGAAACATTGTTTCTTTGTTATCAAGCATCTGTAACTGAATGTACCATGTAACCTTTTATTTTCCAGGCAATTCATAAAGCAGCGCTGAGAGTAGATGAGAAGGGATCGGAGGCCGCAGGGGCATCGGCTGCCGTCATCACAAAATTAAGTCTACCATTTCAAGTTATTGCGGATCGCCCTTTCCTGATAACCATCCTACATAAACCCACTAACACCATTCTCTTCACTGGGAGAATCATGAAGCCTGAGAATTGCTGAAACCATGTGAGGTTGATGCTGATTTCTCATACAGCCCATGAGGAGGTCATGAGAATCAAATTAGTCGGGCCCCAAATTTCCTGACAAAATTAAAATATATTTTTTATTTTCGTTCTCTGTCCTTTCTTTACTAAACTACAATTGCCTTATTATTTGATTATTTGATAGGGTATTAGGGCCCGTTTACATTGATGCACATTATGCTGCATTAAGGCAGCCAATTCAACATGAATGGCCTACAAGGGCACCAAAATGGTAGATGAATGTAGCATTTTGGGCAGCGCACATTAATTTGTTATTGCAACCATAGTTGTGCTCAGCCTATTGCATTAAGATGTGCACCCCCAAGGGGAAACACACGTGTGTGTGTATGTATATATTGTGTATGTATATATAGATATAGATATATAGATATATCTATATATATAGATATATATATAGTACTGGGTGCAGAGTTAACCACTTCAGCCCCGGAAGATTTGGCTGCTCAATGACCAGAGCACTTTTTGCGATACGGCACTGCATCGCTTTAACTAACAATTGCGCGGTCGTTCGACGCTGTGCCCAAACAAAGTTGACGTTCTTTTTTTCCCACAAATAGAGCTTTCTTTTGGTGGTATTTGATCATCTCTGCGGTTTTTATTTTTTGCGCTATAAACAAAAGAAAGAGCGACAATTTTGAAAAAACACAATATTTTGTATTTTTTGCTATAATAAATATCTCCAATTTTTTTTTTTAAAAATCCAATTTTTTAAAAATTTTAGTCCGATATGTATTCTTCTACATATTTTTGGTAAAAAAATCACAATAAGGGTATATTGATTGGTTTGCGCAGAAGTTATAGTGTCTACAAACATTTTTTTTTTTTCCAAAATTTTCGGTCTTTCTTTTTTTTTTTTGTAAAAAACAAAAAACCCAGCAGTGATTAAATACCACCAAAAGAAATCTCTATTTTTGTGAAAATGATAAAAATTTCACATGGTTACAGCGTTGTATGTCCGCGCAATTGTCATTCAAAGTGTGAAAGCGCTGAAAGCTGAAAAATGGCCTGGGCAGGAAAGGAGTGAAAGTGCCCGGTATTGAGGTGGTTAAATAGCACTCATATTGGCAATAATGACATTTCCTGTCCGCTTTGTTCTGTTTGTAAACAAATCAGTTGCGGTTTCCTTAACTACTTCCTGCCGACCTGGCACATACAGTATATGCGGCCTCCCGGCAGGTGGGCTGTGACGCCAAACAGTCACATATATGCGATTCTAGGTAAATACTTTTCTTGGTGAGAGCACACTCCCTGCGTGCTCCCAGCACAGTAATGGACGGGTACTGGATAACTCCAGATGCATACTCGCGATCAGGAGCTTTCCGATCATGTGTCTGCTGTGCCTGCCAATCACAGTGGTCACATGATCAGAATGTCTGCCCCCAACATTTACATCCACTTAAAGTGGGAAGAGGTTAATCTTTATCAGACCCTTAACCTAGATGAGAGTCTGGTATTAATGTTATAAATGTTAAAGAAGGACTCCACAAAAAAGGTATGGGGTTCCCCCTAAAAAATCTATACCAGATCTTTATCCTTGATGCGAGTCTGAATTTTTTATATATTCTTTCTTTCTAAGCTTTTTTCATTACAGAACATGCAAAGGGAAACACATGAAACAATCCATAGCATAATAGTCAAAGCTACAAAAGCCTTCTGAGGTACAATGTAGACCATGGAATTGTGCAAAAATTAGCCCCTAAGTTGAGTTTTTACTATAAAGTCAGAACGAAGAACTGTCCTGATTTCATGGACACAGTGGTGGGGTGGTAGGTACAGAAATGGAGATCCAGGGGCCTTTTCCCAAGAATGTGGACACGTTGTGCCCTAGTATAAATTTTAAAGGGGGACCAAAACTGGCCCCAAAACCCACATCAGACCCTTATCTAAGCAAGCACCTGCCTAGCCAGGAAAGGGGGAGGTGAGTGTGCAACTCCCCCCCTAAACCATACCAGGCCACATACCCTCAACACACGGAGAATCCCTTGTCAGGGGTCCCACCTTGCAAAGCACCATGCCTCCATGTTGATGAAAATAACCCTGTCCTGGCGACCTGACTGAATGTAAACAAAGAGACTGGGAGCTGTCTAGTGTCATTGATCAAATATGATCATGACCATATTTGATCAAGGACATCTCCCAGGAAGGTAACCGGCTTTTTTACAACCTGGGGTGGGAAGGCACCCAACTGGGAACATTCACAGCATGTAACAGCAATGTGTAGCAGAGTCGGCCTCAGATCTGCCGACAGCATCTGTCTTAAGGGGCAGAATGTGGCCTGGCCAGTCTGAGACCAAATGGAGAGGTCTTCAGAAGGATGGCGTGTCCTTATCCTTTCCCTACTCCTCTGGAACATCTCCCTGCTGTTAATCACTGTTCCTGTCAGAGACAGGGTGACCTGCCCCTACACCACCCACACGCGAAATGCGTGCCAAGCCTGGATGCCAGCTCCTTAAATAGGCTCTGCCTGACCCAAGATAACTGCCAGAGTCACATGGGGCAGCAGCATCCAATCGGATAGCTTCCCCAGTGACCCAGGAAACCATAGTGGAACTATGTTTCTCTTGACTTCCTCTCCCAATTTCCCTAAAATGTCCCTCATTCCCATTTATTTGTTTTAGCCTTGGTACACGTCCCCTTTGCAGTACCTGGGTTCTCATGCCTTTTGTTTGACACGACCATTCAAATGACCGGAATTGTAAGCTATGCCCAATATTCAGTGTATCTTGATCACACTTACTTATTATATGCTCCCAATTTCCCTAAAATGTCCCTCATTCCCATTTATTTGTTTTAGCCTTGGTACATGTCCCCATTGCAGTTCCTGAGTTTCCATGCCTTTTGTTTGACATGACCGTACAAATAGCCGGAATTATAAGCTATGCCCCATATTCAGTGTATCTTGACCACACCCACTTTTTTGTAAGGTCCCAATTTACCTAAAATGTCCCTCATTCACATTTATTTGTTTTGGCATTGGTACACGTTCCCGTTGCAGTTCCTGGGTTCCCGTTCTTTTTTGTTCTTTACTTTGGCCCTACAAATGGCCAGACTTGTAAGATACACCTAATATTCTGTGTAATTTAACTACACCCACTTTTTATAAGGTCCCAATTTACTGAAAATGTCCCCCATTTTAAAGTAGGGAGGTATGTTATTAGCAGTGTTAAAAATCTCAGTGTAAAACTGTTAAAAAAACATTTAGGGGGAGTTATTGCAGCAGCAGTGTATTTGAGACATATTTATTACAAGTTGTAGGTATTTCATTCACTGTGCAGCACAAGTTGAAATATTTATTTATGTTACTAGCAGTGCTGCAGTCTCTTGTTACATGATTATGGCGTATACAACTGCATTGAGGAACACAGGAGGAGGTTATAGCATTAGAACCTGAAGCTGCCTTTTGGATTTTCAGTTGTGCAATGTGTAATTCTGCCTTTTTCACATATGATGTAATACAGTGTTGATATTACACAAATTAATCTATTTTATCAGTAAACAATACCTTCTGCCAATGTAGAGCATTCGGTTCCAAACCATTGCATCACAGCTGAAATCTGATCTCCAGCCTTGCCTTCAGTCTTGCACAGTTTTACCGGCTCCTCTCCTGGACTGAAACGGCTTCCTCTGATTTCACTGCACACTGTGAGCTTCTCACAATGTGTATTAGAAGCTGCAGCAAGTCAGATAGAGCCCGCCATATTTCATTGGAGGACTTCAAGCATCATCTATCTTGAGTGTCCCTGGCCCACCCATTTTATTCATTGAATTTCAGCTCTTTCATTAATGGAGGCTCAGCATCACGTGTGGTCATTTCTTAGGGTTGTCTGAATGCAACTACAGCCTGCCTAGGAACTCCCACTCCTCCTACTGAAAATGAGGGACAATTCAGGGAGACAGCGACCTGCTCAACGTGCGCTGCAGAAAACAGTGGGTGTGGCCAAACATGATACTGGGAGGGGCTTAAGGGTCATGGTTTAACAACTGTCCACCGACCGTGACCCATTTAAAGCGGTTGTACGGTTTAGGAGATATTCCCCTTGCAATGAGCCACTGACTGCAGCGGCGCATGCGCACAGGGTATTCTCGGCTGAAAGCCTGGCAGATGCCAGACCTTGCCAGAAAGAAGTCTCCTGCGCGCATGCGCGGGAGTGACGACATCGGGGCTCCAGCCACTCACAGCGCTGGAGCCGCGATACCCAGAAGACACGCCAAGGCAACATGTCAGCTACCTCGGCCTGGACCAGGTGAGATACTAATGCCTCGTTCTAAGGTAAGTATTTCATATTGAGCTAGTATGCGGTGCATACTAGCTCATTATTCCTTTTTCCTTACAGGTGTATAAAGAACAAAAAAGTGTCAGCGGGTTTACTACCACTTTAAGTGCGTGGGGACGCTCTGCAAAACGCTACTTTTTCAAATCGTACCACCCTAAAACACATAGCATTGAAGTACCATGCAGTTTGGTGGCCGCAAACATGCTGACATTAACAATTAAGGGTACCCATGTTTGTCTCACAGGGGCAGCATTGTTGCATGCAGTGTGGAAAATGCGCATGGAACAGGCCTTTCCTGCATTGTGTTCTAGTGTGAACAACGATTAGGGAGTGAGAGAGGGAAGGATCATTATGGTATATGAAAGAAAGGAAGGAGGGATCACTATGGTACATGGAACGCAGCAAGATAGGATCACTATGGTACATGGGAGAAAGGAAGTATCACTAGGTTACATGGAAGAAAGAAAGGGGGTGTCAGTAAGGTACTTGGAAGGCAGGAAGGAAGGATCACTATGGTACATGGAAGGCAGGAAGGACCAAAATGGCACATGGAAGGTAGGAAGGATCACTATGGTACATGGAAGTCAGGAAGGATCAGTATGGCACATGGAAGGCAGGAAGGAAGGATAACTCTGGTAAATGGAAGGCAGGAAAAATCACTATGGGACATGAAAGGCACGATTACTATTAGGGGTGAGCCGAACACCCCCCTGTTCGGTTCGCACCAGAACATGCGAACAGGAAAAAAGTTTGTTCGAACACGCAAACACCGTTAAAGACTATGGGACAGGAACATGAATAATCAAAAGTGCTAATTTTAAAGGCTTATATGCAAGTTATTGTCATAAAAAGTGTTTGGGGACCCGGGTCCTGCCCCAGGGGACATGGATCAATGCAAAAAAAAGTTTTAAAAACAGCCGTTTTTTCAGGAGCAGTGATTTTAATAATGCTTAAAGTCAAACAATAAAAGTGTAATATCCCTTTAAATTTCGTACCTGGGGGGGTGTCTATAGTATGCCTGTAAAGGGGCGCATGTTTCCCGTGTTTAGAACAGTCTGACAGCAAAATGACATTTTGAAGGAAAAAACCCATTTAAAACTACTCGCGGCTATTGCATTGCCGACAATACACATAGAAGTTCATTGATAAAAACGGCATGGGAATTCCCCACAGGGGAACCCCGAACCAAAATTAAAAAAAAAAAAATGACGTGGGAGTCCCCCTAAATTCCATACCAGGCCCTTCAGGTCTGGTATGGATATTAAAGGGAACCCCGGCTAAAATTTAAAAAAAAATGACGTGGGGTTCCCCCTAAATTCCATACCAGACCCTTCAGGGTAGAGGTAGCCTCCCTCCTCTTCCATTTGTTTGGGATGGGGAGCAGGCGGGGGAGATTTGGTCTGTGCTGGCTGGGCGCTGAGCATGTCAGGCTCCGCCTTGCCAGCTGCAGCATGGCGCGCACCTGGCAGGTGGATTAGTGGAGTCAAGTGCCAAAACTTGTGCCGGCACTGGGCTCAGCTGCGGGATTCAGCCCAGATTTGCGGGACACTGGGATTTGCTTGAAATCTTGGGACAGTCCCAGCGAATCTGGGATGGTTAAGAGGTATGCTAATGGCAGTGGCTGGGAAGTGGTTAACATCAAGGGGAAATCAAGGGGTTAACTGTGTGCCCAACTATGTGTAATGTACACAATATGTGCTGATTTCACTCACAGGTCTGTCTGTTTTTTCTCCCTGCTTTACAGGGAGAAGAAACAGCCAGATCACTGCTCTATGTACAGAGTCCTGTATACACACAGCCCAGTCAATGATTTTGGATGAAACCTGCTGCCAAACCCAAAACGCCAAACATCCAGGGGGAAATCAAGGGTTTAACTGTGTGCAAAACAAGTATAATGTGTGCTGCTTTTACTCACAGATCTGGCTGCTTTCTCTCCCTGAATGCAGAGTTGATTTCAGGGGGAAGAAACAGCAAGATCGCTATCTGTGCGGAAAGTTCTCTGTGTTTGTCAGCAATCACTAGGTTTCATCCAAAATCATTGGCTGAAATCTGCTAACAAACTTGTGCTGTGTGCAATCACAGCACGGGTCAGCAGGGGGTGCCCACATGTGCGCTGCCAAACCAGGAAGTACACCGTGATGTACGTTGCGGTGCCTGGCTGTGCCGCCTGTTCGCAGTACATCTACTGTGAGTGGGTTGGCAAGAGGTTAAAGTGGAAGTAAACCCTCCTATCATTTTCAGCCTCGGAAGCAGCCATCTTGGCCTCTGTTTAATCTTCAACTGCACATCGGATGGTTTGACAGTTTGGATCAGAGCACAACCCATCTGAGTTGCATTCCCGGCACGTGCCAGAAATGTAACTGTTTTTTTAAACTGTTAAATCGATGGGTTTACTTCCACTTTAAAGTTCAGCTTTGACAGAAATATTGGAAGGATGGTAGTTAGATGGCTTGGCTCATAAACCTAGAAGAGTTGCTTGGGGTTCACACCTAGCTTTAAGCCAGATTGTGCAAATGTACCAACACTGAGCAATAAGGATGAGCTGAACAACCCCGGTTCGGTTCCCACCAGAACATCCGAACAAGCAAAAAATTCGGAAGAACACACGAACCCTGTTAAAGTCTATGGGACACGAACATGAAAAATCAAAAGTGCTAATTTTAAAGGCTTACAGTATATGCAAGTTATTGTCATAAAAAGTGTTTGGGGACCTGGGTCCTGCCCCAGGGGACATGTACCAATGCAAATTTTTTTTTGTTAAAAATGGGAGCAGTGATTTTAATAATGCTTAAAGTGAAACAATAAAAATGAAATATTCCTTTAAATATCGTGCCTGGGGGTGTCTATAGTATGCCTGTAAAGTGGCACAGTTTTCCTGTGTTTAGAACAATACCACAGCAAAATTACATTTCTAAAGGAAAAAAAGTCATTTAAAACTGATTGCGGCTGTAATGAATTGTCGAGTCTCAGCAATATAGATAAAACTCATTGAAAAAATGGCATGGGGTCCCCCCCAGTCCATTACCAGGCCCTTTGGGTCTGGTATGAATATTAAGGGGAACCCCGAATGAAAAATTTAAAAAAAAAATGCGTGGAGGTCCCCCCAAAATCCATACCAGGTCCTTCAGGTCTGGTATGGAAATTAAGGGGAACCCTGCGCCAATTTTTTTTTTAAAACGGTGTAGGGGTCCCCCCCGGAGTCCATACCAGACCCTTCAGGTCTGGTATGGATTTTAAGGTGAACCCTGCACCATAATGTAAAAAAATGGCGTAGGGGTCCCCCCCAAAATCCATACCAGACCCTTATCCGAGCACGCAACCTTGCACAGGCCACAGGAAAAGAGGAGGGGATGAGAGAGCGCCCCCCCTCCTGAACCGTACCAGGCCACATGCTCTCAACATGAGGAGGGTTCTTTGGGGTCTGACGCAAAAGCACCTTGTTCCCATATTGATGGGGACAAGGGCCTCATCCCCACAACCTTTGCCCGGTGGTTGTGGGGGTATGCTGGAGGGGGCTTATCAGAATCTAGAAGGGGACCCCCAGATCCCTCCTCCCATGTGAATTGGTAACAGGCTACATTGTACCTCTACCATTTCACAAAAAAAGTGTCAAAATGGTAAAAAAAGACAAGAAACAGCTTGGGACAAGTCCTTTATTAAAAAATAAAAAATAAAAATGCCCCACGATGTCCATTCATCTTCTTCTATCATGTTGCCGACGAGCCGAAAAAAAAACAAAAAAAAACCGCAACACCTCAGTCTCCATGGGAGGCTCCCACTGAGTGACGCTTCCCATTGGTGACAGTTCCAATATAGCTGAGGGCAGGCCACCCGGTGACGTAAACGGGTGACCCCGCCCCCCTCTGACGCCACAGGAAAGCCCCAATTTTGGGGGACCCCCATGCAATTTTTTTTAAATGTTTGGTTTGGGGTTTCCCTTAATATTCATACCAGACCCAAAGGGCCTGGTAATGGACTGAGGTGGGGACCCATGCCGTTTTTTTCAATGAGTTTTATCGATGTTGCCAAGACCCGACAATTCATTACAGCCGCGAAATGACAATTTTTCCTTCAGAAATGTCATTTTGCTGTGGTACTGTTCAAAACATGGGAAAACTGCACCACTTTACAGGCATACTATAGACACCCCCCAAGCATGATATTTAAAGGAATATTTCATTTTTATTGTTTCACTTTAAGCACTATTAAAATCACTGCTCCCGAAAAAACGTCCGTTTTAAAAAAAAAAAAATTTGCACTGGTACATGTCCCTTGGGGCAGGACCCGGGTCCCCAAACACTTTTTATGGCAATAAGCCTTTAAAATGCCTTGCATATAAGCCTTTAAAATTAGCACTTTTGATTTTTCATGTTCGTGTCCCATAGACTTTAACGGTGTCCCGGCGGCTTTTGAATTTGCCCCGAACACCGCATATTGTTTGGTGTTTGCCCGAACATCCGAACAACCAAAGTTCGGCCTGAACTTATGCTCGGGCCGAACCGTTCGCCCATCCCTACCGAGCAAGGATGCTGAAACTCGAAGCTCTAAGACACTCTATGTATTTGCACGGAAAATGTCAACAACCTAATCTGTTGTAAGCTAACAAACTCGCCAAACCTTGCCAACCGCTCTCATATACGATCAAAGCCAAGCCCATTTTTCACAACATCAGTCATGCGGATGACCAAAGGACATGGGAACATACAAATATGAGTCCGTCATCAAGATGAATCACCAGCTAATATGGGCTTAGCCAAGCGTGAACTCCAAATCCATGTACGAAAATTGAAATAGACACCCGCGCCTAGGTATACAACTAAAATATTATAATGAGCAGCCGCTGTCTATCCATCCAAATGGGCAAACATCAGTAAATATTCAGGCAGCTCTTGCTTAAACTACTGGATTATACTTTTAAATATTGTGGTTTGTATTGTGAATATCTTTACTGAAGAAAAAACAATCAACATGCCAACGTAATTCTAATAACAAATAAAGTGACAAAAGACATAAAAGTCATTTGTGCAATATTGGTTAGTTTGTGCTTTCTACCCAGGATGTTTTCTGTATGTTCTCCACGTGAGGTATGTAGTCACTCCGCACTCACCAGATGTTGGTGACTACCTTACTTTATCCACTTAAGGACCGGGCCTATTTTTCAGACTCAGTGTTTACAAGTTGCTAGAAAATTACTTAGAACCCCCAAACATTATATATATTTTTTCTAACACCTTAGAGAATAAAATGGCGGTCGTTGCAAAACTTTCTGTCACACCATATTTGCGCAGCGGTCTTACAAGCGCACTTTTTTAGGGAAAAAATACACTTTTTTTAAATTAAAAAATAAGACAACAGTAAAGTTAGCCAAATTTCTTTTTATAATGTGAAAGGTAATGTTACGCCGAGTAAATTTGTACCCAACGTGTCACGCTTCAAAATTGTGCCCGCTCGTGGAATGGCGTCAAACTTTTACCCTTAAAAAATCACCATAGGCGACGTTTAAAAATTTCTACAGGATACCAGTTTTGAGTTACAGAGGAGGTCTAGGGCTAAAATTATTGCTCTCGCTCTAACAATCACGGCGATACCTCACATGTGTGGTTTGAACACCATTTTCATATGCGGGCGCTACTCACGTATGCGTTCGCTTCTGCCCGTCGGGATGGGGCACGTTAAGTTTTTACATTTTTTTTCTTATTTATTTTACTTTTTATTTTTTATTTTGACACTGTCCTTATAAAAAAAATAGTTTTGGGTCACTTTTATTCCTATTAAAATGAATGTAAACATCCCTTGTAATAGAGAAAAAGAATGACAGGACCTCTTCAATGCGAGGACCTCAGATCTCATATTTACACTAAAATGCAATAAAAAAAAAAAAATGTCATTTGAAAAAAATAAATAAAAAAAATTCTCCTTTAAGAGCATTGGGAGGAAGTGACGTTTGAAGTCGCTTCTGCCAGTCAATGCTATGGAGCTGAGTGGGGGGGGGGGGGGGCATCTTCCCAAACAGAGGAGAGGACGTCATTGGCTCCGCCGCTACCGGCGGCTCCGGTAAGCAGTGGACACCAACAGAGTGCGGCAGGATGGGGGGCGCCCTTTCCCGCCCCCGATAAAAGTGATCTTGCGGCGAATCCGCCGCAGAGACCACTTTTATCAGAAAGTGGACCACTCACTGAAGAAAAAGATACCGCGGTTATGTCAGCTTTCTATAACAACGGTATTCCTCTTCAAACAGCCGACGTATAACGACGGCGGGCGGTCCGTAAGTGGTTATAGCAAGGACAGTCAACTGGGCTTGCAGGTCTCCCATTGGGGGGGGGGCGGGACCTATCCTACTTGGATATCCTCTCCTGACTCTCACTGGTCCAAGTTTCCCTCCTGTTGCGGTCCCAGCAATCCTTCCAGAGGCAGCAAATAAATGGAGAGGATGCCTCTCATAGTGTAAAATACTTTTAAGTTTTATTCTTACAAGGCAATTACAGGTAGAGACCAACAAAAGCAATAAAAAAACAATAAAAGTAGCGCCACTGTATATGAAAAAATCAGCCCACTAATTGCTTAGAGTAATGGACGCTGCCTGTGCCCTGGCGTGCGTTCCACTCTCTTGGCCGGAAGTGACATTTGGGAGCATCAGCTTGACGCGTTTCTCCATCAAACAGCGACGTTATCAAAAGGCTTTGGTGAGTGCGGAGTGACTACATACCTCACGTGGTGGACATACAGAAAACATCCTGGGAAGAAAGCACAAATCACCCAATATTGCAAAAAAGACTTGTGATTTGCACATAAAGACTTATGTTTGCACTGTGTAACTTTATTTGTTATTAGAATTACGTTGCCATATTGATTGTTTTTCCTTTAGTAAAGATGTTCACAACACATAGCACAATATTTAAAAGTATAATCCAGTAGTTTAAGCAAGCGCTGCCCAAATCCATGTATACTTGTTCCAGGTTAGTGACACCAACATAAGGAGGATGTTTACAATCTAAAGTGATAGTAAAGATTTGGGTTTTTTTGGGGTTTTTTTGTTTGTTTTTTTAAATAACAAACATGTTATACTTACCTCCTCTGTGCAAGGGTTTTGCACAGAGCAGCCCCGATCCTCTTCTTCTCGGGTCCCTCGCCGGCGCTCCTGGCTCCGCCCCGCATCGAGTGCCCCCACGGAGACCCGTGTTCCAAGGGGGCACTCGTGCGGCCCCACCCCCCCCCCAGCTCCTGTGTCACTGGATTTGATTGACAGCAGCGGGAGCCAATGGCTGCTGCTGCTCTCAATCTTATCCAATGAGGACCCCGAGACAGAGGCTGGAGCTGCTGGGCTCGTGCTCGTCGCTGGAAAGATCTGGTTCAGGTAAGTATTAGGGGGGCTCTGGGGGGCTGCTGGACTACAGAAGGTTCTACAACCTCAAGGGTTTACAACCCCTTTAAATCAGTATTTGTGCCTGGAAAATTATTTGGAACCCCCAAACATTATATATATATTTTTTTAGCAGACATCCCAGGGAATAAAATAGCAATCATTGCAATTTTTCTAAGTAATTTTCTAGCAAAAAAAAACTGTTTTTAACTTGTAAACAACAAATCTCAGAAAGAGGCTTGGTCCTTGAAGTGGAGGTCCACCACAAAAAAAAAATTGCACCAAAAAATCCCTAAAAAATTGGAGGAAAGAAAAAAAAAAAAATTTAACTCACCTGAAATGGCTGTTGCTAGGCAGTCTTCCTAATCTGCCTCTTCCTACTCCACGGTGATGTTCAGTCTTCTCGCGTTGTCTTCTGGGGAATGGGGCGCGGTGTGTTATGGGAACTGTGTGTGTCCCACAACACATCGCGTCCCATTCACAAAGCGCTGCGCGACTCTCGCGCGCGCTGTAGGAAACGGGCGGTGAAGCCGTAATATAGCGATCTGCAGCAGTGATTACACTCAGGTGCTCCCCACCCCCCAGGTAATGGCCGCTCACCTCAGAGCACGTGACCTCGCAATGAAGTTTGGTCAGTACACGCTTCTGAATCATCAATACGGGTTCCAGGTCAGGTTGCAAGGTCCAAACACTGCTCAAAGATGTAGCCTCCTCATATATAGATATCAAAAAGAAACTTCCATAGTGTGACACCATTTTAAAAGATTTTATTTACTGCAAACAAAGCCCTATTAGAGGGAACTCACGTGGGTCTGGTGCGTTAGTGCACTGCTCTATAGCATGCCTTAATAGCGCCAAGCCGTGGATGAGATTGTGTGCTCCTACTCATCCCCCTGATGAAAAGACAACACGCGTTGGGGAGGGGACTGGACGGCACAGGAGACAGCTGATCTGCTCTGGCCCTTACAGGAGCCGGCGTACGGGTACGGCGTTTCGCGGGAATGAATCACTTTGCCGACATATACCGTATATGTGCGTGAGCCGGTCGGCAAGTGATTAACAACCAAAAAGCAAAATAAGTGTAAGCAAAATAAAAAATAATGTCCAATGAAATCAGTAAGTCCCACTGAGATAATGTTGCTTGTAGTCCACATATAGTGATCCGGGGCTCACGCTCCTATGGACAAATACAACACAGACCCACTTCAAAAGTGTTCAAAGTGACCCCACGTGGATTTGCACTCACCATAAGGGATGGACCCTCTATTGCTAGACATGCCCACTGTGTGTCTATACACCCAACCGCACCAATCAATTGGTCACCTGCAGTGTGGGCTGGTGTATGCCTGAGAGACTTGCAAGCTTCCCGGAGTGATACAGAGCAAAAGACAGCGCTGTTAGCGAGGATCATCCTCCGAGCAAGGACTATGGTCCTTGGCACACCACCACCCCCTGATTTGTAAGGGTCTGGCTCCTCATTTTTCAAAGAAGTGTCGGCGAAGCAAACTGGAAGTCCAGGCGTGCCATCCTTCCAGGGGAACTAGGAGTACGATGACTGGGATGGGATCCAGCACTCACCCGGGGGGGGGGGGGCAGATGTGGCAGTGTAGAACATCAATAAGATCTGAACCTGAAGGAGAAGGGGAAAGATGTTAGGATGGGGGAGTGTGGGTGGGATAAAGGGAAGGAGGTTTTATTTGTACAATTTCTTATATTGACCTTTATTAATAAAGTGTTGTAACCAGTAGAGGTGCCAAATCCTTTGTGGGCGTGGTTTTGCAAGGTCTGAATCCTGGCATATCTGATTGGTGTGGTTGGTTGGGTTGTACCTGTTCATCTGCAGCCTTCTCTTTTCTTTAGCGGTTCAAAGTGCACCGTTTACACAGGATTTCCGAGCTTCAGGGGGCAGGGGGGTGGGAATCTGTTGTCACACACTACACAGCACAGAGCTGAGTGTAATCTGAGACCTGAGTGGAGGTAAAGGACACACACCCCTCTACACAGTCTCATAGGGAAACAGCTGAGCTGTCAATCACCTGCAGCGTGTTGGATCATTATCCTACCTAATACATACCCTTAATACTTTTATAGACATTTATACCGCATCAGCTCCTGAAGAGTGGCAATGTAGCCACGAAACGCGTCAAGCTGAATAATTAAAGCAAGTACACACTATAGAAGGATATGTTTTGCTCATATTTCATGCCTGAGGTTTACATCCACTTTTAAGAATTCACACAACAATGCCATTCCACGTTGGTCTTGCACAGGATACACTGATTGGCTCCAGCAGCCATCAGTCGGATTTCTGGGGGGAAAAGGGAATATGGCATGGCTTTCTAGGAGCTCTGTTTGTGTAAATGGATGCACACAGCTCTGGCTGGGAGCGCATGCAGGCGGGGTGCAGCGAGGTGCGGTGGAATAACACACTCAGTCCCAGTGCAAACCCGATGGAAGACAGCCCAACAGGGAACACTCACAGTTCCAACAGTGTGTAGAGAACAGAATGCAGCTGAACTGACAGTGTCTGTAGAGAGGGGATGAATGCAGTCTGGAACATCTTGGGCCCAAGCAGGTAGGTGTTCAGGGAAGTTGCAAGCCCTATGCTTTCCCTCCTCATCAGCAACCTTTCCCTGCTGCTAGTTCTGTCCCTACCAGGCGGGCTACTTGTTCCTACTCTACCAACTTGCATATTCCCCAAACCTTAGAGCCAGGGCATTAAATAAGCTCTGCCTGATCCAAGATGGCTGCTAAAGTCATATAGGGAGGCAGCATCCTATTGGAAAGCTTCCCTCGTAACCCAGGAAACCATATAGGAACTATGTTTCTTTTGACTTCCTCTCCAACTGCAGTGCCGCTGCAGAAGAGCACCACCTGCAGTGGCGAAAGTAGACTGCACCTGCCTACACGCATATGTATGGAAGTCTTCTAACCCCAAGGCTAGGTAACAGAGACACCCACAAACAGGGAAGGGAGGCTTTGGGCCCCCTCAGGACAAGAGCAAAGGAACAATTTCAAGGACAAAGATACACTATATTGCCAAAAGTATTGGGACACCTGCCTTTGCACGTGCATGAACTTTAATGATATCCCAGTCTTAGTCCGTAGGGTTCAATATTGAGTTGGCTCCACCCTTTGCAGCTATAACAGCTTCAACTCTTCTGGGAAGGCCGTCCACAAGGTTTAGGAGGGTGTCTATGGGATTGTTTGACCATTCTTCCAGAAGCGCATTTGTGAGGTCAGGCACTGATGTTGGACGAGAAGACCTGGCTCGCAGTCTCCACTCTAATTCATCCCAAAGGTGTTCTATGGGGTTGAGGTCATGGGGTTGTGCAGGCCAGTCACATTCCTCCCCCCAAACTCGCTCCTCCATGTCTTTATGGACCTTGCTTTGTGCACTGGTGCGCAGTCATGTTGGAACAGGAAGGGGCCATCCCCAAACTGTTCCCACAAAGTTGGGAGCATGAAATTGTCCAAAATGTCTTGGTATGCTGACGCCTTAAGAGTTCCCTTCACTGGAACTAAGGGGGCCAAACCCAACCCCTGAAAAACAACCCCACACCATAATCCTCTCTCCACCATACTTTACACTTGGCACAATGCAGTCAGGCAAGTACCGTTCTCCTGGCAACCGCCAAACCCAGACACGTCCATTGGATCGCCAGACAGAGAAGCCGTCACTCCAGAGAACACGTCTCCATTGCACTAGAGTCAAGTGGCAGCGTGCTTTACACCACTGCGTCTGGAGCTTTGCATTGCACTTGGTGATGTAAGGATTGCATGGAGCTGCTCGGCCATAGAAACCCATTCCATGAAGCTCTCTACATACTGTTGTTGGGCTAATCTGAAGGCCACACCAAGTTTGGAGGTCTGTAGCTGTTGACTCTGCAGACAGTTGGCGACTTCTGCACACTGTGAGCTTCAGCGCTGACCCCGCTCTGTCATTTTACGTGGCCTACCATTTTGTGGCTGAGTGGCTGTTGTTCCCAGTTGCTTCCACTTATTATAATACCACTAACAGGTGACCGTGAAATATTTAGTAGCAAGAAAATTTCACAGATGGACTTGCACAGGTGGCCACCTATCACAGTACCACACTTGAATTCACTGAGCTCCTGAGAGTGACCCATTCTTTCACAAATGTTTGTAGAAGCCGTCTCCCTGCCTAGGTGCTGATTTTATACACCTGTGGCCATGGAGGTGATTGGAACACCTGAACCCAATGACTTGGAGGGGTGTCCCAATACTTTTGGCAATATAGTGTAGATGATAATAGATATATCTCAGCCTCCTCGTTTAAACCTAAAAAGGCTTAAAGTGGTTGTAAAGGCAGAAGGTGCATTCTATACATTAAGATAAAAAGCCTTCTGTATGCAGCAGCCCCCCTCAGCCCCCCCAATACTTACCTGAGGTTCCTCTCTATCCAGAAATGTCTACGAGTGTCTCAGCTGCCCGAGACTCTCCCTCCTGATTGGCTGAGACACAGCAGTGGCGCCATTGGCTGCCGCTGCTGTCAATCAAAGTCAGCTAGCCAATCAGAAGAAAGATAGGGCAGGGCCGGGGCAGGGCCGGGGCGGGGCTCTGTGTCTGAATGGACACAGGGAGCTGTGACTCGGCTCAGGTGCCCCCATAGCGAGCTGCTTGCTGTGGGAGCCCCGAACAGGAAGGAGGGGCCAGGAGCGCCGGTGGAGGGACCAAGTAGAGGAGAAGCCAGGCTGCTCTGTGCAAATCCACTGCAACAGAGCAGATAAGTATGACATGTTTGTTATTTTTATAGGAAAAAAGGAGACTTTACTTTAATATCACTTTAATTATGTAGTAAATGATTGAGCTGTGATGCAAGGACATTTTTCATTGTATCCTGGTAGCCAGGCTTTTTCGGATACTCGGTTCACACCTTCTCAGCTCTACCATGAAATTCAGTATCTACAGACTAACTCTGCGTGTAATGGGATTTTCCACTCAATTTATAGATTTAACTAATCCTATTGACGCTTTTTCATAGATAACAAGATAAAGGTTTCATTTCAGATTTCATGTTGGTAGATTGATTCCCTTTGTTTTGTGTTTCCTCTCTTGGAGTCTAACTCGAACCAGGAATGTTGTAAATTATAGCAACAGAGAGTCCTTCCATGGCCCATGTTTCCCAAAAACTGTCGGTTACTGTAAAGTCTTACAGATCTGAACTCCAAATCCAAGATTTACATGGCTGTTCCAGACAGAAAAGGTTATCTGGGTCAGACATGGACAGAGACAGTCAACGGCATCCCTATGGATGCAGAGAATGCAAAAATATGGGCTGTTAGTGTGTACTTATCTGGGTCATGCCCATATTTGGTAAATGGTGTCATCTGGGAGACCTCCAACCCTAGGTTTAGATCATGCCCATATTTGGTAAATGGTGTCATCTGGGAGACCTCCAACCTTAGGTTTATACCAACTGTCATTGGCCAGACCTGTCATTCAGCAGGAGTGAAGTGATGGGACCACATGTGCATTGGAAGTCAGTAGATTTCTTTCTTTCGGTGGGCGTTGTAATTGACATGATTCCACGTGATGTGATTGATAGTGGATTTACTGTACATTGTGAGACTTTTTTTCTTTTCTTTTATTAACCACTTGCCCTCCAGAAAGGATTTACCCTCTTCATGACAAGCCCAATTTTTTCTTATTGGGCACTGTGCTAATTTCACTGACAATTGCGGGGTTATGCAACGCTGTACTCAAATTACATTTATATCATTTTTTCCCACAGATAGAGCTTTCTGATAGTGCTATTTGATTATCACTGAGCTTATTTTTTATTATATAAATTAAAAAAGACTGAAATAAAAAAAAAAAAAAAAAAAATATATATATATATATATATATATATATATATAGTATCTCACAAAAGTGAGTACACCCCTCACATTTGTGTAAATATTTTCTTCTATCTTTTCATGTGACAACACTGAAGAAATGACACCTTGCTACAATGTAGAGCAGTGAGTGTACAGCCAGGGGCGGAACTACCACCATAGCGACCCATGCAGGCGCTATGGGGCCCGCAGCCGAGTGGGGCCCAGTGAGGATGAGAGCACTCCTAGCCAGGGGAAGAGAGAGGAAAGGAAGAGGTGAGCTGTCCGTATCAGCAGAGAGCTGAATTGCCCGATGTAAGAGCTTTCATTAGAACTTCCAGTGTTCCCGGGGCTCACGTCACATAGCTCCACCTTTTGGCCCGGTGCCTTTGATAGACAGAACGCCGATCCAATGCGGGACATGTGACGTCATCAAAGGCGTCAGGCCAAGAGGTGGGGCTATGTGACGATGAGCCCCGGGAAGACGGGAAATTTAAATGAAAGCTATTACAGCGGGCAATCCCGCTCTCTGCTGATCCGGGTGGCTTGCCTCTTCCTCTGCATAGGTGGGGCTGTATGGGGCACAGGTCACGCTGTATGGGGCACAGGTCACGCTGCATGGGGCACAGGTCACGCTGCATGGGGCACAGGTCACGCTGCATGGGGCACAGGTCACGCTGTATGGGGCACAGGTCACGCTGCATGGGGCACAGGTCACGCTGCATGGGGCACAGGTCACGCTGCATGGGGCACAGGTCACGCTGTATGGGGCACAGGTCACGCTGCATGGGGCACAGGTCACGCTGCATGGGGCACAGGTCACGCTGCATGGGGCACAGGTCACGCTGTATGGGGCACAGGTCACGCTGTATGGGGCACAGGTCACCCTGTATGAGGCACAGGTCACCCTGTATGGGGCACAGGTAACGCTGTATGTGGCACAGGTCACGCTGCATTGACACTAGGGCAGCTGTGGGAGGGGCTGTTTGCAGGGGGGCCCCATACAACATTTTGCTATGGGGCCCTGCTATTTCTAGTTACGCCCCTGTGTACAGCTTGTATAACAGTGTAAATTTGCTGTCCCCTCAAAATAACTCAACACACAGCCATTAATGTCTTAACCGCTGGCAGCAAAAGTGAGTACACCCCTAAGTGAAAATGTCCTAATTGGGCCCAAAGTGTCAATATTTTGTGTGGCCACCATTATTTTCCAGCACTGCCTTAACCCTCTTGGGTATGGAGATCACCAGAGCTTCACAGGTTGTCACTGGAGTCCTCTTCCCCTCCTCCATGACAACATCACAGAGCTGGTGGATATTAGAGACCTTGCGCTCCTCCACCTTCTATTTGAGGATGTCCCACAGATGATCAATAGGGTTTAGGTCTGGAGACATGCTTGGCCAGTCCATCGCCTTTACCCTCAGCTTCTTTAGCAAGGCAGTGGTGGTCTTGGAGGTGTGTTTGAGGTGGTTATCATGTTGGAATACTGCCCTGCGGTCCAGTCTCTGAAGGGAGGGGATCATGCTCTGCTTCAGTAGGTCACAGTACATGTTTGCATTCATGGTCCCCTCAATGAACTGTAGCTCCCCAGTGCCGGCAGCACTCATGCAGCCCCAGACATTGTAGCAAAGTGTAATTTCTTCAGTGTTGTCACATGAAAAGATCGAATAAAATATTTACAAAACTGTGAGGGGTGTTTTCACTTTTGTGAGATACTGTATATACTGAAATTTTTATTTATTTATTTTTTATACTAGTGAGAGCGGGGATCAGCAACTTATAGGGGGACTGTGATAGTGCTGGACATAGAAAACTGGGCATAGTTTACAGCATACCTTACATTGCTGGAGACATGAGTATTCTGAAGGTATTTTTATCTTAGAAAGGCATATTTCGGCCGGGACTCCGCTTTAAATCAGGTTTGTTAGATAATTAAAGAAATTAGCACAAGTTGCCAATTACCACCAATAACTGGGAGGGATCTGAAAGTGTTCTCTAATTTTCATCAATGTTCTTTTTTCAAATTTCATTGAAGTTTTTTATTCTGTGCTTCAAAATATATGTAACTCATGAAATATGCTTCACAAAACTGCTCTTTTACTCCTATTTAGGTCATTTCAAATAGGACTAAGCAGTGACCTTGATATTTAGGAAATTGTAGGTTTTTCTCCAGTTTTGATCACACACACACGCCGGTCAGCCATGACATTGTGCTCACCCATCTACTATTGAGTAGGCCCCATCAAGGCATGGACTCCACTAGACCTCTGAAGGTACGCTGTGGTATCTGGAAACAAGCCGTTAGTAGCAGATCAGCCATAACCTTGTGCCCACCCATCTACTATTGAGTTGGCCCCATCAAGGCATGGACTCCACTAGACCTCTGAAGGTACGCTGTGGTATCTGGAAACAAGCCGTTAGTAGCAGATCAGCCATAACCTTGTGCCCACCCATCTACTATTGAGTTGGCCCCATCAAGGCATGGACTCCAATAGACCTCTGAAGGTACACTGTGGTATCAGGAAACAAGCTGTCAGTAGTAGATCCTTTAAAACTGTAGTAAACTTTTGGATAAAAAAAAAATTCCTCCTGCAAGGCAATATCATAATGTGCTAGTATGCAACACACGTTATGAAAGACTTACCTTAAAATGAAGCCCTCCAGTGGTGCGCTGTCACTGTTGCAGAGGCTTCTATCACCACCTGGTTTTCCTTCGGGGTTGACAGGAGTCTCAAGCATGGCACCCAGCTCTGAAGGAATGACACGGACATGCCGTTCCTTCAGAGCGCATGCACTGGTGACGTCACTGGCTTCTACATGCTAGAATATCTCCTAAATGGTGCACTTTTTACCTACAAGTAAGCTTTATTATAAGCGTACCTGTAGGTAAAAATCAAAAATGTGTGTTTACTACCACTTTAAGTCCTATAAGTTGAGAGGTGAGGCCTCCATAAATCGGATTTGTTTTTCCAGCAAATCCGACAGATGCTGGATTAGATTGCGATCTGAAGAATTTGGAAGCCAAGTCAACACTTCCAACTCATTGTTGTGTTCCTAAAGCTACTCTTGAACCATTTTTGCAGTGTGGCAGGGCCCATTATCCTGCCGAAAGAGGCCACTGCCATCAGGGAATTCCGTTTCCATGAAGAGGGTGTACTTGGTCCCCAGCAATGTTTAGGTAGATGGTTCGGGTCAAGTAACATCCACATGAATGGCAGGAGCCAAGGTTTCCCAGCAGAACATTGTCCAAAGCTTCAAACTGCCTCCACCGCCTTGTCTTCTTCCCGTAGAGCAGTGGTCATCAACCCTGTCCACTAACAGGCCAGGTTTTATATATTACCTTGGGGGAGATGCAGACTAGAATACTGCAATCACTGAGCAGCAAATGATATCACCTGTGATGGATTTCAGTTATCTTGCAAAGCTGGCCTGTTAGTGGGCCCTGAGGACAGGGTTGATGACCACTGCCGTAGAGCATTCTGGTGCCATCTCTCCCGGCCATCCACATGATGTAAAAGAAAACTTGATTCATCAGACCAGGCCACCTTCTTCCATTGCTCCGTGGTCCAGTTCTGGTGCTCACGTGCCCATTGTAGGTGCTTTTGGCTGTGGACACCATGGGCAACCTGACCGGTCTGCGGCTGCACAGCCCAATACACAACAAACTGCAATGCCTGTTTTTTTGCTTCTTTCAACTCGAAAACTTCAAGGGCAACATGTTTACTTGCTGCTTAATATATCCCAGCTACTTTCAGATACCGTTGTAACCAGATAATCAATGCTATTCTTTTCCTGTCAGGGATCTTAATGTGATGGATGATCTGTAATTGTATATATATATATACACACAGTATTGTCACCTTTTTCACACACCTGTCCACTGACACGTTCTCACACCTGTTCATTTCCATGTTCTCTCCTCCCATTGAACATACAATTTTAGTTCTTTTTTTGTTTACTTCTTAGGAGGAGAACATGTTATATTGTCCTTATTTAATTTTCTGGGGAAAATTCTATCTCTGCCAAAAGGCAGCATTACCAAATATTTCCCACAGTGCTTTGCTCCTCAGAACATGATCCATATATAAGGCTGGGCATTCACCATACAGGCAACGCAGCGCAGAGGAATCCCACAGGTGGGCTGGATATTTCTATATTTCTGTATTTCTATTTATTTTTCAATTTAAGCGATCGTTGTTACAAAACAACAAAACCAACACAAGGGATATTCATTTAATAAGTCCGGATCCAATGGCAGATTAACAAATTGGAATTGCTTGGATCTCTGGTATTTAGTATTTTTTTTTTTTTTGATCAAATATTTTCTTGTTTTATAGGAATGTATTGTTAAATTAGAAAAAATAATTTGTTCCTAAATATTGATATATTTACTTAAAGCAATATTATCAGTGGGAGGAATAGTGTCCCATCATTGGTATCAGTTGGAGGAATAGTGCCCCATCATTGGTATCAGTGGGAGGAATAGTGCCCCATCATTGGTATCAGTGGGAGGAATAGTGCCCCATCATTGGTATCAGTGGGAGGAATAGTGCCCCATCATTGGTGTCAGTGGGAGGAATAGTGCCCCATCATTGGTGTCAGTAGAGGAATAGTGCCCCATCATTGGTGTCAGTGGTAAGAATAGTGCCCCATCATTGGTATCAGTGAGAGGAATAATGCCCCATCATTTGGTATCAGTGGGAGGAATAGTGCCCCATCATTGGTGTCAGTGGGAGGAATAGTGCCAGATCATTGTTATCAGTGGGAGGAATAGTTCCCCATCATTGGTATCAGTGGAGGGAATAGTGCCCCATCATTGGTGTCAGTGGAGGGAATAGTGTCCCATCATTGGTATCAGTGGGAGGAATAGTTCCCCATCATTGGTATCAGTGGAGGGAATAGTGCCCCATCATTGGTATCAGTGAGAGGAATAGTGCCCCATCATTGGTGTCAGTGGGAGGAATAGTGCCCCATCATTGGTGTCAGTGGGAGGAATAGTGCCAGATCATTGTTATCAGTGGGAGGAATAGTTCCCCATCATTGGTATCAGTGGAGGGAATAGTGCCCCATCATTGGTGTCAGTGGAGGGAATAGTGTCCCATCATTGGTATCAGTGGGAGGAATAGTGCCCAATCATTGGTGTCAGTGGGAGGAATAGTGCCCCATCATTGGTGTCAGTGGGAGGAATAGTGCCAGATCATTGTTATCAGTGGGAGGAATAGTTCCCCATCATTGGTATCAGTGGAGGGAATAGTGCCCCATCATTGGTGTCAGTGGAGCGAATAGTGTCCCATCATTGGTATCAGTGGGAGGAATAGTTCCCCATCATTGGTATCAGTGGAGGGAATAGTGCCCCATCATTGGTGTCAGTGGAGGGAATAGTGTCCCATCATTGGTGTCAGTGGGAGGAATAGTGCCCCATCATTGGTGTCAGTGGGAGGAATAGTGCCCCATCATTGGTGTCAGTGGGAGGAATAGTGCCCCATCATTGGTGTAAGTGGGAGGAATAGTGCCCCATCATTGGTGTAAGTGGGAGGAATATTGCCCTAAGGGCCGTATAAAGGGCTACAGCTGGCCTAGAGCACAATTAAAATCCAGTATATACAAATTACGCATTCCTTTTATAAGTAATTTTTGTTATGCTTTTGAAAATAAGCAAACATGTTGAAATGGAAAGGAAGCATTAGAATGATTTCAGATAAATGGTTTTTGCCATGTATCATTTTCTTAGTTATATTTTGTATCCATATCTTTCTTCTGAGAAGCCGTATTGTCAATCATACAGAGTAAGTAAAACTTTAACAAGCAGGAAGTAAATATTATGTGAGGCCCAACCCAATGTCATCTCAGCTTCACCTTTATTGTTTTCCAGTGAAGTAATAAAGTTTATAGACCTGATTCCAGCTTGTAAATAGAAGGATGAGCTGAACTGCCCTGGGTTCAGCTTGGCATTGTTTGGCCATCTTTAAGGCGGAGTTCCCACTTAGGTGATCCCCGCAGAGGGTCTGGTGTGTCCCAGTTCTCCGTTTCAGGTGCGAATCGGGTCCAATTTTTTTTTGCCTGAATTCGGACCTGAAACAGACCAGAAGACACACAGGACCCCTTTCCAGTGCGGACGGGGGCCGCCCCGGAGGTGAGTGAACCGCCTCCATTGAGAGTCTCCTGTCATGGGAATTGGATGTGGGGAGACGGTACCGGGGTGAGGTCCGGAGCTGCGGGTATTACCCCGAGACAACCACCTGAGCAAAATCACCTACAGGTTTTGTGGGAAAGGGTTAAGCTACAAACAAGTACAATATGTAATTAGCAATGTGATTTAAGGTATATAGTAGGACACAAAACATATTTCTTAGTTTATTTTCGATATAAAGTATATACAGTGCCTTGAAAAAGTATTCATACCCCTTGAAATTTTCCACATTTTGTCATGTTACAACCAAAAACGTAAATGTATTTTATTGGGATTTTATGTGATAGACCAACACAAAGTGGCTCATAATTGTGAAGTGGAAGGAATAAATATGTGAAAAGTGTGTGTGTGTGTGTGGGGGGGGCATTTTGTATTCAGCCCCCTTTACTCCGATACCTCTAACTAAAATCTAATGGAACCAATTGCCTTCAGAAGTCACCTAATTAGTAAATAGAGTCCACCTGTGTGTCATTTAATCTCAGTATAAATGCAGCTGTTCTGTGAAGCCCTCCGAGGTTTGTTAGAGAGCCTTAGTAGTGAATAAACAGCAATGAAGGCCAAGGAACACACCAGACAGGTCAGGGATAAAGTTGTGGAGAAGTATAAAGCAGGGTTAGGTTCTGAAAAAATATCCCAAGCTTTGAACATCTCACGGAGCTCTGTTCAATCCATCATCGGAAAATGGAAAGAGTATGGCACAACTGCAAACCTACCAAGACATGGCCATCCACCTAAACTGACCGGCCGGGCAAGGAGAGCATTCATCAGAGAAGAGCCAAGAGGTCCATGGTAACTCTGGAGGAGCTGCAGAGATCCACAGCTCAGGTGGGAGAATCTGTCCACAGGACAACTATTAGTCGTGTTCTCCACAAATCTGCCCTTTATGGAAGAGTGACAAGAAGAAAGACATTGGTGAAAGAAAGTCATAAGAAGTCCTGTTTGTAGTTTGTGAGAAGCCATGTGGAGGACACAGCAAACATGTGGAAGAAGGTGATCTGGTCAGATGAGACCAAAATTCAACTTTATGGCCTAAAAGCAAAACTCTATGTGTGGGGGAGCTGCCACTCTCCAGTGGCGGCTGGTGCTCAAAATTTTTTGGGGGGGGCGCAAACAAACTGAAAAATTCTGAAAAGAAACTGACTTGATAAAAAATTTTACTTCTGACAAACAGACATAGCCACACATGCAAACAAAATATAGTGTAGCGCAACCAAAAAGCAATAAATCAAGTCCACATATTATAAAAATTCCACCGTTGTGCGACTTTCAGTGAAAGTTCTTAAAGTGGTTGTAAACACAAAAAAACGCAACAATAAATAAATTAAAAAAAATTAACTTACAAGACAAAGGCATAATGAGCTAGTATGCATAGCATACTAGCTCATTATGAAATACTCACCTTTAGATCGAAGCCCCCGCAGTGGTCCTCGTACACTGCTCCGGCCGGCGACATCGCTCCCGGAGTTATTTCCGGTTATCGCGGGTCTCCGGCGCTGTGATTGGCCAGAGCTGCAATGATGTCACGTCGGTAACGACACGTCAGCTGAAGCAACGGCAGGAACGAGGCCGTTGCGTCAGTGCGCATGTGTTCCGATGATGTCGGCACAGGTTGATACAGGGGATATCTAAACTGTGCAGGTTTAGGAGATATCCGGGGTAGCTACAGGTAAGTCTTATTATAGGCTCACCTGTAGTAAAAAGTGGATTGTAAGGGTTGACAACCATTTTAATATCCAGTGACTTCAGTGACCACCACCTCTGGCTGGAATGCCTGCTCACCTCCAAAAGTTGACCCCACTACAGGGTCTCACATGCCTGGTGTTATATCTCTCAGGATACCTCGCGAAAACAAATCCTCCTCTAAAGCCGTGTACACACCACCGGAATTTTCGACCAGACTGGTCTGACGGAACAAATACGTCGGACAATCCGACCGTGTGTGGGCTTCATCGGACCTTCAGCTGACTTTTTCTGTCAAAAATCAGACGGACTTAGAACATGTTTCAAATCTTTCCGATGGACTCGAGTCTGGTCGAAAAACCCGTTCGTCTGCATGCTAGTCCGACGGACAAAAAAGGACGCAAGGGCAGCCATTGGCTACTGGCTATCAACTTCCTTATTCTAGTCCCTTCGTATGTCATCGCGTTCAAACCAACGGACTTTGTGTGGGCAAGTCCGGTCGTAACTCCGTCGAAAGTCCGTCGGAAAGACTGTCGGACCTTTGAAGCTGAAAAGTCCGCTCGTATGTACGCGGCATTAGTGCCCCCCGGTTATCTCAGACCTCCTCCCTGGATCTCATTCAGTCATGTGTGGCCATATAATGACCAAGGCACTCAATAGTGCTCTCTGCTAATAACATTTATTTAAAACTCAGGGATAAAAATACTCACATAAAAATGCGTAAAACATGCATATCATCAACTTTGATGTAAACGGTGAAAAACGTCCTGAATGGAGGCACCTCACACCTGCACGCGTTACGCTCTCTGATGAGCTTCTTCAGCAGGTGGCTCTGTAGTGGGGACTACATTGGGAGAACCCGGGAGGAGGTCTGTGTTGTCCAAGAACACCAGGAGGAGGATTTGTTTTCCCGAGGTATCCTGAGAGATATAACACCAGGCGTGTGAGACTCTGTAGTGGGGTCAGCTTTGGCGGTAAGCAGGCATTCCAGATAGAGATGGTGGTCACTGAAGTCACTGGATATTAGGAACTGTCACTGAAAGTTGCACAACGGTGGAAGTTTTTTAGTATGTGGACTTAAATTATTGCTTTTTGGTTGTGATGCACTACATTTTGTTTGCAAGCATTTTATTGAGAGTCACATGTGGATACACTCCGGGAGGTGTTGGCAGCAATCACGTTAAGCCTATTAGTAGGCTAATACACAGAATATTTATTTTATTTTATTGATTCACATTATTTTTGTATTGCACTGATTATATCCTTTTCACATAGCCACACGTGGATTGACATTTGACTGGTCCCTGCTGCACTGGACACAATTTCGATCCATCTATGGCCGGCTTTAGAGCAGGGGTCCCCATTGGAAGATTTTCCCTCACCTCTTGTTCTGGTGTCTACTGTAATATTGTGATTTCTCTTTACTTTCTGTGGGCCAAACTGAAAGGACAAATCTTCCCAGCAGGAATGCAAAAAATTTCAACAAGTGTTATAATCTATTCCTACACCATTCAAATTCATAGGAAGTTTTCCTTTTTACACGCACTTCACATTTTGCTGGACATACTCTTTCAGGTTGCAACAGTGTGTTACATTTTGGTAAAAATATACCGTATTTATTGGTGTGTAACACGCAGCCCAATTTTAGGAGGGAAATTTAAGGAAAAAAACTTACATTTTAAATAAAGAACTTTATAGCAAAATTAGGGTCACCACTCATGGATGCACCCTGCTCAGTGCCCATCTGCAGCCATTAAATTGCCCAACAATGCACCCTGCTCAGTGCCCATCAGCAGAGTTTCCATTGCCCATTAATACAGCCTGCTCAGTGCCCATCAGCAGAGTTTCCATTGCCCATGAATGCACCCTGCACATTGCCCATCAGTAGACTTTCCATTGCCCATTAATGCAGCCTGCACAGTGCCCAACAGTAGCCTTTCCATTGCCCTTGAATGCACCCTGCTCAGTGCCCATCTGCAGCCATTAAATTGCCCAACAATGCACCCTGCTCAGTGCTGATGCAGCCATTAAATTGCCCAACAATGCACCCGGCTCAGGGCCCATCTGCAGCCATTAAATTGCCCAACAATGCACCCTGCTCAGTGCCCATCTGCAGCCATTAAATTGCCCAACAATGCACCCTGTTCAGTGCCCATCTGCAGCCTATACATTGCCCATCAATGCACCCTGCTCAGTGCCCATCTGCAGCCATTAAATTGCCCAACAATGCACCCTGTTCAGTGCCCATCTGCAGCCTATATATTGCCCATCAATGCACCCTGCTCAGTGCCCATTTGCAGCCTATATATTACCCATCAATGCACCCTGCTCAGTGCCCATCTGCAGCCATTAAATTGCCCAACAATGCACCCTGCTCAGTGCCCATCTTCAGCCATTAAATTGCCCAACAATGCACCCTGCTCAGTGCCCATCTGGAGCCATTAAATTGCCCAACAATGCAGCCTGTTCAGTGCCCATCTGCAGCCATTAAATTGCCCAGTGATGCACCCTGTTCAGTGCCCATCTGCAGAGTTTCCATTGCCCATGAATGCACCCTGCACATTGCCCATCAGTAGACTTTCCATTGCCCATTAATGCAGCCTGTTCAGTGCCCATCTGCAGCCATTAAGTTGCCCAACAATGTACCATGCTCAGTGCCCATCTGCAGCCATTAAATTGCCCAACAATGCACCATGCTCAGTGCCCATCTGCAGAGTTTCCATTGCCCATGAATGCACCCTGCACAGTGCCCAACAGTAGCCTTTCCATTGCCCATGAATGCAGCCTGTTCAGTGCCCATCTGCAGCCATTAAATTGCCCAACAATGCACCATGCTCAGTGCCCATCTGCAGCCATTAAATTGCCCAACAATGCACCATGCTCAGTGCCCATCTGCAGCCATTATATTGCCCAACAATGCACCATGCTCAGTGCCCATCTGCAGCCATTAAATTGCCCAACAATGCACCATGCTCAGTGCCCATCTGCAGCCATTAAGTTGCCCAACAATGCTCAGTGCCCATCTGCAGCCATTAAATTGCCCAACAATGCACAATGCTCAGTGCCCATCTGTAGCCATTAAATTGCCCAACAATGCACCATGCTCAGTGCCCATCTGCAGCCTCGCCAGTGTTGGATTATCCCTGCTGTCTCCGAGGAAAGAGGAGGAGCGAGCGCCGCTGAATTACACAGAGCCGCGATCTCCTGTGTACCCGACGCTCCGTCACTCACAGCCACGCCTCCTGGCCCTGCTCATATAATCGACAGAACAGTGGCCCAATGCGGGGCCAGGAGGCGTGGCTGTGAGTGACGGAGCGCCAGTTACACAGGAGATCTCGGCTCTGTGTAATTCAGCGGTGCTCGCTCCTCTTCCCTCAGAGACAGCAGGGATCGGTGTATAACACGCACCCACGATTTCCCCCTGATTTTAAGGGGAAAAAAGTGCGTGTTATACGCCGATAAATACGGTAATTTGCCAACTCAAAGAATAGTTGTAGCACCCTAAATTTGTTTTGCATTATGACCCCTTTCACAGCGGGCGGTTTTCAGGCGTTTTGAAGCTGGAAATGGCCTCTACTAAGTGCCTGAAAACCGTCTCCCATTCATTCAAGTGTGACTTTTCACACTGGGGGCGGTACGCTTGCGGAACGTTCCGGAAAAATCCAACAAGCAGCATCTTTGGGGCCCCTGCCCTTTGTAATGAATGGGCAGCGCTTCCGAAGTGCCTGAAAAGTGCTTGAAATCCTTCTTTGGGGTTAAAAGCGCCCCACTAGCGACAGAAAAGCGCCGCTTAAAAATCAGTAAAGCGCCACTTTGCTCAAACGTGGCCCCCGTTATGAAAGGGGTATTTCTTTGTATACAAAAAAATGATACATAATGGATAAGCGGAGAGTGCAAAATCTGGTGCAGCTGTACATGGGAGCCAATCAGCTTCTAACTTCAGCTTGTTCAGTTAAAGGGGTTGTAAACCCTCGCCGTTTTAAAAATTAAAACATTTTTTAATGCAGCAGCGCCCCCGAGCCCCTCTTTTACTTACCTGGGCCCCTGAAATTTGCGCGACGGGAACGAGCGCACCAGCTCCGGCCGGTGTCTCGTGTCCTGGTTGGATAGATTGATAGCAGCGCAGCCATTGGCTCCCGCTGCTGTTAATCAAATCCAATGACGCGGGCGCTGGCATTCGTGTCTGTGGACGCTGAATGCTGGACTCGGGAGCTCGCTCCCGCAAGGTACCCCCCCCTCGGGAGAGCGCTTCTTCTAGGGGGGTTATCTGATTCGGGGAGGAGCCGCGAGAGCCGCCGGGGGGACCCCAGAAGAGGAGGTTCGGGGCCACTCTGTGCAAAACGAGCCTCGCAGTGGAGGTAAGTATGATATGTTTGTTATTTTAAAAAAAACAAAAAACAATCCTTTACAATCACTTTAAGCTTTGACAAAAAAAAAAGACCTGGAAGCCGATTGGTTTCTATGCAGAGCTGCACCAGATTTGGCACTTTCCAGTTTTAGTAAATAAACCTCAATGAATAATAACACTTTATTTTATCTCTTTAATTAGATAACATCTCATAACTGATATTTTTCTTTTTCTTTTTTTTTTTTTACCCTACAAATTATCATGGCGTGGCAGGCCAGTGAGGCCACCAGTCTTGGAGGTTTCTGTGGATAAACATTTTATGATAATAGTGATTGATAACCCGGACATATCCTGCTTGGATTTGGATTAAGAATGTGCTTTTTATTTGCCTACAAGGTATTGTCTCGGGTCGGATCAAATACAGATCCTGCCCATAACCAACTCTGACGGTAGAATTTCTGGGCCTCCAGCCAATAACTACAGGAGCTTAATATGTGTTCTATTACAACACATTAGTTACTGTAGATGGTAATCATTCCAGGCCATCTAGAAAGAAGAATATTTACTTTATAAATAATTATAATCAGGTGTAACCAGTAAACCTTTGGCATCATCCCATTGCAGTAACACAGAAGCTAACATTCTACAATCTCTCAAATTTTTTGTCACGCCCAACCTCTCGTTTTTATAATGCTGACAGCATGGCGATATGATGCCAGGAGATCCTTTGTGATGTTTATTGCACTTCCATGTGCATACCTCCCAACATTTTGAGGATTGGGAATGAGGGACACCTACCAACAAACGTATATAGCCATGGGACACGCCCCCTGCCACACCCCCTTAAAGGAGAATTAACCCAAGAAAAAGGTTAATTAAATACACAAGGGTTTTTTTTTTTTTTTTACCACTTCTATTCCTTTATGAGAGAGAGTATAACCGCCCCGGGTGGGTCAGATCAAAGTAAAAGGCATCTCCTTCACTCTACAAGTCCAGGTGCTGGCAATGCTGTAGCAGTTAGACACCAAAGAAATCCTGGACAGCCGCACTCCAAAAATATTTCCCTTTATTCAATCAAGTGTCATCCAAAATACAGATCACAGCAGAGTGGAACAAAGCTTACGCGTTTCGCACTACGCAGAGTGCTTAGTCATAGCAAATGCAATAGCAAGCTGTGACTAAGCACTCGGTGCAGTGCGAAACGCGTAAGCTTTGTTCCACTCTGCTGTGACCTGTATTTTGGATGACGTTTTATTGAATAAAGGGAAATATTTTTGGAGTGCGGCTGTCCAGGATTTCTTTGATGTCTAACTTCTATTCCTTTATATCGGCTTTTAAAATGCACAAATGCAGCAATTTAGAATTTGGAAGAAAGGTTTAGCACCGAAAGATAAAAAGTGCATTTTAAATACAATTATACAGATCAGACCAAAATGAGGGACAAATGAGGAGGAAAGAGAGACAGGGGTACATTGCTCCAAATCAGGGACAGTCCCTCGAAATCCAGGACAGTTGGGAGCTATGAGAATGAGGGACACCTATTGGCAAACATATGTAGGCATAGGACACGCCCCCCCTGCCACTCCCCTTAAAGGGGAAATAATCATTTTTAAAAAAGGGTTAATTAAATCCACAAGTGCTCTTACCACCACTACTATTCCTTTATATTGGCTTTTGAAATTTACAAATGCAGAAATTTAGGTGAAAGGTTTAGCACTGGAAAACACTTTTTGAAAGATAAAAAGTGCATTTTATATACAACTATATCGATCAGACCAAAATGAGGGACAAATGAGGAGGAATGAGGGACAGGGGTACATTGCTCCAAATCAGGGACAGTCCCTCGAAATCCGGGACAGTTGGGAGCTATGCATGTGCATCTTACTGCTTAGGCTAGGCTGATTTCTCACCCTTCCCCCATTCAGCCATTCTCTTCTATATACCATTTATGGGAAACCAGTTAGGCCCCTTTCGCGCTACAATTGGTCCCGCCGGCCAGGCAGATGACAGGTTCACATCTTCTCCACTGTTCTCTATAGGAAAACAGACAGCGCCTGTCCATTTCCATCCAACTATCATCCGATCTGCCAGAGGGATGGGTTCATGAAAAACTGACAGGCGGACCCGACCAGTCCGTCGGTGTAAAAAGGGGCCATAGACTCCCCTCCTGGCAAAAGGTGTTTGGGACCTGGATGGGTCCAAGTGGACAAAGTAGGGGGGTATATTCAACCATGCTTCACCTCCTACTGAAGATTACAGATTTAAATAGTTAGTCAGGATGAAAAATAACAAAAGTCCATCAACCAGTAAAAATAAAATAAAAATACAATCCCATATACACAATCCTTCACCCTCAGTTGATCCAGAGGAAGGCGAAAAAAATCCCAAAGAAGCATGATCCAATTTGCTATTTTTGGGGGAAAAAAATTCCTTCCTGATCCCCCAAGAGGCAATCAGATTTTCCCTGGATCAACTTTACCTATAAATGTCAGTACCCAGTTATAATATGTACATTTAGGAAAGAATCCAGGACTATCTTTAAAGCAATCTACTGAGCTGGCCAGAACCACCTCTGGAGGGAGTCTATTCCACATTTTCACAGCTCTTACTGCGAAGAAACCTTTCCGTATTTGGAGATGAAATCTTTTTTCCTCCAGATGTAAAGAGTGCCCCCTTGTCCTCTGTGATGACCTTAAAGTGAATAACTCAACACCAAGTTCACTATATGGACCCCTTATGTATTTATACATGGAGATCATATCCCCCCCTTATGTATTTATACATGGAGATCATATCCCCCTTATGTATTTATACATGGAGATCATATCCCCCCTTATCTATTTATACATGGAGATCATATCCCCCCTTATGTATTTATACATGGTGATCATATCCCCCCTTATGTATTTATACATGGTGATCATATCCCCCCCTTATGTATTTATACATGGAGATCATATCCCCCTTATGTATTTATACATGGAGATCATATCCTCCGTATGTATTTATACATGGAGATCATATCCCCCTTATGTATTTATACATGGAGATCATACCCCCCTTATGTATTTATACATGGAGATTATATCCCCCTTATGTATTTATACATGGAGATCATATCCCCCCCTTATGTATTTATACATGGAGATCATATCCCCCCCTTATGTATTTATACATGGAGATCATATCCCCCCTTATGTATTTATACATGGAGATCATATCCCCCTTATGTATTTATACATGGAGATCATATCCCCCCTTATGTATTTATACATGTTGATCATATCCCCCCCTTATGTATTTATACATGGAGATCATATCCCCCTTATGTATTTATACATGGAGATTATATCCCCCTTATGTATTTATACATGTTGATCATATCCCCCCCTTATGTATTTATACATGGAGATCATATCCCCCTTATGTATTTATACATGGAGATCATATCCCCCCCTTATGTATTTATACATGGAGATCATATCCCCCCCTTATGTATTTATACATGGAGATCATATCCCCCCCTTATGTATTTATACATGGAGATCATATCCCCCTTATGTATTATACATGGAGATCATATCCCCCTTATGTATTTATACATGGAGATCATATCCCCCCCTTATGTATTTATACATGGAGATCATATCCTCCCCTTATGTATTTATACATGGAGATCATATCCCCCCTTATGTATTTATACATGGAGATCATATCCCCCCCTTATGTATTTATACATGGAGATCATATCCCCCCTTATCTATTTATACATGGAGATCATATCCCCCCTTATGTATTTATACATGGAGCTCATATCCCCCCTTATGTATTTATACATGGAGATCATATCATCCTTATGTATTTATACATGGAGATCATATCCCCCCCTTATGTATTTATACATGGAGATCATATCCCCCTTATGTATTTATACATGGAGATCATATCCCCCCTTATCTATTTATACATGGAGATCATATCCCCCCTTATGTATTTATACATGGTGATCATATCCCCCCTTATGTATTTATACATGGTGATCATATCCCCCCCTTATGTATTTATACATGGAGATCATATCCCCCTTATGTATTTATACATGGAGATCATATCCCCCTTATGTATTTATACATGGAGATCATATCCCCCTTATGTATTTATACATGGAGATCATACCCCCCTTATGTATTTATACATGGAGATTATATCCCCCTTATGTATTTATACATGGAGATCATATCCCCCCCTTATGTATTTATACATGGAGATCATATCCCCCCCTTATGTATTTATACATGGAGATCATATCCCCCCTTATGTATTTATACATGGAGATCATATCCCCCTTATGTATTTATACATGGAGATCATATCCCCCCTTATCTATTTATACATGGAGATCATATCCCCCCTTATGTATTTATACATGGTGATCATATCCCCCCTTATGTATTTATACATGGTGATCATATCCCCCCCTTATGTATTTATACATGGAGATCATATCCCCCTTATGTATTTATACATGGAGATCATATCCCCCTTATGTATTTATACATGGAGATCATATCCCCCTTATGTATTTATACATGGAGATCATACCCCCCTTATGTATTTATACATGGAGATTATATCCCCCTTATGTATTTATACATGGAGATCATATCCCCCCCTTATGTATTTATACATGGAGATCATATCCCCCCCTTATGTATTTATACATGGAGATCATATCCCCCCTTATGTATTTATACATGGAGATCATATCCCCCTTATGTATTTATACATGGAGATCATATCCCCCCTTATCTATTTATACATGGAGATCATATCCCCCCTTATGTATTTATACATGGAGATCATATCCCCCCCTTATGTATTTATACATGGAGATCATATCCCCCCCTTATGTATTTATACATGGAGATCATATCCCCCCTTATGTATTTATACATGGAGATCATATCCCCCCCCCTTATGTATTTATACATGGAGATCATATCCCCCCCCTTATGTATTTATACATGGAGATCATATCCCCCCTTATCTATTTATACATGGAGATCATATCCCCCCTTATGTATTTATACATGGAGATCATATCCCCCCTTATGTATTTATACATGGAGATCATATCCCCCTTATGTATTTATACATGGAGATCATACCCCCCCTTATGTATTTATACATGGAGATCATATCCCCCCCTTATGTATTTATACATGGAGATCATATCCCCCTTATGTATTTATACATGGAGATCATATCCCTCCCTTATGTATTTATACATGGAGATCATATCCCTCCCTTATGTATTTATACATGGAGATCATACCCCCCCTTATGTATTTATACATGGAGATCATATCCCCCCCTTATGTATTTATACATGGTGATCATATCCCCCCCTTATGTATTTATACATGGAGATCATACCCCCCCCCCTTATGTATTTATACATGGAGATCATATCCCCCCTTATGTATTTATACATGGAGATCATATCCCCCCTTATGTATTTATACATGGAGATCATATCCCCCCCTTATGTATTTATACATGGTGATCATATCCCCCCCCTTATGTATTTATACATGGAGATCATATCCCCCCTTATGTATTTATACATGGAGATCATATCCCCCCCCCCCTTATGTATTTATACATGGAGATCATATCCCCCCCTTATGTATTTATACATGGAGATCATATCCCCCCTTATGTATTTATACATGGAGATCATATCCCCCCTTATGTATTTATACATGGAGATCATATCCCCCCCCCCCTTATGTATTTATACATGGAGATCATATCCCCCCCTTATGTATTTATACATGGAGATCATATCCCCCCTTATGTATTTATACATGGAGATCATATCCTCCTTATGTATTTATACATGGTGATCATATCCCTCTCTTATGTATTTATACATGGAGATCATACCCCCCCCCTTATGTATTTATACATGGAGATCATATCCCCCCTTATGTATTTATACATGGAGATCATATCCCTCCCTTATGTATTTATACATGGAGATCATACCCCCCCTTATGTATTTATAAATGGAGATCATATCCCCCCTTATGTATTTATACATGGAGATCAAATCCCCCCTTATGTATTTATACATGGTGATCATATCCCCCCCTTATGTATTTATACATGGAGATCATATCCCCCCTTATGTATTTATACATGGAGATCATATCCCCCCTTATGTATTTATACATGGTGATCATATCCCCCCCTTATGTATTTATACATGGAGATCATATCCCCCCTTATGTATTTATACATGGAGATCATATCCCCCCTTATGTATTTATACATGGAGATCATATCCTCCTTATGTATTTATATATGGTGATCATATCCCCCCTTATGTATTTATACATGGTGATCATATCCCCCCCTTATGTATTTATACATGGAGATCATATCCCCCCTTATGTATTTATACATGGAGATCATATCCCCCTTATGTATTTATACATGGTGATCATATCCCCCCCTTATGTATTTATACATGGAGATCATATCCCCCTTATGTATTTATACATGGAGATCATATCCCCCCCCCCCCTTATGTATTTATACATGGAGATCATATCCCCCCTTATGTATTTATACATGGAGATCATATCCCCCCCTTATGTATTTATACATGGAGATCATATCCCCCTTATGTATTTATATATGGTGATCATATCCTCCCCCCCCCTTATGTATTTATACATGGAGATCATATCCCCCTTATGTATTTATATATGGTGATCATATCCTCCCCCCCCTTATGTATTTATACATGGAGATCATATCCCCCTTATGTATTTATATATGGTGATCATATCCTCCCCCCCCTTATGTATTTATACATGGAGATCATATCCCCCTTATGTATTTATATATGGTGATCATATCCTCCCCCCCTTATGTATTTATACATGGAGATCATATCCCCCTTATGTATTTATATATGGTGATCATATCCTCCCCCCCCTTATGTATTTATACATGGTGATCATATCCCCCTTATGTATTTATACATGGAGATCATATCCCCCCTTATGTATTTATACATGGAGATCATATCCTCCTTATGTATTTATATATGGTGATCATATCCCCCCTTATGTATTTATACATGGTGATCATATCCCCCCCTTATGTATTTATACATGGAGATCATATCCCCCCTTATGTATTTATACATGGAGATCATATCCTCCTTATGTATTTATATATGGTGATCATATCCCCCCTTATGTATTTATACATGGTGATCATATCCCCCCCTTATGTATTTATACATGGAGATCATATCCCCCTTATGTATTTATACATGGAGATCATATCCCCCTTATGTATTTATACATAGTGATCATATCCCCCCTTATGTATTTATACATGGAGATCATATCCCCCCCCCCTTATGTATTTATACATGGAGATCATATCCCCCCTTATGTATTTATACATGGAGATCATATCCCCCCCTTATGTATTTATACATGGAGATCATATCCCCCTTATGTATTTATATATGGTGATCATATCCTCCCCCCCCCCTTATGTATTTATACATGGAGATCATATCCCCCTTATGTATTTATATATGGTGATCATATCCCCCCCCCCTTATGTATTTATACATGGAGATCATATCCCCCTTATGTATTTATATATGGTGATCATATCCTCCCCCCCCTTATGTATTTATACATGGAGATCATATCCCCCTTATGTATTTATATATGGTGATCATATCCTCCCCCCCTTATGTATTTATACATGGAGATCATATCCCCCTTATGTATTTATATATGGTGATCATATCCTCCCCCCCCTTATGTATTTATACATGGTGATCATATCCCCCCCTTATGTATTTATACATGGAGATCATATCCCACCTTATGTATTTATACATGGAGATCATATCCCCCCTTATGTATTTATACATGGAGATCATTTCTCCAAGGGTCCCCCCCCCCAAAGTCCATACCAGACCCTTATCTGAGCACGCAACCTGGCAGGCCGCAGGAAAAGATAATATCCCCCCTTATGTATTTATACATGGTGATCATATCCCCCCTGAATCTCCTCTTCTCAGGAGAGAATAAATTCAGTTCCTCTAATCTTTCCTCATAGCTGAGCTCCTCCATGCCTCTTATCAGTTTGGTTGCTCTTCTCTGCATTTTCTCCAGTTCCCCGATATCCTTTTTGAGAACTGGAGCCCAAAACTGAACTGCATATTCCAGATGAGGACTTACTAATGATTTGTACAGATGGGCAAAATGATATCTCTCTCTCTGGAGTCCATACCTCTCTTAATACAAGAAAGGACTTTGCTTGCTTTGGAAACAGCAGCTTGGCATTGCATGTTATTATTGAGCTTATGATCTACCAAAACCCCCAGATCCTTCTCCACCATTGACTCTCCCAGATCCTTCTCCACCATGGATCCCCCCTGTTGTACTCCCCTTAGTATGTATGATGTATATTCTTAGCCCCCAAGTGCAGAACTTTACATTTATTAATATTAAACTTCACCTGCCACATAGTTTCCCAATTAGACAGAGCATTGAGGTCGGCTTGTAAATTGGAGACATCCTGTAAGAACGTTAATCCACTGCATAGCTTGGTGTCATCTGCAAAGACAGAAATGGTACTTTTAATCCCAGACCCGATATCATTTATAAAGATATCAGGGCCGATCCTAGGGTCACCGGCGCCTGGGTGCAGAAATATTTCTGGCGCCCCCACATGGGCGTGGTCATCTTACCAACTCCACCCCTTTACAAATGATTCTATGGCAACGGCTCAAATACAGAGCTGCTCCCCTAAGAAGTCTTTGTTACCCTGAAATCCTCACATGATCTCTTAACAATAAAGAAAATACAGGAAGAGAGAACACTAATGAGACCTGGAGGGGAGACTCTCTGATCCACACAGAGAGGGCTTCTGTTAGAAAGAGTCCCCAGACATAGCACAGGATACGGTCAAAGACTGCAGACATGATACAAGAGCTGGACAGAGACTGTAGACAGGGTACAGGAATTGGTCAGAGACTGCAGACATAGTACAGGAGATGGTCAGAGACTGCAGACATAGTACAGGAGATGAACAGAGACTGCAGACATAGTACAGGAGATGATCAGAGACTGCAGACATGGTACAGGAGATGATCAGAGACTGCAGACATAGTACAGGGGATGATCAGAGACTGCAGACATGGTACAGGATATAATCAGAGACTGCAGACATAGTACAGGAGATAATCAGAGACTGCAGACATAGTACAGGAGATGATCAGAGACTGCAGACATAGTACAGGAGATTATCAGAGACTGCAGACATAGTACAGGAGATGATCAGAGACTGCAGACGTGGTACAGGAGATGATCAGAGACTGCAGACATAGTACAGGGGATGATCAGAGACTGCAGACATAGTACAGGAGATGGTCAGAGACTGCAGACATAGTACAGGGGATGATCAGAGACTGCAGACATGATACAAGAGACAGTCAGAGACTGCAGACATGGTACAGGAGATGGTCAGAGACTGCAGACATGGTACAGGAGTTGGTCAGAGACTGCAGACATGATACAGGAGATGATCAGAGACTGCAGACATAGTACAGGAGATGATCAGAGACTGCAGACATAGTACAAGAGATGGTCAGAGACCACATACATGGTACAGGAGATGATCAGAGACTGCAGACATAGTACAAAAGATGATCAGAGACTGTAGACATAGTACAGGAGATGATCAGAGACTGTAGACATAGTACAGGAGATGATCAGAGACTGCAGACATGATACAAGAGACAGTCAGAGACTGCAGACATGGTACAGGAGATGGTCAGAGACTGCAGACATGGTACAGGAGTTGGTCAGAGACTGCAGACATGGTACAGGAGATGATCAGAGACTGCAGACATGGTACAGGAGAGGATCAGAGACTGCAGACATAGTACAGGAGATGATCAGAGACTGCAGACATGGTACAGGAGATGATCAGAGACTGTAAACATAGTACAGGGGATGATCAGAGACTGCAGACATGGTACAGGAGATGATCAGAGACTGCAGACATAGTACAAGAGATGGTCAGAGACCACATACATGGTACAGGAGATGATCAGAGACTGCAGACATAGTACAAAAGATGATCAGAGACTGTAGACATAGTACAGGAGATGATCAGAGACTGTAGACATAGTACAGGAGATGATCAGAGACTGCAGACATGATACAAGAGACAGTCAGAGACTGCAGACATGGTACAGGAGATGGTCAGAGACTGCAGACATGGTACAGGAGTTGGTCAGAGACTGCAGACATGGTACAGGAGATGATCAGAGACTGCAGACATGGTACAGGAGAGGATCAGAGACTGCAGACATAGTACAGGAGATGATCAGAGACTGCAGACATGGTACAGGAGATGATCAGAGACTGTAAACATAGTACAGGGGATGATCAGAGACTGCAGACATGATACAGGAGATGATCAGAGACTGCAGACATAGTACAAGAGATGGTCAGAGACCACATACATGGTACAGGAGATGATCAGAGACTGCAGACATAGTACAAAAGATGATCAGAGACTGTAGACATAGTACAGGAGATGATCAGAGACTGTAGACATAGTACAGGAGATGATCAGAGACTGCAGACATGATACAAGAGACAGTCAGAGACTGCAGACATGGTACAGGAGATGGTCAGAGACTGCAGACATGGTACAGGAGTTGGTCAGAGACTGCAGACATGGTACAGGAGATGATCAGAGACTGCAGACATGGTACAGGAGAGGATCAGAGACTGCAGACATAGTACAGGAGATGATCAGAGACTGCAGACATGGTACAGGAGATGATCAGAGACTGTAAACATAGTACAGGGGATGATCAGAGACTGCAGACATGGTACAGGAGATGATCAGAGACTGCAGACATAGTAGAGGAGATGGTCAGAGACTGTAGACATGATACAAGAGACAGTCAGAGACTGCAGACATGGTACAGGAGATGATCAGAGACTGTAGACATAGTACAGGAGATGATCAGAGACTGCAGACATGGTACAGGAGATGATCAGAGACTGCAGACATGGTACAGGAGATGATCAGAGACTGCAGATATGATACAAGAGAAGGTCAGAGACTGCAGACATGGTACAAGAGAAGGTCAGAGACTGCAGATATAATACAGGAGATGGTCAGAGACTGCAGACATACTACAGGAGATGATCAGAGACTGCAGACATAGTACAGGAGATGATCAGAGACTGCAGACATAGTACAGGAGATGATTAGAGACTGCAGACATGATACAGGAGATGGTCAGAGACTGTAGACATAGTACAGGAGATGATCAGAGACTGCAGACATGGTACAGGAGATGATCAGAGACTGCAGACATAGTAGAGGACATGGTCAGAGACTGTAGACATGATACAAGAGACAGTCAGAAACTGCAGACATGGTACAGGAGATGATCAGAGACTGTAGACATAGTACAGGAGATGATCAGAGACTGCAGACATGGTACAGGAGATGATCAGAGACTGCAGATATGGTACAGGAGATGATCAGAGACTGCAGATATGATACAAGAGAAGGTCAGAGACTGCAGACATGGTACAAGAGAAGGTCAGAGACTGCAGATATAATACAGGAGATGGTCAGAGACTGCAGACATACTACAGGAGATGATCAGAGACTGCAGACATAGTACAGGAGATGATCAGAGACTGCAGACATAGTACAGGAGATGATTAGAGACTGCAGACATGATACAGGAGATGATCAGAGACTGCAGACATGGTACAGGAGATGATCAGAGACTGCAGACATAGTACAGAAGATGATCAGAGACTGTAGACATAGTACAGGAGATGATCAGAGACTGTAGACATAGTACAGGAGATGATCAGAGACTGCAGACATGATACAAGAGACAGTCAGAGACTGCAGACATGGTACAGGAGATGGTCAGAGACTGCAGACATGGTACAGGAGTTGGTCAGAGACTGCAGACATGGTACAGGAGTTGATCAGAGACTGCAGACATGGTACAGGAGAGGATCAGAGACTGCAGACATAGTACAGGGGATGATCAGAGACTGCAGACATGGTACAGGAGATGATCAGAGACTGTAAACATAGTACAGGGGATGATCAGAGACTGCAGACATGGTACAGGAGATGATCAGAGACTGCAGACATAGTAGAGGACATGGTCAGAGACTGTAGACATGATACAAGAGACAGTCAGAGACTGCAGACATGGTACAGGAGATGGTCAGAGACTGCAGACATGATACAAGAGAAGGTCAGAGACTGCAGATATAATACAGGAGATGGTCAGAGACTGCAGACATAGTAGAGGACATGGTCAGAGACTGTAGACATGATACAAGAGACAGTCAGAGACTGCAGACATGGTACAGGAGATGACCAGAGACTGTAGACATAGTACAGGAGATGATCAGAGACTGCAGACATGGTATAGGAGATGATCAGAGACTGCAGATATGATACAAGAGAAGGTCAGAGACTGCAGACATGGTACAAGAGAAGGTCAGAGACTGCAGATATAATACAGGAGATGGTCAGAGACTGCAGACATGATACAAGAGAAGGTCAGAGACTGCAGATATAATACAGGAGATGGTCAGAGACTGCAGTTCCTATGGACATTAGTAGATAATGGCCGATTGGCCCTCTCACCTGACCCAGCGATGGTTCCTCTGATCAGGAGGCAGCTCACTCTGAATTGCCCGTGGTGACTCCGCTGGGTAGCACCCAGATCTGTATTCTGGCAATGACTCCATTCCTTTCTCCGCCAGGGATGGCACCAGGCTGTGTGGCTTTCCCTCTGGCTCCTGTATCTCTCTCTCTCCCATTCAGCTGAGCCTGCTGTGTGGACTGCAGTTTCCGTGTTACAGTGGGGCTGCCAGTCCTCGGGACTACATGTCCCACAATCCTCTTCTCCTTTTTCTATTCTATTTTTCCCTGGCTGATATGAAGGCGGGGGAAGAAACATAGTGGGAGGCTGTGCTGGCCAGCGCCGCTCACTAGTATAGCAGTGCACGTGCGGAGGAGAGGGAGAGGGAGGGGAAGGGGCGAAAGAAGAGCCTGCAGCTGCAGTGACGTCACTAGGGTTGGTGTCACCAGGTGCGGTATTACATGGTGTCACCCTCCTTCCACCAACTTTAGTCACCCCTCAGTACAGACCTCCCTCCACTAAGTATAGACCCCCACTAAGTATAAACCCCTCTCTCAGTACAGATCCCCCTTCATCAGTATAGACCCCCCCAGGACAAACCACCCCCACTCCATTAGTAGACCCCCACCAGGACAACCCCCCCTCCATTAGTACAGATCCCCCCAGGACAAAGCCCCCCTTCATTTGTACAGACCCCCCCAGGACAACCCCCCTCCATTAGTACAGACCCCCCCAGGACAACCCCCCTCCATTAGTACAGACCCCCAGGACAAACCCCCCCTCTATTAGTATAGACCCCCAGGACAAACCCCCCTCTATTAGTACAGACCCCCTAGGAGAACCCCCCTCCACTAGTACAGACCCCCACAGGACAAATCCCCCCTTCATTAGTACAGACCCCCCAGGACAAACCCCCCCTCCATTAGTACAGACCCCCCCAGGACAAACTCCCCCTCCATTAGTACAGACCCCCCAGGACAAACCCTCTCCATTACTACAGACCCCCCAGGAGAACCCCCCCTCCACTAGTACAGACCCCCACAGGACAAATCCCCCCTTCATTAGTACAGACCCCCCACCAGGACAAACCCCCCTCCATTAGTACAGACCCCCCACCAGGACAAACCCCCCTCCATTAGTACAGCCCCCCCCAGGACCCCCCCTCCATTAGTACAGACCCCCCGGACAAACACCCCCCTCCATTAGTACAGACCCCCCAGAACAACCCCCCTCCATTAGTACAGACCCCCCAGGACAAACCCCCCTTCCATTAGTACAGACCCCCAGGACAAATCCCTCCATTAGTACAGACCCCCCCAGGACAAATCTCCCATCCATTAGTACAGACCCCCCCAAGACAACTCCCCCTCCATTAGTACAGACCCCCCAGGACAACCCCCCCATTAGTACAGACCCCCAGGACAACCCCCCATTAGTACAGACCCCCAGGACAACCCCCCCATTAGTACAGACCCCCCAGGACAACCCCCCCATTAGTACAGACCCCCCAGGACAACCCCCCCATTAGTGCAGACCCTCCAGGACAACCCCCCATTAGTACAGACCCCCCAGGACAACCCCCCCATTAGTACAGACCCCCCAGGACAACCCCCCATTAGTACAGACCGCCCCCCCAGGACAACCCCCCATTAGTACAGACCGCCCCCCCCAGGACAACCCCCCCATTAGTACAGACCCCCGAGGACACCCCCCCATTAGTACAGACCCCCGAGGACAACCCCACATTAGTACAGACCGCCCCCCCAGGACAACCCCCCCATTAGTACAGACCGCCCCCCAGGACAACACCCCCATTAGTACAGACCGCCCCCCCAGGACAACCCCCCCATTAGTACAGGCCGCCCCCCAGGACAACCCCCCCATTAGTACAGACCGCCCCCCCAGGACAACCCCCCCATGACAACCCCCCCATTAGTACAGACCGCCCCCCCAGGACAACCCCACATTAGTACAGACCGCCCCCCCAGGACAACCCCCCATTAGTACAGACCGCCCCCCCAGGACAACCCCTACATTAGTACAGACCGCCCCCAGGACAACCCCCCCATTAGTACAGACCGCCCCCCCAGGACAACCCCCCCATTAGTACAGACCGCCTCCCCAGGACAACACCCCCATTAGTACAGACCGCCCCCCCAGGACAACCCCCCCATTAGTACAGACCGCCCCCCAGGACAACCCCCCCATTAGTACAGACCGCCCCCCCAGGACAACCCCCCCATTAGTACAGGCCGCCCCCCAGGACAACCCCCCCATTAGTACAGACCGCCCCCCCAGGACAACCCCCCCATGACAACCCCCCCATTAGTACAGACCGCCCCCCCAGGACAACCCCACATTAGTACAGACCGCCCCCCCAGGACAACCCCCCCATTAGTACAGACCGCCCCCCCAGGACAACCCCTACATTAGTACAGACCGCCCCCAGGACAACCCCCCCATTAGTACAGACCGCCCCCCCAGGACAACCCCCCCATTAGTACAGACCGCCTCCCCAGGACAACACCCCCATTAGTACAGACCGCCCCCCCAGGACAACCCCCCCATTAGTACAGACCGCCCCCCAGGACAACCCCCCCATTAGTACAGACCGCCCCCCCAGGACAACCCCCCCATTAGCACAGACCGCCCCCCCAGGACAACCCCCCCATTAGCACAGACCGCCCCCCCAGGACAACCCCCCCATTAGCACAGACCGCCCCCCCAGGACAACCCCCCCATTAGCACAGACCGCCCCCCCAGGACAACCCCCCCATTAGCACAGACCGCCCCCCCAGGACAACCCCCCCATTAGCACAGACCGCCCCCCCAGGACAACCCCCCCATGACAACCCCCCCATTAGCACAGACCGCCCCAGGGACAAACCTCCCTCTATCAGTACAGACACATTAACACCCGGGCAGCAGCTAGAGAGGACACTGTGCAGCCGTGAACAGATCGAGACAGGCTGCAGGCATCAGCTTAGGCGGGAGTGAGAGACAGCGGATGAGAGAGAGAACCTGTGTCAGGCTGCAGGCACGGGCCGCCCCCCCTCCCCACTCCCCCCTCCCCCCAGCGAAGTCACTGCGCGGCTGGTCTCTCTCAACACAGAGACCAGCCGCTCCGATCTCCGGCGGCTGCTCTCCTCTGACAGGAGGAGGAGGAGGGAGGGGGGACAGGCTCTAGCAATGCAAAGCACAGCGGCGCCGGCGCGGCCGCTCTGCGGCGGTGAGCTGCTGCGGACAGAGCTACTTCTGGACACGGAGGGGAGGAGGAGGAGGGAAGGGAGCACCCTGGCGCTTCAGCGCCCCCACCTCTCTGGCGCCTGGGTGCACTGCACCCCGTGCACCCGCCTGGGACCGGCCCTGAAAGATATTAAAAAGTAAGGGTCCCAACACTGAACCTTGGGGTACACCACTGATAACCTTAGACCATTCAGAGTAATAACCACTACTCTCTGAATTTGTTTTTTTAGCCAGTTTTATATCAATTATCCAGATTGAATGACCAATCTGCTAGCTTTGATCTGATCTGGGATGCCTTTAATGCCACTGTGAGGGGGATTTATTTCAGATATTAAAGCAATTAGGTCTAAGTGAAATCTATAAAGAAAGCACTTAGGTCTAAAGAACTCTATATATAGATCCCCGTGGATTATTTAGTATATGTAAAAACACATGTGTTCGCTGCCCTATGATTCGGAAGTGCCACTGCTACTTTGCACATTCCCTTGCGGCAATCGTCTTTTGTTAATTGATAAAAATAAATGATCAACACTTCTATTTCTGAAAGCTTTCTTGGTCTACCGCATTTTTCATACCTGCCTTAAACTTTTGCATGGTACTGTATATATAATTTATAGTGTTTTCTTTGTTTTTCAGGAAGGTTCAGTGCAACCAAAATCCAGGAGGAAGAAAGATGAAAGCCTTGCTCTTTCTGTGTGTGAGCGCAGCCCTCGTCCATGTGGCCATCTTATACGATGGTTACCTTAAACTGAAAGTTAACAATCATTACCCACCTCTGAATCCCCAAGACTATATATATATGATTGTAGCTTTCAATACAGGAGTCCTGGAGGGCCTGTATGATGCTCTTGAAGATCCTGACAGCAGCGTGCGCCCCGCCCAAGACGTAACCATATTCATCGACAAAAAATGGCACCCTCAAAACCCCAATCTTCCAACGGTGTCCAAAGATTTTTCCTCCCCCGAGGCGGCCATGAGCAGTGTGAACGCCTTCGTGAAAGAGAAAACCAGTGGAAAAATTGACAAATTAGTGACGAATCTTAATGAGTACACAGTGACAGCTATTGTCAACACCAACAGTAAGCATGGAGGGCAGTGCTAGTTTGATATGTTCTAGGTGTAAGCCATTCGTATGTTTATGATTGTGTTTGAATGTCAGCTCCACACAAAGCTGGTATTCCAAATTCAACTAGGAGTTAGTAAACGGAATGCCATCCAACGGTGAGATTTCCTCTCTGCCTTGTCCCACAAGGCCATAATGGTCTTCAAACTTTCTAAGCAAAAGGGACAGTTTACTGTCTCTCAGACTTTAGAGGGGCCGCACTGTGGCCATTGGTAGAAAATGCCTTGGGCTTGGTAGTCAGTGGGGGTAAAAAATATAATACATATGACCTGTGGTCAATAGGAGGAGAATAGTGCCCCATCATTGATATTAGTGGGAGGAATAGTTCCCCATCATAGGTGTCAGGGGGAGGAATAGTGCCTCATTATTGGCGTCAGTAAAAAGAATAGTGCCCCATTATTGGTATCAGTGGAAGGAATAGTGCCCCATCATTGGTGTCAGTGGAAGGAATACTGTCCCATCATTGGTAAAAGTGGGAGGAATAATGTTCCATCACTGGTAATGGTGGGAGGATCAATGTCCAAATGTTGGTGTCAGTGGAAGGAATGGAGACCCATCATTAGTGTTAGTAGGAGAAATAGTTCCCTATCATTGGTGTCAGTGGCAAGAATAATGTCCCCTCATTGTTATCAGTGGGAGCGATAGTGCCCCTATCATTGGTATTAGTGGGAGCAATAGTGCCCCTATCAATGGTGTCAGTGGCAGGAATAATGTTTCATAATTGGGATCAGTAGGAGGAATAGGAGCCCATTATTGGTGTCAGTGGAAATAATGCTGTCCCATTATTGGTGTCAGTTGGAGAATTAGTGCCCCATCATTTGTGCCAGTGGGAGGAATGGTGCCCCAAGGCAAAGACAAATAAAGGGCCATATTTTGGCCCACGGGCCACAGTTTGGAGACCACTGGTCTAACCCTTGAACCTTATGGAGTAAGGGTGGTGGAGTGCTAGACTCCAAGATTATTGGAGATTTTCAATAAATCAAAAGGTTGTCAACATATGGAAGCTCTCTAATGCCCTGTAGGAACTCAAAGGATCTTGGGAAAATCACCAAGTCTTGGACGGTTACATAGGATATAATTATATTTTGTTACAATATAAAAGTATGAAGGGAGGAAAAGAAAAATGGAGTAATGATAGAAAAAGGGGGGGGGGAGGAAGGAAGGAAGGAAGGAAGGAAGGAAGGAAGGAAGGAAGGAAGGAAGGAAGGAAGGAAGGAAGGAAGGAAGGAAGGAAGTCAGGGAGAAAGGAGGGAAGAGAAGAAGGAAGTCAGGGAGGAAGGAAGGAAGAGAGGAAGGAAGTCAGGGAGGAAGGAAGGAAGAGAAGAAGGAAGTCAGGGAGGAAGGAAGTAAGAGAAGAAGGAAGTCAGGGAGGAAGGAAGGAAGAATACAGTATTAATATATAAGACAGTGTATAATATTTGCAGTATTTTATTCATTAATATGTGTTCATTTAATTATTCTCCTCCCTACAGACGCCTTGAAAGTGCCATCTGCAGGTGGAAGTGGCTGGACAAAACAATTGAATGGACAGTACAAGATGGTGGAGAATAAAGCCCTGGGGGTCACTGTCATTGAAATACCATACAGTCGCTATTTATCCATTCTTCTTGCTATACCTTCTCCAGGAAAAGAAGAAGAAGTGGGCAAGAGCCTCACCTCACCAACCATCGAGGCTCTGAGGAAGTCTATGACTCTCCAGTAAGCCATATGTTTAAATTATATTTAAGCCATCAAAATGACATCCCTCTACAAGCAGACAGACAAGTCTGATAATCTGATGACTGAAGTTATATTAAGAGTAAATCTGCCGATTTTCTAAAAAAAATTCTGGCGCCTCTTTCAACTTGGTGTATCTTTGCTTGCCAAGCTTAATCCAGGTTTATGAGATAGGCATGTCGAATATTGTCCAAACTAAGCAAAATAGCTTGAAATCAACCTGGTTATTTCAGATACACACCACTCCAAGGCATGCAGGAAATAAACAGACTGAACATTTTGCTGGGGGAAAATATGGAAATGTAAAGGTGACCACTACTTTGACCCTATGTATAAACACAGTAAGGCCATAATTTCACCCAAAGCCCTGCACCCACTCTCACAGCTGTTTATCTGATTTTCTTCCTACTTTTCTCCTGGCATCTTCCAGCTGGTCACATGACTTTGTGGTCTTCTTCTTCTTGTAGAGGTGTTGAGCAGCCCCACAAACTTCAGAGGGTGGTGCTGACATTATGACATGTCCATGACAGTGGGGTTCACAGGAAGTGGGTGGAAAAATAAAAAGCTGGAGATCTACTTTATCACTCACCTCCTGCACATATGGTGCTCACCTTTCTTACACTGCCCTGTTTTATTTTATTCCGAGTTGATAACAGGTAGCCTTGTGTTAAGTCCTCAAGAGGACCTCAATAAAAAAAATGGAGTGGACAACTAGATGGCAAATTAAGTTTAACCTTGAAAAATGTAAAGTAATATACTTGGGAGTTAAAAATATAAATGCAAGTTACTTACTAAGTGGGGATGCTCTGGGGGAATCCAGGACAGAGAAAGATCTGGGGGTCCTAGTAGATGACAGGCTCAGCAATAGCATGAAATGTCAAGATGCAGCAAGCAAAGCCAACAGAATATTGCCATGCATTAAAAAAGGGATTTACTTCAGAGATAAAATGATAATTATCCCACTCTACAAGACTCTGGTCCGGGCAAGTCTGGTGTATTCCATCCAGTTCTGGTCACCAGTCCTCAGAAAGGATGTGCTGGAACTGGGGATAGTTCAGAGAAGAGCAACAAAATTAATATGGATGCTGGAGGACCTCAAATACGAGGAACGAATACAAGCACTAAATTAATTTTCCCTGGAGAAGAGACGCCTGAGAGGAGATACCATAGCGATATACAAATATCTCAATGGTGATCCCAGCGTAGGGAGGAGACTATTCAGTCTCAATGAGAGGACACGGGGTCACACAATGAGATTGGAGGAGAAGCAGTTTAACCTTAAGCTGTGTAGGGGGTTTTTCACTGTGAGGACAATCATTGGTATCTACAGGAAGTATGGATAGTTTCAAAAGACTCTTGGATGTGCATCTTAGCGAACACAGTATACAGGGATATGGGAAATGATTATCTACACAAACACACACCCATACAGGCTGAACTGGATGGACTATTGTCTTTATTCAACCTTACCAACTATGTAGCTATGTAAGTCCAAGTCACTCTGGTTGAAATTAACACAGGACCTGAGACAATCCCTTCATCCTCCCATGACAGCCTGGCGATTGGCTGCTCAGGAATCCAGACTTTTATTGTTAAAGGAAAGGTCACATACTGAAAGTTTTGGGTAATTCTCTTCACTATAGAGCAGTAGAAGATCAAAGAAAAGGTGAGTATATGCCGGGGTGGTTGATTGGAAGATATCCATAAAAGCAAACTGGTGGCTTTAGAATTAGTTAAGTTCATAATGTTGTTTCGTCAAATTCGTTATGTTCGTTTTTGGAATTTGCTTTGTATATTCCGATTTCTTTCATATATTCTTTATTTTCAAATCAAATTCAAAAATGAATTTGAAAATGAATTTGAATTCGAAATGGAAAGTTATTGCAATAATTACAGTAAGGTATAAAAGTGAAGTAAGATGATGATTCCTACTTAGGCTGCTGAATAGAATATAAAAGAATATGACGGAAAATAAAGGAATAGAATAGAATAGAAAATATTCTATTCTTTTCTATTCTATTATTTTATTCTCTTTTCTATTGTATTCTGTTTTAATCTATTCTATAAATCAACCTAAGTGGAAATCATCATTGTATTTCACTTTTATACTTTACTGTATTTATTGCCATGTGATCAAACTTGTAAACAGCACTTGCATGTGACTGAATCAGCATAAAAATAAAATTTAAGAATCCAAAAAGAAATGAAAGTCCAAAGAGTTCCAGTAAAAAATACTCAGTCCCAACCAAATGCAGTGATATCCAAGATAGGAAAATCTATTGACATGTGAAATAGTCCCGTGCTGTATCTGCAGCAGTAAAAATCACTCGGTGTCACCAAGCCACCACATGTGAAGTAAAGGTCCTTACTCACCTTTCTCCCTCCACTCCCTACTGGACAGCCCCCCCCATCACTTCGGGACCCAATCATGTAAGTGAATAACCCCTATTCATATAATCCCCTTATTCACTCCGCCTCACTGCCCACCCCCGTCATGCTGGCCCTCCTCCCAGTTTCACTTTTGCTCCGGGCCATATAGTTTACTATTGTGATTTGGAAAGCTGCATACATCCTAATCTTCGAATAACAAAAATTTTGATTTGCAACAAAACGATTTGCACATGGCTAGTGGCCTCTTTTGCTCAAGCACCCCTGAAAGTGGTGACACTGAATACTAGGGAATGGCACAGTTACCAAGCAGATCTCACACAATGAACAATGTCAACGGGCAATCAATAGCGTTGCAGAATCAGCAGGCAGAAGTTTAATCGGTGCCAGGGCCTGTTGTCAGAATCAGAAGAGCAGAAGTCCAAGAGAGGTCAGGGTAAGAAATCCAAGCGATTAGGTAAAATGGATCAGTAGGAGGGGAGCAGGATTACAGGTCAGGTTACAGGTCATGGGGTTATGAATTATACAGCTGGAGACCACCTTTAGAAACGAGCATTGAAAAGAGCTTGGGTGTGGATACAGATGCGTGCCCGAAAGTGGCCTTCTGTGCAGGACAATGGGCCAGCACATGTGCATGGTCTTGTGTTTAGCCAGATGATGGAGTTGAGGCTTAGCTTTGTCTCAGGAGCTCAATTGGCTTCAGAAATACTCTGGACTGTCCCCCGATCCTATCCTTTAGTCAACGGTCTGGGCCCAATGGGACCCTTCTGAAAAATGTGGATGACACCATACTAAACCCTGTCGGCATTCCTCTAACCAGCCACAAGTGTTTTTCTGGTTGCTTCTGTGGATGGGCCAGCTATCTAGGCTGCAAACCTGAAGGGTTCCTGAACAGCTGGCACAACGGCCAATGAAAAATATATGCACAGCGATAAAAAATACCACCATAAGGCTGGAAAATTGATACACAAAGAGTAACATAGCTCAGAGTTTCTTTTAATGCTAATCGCATGACCCATTTAATCATATGGCCCCTTGATGAAGAGCGCAATCCAACAATTACACCTCCGATTCACCTTCTTAGCAAAGGTCACCATGACAAAATGCCTAGATTTGTGGTTGGGTTGTATGTACTGTATTTGAATATTTTTTTTTTTTCAAATGTAATAAAACATTACTATTACAAATTTATAATCTCATCGATAAAAATGTCTTATTCACAGGCAAGTACGGAAGGAGGTTCCCAGAGCCACAATTTATGCTGCGTCCTTCGTGGCTGTGGACGTAGTTCCTTTGGATGATGAGGAACTTATCAGAACTAGGGTAACATTTTTCATTTTATTGTTAAGATTGTTTCATATTTGAGATAGGCAAGCAATGGAAAGTCTGCTCCTATTACAATGTTGCTTTGTAAATCTACCCAAAGAGGACAGGAAGTGATTATAGGTCCCTAAGGTAACAGGAAGTGAGGAGAAATCTATCGAGAACAGGTGGTGCGAGTAAATCTCTACAGGAAGTTAGAGGAACATCTACTCAGTGAGGGCAGGTAGTGAGGGCAAATCTATCCATGGGGGAAGGGAGGAGGAAGTAAGGGAAAAATGTACGTGGTGAAAACAGGAAAAAGGGGGCATCTCTAAACGGGGGGACAGGAAGTGAGGGTAAATCTCTACTGGGGGCAGGAAGTGGGAGTAAATCCACCCAGTGAGGACAGATAGTGAGGGGAAATCTCACTAGCGAGGAGAGGAAGTGAGGAGAACTCTCCACCTGGTGGAAGGGACAGGAAGTGAGGGAGAATTGTATCCAGTGAAAAACAGGAAGTGAGCGGACATCTCTGAATGGGGACAGGAAGTGAAAATAAATCTACTCAGTGAGGACAGAATGTGAGGGTAAATCTCCACCGGGGAGAAGCAGGAAGTGAAAGTAATTCCATTCTGAGGGTAAAACTACTGGGCAAAAATAGGATTTACTGTAAGCGTAAATCTCATTAAGGAGTAAAGGTTGTTAGGGGAAATCTACCCAGTGCAAACAGGAAGTGAGGGGAAATCTACCCAGTGCAAACAGGAAGTGAGGGGCAAAATCTCCTCAGCATGGACTCAGCAATAAAAAATTGACAAAGGGTCTTCCCCGCTCTAACAGAGATAGTAATTGGATGCTTCTGAATGTTTCAGCTACAGACCAGATGTGAATTTTAGAGTAGCTTTGGTTTTATTATTTGTATTGTTATAAATCATTAGCCTGTAATACTGCCTTATTACACGCTTTATTTTGCATCTACAGTACGGCTATAAAGTGGCAGCACAGTTCCCATAGATGGAGGATATACCACTCAGAGGTCAGGACTACTCCATATGCCAGGAACTTAATAAAATCCTCTACACGGCACTGTGCAATATTCACCTTAAATAAAGATTTATCTCACATGACTCTGTTGTCCTCATTGTCTTTTATGTGACTAAAACCACATCATAACAAAAAAAAAATCAATAAATGATGTATTCCATGCAGTTACTATGAGATTTCTTTTCTGTATTCTGCAAAAAACCTGGTTGATCCCGCTGCTCTCTATCTCCCCCTTCTGTCCATGCCCCCATGTCAGCTAGGAATTTTGCACCTGTGGTGGAAACTCCGCACATGCTCAGTTTTCAGAGAGTTTCTATGCTGAGCATTTCCTCCCTATCCCTGAGCAGCCCATGTGATTATAGAGTCACACATGTGGGCGTATACACAGTAGTAAAGGACAGCCCACTCCCTACCTCCTCCTCCTCCATGCCCACTAACCAGCTAAACACAATGGGGGGGGGTATATTACATGTAGATTGATGGAGGCTTCACCTCCCTGTTATTTTAAGACACAAGCTGGAAGGGTGTGACACAGCCTATGACTGGCAAAAATCTGCCCACACCATGTTATTTTCAAAAAATAATAAAGATTTAATTTCAAAGATATATTTGTATGCCAATTAAAAGAATGTACTGATATTAATTATGAATTGTTTATTTTTACTCTGTATTCCAAAGGCTGTTTTTTTTTATATTAAACATGTGACCAGCAGCAGAGGATTGGAAGCAGTATTGGAGTATTAGGTATTGGAATTTCCTTTCAAATTTGCCTGTTAGTGAACATAACGAATATAAATTTCTCTGAAGTTACGAATTATCCGGAATAATGAATGCTGTATCTAAACAAATGGAACGGAATGAATTAATAATAAAAAATAATAATAAAAACTTATTATTATTATTATTATTGTTATTTATTATTATTGGGTTACGTTTCATTTGTTTAGATGCGGCATTCGTTATTTTGGATAATTCGTAACTTCGGAGAAATTCCAGTTCCTATAATTTAATAGTTATTATTAGTTAGTTAGTTATTACTTAGAATTTTTGGATTTCGTTCTTTCGAATCGTCAGATTTTTTTCTTATTTTTGGATTTTCAAATTTATGAATTTTCCATTTTACGAAATTACAAATTTTTGAATTTATGAATTTACTAATTTACGAGTTGTGATCATGACGAATGACCCAAAAAACGAAAAAAACAAAAAACAAACAAAAAATACTAATGAAACGAAAACGAACACATTTTTTGGCAGTGCGCATGTCTAGTGTTGGTCGCTCCGGCCTCCCGGTGGGACAGGAGATATCTGGTGATACAGCTGAGTGGCTGCTTAGCCACATCGGTTGTTATTACAAAAGAACCGACTGGTGCAGTGGGGGATATAAATGGTACGGTGGGAGATATAAATGGTGCAGTGGGGGATATAAATGGTGCGGTGGGGGATATAAATGGTGTGGTGGGGGATATAAATGGTACGGTGGGGGATATAAATGGTATGATGGAGGATATAAATGGTGTGGTGGGGGATATAAATGGTGCAGTGGGGGATATAAATGATACGGTGGGGGATATAAATGGTATGATGGAGGATATAAATGGTGTGGTGGGGGATATAAATGGTGTGGTGGGGGATATAAATGGTGAGGTGGGGGATATAAAAAGTATGGTGGGGGCTATATATGGTACGGTGGGGGATATAAATGGTGCAGTGGGGGATATAAATGGTGCGGTGGGGGATATAAATGGTGTGGTGGGGGATATAAATGGTGCGGTGGGGGATATAAATGGTGCGGTGGGGGATATAAATGGTGCGGTGGGGGATATAAATGGTGCAGTGGGGGATATAAATAGTATGGTGGGGGCTATATATGGTACGGTGGGGGATATAAATGGTGTGGTGGGGGATATAAATGGTATGATGGAGGATATAAATGGTGTGGTGGGGGATATAAATAGTATGGTGGGGGCTATATATGGTACGGTGGGGGATATAAATGGTGTGGTGGGGGATATAAATGGTGCGGTGGGGGATATAAATGGTGTGGTGGGGGATATAAATGGTACAGTGGGAGATATAAATGGTGCGGTGGGAGATATAAATGGTGTGGTGGGGGATATAAATGGTGCGGTGGGGGATATAAATGGTGTGGTGGGGGATATAAATGGTGTGGTGGGGGATATAAATGGTGCGGTGGGGGATATAAATGGTATGGTGGGGGATATAAATGGTACAGTGGGAGATATAAATGGTGCAGTGGGGGATATAAATGGTGCGGTGGGGGATATAAATGGTATGATGGGGGATATAAATGGTACGGTGGGGGATATAAATGGTGCGGTTGGGGATATAAATGGTGTGGTGGGGGATATAAATGGTGCAGTGGGGGATATATATGGTGTGGTGGGGGATATAAATGGTACGGTGGGGGATATAAATGGTATGATGGGGGATATAAATGGTACGGTGGGGGATATAAATGGTGCGGTTGGGGATATAAATGGTGTGGTGGGGGATATAAATGGTGCAGTGGGAGATATAAATGGTGTGGTGGGGGATATAAATGGTACGGTGGGGGATATAAATGGTATGATGGGGGATATAAATGGTACGGTGGGGGATATAAATGGTGCGGTTGGGGATATAAATGGTGTGGTGGGGGATATAAATGGTGCAGTGGGGGATATATATGGTGTGGTGGGGGATATAAATGGTGCGGTGGGGGATATAAATGATATGGTGGGAAATATAAATGGTACGTTGGGGGATATAAATGGTGCGGTGGGGGATATAAATGGTGCGGTGGGGGATATAAATGGTATGATGGGGGATATAAATGGTATGATGGGGGATATAAATGGTGCGGTTGGGGATATAAATGGTGTGGTGGGGGATATAAATGGTACAGTGGGGGATATAAATGGTGTGGTGGGGGATATATATGGTGCGGTGGGGGATATAAATGGTACGGTGGGGGATATAAATGGTGCGGTGGGGGATATAAATGGTACAGTGGGGGATATAAATGGTGTGGTGGGGGATATAAATGGTACGGTGGGGGATATAAATGGTACAGTGGGGGATATAAATGGTACGGTGGGGGATATAAATGGTACGGTGGGGGATATAAATGGTGCGGTGGGGGATATAAATGGTGCGGTGGGGGATATAAATGGTACGGTGGGGGATATAAATGGTACGGTGGGGGATATAAATGGTACGGTGGGGGATATAAATGGTACAGTGGGGGATATAAATGGTACGGTGGGGGATATAAATGGTACGGTGGGGGATATAAATGGTGCGTTGGGAGGTATAAATGGTACGGTGGGGGATATAAATGGTGCGGTGGGGGATATAAATGGTACAGTGGGGGATATAAATGGTGCGGTGGGGGATATAAATGGTACGGTGGGGGATATAAATGGTGCGGTGGGGGATATAAATGGTGCGGTGGGGTCAGGGAAACGTTTTGCGGTATACTGGGACTCTCTGTAGTCCACATATGTACCATTATTCCTTATCTCGAGTTGCCCTTCTGCTCCATTTGGAGTCTCTATGCTCCTGTTTGACTCCAGGCCGTTGTCCTCTCTATCGGATGCTTCCATTGTGTGACCTCTACTTTCCTATGTGGGAATTCTCAATATCGGGAGCAAGATTATACCTGGCCTGGAGACTTGCTAAAACTGGAGAGTGTAAAATCCGGTGCAGCTCTGCATAGTAACCAATCAGCTTCCAGGTTTTATTGTCAAACCTTAATTGAAGAAGCTGAAGTTAGAAGCTGATTGGCTCCCATGCAGAGCTACACCAGATTTTTCACTCTCCAGTTTTAGTAAATCACCCCCCCGTGTATTTTTGTAACTTTGGATGTATTATTCCATCCCAAAGTGCTGTACATCCCTTGTAAAAAAATATTCTCTGATCTATTGCACAAATTTGGGATGACTGCAGTCTAGAAAAATACGTGTCTCTATTTATTCCTATATGATAAAGGATTTATGTAAGGCCGAGATCTCCAAACTTTCTGAACAAAGAGCCAGTTTACTGACATTGAGGAGGCCAGTGTGAGTCACAAATGCCCTGGCTTCAATTGAAGTAAACAATGCCTCATCATTAGTATCATTGGGAAAAATAGTGCCCCATCATTGGTATCAGTGGGAGGAATAGTGCCCCATCATTGGTATCAGTGGGAGGAATAGTGTCCCATCATTGGTATTAGTGGGAGGAATAGTGCCCCATCATTGGTATCCTGTGGGAGGAATAGTGCCCCATCATTGGTATCAGTGGGAGGAATAGTGCCCCATCATTGGTATCAGTGAGAGGAATAGTGCCCCATCATTGGTATCAGTGGGAGGAATAGTGTCCCATCATTGGTATTAGTGGGAGGAATAGTGCCCCATCATTGGTATCCTGTGGGAGGAATAGTGCCCCATCATTGGTATCAGTGGGAGGAATAGTGCCCCATCATTGGTGTCAGTGGGAGGAATAGTGTCCCATCATTGGTATCAGTGGGGGGAATAGTGCCCCATCATTGGTATCAGTGAGAGGAATATTGCCCCATCATTGGTATCAGTGGGAGGAATAGTGCCCCATCATTTCTGTCAGTCGGAGGAATAGTGCCCCATCATTGGTATCAGTAGGAGGAATAGTGCCCCATCATTGGTATCAGTAGGAGGAATAGTGCCCCATCATTGGTATCAGTGGGAGGAATAGTGCCCCATCATTGGTGTCAGTGGGAGGAATAGTGCCCCATCATTGGTATCAGTGGGAGGAATAGTGCCCCATCATTTCTGTCAGTGGGAGGAATAGTGCCCCATTGTAAGCGTCAGTAGAAGGAATGGCGTCTTGTATCAGAGAGAGGAATAGCGCCCAAAGGGCCTGATAAAGACAAACAAAGGGCCACAGCTTGGACAATGATGTAAAGTATCAGGGCCTGAAGAAGTGGTGATGGACCATGAAATGAGAAGACCTGAGAGAATCCAGAAGAAAGATATATTATAGTACCCCTACGTATGGCCGTTATTTATATGTAGTGTTCTTTTTTTGTACTGGATTTGAGGGGTGATCACTAATAACGCCCTTTTTGTGTTTTATTTGGAAAACGTTACATGAATGGAAATAATAAATTGTGATTCTTGAGGATTTCTAGTGGTTGTCCCAATAATATAGTCCCAATTTTGGATAAATTTGTCTATGATAGGTCAGGGATGAGCACCCCTCGCAAAGTTATATAATAAATGGTCTTCACCATAAAAAATGTGAGGTCCCTATTAATCCCTATAATTAAATACATGAAAAATTAAATTTCAGGCAGGATTCATGTATTCAAAATATAATTGAATTCATGTTTCTTCCTCCCTTTGATCAAACAATTTTTTTTCTTTTTGTTTACCTCTCAGCATCGGAACATATTCTATTGTTCTTGTTCAATTTTCTGGGGAACATTTTAGTCCAGCCAAAGCACAATATTAACCAAATATATTCCCACAGTGCTTTGCTCCTCAGAACATCATCCATATATAAAGCTGGGCATTCGCCATACAGGCTACGCAGCGCAGAGGAACCCTACAGGTGGGCTGGATATTTTTATATTTCTATTTATTTTTCAATTTAGATACAGTGATGATTGATACAACAGCAACAGAAAATATACATTTATTGCTGAATCCAGATCCAATGGTAGATTAAAAAATTGGAATTGGTTAGATCTCTGGTATTTATTGTTTATTATCAATAATATTTTTTTTAATTAAAAATGTCCTTGTTTTATAGTAATGCACTAAATTAGTAAAATAATTTGCTCTCTAAAAAAAAAACAAAAAAAACAAAAACACACACATATATACAGTATATTATTGTATTATTTTGTCCATTTTTTTAAAAAAAAAAAGCTCAACAATTTTTTGTTTGACAAAAATTTAAATATAAATATTTGTTTAGGGAATTTACTGTATTTCTAATTTGTTAACCTTGTAACTTTTGCACTTTTTGTATTGGACTTGACATGGCTCGACACGGCCGGCACTTCCTATGTACCTTTAGTAATTTGTTTTGTTTTTGCATTTCAACTTTTGGCACTCTTAGCACTGAAAAATCAAATAATAAAAAACAATATATATATATTTGTTTTTTATTATTTGACTTTTCAATGTTAAAAGTGCACCATGGGGTGCCAAAAGTTGAAATGCAAAAAATAAAAAGGATTACTAAAGGTACATAGGAAGTGCCGGCCGTGCCGAGCCATGTAAAATCCAATACCAAAAGTGCAAAAGTTACAAGGTTAACAAATTACAAACATGAGAAATACAGTACATTCCCTAAACAAATATTTATATTTAAATTATATATATAAAACACAAAGCGCTGTGATGCTAAATAGCTGATAATTACACATAAAACCAAGTGAGGCTGCTATCAAAAGAGAGTGTTTTCAGAGTCACTTAAAAAGAATAAATAATGATATTTGAAGCGCTTCACAATGTGCATGAAAATGAATATATAAGAATAAATATAAATAGTCAAATAAATCCAGCGGTGAGTAAAAATTCCTATAAAATCCAGCAATCAAAATAGTGTAAAATTATAAAAAATTATAAAAAATTTAAAAAAAATTAGTGACACCAAATGTGTAATAAAATTCACATAAAAAATCCACATAAAAATAAATATATAGGGATGTATTCAGAAGGTTCAATTATACAGGTGTAGAATCCTGATTGGTATAGAGCTTTTGATCACTAGCAAAGCTGTTTAAAAACACTTGCTTAATTAAGGTGCTCATTGATAGTACCAAAGTGTTTTTTGCTTCTATTCACAACCAATGTGAGAATCATACACAGGCAGATAAGAGAAAAAAAACAATCATTGTGCAATAGTTAGGATACCAATATTATAATTTTTTATAATTTTACACTATTTTGATTGCTGGATTTTATAGGAATTTTTACTCACCGCTGGATTTATTTGACTATTTATATTTATTCTTATATATTCATTTCCATGCACATTGTGAAGCGCTTCAAATATCATTATTTATTATATTTAAATTGTTGTCAAACAAAAAATTGTTGAGCTTTTTTTTTTTAAAAAAAAAGACAAAATAACTGGCTTACGCTTTCTGAAGAAACGCGTTTCTATGTTTCCTAGGAATCTCTTAGATCTTTGATATTTATCTAGTATTATAATAATAAACTGTATATAAACAATCCACACTAGGTTGTAAAGTGCTTATATGTGTTAAGCAGCTGGCTATAAATTGTGATACCAATTCATGCCAATTAGAAATTAGAAATAGCAGCGCTAAACCAGAAAATGCATATAATCTTCAAAAGTGTGCAAACATATTAGTGTTGCAGACAACAAGATAATATTTCATATATAAAAAAGCCAAATTCATCCAGATTATCAATGAAAAAGTGCATTTCACAAGTGCCTATTATGGCTATAAAAGTGCAAAAACAGATTTGCCTAATATAGTAACAAAGTGCATAAACAATATGAAACCATCAACAAAGTGCAACAGTGCAGAAAAACTAAAAACTAAAATAAAAAATGTGTGTGTATATATATATATATATATATATATATGTGTGCTGCACTAAGAGGAAATGTTGTAAAATGAAAAACATATATAGAGTGTAACATATAATTCATAGTATATCAAAAAATATATATATCACTTGATTCCATTATGGGCTCCAGAGCACTGTTGGAGATGCATACAGCATCTATCGTGTAAATAAATCGTGACAGTAAAAAAATCATAAATACATTACGTAAAAAAATGAGCATAAAGTGTAAATTACAATATGTGAGTATACCTCTGCGCTACCCCAATGTGGATAAAACCAAAATAACATTGTACAAAGTAAACTAGCCGTGTGCAATTAATAGCAAAGCCGCCGCATCCACCTCTTGTGTTCCCACAATCTAAGGCTGGATTCACACCTATGCATGTTGCTTTTGAGCGTTTTTTGAGGTTTTTTTGTGATGCTTGCCACGTTTTTGAGCAGCATTTTTGTAGCGTTTTTACAGCGTTTTTGCTGCGGTTTTTTTTTTTTTTTTACAGGTTTTTTTAGACTGTATACAGTCTAAAAAAATAAATAAAAAAAATAAATAAAAAAAACGCCAAAAATGCATCAAAAACGCTGCAAAAACGCTGCACTTGCGTTTTTGATGCTGGTCCATTGAATTCCATTACATGCAAAACGCTGCATTTTGCATGAAAAAAAGTCCCTGACCCTTTCCAAAAATGCAGAGGTACAAAAAGGCATTGATTTGAACATGTTCCATAGGAACCCATGTTAAAAAATTCCCATGCATTCCTGCAAAATGCAAAATGCATTAAAAAACGCGCTAGTGTGAATGGAGCCTTAATCAGTATGTAAAGTGTTAATTGGTGTCGCGCCGACTCAGTTATGCAAATAAATATGTCACATATTTTGTCGTATGTCGTGTACCATTCAAAACAAAATAGTGTCAAACCATAGACATATATAGTGGTTCACAAAGTGCAGCCCATAATACAGGCGTGTAATCAAATAAAATAAAATATAGACATGTGCACTGCCGAAACATTTGTTCATTTTTGTTTCATTCGTTTTTGGAAAAAATTTGCTTGCTTTCGTTTTCGTTTGATTCGTTTTTTTGTTTTTTGTTTTCTCGGGTCATTCGTTATGATCGCAATTCATAGATTCGAAAATTCAAAAATAAGAAAGAAAATTCGAAAGAATATCTAACTAACTAACTAATAATAACTAACTATTAAATTATAGGTATTGTCATTTCCTTTCAAATTTGCTTTCTAGTAAACATAATGAATACAAATTTATCTAAAGTTACAAATTATCCAAAAAAAAAACGAATGCCGCATCTAAACGAATAGAACGGAACAAATTAATAATAAATAATAATATGTTTTTATTATTATTGTTATTTAGTATTATTAATTCGTTACATTCCATTTATTTACATTGTTAGGTTGAAAAAAGACACAAGTCCATCTAATGCAACCATAAAAATAAATAATAAATAATATCAAACATCCAGAGGAAGGCAAAAAACCCCCAGCACAGCAGGATCCAATCTGCTACAGCAGGGGAAAAAATTCCTTCCTGATCCCCCCCAAGAGGCAATCGGATATTTCTGGAATCAACTTTACCTATAAATGTCAGTACCCAGTTATATTCTGTACATTTAGGAAAGAATCCAGGCCTTTCTTATAGCAATCTACTGACCAGATCCACCTCCGGAGGGAGTCTATTCCACATTTTCACAGCTCTTACTGTGAAGAAACCTTTCCGTATTTGGAGATGAAATCTTTTTTCCTCCAGACATAAATTGTGCCCCCTTGTCCTCTGTGTTGACCGTAAAGTGAATAACACATTTAGATGCAGCATTCTTTTTTTCGGATAATTCGTAACTTCGGATAAATCCGTATTCGTTACGTTGACTAACAGCCAAATTTAAAAGGAAATTCCAATACCAATAATTTAATAGTCAGTCATAGTTAAGTTATTATTAGTTAGTTATTGTTTCAGATTTTCAAATTTCTCAGGTTTCTGAATTTCCGAATTTCTGAATATTCGAAAAAATGAGTTAAACGGGTTTTCGTTAACTCGGATATTTCCGAATTAACGAATCTGTCGAAATTTGTTAAAAAATGAATTAGGAACGAAACAAATTGCACGCGTCTATTAAAGTATAAAATAGCTCATTCCTCCAGCGGCGATGTATCAAATGTAATGTTCTCCCAATAAAGTGCTGAAATGCAGAGAAGGTTGGAATGGAGGGAGAGACCGCAGTTGTCAGGATCTAGAACCGAACCCGGGGTCATGTCTCAGAGGTTAAAAGACTTTCCTAGTGATCGCTCCCTATGACACACTTAACCCCTTGATCGCCCCCCTAGTGGTTAACCCCTTCCCTGCCAGTGACATTTTTACAGTAATCAATGCATTTTTATAGCACTGATCGCTGCATAAATGACAATGGTTCCAAAATGGTGTCAAAAGTGTCCGAAGTGTGCGCCGTAGTGTCACGGTAAAAATCGCAGATCACCGCCATTACTACCCTGTTTCCCTGAAAATAAGACCTAGCGTGATTGTCAGTGATGGCTGCAATATAAGTCCTACCCCCAAATAAGCCCTACCCTGTTTCCCCCGAAAATAAGCCCTACCCTGAAAATAATACCTACAAGGACTTTTACTAGGGCTTATTTGGTGGGTAGGGCTTATATTGCAGCCATCACCGACAATCACGCTAGGTCTTATTTTCGGGGAAACAGGGTAATAAAAAAAAAGTTATAATAATAAAAAAAATGCCATAAATCTATCCCCTATTTTGTAGACGCTATAACTTTTGCGCAAACCAATCAATATACGCTTATTGCGATTTTTTTTTACTAAAAATATGTAGAAGAATACGTATCGGCCTAAACTGAGGAAGAAATTAGTTTTTTTATATATTTTTTGGGGATATTTATTATAGCAAAAAGTAAAAAATATTGCTTTTTTTCAAAATTGTTGCTCTTTTTTTGTTTATAGCGCAAAAAATAAAAAACGCAGAGGTGTTTACCACCAAAAGAAATCTCTATTTGTGGGAAAAAAGGTCGTCAATTCTGTTTGGGTGCGATGTCACACGACCGCGCAATTGTCAATTAAAGCGATTCAGCGCCGTATTGCAAAAAGGGCTCTGGTCAGGAAGGAGGTAAAATCTTCCGGGGCTGAAGTGGTTAAACTCATATTTTTCCATAATGTATTTATGATTTTTTACTTTCATAATTGATTTACACAATAGATGCCATATGCATCTCCAGAGTTCATAACGGAATCAAGTGACACCTTTTTTTGATAGACTTTGACTCGTATGTTACACTATATATGTTTTTCATCTTACAACGTTTCCTCTTAGCACAGCACTTGTTTTTTTTGTTTCAATGTTTTTATTAAATAAACTGCATGTTACAAATAATAAGACATGGAACCAAGCGACATTACAATCTTGAAATACAGTATTAACATTGGTATACAGTGAGAGTGCTATGGGGAATAGTAAAAAAGAAAAGAGAAAACCTAAATCAAGATGTTACATCCAAAAATCAACTAGAACGCTTGGAGCTGTGGGACAATTTAGGACTTAAAATGGGACATGTGGTCCTCCTAGAGGACCGTAGTAAAGTCGTGCTGTAAGTCTCTCCGTGAGACCGGGTATGTCGCCGCGTCCTTTGTGGGTGTTGCGGGGCGGATTTGGTGTGTTGAAGGGCGGGTTTTGAGAGTGTTGCGGGGCGGGTTCGGTGTGTTGAAGGGCGGGTTTGGTGTGTTGAAGGGCGGGTTTTGTGGGTGTTGCGGGGCGGGTTTGGTGTGTTGAAGGGCGGGTTTTGTGGGTGTTTGCGGGGAAGGTTCGGTATGTTGAAGGGCGGGTTTTGTGGGTGTTGTGGGGTGGGTTCAGTGTGTTAAAGGGCGGGTTTTGTGGGTGTTGCGGGGCAGGTTTGGTGTGCTTAAGGGCTGGTTTTGTGGGTGTTGCGGGGCGTGTTTGATGTGTTGAAGGGCTGGTTTTGTGGGTGTTGCGGGGCGGGTTCGGTGTGTTGAAGGGCGGGTTTTGTGGGTGTTGCGAGGCGGGTTCAGTGTGTTGAAGAGCGGGTTTTGCGGGTGTTGCGGGCGGGTTTGGTGTGTTGAAGGGCGGGTTTTGTGGGTGTTTGCAGGGCAGGTTTGGTGTGTTGAAGGGCGGGTTTTGTGGGTGTTGCGGGGTGGGTTCGGTGTGTTGAAGGGTGGGTTTTGTGGGTGTTGTGGGGCGGGTTTGGTGTGTTTAAGGGCGGGTTTTGTGGGTGTTGGGGGCAGGTTTGGTGTGTTGAAGGGCGGGTATTGTGGGTGTTGCGGGGCACGTTTAGTGTGTTGAAAGGCGGGTTTTTTGGTTGTTGCGAGGCAGGTTTGGTGTGTTGAAGGGTGGGTTTTGTGGGTGTTGCGGGGCGGGTTTGGTGTGTTGAATGGTGGGTTTTGTGGGTGTTGCGGGTTTGGTATGTTGAAGGGCGGGTTTTGTTGGTGTTGCGGGGTGGGTTTGGTGTTTTGAAGGGCGGGTTTTGTGGGTGTTGTGGGGCGGGTTTGGTGTGTTGAAGGGCGGGTTTTATGGGTGTTGCCGGGTGGGTTTGGGGTTTTGAAGGGCGGGTTTTGTGGGTGTTGTGGGGCGGGTTTGGTGTGTTGAAGGGCGGGTTTTATGGGTGTTGCGGGGCATGTTTGGTGTGTTGAAGGGCGGGTTTTGTGGGTGTTGTGGGGCGGGTTTGGTGTGTTGAAGGGCGGGTTTTATGGGTGTTGCGGGGCGGGTTTGGTGTGTTGAAGGGTGGGTTTTGTGGGTGTTGCGGGGCATGTTTGGTGTGTTGAAGGGCGGGTTTTGTGGGTGTTGCGGGGCAGGTTTGGTATGTTGTAGGGTGCGTTTTGTTAGTGTTGCGGGGCGGGTTTGGTATGTTGAAGGGCGGGTTTTGTAGGTGTTGCGGGGCGGGTTTGTTGTGCTGAAGGGTGGGTTTTGTGGGTGTTGCGGGGCGGGTTTGTTGTGTTGAAGGGCGGGTTTTGTGGGTGTTGCGGGGCAGGTTGGGTGTGTTGAAGGGTAGGTTTTGTGGGTGTTGCTGGGCAGGTTGGGTGTGTTGAAGGGTGCGTTTTGTGGGTGTTGCGGGGCAGGTTGGGTGTGTTGAAGGGTAGGTTTTGTGGGTGTTGCGGGGCAGGTTCGGTGTGTTTAAGGGCGGGTTTTGTGGGTGTTGGGGGCAGGTTTGGTGTGTTGAAGGGCGGGTATTGTGGGTGTTGCGGGGCACATTTAGTGTGTTGAAAGGCGGGTTTTTTGGTTGTTGTGAGGCAGGTTTGGTGTGTTGAAGGGTGGGTTTTGTGGGTGTTGCGGGGCGGGTTTGGTGTGTTGAATGGTGGGTTTTGTGGGTGTTGCGGGTTTGGTATGTTGAAGGGTGGGTTTTGTTGGTGTTGCGGGGTGGGTTTGGTGTTTTGAAGGGCGGGTTTTGTGGGTGTTGTGGGGCGGGTTTGGTGTGTTGAAGGGCGGGTTTTATGGGTGTTGCCGGGTGGGTTTGGTGTTTTGAAGGGCGGGTTTTGTGGGTGTTGTGGGGCGGGTTTGGTGTGTTGAAGGGCGGGTTTTATGGGTGTTGCGGGGCATGTTTGGTGTGTTGAAGGGCGGGTTTTGTGGGTGTTGTGGGGCGGGTTTGTTGTGTTGAAGGGCGGGTTTTATGGGTGTTGCGGGCCGGGTTTGGTGTGTTGAAGGGTGGGTTTTGTGGGTGTTGCGGGGCATGTTTGGTGTGTTGAAGGGCGGGTTTTGTGGGTGTTGCGGGGCAGGTTTGGTATGTTGTAGGGTGCGTTTTGTTAGTGTTGCGGGGCGGGTTTGATATGTTGAAGGGCGGGTTTTGTAGGTGTTGCGGAGCGGGTTTGTTGTGTTGAAGGGCGGGTTTTGTGGGTGTTGCGGGGCAGGTTGGGTGTGTTGAAGGGTAGGTTTTGTGGGTGTTGCTGGGCAGGTTGGGTGTGTTGAAGGGTGCGTTTTGTGGATGTTGCGGAGCGTGTTTGGTGTGTTGAAGGGCGGGTTTTGTGGGTGTTGCGGGGCAGGTTGGGTGTGTTGAAGGGTAGGTTTTGTGGGTGATGCTGGGCAGGTTGGGTGTGTTGAAGGGCGGGTTGCAACCCACCCTTAGACACAGGCAAATCCCACCGTTCAACAAACCAAACCCACCCTGCAACACCCACAAAACCCGACCCTCAGCACAGTGTAAACCCGTGACAAGCAAGAAAATAAGGGTTCACACAGCGTAATCCAATTTTCCAAAAGGTATGTTTAATAAACCCTCATAGATGTACACTTACAATACCTGATGTACCTCTTCACTTCAGGAGGGAGCGACTTCACAAGTATAATTTTACTTATGCTTTTAACTTATGTTTTTATTGTAAGTGTACATCTACATGTAAAATTGGATTACACTATGTGGATTGTGGCAACCCAGCGGGGATGTAGGAACTCAAAACATTGTAGGAAAATAAGTTAAAGGAGCCTGGGCCTGCATTTGAACAAGGTGAGACAATGAGTGATAGCAAGAAAGTTATGTTACATTAAAAAAAGAAAACCTCTAAAAATATAAAAAAATTTAATAAACCCGACACCCATTAAGACCCTTGCAAAACGCAATATCGTCTCAGCAACCTCACGCTCATCTAGACCTTTGCGACCACGCAATCTCGTCTCAGCAACCTGACACCCATTCAGACCCTTGCAGCCATACAAAATCGTCTCAGCAGTCTGACACTAATTTGAGACCCTTGCAAAACGCAATATCGTCTCAGCAACCCCTTACTCGTCGAGACCCTTGCAACCACGCAATATCATCATAATAAAAACAAAACAAAAAAAAAAAAGCAAAAAACCTCATACTCATTGAGACCCGTGCTACCACACAATACCTTCTCAGCAACCTGACTGAGAGCCTTGCAACCACACAATATCATCTCAAAACAAACCTCATACTCATCGAGATCCTTGCAATCACACAGTGTCATCTCAGCAAACCAGACTGAGACCCTTGCAACCATGCAATGTTGTCTCAAAACAAACGTGCATGATCAATTGCTCATATCAAAACGTATATAATTTATTCATATACGATTAAAAGCAAATAAAAGCAATGAAATAATACCAATACTACGTATCATGCTAACAGGTAACAAAATATAAAACATGGAAATTAAAAAATGGGTTAAAAGTTCATAAGCCCATGTTGAGGCGGGTGTTTAAAGTTGGCTGACGCGTTTCGAGGATAACCTCTTTATCAGAGCCTTTGAGAACCAGGGCTCAGTCTCTATGGGCCAGTAGGCCAAAATATGTACATCAACATAATGGCTAGTTGGAAAGAGTGGCCTGAAATGGGAAATACGTTTTTCTGTGTTCCATACCAGTCCACGTTCAAGCGTTCTATGTGATAGTTGATGGTATGTGTGTTCTCTTTTAAATTTGTAGAGAAAGGATTGTAGGGTGGTGTGGACCTGTCACGGGCTGGATGGAGGAGAGATTTCGGCCTGTCTGCGTCCTCCTGGGAGAGTGCTGTCCTGTACTAAGGAGGATGGAGGGGGGTGAAGATCTCTAGAGAGGATACTGAAGCCAAGTGTGTCCACAGGCGTCTCCCTGCCTATATCCAGATATAGGTGGATATCAGGATATCAGCTGATATCCACCTATATCTGGATATAGGAGGGGAGGGGGGTGAAGATCTCTAGAGAGGATACTGAAGCCAAGTGTGTCCACAGGTGTCTCCCTGCCTATATCTGGATTTAGGCAGGGAGACGCCTGTGGACACACTTGGCTTCAGTATCCTCTCTAGAGATCTTCACCCCCCTCCATCCTCCTTAGTACAGGACAGCACTCTCCCAGGAGGACGCAGACAGGCCGAAATCTCTCCTCCATCCAGCCCGTGACAGGTCCACACCACCCTACAATCCTTTCTCTACAAATTTAAAGGAGAACACACATACCATCAACTATCACATAGAACGCTTGAACGTGGACTGGTATGGAACTCAGAAAAACGTATTTTCCATTTCAGGCCACTCTTTCCAACTAGCCATTATGTTGATGTACATATTTTTGCCTACTGGCCCATAGAGACTGCGCCCTGGTTCTCAAAGGCTCTGATGAAGAGGTTATCCTCGAAACGCGTCAGCCGACTTTAAACACCCGCCTCAACATGGGCTTATGAACTTTTAACCCATTTTTTAATTTCCATGTTTTATATTTTGTTACCTGTTAGCATGATACGTAGTATTGGTATTATTCAATTGCTTTTATTTGCTTTTATTTTCATATGAATAAATTATATACGTTTTGATGTGAGCAATTGATCACGCGCCCTTCATCCATCACTCTCCGTATAGCCTTACCTGACCACCCCGGGGTCAATTTCTGGGCAGCGGGACATGCAACGCCATCTCTTTTAGCTTTACCACAGTTCACAATACTACTTTTCTCAAACCCAAACAGACCCTCACAAGCGCAGGAGTAATCTTTCCTTGTCCACAATTTGCCTCAAAACAAACCTCATACTCATCGAGACCCTTGCAACCACGTAATATCATCTCAGCAAACCAGACTGAGACTCTTGCGACCACGTAATATCATCTCAGCAAACCAGACTGAGACCCTTGCAACCGAGCAATGTCATCTCAAAACAAACCTCATACTCATCTAGACCCCTGCAACCACGCAATATCGTCCCAGCAATCTGACACTCGTTGAGACCCCTGCAACCACGCAATTTCGTCTCAACAACCTGACACTCACTGAGACCCTTGCAACCACGCAATATCGTCTTCAGTAGTATAAAACACTTTGCGGTACGCACCTACGTGCAAACCTGCATACAAACTAACTTGCAAACACACCTCAGTGGCACACAATCAGCCACACAAACATTTTGCCCCCTTTTCTTGGCATACCGACCAGACCACCAATGTACACTTCAGGTCTATTTATGTTGTAAGTCTTGTCGCGTGTTTATGTGATCCACATCTCTCTCGGTCATAGGGCCACGACCATAAATAAGAAGGCCAGTATGGTGGCCTGAATTTATGGGAGGAGCCCTGAGGGTATTTAAGCAGCCCACTCACCCATGCTCTTTGTCGGTTCCAGTGCACGATACCCCCCCCTCCCTTCCCTTTTTCAGGGCACTTCTCAGCACATCCTTCTTCATAAACTACCCATTACTTACCTTGGGTATGCCCCCTTTTCTTGGCATACCGACCAGACCACCAAGGCACACTTCAGGTCTATTTATGTTGTAAGTCTTGTCGCGTGTTTATGTGATCCCCACCTCTCTCTGTCGTAGGGTCACGGCCAGAAATATATATATATATATATACAGTATATCGAATAACATTTTGTTATTATCGTTTGTTTTTCAGGAACATTCGGTGTGAGCAAAATCCAGGAGTAGGAAAGATGAAAGCCTTGCTCTTCCTGTGTGTGAGCGCAGTCCTCATCCACGTGGCCATCTTATATGATGCTTACCTTAAAATGCAGGTTTACAAACATTACCCACCTGAAAATTCCCAAGATAATATGTATATTATTGTAGCAGTCAGTAAAGATGCCTTGGACAGTCTGAATGCTGCTCTTGGAGATTCTCACAGCAGCGTGCGCCCCACCAATGACATAACTATATTCGTCAACAAAAGCTGGCATCCTCAAAACCAGGATATTTCAACGGTGTCCAAAGATTTCAGCTCCCCCGTTGTGGTCGAGAAGAGCATCAACTCCTTCGTAAAAAATAAAACCAGTGGGATGATCGAAGATTTAGTGACTAATGTTAATAAAAACACAGCTACAGTTATTGTTAACACCAACAGTAAGTTTGGGGGCAGAATGAGTTGGCATAGGCGTGAGCTATTCACACTTTTAATGATTGTATTTATATGGCATTTTTGCACAAAACTGAAATCCCAAATTCAAGAGGGCATGGGTAAATAGAATCCCAATCCATGCCAAGATTCACTGCTCTGCCTTGTCCCACAAGGTTCCAATGAAAGTCTCACACTTAAACCTTTAGAAGCCAGGGTGGTGGAGTGCTGGACTCCAAGATCAGTGGAAATTCTGAATGAGTTGAGTTGTTGTCAACAACTCTTTAATGCCTGGTGGGACACGGATGAGTTTTTATCACGTACCCGGTGAAGAATGGAATGTTGTGGAAGCCTCCCCTGCACCTCATGCCCAACACTTCTGAAGGTAGAGAAAGAGGGTGTGAGGTCTCGGAGTGGCACGAGTGCCCGGAGTAGCTGGCTGGTGATGTCCACTCTTCAAGTGTTTAGAGCTGGTAGTCACAGTCCTCAGAACAGGATGCAACAGCAGCTTGGCACCAGAGCATAAGACAAAGACAGAAACAGGCCCGGGAGAAATGCAGAGGTCAGCAACAACCGGGCAGCGAGGGACCAAATAGGCAGGCAGGACAAGTCCAGGAGGCAGGCCAAGGTCAGTAACAGCTGGGAAAAGCAGTAAAGAATCAGCAGGTAAAGACAAGTCCAGTAAACAGGTTGAGTAATCAGATGAACAGGGTTGAGGCAGGAGCAGAAGTGAAGTCTAAAAGCAAGCGGAGTCATACACAGGTAGGCAAGTACAGAGGATCGGGTCTCAGGAACAAGCAGAAGACCATTCAGCAACTGCTCATAGTAACAGACCAGTTTAAATATTCCACTAATCGGTATGCCCACGTGCATGATGAAGTGGACCAGTACATCGAGCCTTGCTCGTTCTCTTAGAAATATGAGCATGTGTGCAATGCGCATGTGCCTGAGCCTAGATCTGCACTGGTTTTCTGAAGCTGGAGATCCAGTTTACCTTACAGGTTTCCCGGGAAAATTGAGAAATTATGAAAGCACCAAGCCTTAGGTAGTCCATCCACAAATTTTTTTTTTACCACAATGAAAAAAATGTATAAGAAGTTGACAGCAAACACGTTTCAGGGGTTACGTGATAATTCCCCTGTTTATAAAGTGCTGCGTAAACTGTTGGCACTATATAAATCTTGTATAATAATAAACACTCACCGGACACTTGATTAGGTACACCTTGCTAGTACCGGGTTGGACCCCCTTTTGCCTTCATTCTTGGTGGCATAGATACAACAAGGTGTTGCAAACGTTCCTCAGAGATTTTGCTCTATAGTGACATGATAACATCACACAGTTGCTGCAGATTTTCCACCACATCCCAAAGGCTCTCTATTGGATGAGATGTGGTGAGTGTGGAGGCCTTTGGAGTACAGGGACCTCATTGACCAGTGGTGAGATGATTGGAGCTTTGTGACATGGTGCATTATCCTGCTGGAAGGAGCCATCAGAAGATGGGGACACTGTAGTCATAAAGGGATGGACATGGTCAGCAACAATACTCAGGTAGGCCGTGGGGTTTAAACCATGATCAGGTACTAAGGGGTCCAAAGTGTGCCAAGAAAATACCCCCCCCACACCATTACACCCCCACCACCAGCCTGAACCCGTGATACCCCATCCCCCACACCATTACACCCCCACCACCAGCCTGAACCAGTGATACAAGGCAGGATGGATCCATGCGCCAAATTCTGACCCCACCATCTGAATGTCACAGCTAAAATCCAGACTCATCAGACCAGGCAACGTTTTTCCAATCTTCTATTGTCCGATTTTGGTGATCCTGTGCCAATTGTAGCCTCAGTTTCCTGTTCTTAGCTGACAAGAGTGGCACCTGGTGTGGTCTTCTGCTGCTGTAGCCCATCTGCTTCAAGGTTGGATGTGTTGTGCGTTCAGAGTTGGTATTCTGCATATTCCTTGGGTGTAACGACTGGTTATTTGAGTTACTGTTACCTTTCTATTATCTGGAACCAGTCAGCCCATTCTCCTCTGACGTCAACAAGGCATTTTCCTCCACACAACTGCCGCTCACTGGATATTTTCTCTTTTTCCCACCATTCTCTGTAAACCCCGAGAGATGGTTGTGCGTGAAAATCCCAGAAATACTCAGACCAGCCCGTCTGCCACCAACAACCATGCCACGTTCAGAGTCAACTAAATCCCCTTTCTTCCCCATTCTGATGCTCGGTATGAACTTCAGCAAGTCGTCTTCAATGCGTCTAGATTCCTAAATGTATTGAGTTGCTGCCATGTGATTGGCTGATTAGTGTTACCAAGCAATTGAACAGGTGCACCTAATAAAGTGGCCGGTTAGTGTATATAAAATCCTGGGTAATAATAATTACCCTGATGAATGGAAAATGTAGGCAGAATCGCGTGTTTCTGCCCACGTTTTCAGAAGCACAGCAAAATGGAAACTCGCTTGCGGTGCCATTATTTGTTAATGGCACCCCAAACGTGTTGCCGTTTTGCAATGTTTGGCGCACAACAAAATTCATGTTCAAAAAACGCACAAAGCTTCATGCCCTAAAAGATAGCGGAAGCTTATTTGACGCACTTTTATAGCATACAGCAGCCCATTCAAGTGAATAGGCCACCCTTATGTGCAACTTGTGGAAACAACACGCTAAAATCATGCAAAAAACAGCAAATGCAAAGCGCGTTCCAGCTGCGCAAAGTGTGAACGGGGCCTAGGTGAGAGAACAGTGCGCACCTAGGCCACCTCACAATATACCAGTCACATTCACTTTCAATTTCCTTTTGTTTGCTGCATCAGTTGATAGAAAAGGAAAACTAGTAAAAAGAAAGTCTAACTTGTGCTGCAAGGTTTCTAAAGGAATACAGTGCCTTTGAAAAAGTATTTATACCCCTTGACATTTGTCCACATTTTCTCATGTTACAACCAAAAACGTAAATGTATTCTATTGGGATTTTATGTGATAGACCAACACAAAGTGGCACATAATTGTGAAGTGGAAGGAAAATTATAAATAGTTTTCAAATTTTTTTACAAATAAATATGTGAAAAGTGTGGGGGGGGCATTTGTATGGCGCCCCCCTGAGTCAAAACTTTGTAGAACCCCCTTTTATCTGCAGTTACAGCTGAAAGTATTTTTGGGGATGTCTCTACCAGCTTTGCATATTTAGAGAGGGACATTTTTGCCCATTCGTCTTTGCAAAATATCTCAAGCTCTGTCAGATTGGATGGAGAGCGTTTGTGATTATCAATTTTCAAGTCTTTCCACAGATTCTCAATGTAATTTAGGTCTGGACTGTGACTGGGCCATTCTAACACATGGATATGCTTTGATCTAAACCATTCCATTGTATGTTTCGGGTCGTTGTCCTGCTGGAAGGTGAATCTCCGCCCCAGTCTCAAGCGTTTTGATGACTCTTATGCCCCGTACACACGGTCGGACATTGATCGGACATTCCGACAACAAAATCCTAGGATTTTTTCCGACAGATGTTGGCTCAAACTTGTCTTGCATACACACGGTCACACAAAGTTGTGGAAAATCCAATCATTCTGAACACGGTGATGTAAAACACGTACGTCGGGACTATAAACAGGGCAGTGGCCAATAGCTTTCATCTCTTTATTTATTCTGAGCATGCGTGGCACTTTGTCCGTCAGATTTGTGTACACACGATCAGAATTTCCGACAACGGATTTTGTTGTCGGAAAATTTTATATCCTGCTCTCAAACTTTGTGTGTCGGAAAATCTGATGGAAAATGTCCGATGGAGCCCACACACGGTCGGAATTTCCGACAACACGCTCCGATCGGACATTTTCCATCGGAAAATCCGACTGTGTGTACGGGGCATTACAGGTTTTCTTCTAAGATTGTCCTGTATTTGGCTCCATCCATCTTCTCATCAACTCTGACCAGCTTCCCTGTCCCTGCTGAAGAAAAGCATCTCCACAACATGATGCTGCCACCACCATGTTTCACAGTGGGGATGATGTGTTCAGGGTGATGTGCAGTGATAGTTTTCCGCCACAAATAGCATTTTGCTTTTAGGGGAAAAAGTTTAATTTTGGTCTCATCTTACCAGAGCACTTTCTTCCACATGTTTGCTGTGTCCCCCACATGGCTTCTTGTGAAAATGCAAAGGGAACTACTTATGACTTTCTTTCAACAATGGCTTTCTTCTTGCCACTCTTCCATAAAGGAGAATGTATACACCGCTCAGGTGGTTGGATGATCAGCTCACTAAAGTGGGTGCTGGCTCTGGCTCGCCACTGTGGAACACAGGTACAGAAGAAAAACAGCCGCCCACCACCAGGAGCTTAAATGAAGAAGCATCCTTTATTCACATGTCCCAGAGATAAACAGGATACACAGAATGCAAGGTAGATGCGTTTCACATGAACGCAACCTGCTTGTTCACTACTGTGTGTATTGTAGTGAACATGCACGTTGAGTTTGTGTAAAACGCGTCTACCTTGCATTCTGTGTATCCTGTTTATCTCTGGCAGATCTGAAAAAAGGATTCTTCTTCATTTAAGCTCCTGGTGGTGTGCGGCTGTTTTTTCTTCTTGTCACTCTTCCATAAAGGGCAGATTTGTGGAGAACACGACTAATAGTTGTCCTGTGGACAGATTCTCCCACCTGAGCTGTGGATCTCTGCAGCTCCTCCAGAGTTACCATGGACCTCTTGGCTGCTTCTCTGATGAATGCTCTCCTTGCCCGGCCGGTTAGTTTAGGTGGACGGCCATGTCTTGGTAGGTTTGCTCCATCAGATGTTCAAAGCTTGGGAAATTTTTATATAACGTAACCCTGCTTTAAACTTCTCCACAACTTTATCTCTGACCTGTCTGGTGTGTTCCTTGGCCATCATGATGCTGTTTGAACTAAGTTTCTCTAATGCCGCGTACACATGGCCGGACTTCTCGACAGAAAAAGTCCGATGGGAGCCTTTGGTCGGACATTCCGACCGTGTGTATGCCCCATCGGACTTTTTCTGACGGCATTTCCGACGGACTCAGATGTAGAACATGTTCTAAATCTTTCTATCAGAAATGCCGCCGGAGTTTAGCCCGTTGGCAAGTCCGCTCGTGTGTACGCGGCATAACAAACCTCTGAGGTTTGGTGAATTCTGTAGGCAATTGATTTAGGTGACTTCTGAAGGCAATTGGTTCCTCTAGGTTTTAGTTAGGGGTATCAGAGTAAAGGGGGCCGAATACAAATGCCCCCCACACTTTTCACATATTTATTTGTAAAAAATTGGAAAACTATTTATCATTTTCATTCCACTCTACAATTATGTGCCACTTTGTGTTGGTCTATCACATAAAATCCCAATAAAATACATTGACGTTTTTGGTTGTAACATGACAAAATGTGGAAAATTTCAAGGGGTTACGAATACTTTTTCAAGGCACTGTAGTATTAGGAACAATACTAACCCTATGAGGTGTTTTGGTGCACTGGTCATGCACTGAGGATGTACTCTTCTGTAAACTAAATGAGAACAAAAGCAGAGAACATGGAGCAACAACCTTCAAGGTCATTGTGTCCTGTTCTCTGTTGTTCTCTGCTTTTGTTCTCCTTAAAAAGAAAACCAAGTGTAAGAATAGTGTGCACCTAGGCCATTTTATAACTCTCACAATCACTGCACCCCCTCCCCATGGATTAAAAAAATGTAGACATGAATCTGAAGCCAAATGGAATTGCACGGACTCAATTTCGTCTTCTTTTACAGCTCTTACGGCGCAAAACAAACCATAGCTAAGGCATGAAAAACGCATAATCTGATTGTAGCCAAAACCATTCACAGAACCAATAGAGCCCTTGTTCATGCTAAAATGGAAGCAATTGAGAGCGATCGGATCTGCAAATTTGAAAAGCTTTGGTTACCTTTGTTGGGTTAACCACTTCAGCCCCTCAAAGGATTTACCCACTTCATAACCAGGCCATTTTTTGCGATTGGGCACTGCGTCGCTTTAACTGACAATTGCACGGTCGTGCGACGTTGTACCCAAACAAAATTAATGTCCCTTTTTCCCCACAAATAGAGCTTTCTTTTGGTGGTAAAAAAGAAAAAAGAAAAAAACTTATTTATTCAGCAGTTTGGGCCAATATGTATTCTGCTACATATTTTTGGTAAATAAAATCGCAATAAGCGTATATTGATTGGTTTGAGCAAACGTTATAGCGTCTACAAACTATGGGATAGATTTATGGCATTTTTATCATTTATTTATTTTTTACTAGTAACGGCGGCGATCAGAGATTTTTAGCGGGACTGCGACATTACGGCAGACAGATCGGACACCTAACTGACATTTTTTACACTTATTTGAGAACCAGTGACATTATTACAGTAATCAGTGCTAAAAATATGCACTGTCACTGTACTAATGACACTGGCAGGGAAGGGATTAACATCAGGGGGCGATCAAAGGGTTAAATGTGTTCTCTGTTTGTGTTTTCTAACTGTATGGGGGGACTGTGTGACTGGGGAAACACACAGATCCGTCTTCCTGCATAGCAAAAAGACAGGATCTGTGTGATCTCCCCTTTCAGAACGGAGATCTGCCTTGTTTACACAGGAGGATTCCCGTTCTGTCACTTTGGGGAACGATCGTGGGTGGCTGGCAGACATCGAATCCGCCGGACCCATTGATTGGCTCCCCCGCTGGCCAATGGGAGTGCGTGGGCGCCCACAATAGCGAGTTCCTAAGCCGACGTACAGCTACAGCATTTTGTGGGATCGTGCCAACTTGCCGCAATATAATGATGCCGGCTGGTCAACAAGTGGTTAAACATTGTTTACCTCCTGACTTTAATGGCACTTTACTAGTGCCATGGTAATAATACTTCATTTACCCTTTCATCTTCCTTCATTCGGTTGAAACCGCACTATCAAATTTACCCTTTACTCCCGCTGTATTTTTTCCCTTTTCTTTACTTCTACTATTCTCTTATCTTTTTCTCACTCCTTTTTCATGACCCTTTCCCTTTTATCAGTTCTTATGTGGTACTCAAAGGGTTGTTCTCCAGACCCATTGAAATGTACTTTTGCTGTACTAATTTGGTAATCACCTTGTTTTTAATCAGACTGACTGTCAACAATCCTACCTTTCTCTTTCTTTTCAATTATATGACATTTTTGACATTTGACGGTGTATTTGATGTTTATATAGTGCAATATTGCATTTGAATTTTTATTTGTCTCTTTTCAATTGAAGTAATTCATTTGTTACCCTTTGAATATGTACCACAAACTTTGTAAAATATTATATAAGATAATTGACAAGAAAAAAATTTAGGCATACACCAGTTAGGCCTATTATTCCTGATTAAACTGTCCTGCTGCTGGCCAGCTGTACACTGCTGTATCCTCTGTGGTATCTTAATTCATTTGTAGTAAACTAAAACCCACCTTGTCCTCCTTGTGGCTAGTAAATTTGGGCCTATCCTTAATCATGAAAATTGTCCTTCTGCTGGACAGTTTTGCACTGCTGTATCATCTGCAGTCTTTTAATTCTTAATGAGAGCTTGATAGAAATTAGCTGTAAGCAGGGCAGTTTGGCATCAGCAAGAACAAGGACAAACATAGTTGACTACTGTTACAAATTCTATTTGCCAGTCAAAGCGGGCCAATTATCATTTGCTAAAGCCACCTGAGAAAAATTCTGGACTGGGGTGCTGCTTTTGAATGTAAGCACAGCCAAAAATGCACTACCATCATCAGAACCCGGGTCTGAACCTGTGACTTCTGCTATGTCTGGTGATGTCTCTTCTTTCTCTTGGACAGCACCCTGTTTGAGCCATTGGACAATCCTGCCTTGTCCCTTGTTTCTGCTGAACCTTAAACTCCTTGCTCCTCCCTATTTAAGCCATGCCTTTGCACTTCCTTTTACCAGATTATTGAGCTCTCTCCAGCCAGTATCTCATTCTTGTCACTCCTGCTGTCGTCCACAACTCCGCTACCATTCCTTACCGACTTTTGGCTTGTTCCGTCTACGTTTCTTCTTAATCCCAACCTGCTCCTACTTGTTACTGACCTTTGGCTTCTTTACCGACTACGCCTCGGCTTGATCCCTACCTGCTATATCTGTTACTGGACCCCAGCTTGTTCACCTCCTGAGGACCGTGACCTGATACTAACACCCTGAAAAATCTAAACCATCAAGAGCTTTGGTGAAAACTGGTTAGTGCTTAGACTTGCCTCACCTATGTCATCCGCCGGGGTAACCTGCTGTTGCACTTATCCAGCTGGTAGGTGGAAGCCTCTCCACTGCTATAGCTACTGGACACCATGCGGGGGTCCTGCTTCCACTGTTCCCATTGCATAGTGCGGATGCTCGCACGGGATGGACTTTTAACTATTTTTGTATGTGTAGCCTACTACGGAGGATTTATATAAAACTACCTCAAACTTTTTTATGCTATGAGATGTCTGTTTTTCCTTTTCTCTCTTCTTTAGGCCCCTTTCACACTACGGTAAAGTCACCCGATTTTGCCGTGATTTTACCGCGATTTTGACACAATGTTGCCACGATTTCAGGGAATACTTGCGTAATCTTGAGGTCTATGGGCATCTCATTTGCATCAAAGTTGGACCAAAGTAGTGCAGGGACTACTTTGAAGTATGGTTATCATTGGAAATCATGGGGTACGTCTTGTCAGGCGACTTTGCACTCCCAAGTCGCACAAGTGTTTGTAAGGCCCCTTTCACACTTGTGCAACTTGTCCTGCGACTTGGGAGTGCAAAGTCGCATGACAAGTCGTACCCCATGATTTCCAATGATAACCATTCATATCTGTGTGACTTCAAGTCGCACCAGATTAAAAGTAGTCCCTGCACTACTTTGATCCGACTTTGATGCGAGTTGAGGTCCATAGACCTCAAGTTTACACAGGAATCCCCTGAAATCATGGCAAAATCGTGTCAAAATTGGGTGACACAGTGGTGTGAAAGGGGCCTAAACCCCCCAAAAAACTAAAAAGACAAAACAAACCCTGTAAGACAAGGGCATAATGAGCTAGTATGCATCACATACTAGCTCATTATGAATAACTTACCTTAGATCGAAGCTGTTGCAGCGGCCCCGCACACTGCTCTGATCGGTGACTTGTCTCCTGGAGTTATTTCCGGGTTCGTGGGCTCCATCGCTGTGATCGGCCGGAGCCGTGATGTCACTCCCACGCCATGCACGCGGGAGCTGCCGGTCATGGCACGGCTGCTGAAGAAATGGCATGAGTGGCCCTTTTCTTCAGTGCACATACGCCTGTAACATGCAGGTTTAGGAGATATTTACAGTACCTACAGGTAAGCCTTATTATAGACTTACATGTAGGTACAATTGGTGCAACTAGGTTAACAACCACTTTAACTCCCAATTTGGGAGCCTTTGACCACCGCAAGGAGGGTCCATTGGGAACCGGCTGGAGGATATACTTTGGCCACGGAGACCACCCAAGCCTTTATTGATCCTTTTGTCATAAGACAAGGAGGGTCAACACTTGCTGAGTGTTGTGGTTTCTTTCGGCTCATTATTGGAGGAACCTGTTAATCACTGCAGGAAGGATTTCACATATTGGATATCACAGAGGAATACTTGAGACTATGCACTTTAATTATCACTATATGGATTTCACTTGTGTTTGATTTTAGTTTGGATTTGTGCTTGGTTTTAGAAGGTGCAGACTTTTTTTTCTTTTTGAGCACGTTAACATATGTCACAGTGTATATTATATAGTAGAAAGCACTGTTTTTTGCATAGAGCACATCACTCTTGAGGACTGTATATCATTACTGGCCTCCGAGCCTGATCCTTGACTGTGACAGATACTGTTCACCGTGACAGTTGTACTGTCCCATATCACCACATACAGCTTCAGGGTATCTCCCAAGCATGGTATTTAAAGAATTTATGTATTTTAAACTTTAAGCTACATGAGAAGAACCTCTACTCACTGTACATTGTTTCTTTTATTGGTACATACCCCCATATCAGTTGCCAGCTTCCCAAGATTTTTTGACAGTAGTTTACCTATAAGCCCTAAAAGTGGTAAGACTTTACAATCAGGTTCATCCCCAAAGCGTCATTAATGATATTCACCTCTAAATTCAGGTTCGCTGAAATCCAAACAAGACTCGCCAAACCCTTGGTGAATCAAATCCCAACCGATTCCGAACAAGACTCGCCAAACCCTTGGTGAATCAAACCCCAACCGATTCCGAACAAGACTTCTCCAAACTCTTCGTGACTCAAACCCAAACCGATTCCGAACAAGACTTTGCCAAACCCTTGGTGAATGAAACTCCAACCGATTCCGAACAAGACTCTCCAAACCCTTGGTGAATCAATCCCCAACCGATTCCGAACAAGACTTCGCCAAACCCTTGGTGAATCAATCCCCAACCGATTCCGAACAAGACTTCGCCAAACCCTTGGTGAATCAAACCCCAACCGATTCCGAAAAAAGACTCTTGCAAACCCTTAGTGAATCAATCCCCAACCGATTCACCCATCACTGAGTGGCTGCTTTCAGCTTGGTGCTTCCATCCTTTCATTCTACATATGTGACCTCACCCTTGAACCTGGCTTTGGTTTTGATAATTAAAGCTACTGCTTGGCTCATAGGTGTGCACAGCCTATTGAATTAGGGTGTGCACCCCAAAGCTTCAACACATATGTGTTTGACATATTTACCCGCCTGTTCCCTGCTCTCCTTCCTGAAACAATGGGAGGAAGGGGGAGCAAGGGAGCACATGGGGGAACCCGGGCAACAGAAGGAAGAGGAACAGGGAAAGGAGGGATGGTGAGGGTGGCATATATATTGGTACAGATCCCCTATATTTTCCTCCTGTGGCAGGGAGAGGATGAGAAGCCTACTTTCAGTTGCTGCAGGAGGAAAGTACAGATTGGTTCCACTAAACTCCACCCCCCGCCGTCTCTCCTGTCCAGGTTCTGAGGGTCAGCAAGAAAGGATTGCAGGTTACCTGTCACCTGCCCATCATTGGCAGGTTGACAACCACAGGATTAGGGCGTGCCCATGCACACCTGGCACACCCCTTGCACACACCTATGGCTTGGCAAGACTTAAGCATTCTGATAGGCAGATCATTTTGCTGCAGTTCCTTAGCTTCACCTTAAAGAAAGCTGAGCAAACTGCAAAAATTATTTTGGATGACGCTGGCCTTTATCTTTCTTTACCTTTTTTATGTTTTTTTAGTTTGTTATGACTTTCTGGCTTCACCTGCTATTTTTTCAAATTTTTCTGACTGCCATAATGGCGCTTTACCATGGCTGCTGGAAATATCCCAATCAGACGAGAATGTCAGTGAAACAAAAATTTAAATTTTGCTGCCACACTAGCTGCTGACAAGGCCTGTGCTTACAATCACAGTGGAAAAAGTAACAACCACAGTTTTACTGCTACAGGGCAGCACCTCCGTACCAGATCGCATATATATCATATATATATATATATATATATATATATATATACATACATGATGGGACTCTTCGTGGTAAGGGGTGTGCATGTGCGCTGGCGGTGGCTCGCTCCTGTTGTGATTATTATTGCTCCTGCTGAGACCCTCGGCCTCTGTGCTGGGAGCGTGCCACAGGTGCGCTCCCAGCACAGAGACCGGGGGTCTCAGCGGGAGCCCCGGGTCCCATACTAACAATTGGGACTCCCAATTCTGGCTCACCTGATCATTGTGATAGCCTCTAATTGGCTACCACAGTGACCATTCACTGTGAAGCCCGCCCCTGTGTTTCTCTCTCTGTGGATGGAGAGGAAAGATACATTGTATCTTTCTCTTTCGTTGCAGAGCGGGGGAAAAAAGTGTGTGTAAAAAAAAAAATTGATAAACAATTATATAATAAAGAATAAAGATAAAATACCTAGATCAAGCATTGCTCTAGGTTGGTGCCAGGGTTAGTGTTTGGGTCAAGGTTCAAAGGTGAAGGTGTGAATAGAGAGGAAAGATACAATGTATCTTTCTCTTTCCTTGCAGAGAGGGGGAAAAAAAGTGGTACAGAGAAATTGATAGGGGGTGGGTGGCGCTACCTTATAAGGGTACCTTGATTTACAATATGATGAGCCTCAAAGGAATCAGGAAAGATGTAATAGTAAATGCACCCCCTTTAATCCCTCTTTAGGTGGTGGATCTAGATATCCAGCGTTAGCTGAGTAGACTGTGCTAGCAGGTCTTACTCATACCTACATGCAGGTGTACACCATGTGGTTAATCAACAAAAGTTAATTAATTGATAAAAAAGTCAATAGTGATAGACCAAGCCTACATAAAATAAATAAAATTAAATAAACCACAGTACAAAATTATATTAATCCCCATGTGTCCAAATGTGCTTGTAAGCATAAAAGTGAGTTTAAATAGTCCCAACATTAAACATATAGTGCAGAGTTGCACATTAGATATTATAGAGCTGGTGAAAAGTTAGCAAAAAATTGATGAACAGCTTTATAAAAAATGGATGAAAAAAATAGATGAAAAAAATAGATGAAAAAAATGATGAAAAAATAGTGTAAAAATTGTAACAAAGTCCAATAGCAGCAAGTGAAAAACGTCTGTGATAGGTGACTTTCGTGAACACAGCTGATCAGATCCGGTGACTTGCGGTGCTCCCCCTCAAAGATCCCCACTCACCAGCTCCCTACACCCCTGCCGGGGTAGTAGGCATGTAGTAGTAGGCTGCAATCAGATGTGTATGGGTCCTCAGGGTACGCCGCTCCAGCTGTAAGGTATCCTTCAGTACGTCCTCATAGAGAAGAAACAGGGCTCCATAGTGTGATACTTTTAAGGTATTTTATTTATCACAATGTACAAGAAAACCAAATAAAATAAAAAGTTTAAAAACCAAACAGACAGTCACACAGCTTGTGAGCTATTTCGTATGGGGAGTGCAGGGCGTCTAGGACCGTCAGCTGCGCGGCGTGCGCCTCAGCTGCGTTCCACACTCTCCTACTTCCGCATGTGACGTCAGTGCGTAGCTCCGCCTTACGCGTTTCGTCATCGACGTTATCAAAGGCGCACTTTGATAACGTCGATGACGAAATGCGTAAGGCGGAGCTACGCACTGACATCACACGCGGAAGTAGGAGAGTGTGGAACACAGCTGAGGCGCACGCCGCGCAGCTGACGGTCCTAGACACCCTGCACTCCCCATACGAAATAGCTCACAAGCTGTGTGACTGTCTGTTTGGTTTTTAAACTTTTTATTTTATTTGGTTTTCTTGTACATTGTGATAAATAAAATACCTTAAAAGTATCACACTATGGAGCCCTGTTTCTTCTCTATGAGGACGTACTGAAGGATACCTTACAGCTGGAGCGGCGTACCCTGAGGACCCATACACATCTGATTGCAGCCTACTACTACATGCCTACTACTCCTGCAGGGGTGTAGGGAGCTGGTGAGTGGGGATCTTTGAGGGGGAGCACCGCAAGTCACTGGATCTGATCAGCTGTGTTCACGAAAGTCACCTATCACAGACGTTTTTCACTTGCTGCTATTGGACTTTGTTACAATTTTTACACTATTTTTTCATCATTTTTTTCATCTATTTTTTTCATCCATTTTTTATAAAGCTGTTCATCAATTTTTTGCTAACTTTTCACCAGCTCTATAATATCTAATGTGCAACTCTGCACTATATGTTTAATGTTGGGACTATTTAAACTCACTTTTATGCTTACAAGCACATTTGGACACATGGGGATTAATATAATTTTGTACTGTGGTTTATTTAATTTTATTTATTTTATGTAGGCTTGGTCTATCACTATTGACTTTTTTATCAATTAATTAATTTTTGTTGATTAACCACATGGTGTACACCTGCATGTAGGTATGAGTAAGACCTGCTAGCACAGTCTACTCAGTTAACGCTGGATATCTAGATCCACCACCTAAAGAGGGATTAAAGGGGGTGCATTTACTATTACATCTTTCCTGATTCCTTTGAGGCTCATCATATTGTAAATCAAGGTACCCTTATAAGGTAGCGCCACCCACCCCCTATCAATTTCTCTGTATTACTAACTCACCCCTTCAGGGGTAAGTGCAAGGGGAGGCTGCAAGCCTTCAGGTCCGTGAGCGCGGAAACCCTCTCCTTAGGGGGAAAAAAAGGTCTGTGTACTAAAAAAAGAAAAACTACCTAGATTAAGGTTTTTTCTAGGTTAGTGCAAGGGTTAGTGTTTGGGTCAAGGACAGGGTCAAAGGTCAAGGACAGGGTCAAAGGTCAGGGTAAGTATATTTTGGGCAGGATCTTTTTTTTTTTGTTTAAATTAGTATCAGTGTCAGAAAGTGCAGGTGTGTTTTAGGTAGGACAAAAAAAAAGCAAAATGCGCACTATTGTTTCTGGGCTGTACTACGGGTACAATCTACAAATAATGTACACATATGTGACATCACTGCAATTGTCAGGAGCAGGAGAATTTATTTTGGGTTGTTCTTTGGTGGAAGGTTATGGTAGTAACAAGAAATATACAGCTAAATTGTAAAAAAAATATATTTTTTAATACTATTTTGGGTCAGTTTTCCTTTTAAAAAAAAAAAAAAAAATCAGGAGATATCCGTTACCATTTCCCACCAAATGAAAGCCCACTTTGTCCTAAAAAAAAAAACACGGTATAATCCACCTGGATGCACAAAGTAGTTGTGATGATATGTACGGCTTTACTAAAACATGTCAAAGTTGCAAAATTGTGCTTAGGCATTACGATTTATTTGTATTTTCTTAGGGGGAAGGGGTTAGGATAGCAATACCACTGAGATTACCCTATGGGCACAGATCTTTTTACCACTTTCCTCAGGTGGAATGCTACTGATGCCTAGTGTAGAATAGTGCAGGTCGCAGCAACCAGCGTGGAGAGGGGGGGACCGAAGAAAGGAAGGAAGGAAGAAAGGAATAAGGGAAGGTAGGAAGGAAGAATATAGGGGAAGACAGTGGGTAGAAAGGTAGAAGAAACAGAGATAGTAAAGGAAGAAGAGAAGGAGGAAGAACATGAGGAAGAAAGGAGGAATATAAGGGAAAATGGTAGGTAGGAAGGTAGAAGAAATAGAAAGTAAGGGAAGAAGAGAAGAGGGAGGAAGAACATGAGGAAGGACGGAAGAATATAGGAGAAGACAGTAGGTAGGATGGTAGAAGAAACAGAAAGTAAGGGGAGAAGAGAAGGAGGAAGAACCTGATGAAGGAAGGAAGAATATAGGGGAAGATGGTAGGTAGGAAGGTAGAGGAAACAGAAAGTAAGGGAAGAAGAGAAGAAGGAGGAAGAATGTGAGGAAGAAAGGAGGAATATAAGGGAAAATGGTAGGTAGGAAGGTAGAAGAAACAGAAAGTAAGGGAAGAAGAGAATAGGGAGAAAGCATGTGAGGAAGAACATAAGGAAGGAAGAATCCCTTCTTGAGAAAGAAGGAAGGAATTATGGATATAACGTTAGTGAATAAGTCTGTATAGAATATTTGTAGTACACTATTGTATTCATTAAGCTTTGCTCCTTTAATTACCTTCTCCCTTCAGATGCCTTGAAAGTTCCATCTGCAGGTGGAACTGGCTGGACAAAGAAGTTGGAAGGACAGTACAAGATGGTGGTGAATAAAACCATGGGGGTCACTGCCATAGAAATACCGTACACTCCCTATGTGTCTATTATTATCGCTATACCTGATCCAGGAAGAGAAATGATAGTGGGCGATCAACTCACCCCACAAACCATAGAGGCTCTGAGGAAGTCTATGACTCTCAAGTAAGACATACATTTCATTTATATTTCACCCATCCTATTTCCATCCCTGCTCTGGAAGAAGACCTATAAGACTGTGATCTGATTGGTGTTATACAGTGGGGAGGGAAAGTATTCAGACCCCCTTACATTTTTCACTCTTTGCTATATTGCAGCCATTTGCTAAAATCATTAAAGTTCATTTTTTTTCCTCATTAATGTACACACAGCACCCCATATTGACAGAAAAACAAACGTCTTCCATTTCAGGATTATGGAGGCCACTGTGCTCTTAGGAGCCTTAAGTGCAGCAGAAATTTTTTGGTAACCTTGGCCAGATCTGTGCCTTGCCACAATTCTGTCTCTGAGCTCTTCAGGCAGTTCCTTTGACCTCATAAATTCTCATTTGCTCTGACATGCACTGTGAGCTGTAAGGTCTTATATAGACAGTCCAATCAGTATAATCAAACACAGCTGGACTCAAATGAAGGTGTAGAACCATCTCAAGGATGATCAGAAGAAATGGACAGCACCTGAGTTATATATATGAGTGTCACAGCAAAGGGTCTGAATACTTAGGACCATGTGATATTTCAGTTTTTCTTTTTTAATAAATCTGCAAAAATGTCAACAATTCTGTGTTTTTTGTCAATATGGGGTGCTGTGTGTACAATATGGGGTGCTGTGTGTACAATATGGGGTGCTGTGTGTACAATATGGGGCGCTGTGTGTACATTAATGAGGAAAAAATAACTTAAATGGTTTTAGCAAATGGCTGCAATATAACAAAGAGTGAAAAATTGAAGGGGGTCTGAATACTTTCCGTCCCCACTGTAGGTAAAGAGTGTATCTGTTGATTTTCTAAACAAATGCATCACTCAACAGACATGATCAGTAACAATCACCAGTGGTGTACCATCAGCAGGCAGAGGCTTAGTCAGTGTCACAGGCTGGTGTCAGTAGAGCAGAGGTCCAAGTGGAAAATCCAAAACAAGTCAGTAGGCAAGCTGGGTCAGTAACACGAAAGCAGAATTGCAGGTCAAGTCAAAGGTTATGAATTGCAATGTAAAGCTGAAGACCACACAGTAACCATCTCAAGAGCCAATACTGGCAGTGAGCAAGCATTCTGTATGTACAGATACATGTGTATGCAGACGTGAGCCAAAAAGTGACTGTCTACAGGGCAATACATCAGCCCATGTGCATGAGCTTGTGTTGGCACCAGAGAGCATATTGAAGGTTTAGTATTATCTAAGGAGCTTGTTGGGTTGTCTTCAGAAATACCCTACGACCTTCCCTGCAATCCTGCCCTCCTGTTACCAAAATGGACCCAATGGACCCTTCCTGACAACTAATGTGGATTACACCTAAGCCTTTGTCTTCTGAAAAATTCTAATGGTGGGACTAATGCTAACCTGGACTAAACCCTACCAGCGTTCTTTTGCTCAGCCACCGGGTTTTTGTGGTGTTTACTGGAATGGGCCAGCTTTTTGTAGTATTAGGCTGGGATCACATAACCGCATACAATTTACACAACATGTGAATGGGACTGGCTCTCAATGAAGCCGGTTCACACATGTCCGGGGCGGCCACAGTGCGGTTTCAAACAGGGTCCTGTGCATATTTTGGTCCGGTTCAGGTGCGAGTTCCTTCACCTATTCTCTGAAATAAAAAAGCTCTGTGTAACATTAAATGTGATATTCGGTCTCAGAGGCTGCTCACCAACAACTGTGGTTGTTTGTACAGTCCATCAAATATTTTTATTCTGCAATAAAATCCAATGCATTTCCGGGGGGCTCAAAAACTGAGAAATAACCATAAGGTGAGAGAAACCATCCTTGACTGTAAGTTGGATTCCATGTAGATGTATACAGATCATGCAGGCACTTGGGATGGGCCAGGTAACAAGGCCGAAGATCTGACGGAATGCAAAAAACATACAAAATGACTTTCTTTATTCAAGCTGAAAAGCCACCATAAGGTTATGTGAATCATCTTGTTGAAATGGGCACACAAAGAATTTAAATTGTGCTCATATGTCCCATTTAATCATGTGACCCTGTTGAAGCGTATACTCCAACAATTTAACCTCTTACCCATTTAACAGAGATCACGACAAGATGTCTAGGCTTGTGGTTGGGTTATATGCAGGGCCGCTGCTTGACTGTTTTGCGCCCTAGGCAAGACTAAACCTCCCCTACCAATGCCGCCTACGGGGGGGGGGGGTTGGGGGGGATTGTGGCGCTAGCCTTGCCTAGGGCATGGGTGACTACAACTAGGAACAGTGTCAGAGCAGACTCACCGGGCAGGATAATTTCACCTACGTCCAGAAACCTATTGGTGCTCGCCTTGTCCAGCTCCCCAGTGTTCCCTCCTCAATGTCCTCCTCTGCCTCCCCAGCTGTGCCTGCCTCACCTGGCTCCCCAGCTGTCCTCATGCCCGCCTCATCCGCTTCCCCAGCTGTCCTCGTGCCCGCCTTGTCCGGCTCCCCAGCTGTCCTCATGCCTGCCTCATCCGGCTCCCCAGTGTCACCTCCCCACTGTTCTCCTCCACCTCCCCAGCTGTGCCTGCCTCCCCTGGCTCCCCAGCTGTCCTCGTGTCCACCTCGTCTGGCTTCCCAGCTGTCCTTGTACCCGCCTCGTCCGGCTCCCCAATGTCCCCTCCCCACTGTTCTCCTCCTCCTCCCCAGCTGTGCCTGCCTCGTCTGGCTCCCCAGCTGTCGCCCTCCTCACAGGCTGAGCTACTGCTGACCACCCCCGGCAAGGGGGGTGGCGCTAGTCTTGCCTAGGGCGCAGGTGACTACAAAAGGGAACAAGGTCAGAGAAGATTCACCGGGGCAGAATAATTTCACCTACGTCTGGAGACCTGATGGTGCCCGACTCTTCTGGCTCCCCAGTGTCCCCTCCCCAGCTGTGCCCGCCTTGTCCAAGTCCCCAGCTGTCCTCGTGCCCGCTTCATCAGTCTCCCAACTGTCCTCCGCCTCCCCAGCTGTGCTCGCCTTGTCTGCCTCCCCAGCTGTCCTCGCCCCCCCGTCCACCTCCTCAGCTGTGCCCGCCTCATCCAGCTCCCCAGCTGTCCTCGTGCCCACCTTGTCTGGCTCCCCAGCTGTGCTCCTGCCTGCCTCGCCTGGCTCCCCAGCTGTGCTCCTGCCTGCCTCGCCTGGCTCCCCAGATGTCCTCGTGCCCGCCTTGTCTGGCTCCCCAGCTGTCTCCCTCTTCACAGGCTGAGCTACTGCTGACCTCCCCCACAGTAGCCGTGATGGATGTCCTCCATGGCTGTTGCTTCCTCTAGAGACTCAGTCAGCGCACCAGCCCTGTGTGGGGTGGCATTCTTCAGCCCCTCGTGTTCCCTGGCCAGGCTAGTGGGGGAAGTCAGCGGCCGTGGCTGTGCCCCTTATGCAGCAGTGCGCCCTAGGCGGCTGCCTAGTTTGCCTAGCGGGAGCGCCAACCCTTGGTTATATGTATTGTATTGTTAATGTTTTATTTATTTTTATTTAATAAAATGCATTACACTTGAAAAAAATATAGAATACATAATCTCATAGATAATGCATTTCATATTTGCAGGGACGTACGCGTGGACCTTACCAGAGCCACAGTTTATACGGGGGCTTACTTGTTAATGGATATAATTCCTATAGCTCATGGGAATATGTACAAATCTATGGTAACATTTACATTTTCTTGTGAAGATACGAGTTAAGATAATTGGTGTGTAGAGATAACAAAACAATGGGAAATCTGCTCTTCTGATCATTTTGCTTTGCCCGGCCTATTGGTAATCTATAAACCGCCCAAAGGGCCACTTACCAGCACAGGAGGTCCCTCCCATTCACACTCTATGACCTCACTGCCTCTAGAAAGAAGCCATGTACTTCTCTATTAGGATGGCACTGATATCACAGAAAGCGGGTATTTTGCCCCATAAACCTCAGCAGATCCCAGGGATCACCAATTGGAGGAAGCCCTCCAGGAGGCAGAGAACCAGAACTCACGATTTTTACCATCACACGTTTGCTGTACAGAGGGACATCTTAGACCATCTTTGATTTTGCTGCCCCCAGTAAGTACAGGAAGTGAAGGAAAATCTCAGTAACAGGGGCAGGAAGTGAGTAAAAATGTATCTAGGGGTGACTGGGTGTGAAGTGAAATCGCCCCAGTTGGGGGGCTGGGGAATGATTTGCGGGAAATGTCCAGTGGGGACATGAAGCAAGCGTAAATCTCCTAAGTGGGGACAGGATGTGGGGGATTCCCAAGTGGGCAGGTGAAGTCTCCAGCGGGTATATTAAGCAAGTGGAAATTTCCAAAAAAGGGATAAGAAAGCTCACTAGTGAGGAGAGTAAGTATGGGAAAATCTATGCATCGAGAACAAGAAGTGAGGGTAAATCTAACCAGTGAGGACAGGAAGTGATGGTATACCTAACCATTGAGAACATGAGGGTAAATCCCTGTGGGGGGGGGCAAAGGGCAAATCTACCCAATAAGGATAGGAAGGTAAAATAAATCTCTACCAGGAGACAGGAAATGAGGGGAACACAGTGAGAACAGGAAGTGAGGGTGGAAGTCTCTATAGGGGGACAGGTAGTGAAGTCAAAACTACCCTGTAAGAGCAGGAAGTGAGAGAAAAGCTCTATGAAGAGGGAAGGGCAGGAGGTAAAGGGTAATTGCCCCAGAAAGGACAGAAAGTGAAGGTAAATCACTACAAGGGGACAGGAAGTAAGGGTATATCTAACCAGTGAGGACAGGAAGTGAGTTTAAACCTAACCTAGAGAGGGGGGGGGGTCACAGGAAGTGAAGAGGAATCTACCCACAAAGGACGAAAAGTAGAGTAAATTCCAGTAAGAAAGTCGGCAACACCAAATCCAAATGAAGTATATATAGGTACATGTAAAAAGAGTACAAGGGGCTAATGAGTTTCAGCAAACTAATCTAACCACTCTGGATGGGAAGTGAGGGCAAATCTCTAGAGGGGTCTGGAAGGAAGTGAAGGGGAATCTACCCAAAGAGGACAAAAAGTGTGAGTAAATCTAACCAGTGAGGACAGGAAGTGAGAGGAGGGGAGCTATAACCAGTGAGGACAGGAAGTAAGGGTAATATCTACAGAGGGGACAGGAAGTGTGTGTAAATCTAACCACTAAGAATAGGAAGTGAGGGTAAACCTAACCATTGAGAACAACATGAGGGTAAATCTCTGCGGGGAGGGGGGCAAACTCCTCCCAACAAGGATATGAAGGTAAAGGAAATATCTACCAGTAGACAAGAAATGAGGGGAAACCTACACAGAGAGAACAGGAAGTGAGAGGAGGGGAACTATAACCAGTGAGGACAGGAAGTGAGAGGAGGGGAAATATAACCAGCGAGGACAGGAAGTGAGAGGAGGGGAGCTATAACCAGTGAGGACAGGAAGTGAGGGGAGGGGAGTGTAACGACACCTCAAGTATGAAAGGGGTTAAAGTAGTTTAGGACATTCCATACTCGAACATAGAGGCAGCCACCGAACACTCCAATCAGCCGAACAAGAAACCCATACGAATAATTCTCGAGGCTCTGTGTTGAGGTTCAAGACAGGGATGAATCTTTATTGTGAGATCTCACACAAATATATATAGCAGGATGAAAATACAACCTCTCACCAGAAACCTAATTAACAGCTAATTATCTAATCCTTCATGTCTCCTAGCTCACCGTCTATACAATACACATTATCATACATCTCAACACAGAACTCCTTCATACAATTACAGGGTAATTAGCCCAGACAACAATGGCTGAAAGAGAAGCCACACTAGACTCATTTACATTTTAGAAGACAACAGACAGGTGGCTGGAGTTGATGACATTAGCATCTAACAGTATGTGTCCCAAAAGTATGAACCAGTCACTATTTGTAATATGGCATATACAGGGTTCCCAGAGTCTGTGTGTCTTGGGGGACATGGACCTGAATCTAAAGTAACGCCACCTCAAGGGTCCCCAGGCATACAGCTCACAAAAAGCACCGTTCCCCCAAATGCCAGGGCCCATTATCGGTAGGCAAGAGGCTAGCATTCAGTCCCCTCCAAAAGCCTCTGTCCTGGCTAGGTCTGTCACAGGGAGATATAACCAGTGAGCACAGGAAGTGAGGGGAGGGGAGCTATAACCAGCGAGGACAGGAAGTGAGAGGAGGGGAGTTATAACCTGCGAGGACAGGAAGTGAGAGGAGGGGAGCTATAACCAGCGAGGACAGGAAGTGAGAGGAGGGGAGATATAACCAGCGAGGACAGGAAGTGAGAGGAGGGGAGATATAACCAGCAAGGACAGGAAGTGAGAGGAGGGGAGATATAACCAGCGAGGACAGGAAGTGAGAGGAGGGGAGCTATAACCAGCGAGGACAGGAAGTGAGAAGAGGGGAGCTATAACCAGCGAGGACAGGAAGTGAGAGGAGGGGAGCTATAACCAGCGAGGACAGGAAGTGAGAGGAGGGGAGCTATAACCAGCGAGGACAGGAAGTGAGAGGAGGGGAGATATAACCGGTGAGGAGAGGAAGTGAGAGGAGGGGAGCTATAACCAGCGAGGACAGGAAGTGAGAGGAGGGGAGATATAACCGGTGAGGAGAGGAAGTGAGAGGAGGGGAATTATAGAGGTTAGAAGGTGATGGAAATATCTACAGAGGGGACAGGAAGCGTGAGCAAATCGGGGAATCTTCCCAATCACAACAATAAGACTTACCAGTGACGAGAGGAGGTGAGTGTGAATCTCTGGATGGAGGGGAGTAATGAGAAATCTACCTAGTGAGGACATGCAGTTTTGGGAAGTGTCTGCAGGAGGACAAGAAGTAGGAGGAAATCTCTATGGAGGGCAGAAAGTTACCTGGAGAGGACAATAGGTGAGTGGAAAGTTCTACGGGGAGGGGAAATCATGGGAAATCTACCCAGTGCAGGCACAGCAATAAAAACCTAGCAGACTATGGGGTTGATTTACTAAAGACAAATAGACTGTGCACGCTGCAAGTGCGGTTGCTCCAAAGCTTAGTAAATGAGGTAAAGCCTCACTTTGCAAAGAATACAAGAATTCACATGCAAGGTAAATAAAAAAATAAAAGCAGCATTTTTGCATGAACATGATTGGATGATGGAAGTCAGCAGAGCTCCCCCTCATTTACCAAGTTCTGGAGCAACTGCACTTGCAGAGTGTGCTGTCTATTTGCGTTTAGTAAATCCACCCCACAGCCATGGAATACTTCAGGAGAATTACTGTTATAGGGTAGATGTGACTTTAACAGTAGCTTTGGCTTTATTATTTGTATGTTCATAAATGATTAGCCTTTAATACAGACCTTTATCATCTCTTTGCATTTACAGTATGGCTTTAAAGTGTCAGCACAGTTCCCGTAGATCGAGGATCATCCCAACAACAACTCCATATGCCAGGAGCTCCTTAGAATCCTCCACACAGCACGGTGTAGTGTTCACCTGAATAAAAATATATCTCACATGACTCTGTGTTGTCTTCATTGTCTTTAAGCAAAGGACTCATAGATCTCTTCTAGACTGAATGAACCTGGAAGCACTCAGATATGAGCACTTACAGGTTCAGAACTGTAGTAACCACCATGGCGGAGGGTCGTGCATATTTACCAGTTCATACTTTACGAATGGGCATCCTTTTTATGAATTAAACTCTGAGAAGGTTAACCACTTGCAGCCAAATCACATACCTGGTACGTCATTTGACTTAAAGTGGTTGTCATGGGATGATTTGCAGCTGCCGGCATCACCCGGTAACATTTTTTTTAGAGCAGACGCTCAGCTCCCTTCTAATAACAACCACAGCGGCGAAACGTCTCACAGGGAGACCCGAGCTACTAGCCAGCACATCCGCTGGCTAGTCGGAGCCCCAAAGAAAGCCAAGAAAGCCATGCACTGGTCCAAATCATTTGGTGGAGGGGGGATTATGGTGTGGGGAGGATGGGGGATTATGGTGGGGGGTTGTTTTTCAGGGGTTGGGCTTGGCCCCTTAGTTCCAGTGAAGGGAACTCTTAAGGCGTTGGCATACCAAGACATTTTGGACAATTTCATGCTCCCAACTTTGTGGGAACAGTTTGGGGACGGCCCATTCTTGTCCCAACATGACTGCACACCAGTGCACAAAACAAGGTCCATAAAGACATGGATGAGCAAGTTTAGGGTGGAGGAACGTGACGTGACTGGCCTGCACAGAGTCCTGACCTCAACCAGATAGAACACATTTGGGATGAATTCAAGTGGACACTGTGAGCCAGACCTTCTCATCCAACATCGGTGCCTGACCTCACAAATGCTCTTCTGAAAGAATGGTCAAACATTCCCATAGACACCCTCCTAAACCTTGTGGACGGCCTTCCTAGAAGAGTTGAAGCTGTTATAGCTGCAAAGAGTGGGCCAACTCAATATTGAACCCTACGGACTAAGACGTCATTAACCACTGCCCGACCGGCACACGCCGATGTACGACAGCAGAATGGCATGGCTGGGCAAATGGACTTACAGGTACGTCCATTTGAATTCCCCGCCGTGCCATTGCGTGCGCGCGCGGCCGGGAGCTCCATGAGTCGGGTCGCGGGTCCCTACGATCGCCTCACGGAGAGGACGAACGGGGAGATGCTAATGTAAACAGCATCTCCCCGTTCTGCCTAGTGACAAGTGTCAATGATCTCTGCTCCCTGTCATCGAGAGCGGTGATCACTGTCCTGTGTGTTGAAGTCCAGCCCCCTCATAGTTAGAATCACTACCTAGAACACACTTAACCCCTTCACTGCCCTCTAGTGGTTATCCCCTTCACAGCCAGTGACATTTACACCGTAAATAATGCATTTTTATTGCACTGATCGCTGTATAAATGACAATGGTCCCAAAATAGTGTCAAAAGTGTCCGATGTGTCTGCCATAATGTTGCAGTCCCAATAAAAATCGCAGATCGCCGCCATTACTAATAAAAAAAATGAATAATAAAAATGCCCCAAATCTATCCCCTATTTTGTAGACGCTATAACTTTTGCGCAAACCAATCAATATACGCTTATTGCGATTTTTTTTTACCAAAAATATGTAGAAGAATACGTATCGGCCTAAACTGAGGAAAAAAATTGTTTTTTTATAGATTTTTGGGGGATATTTATTATAGCAAAAAGTAAAAAATAATGCGTCGGATTCGTGAGAGACCAAATGAGACACGGGAAACAGGCTTTGAGTGTGTTCATAAGATCTCTCTCTTTATTGAATACAACAGTAGTATATACACCAGTAAAAATACACGTCTAAGGGTTAATCAAACTTTACACTCAGTACTTTCTTATCAAGAGTTAGACTGCTTGACTAGATAACAAGAAATAGCTGATGACTTGCTGACACAGATTCAGCTTAACCACAATATCTCATAGGGTGACTATGGCGAAACTCACACACACACACAAAAAGTTCATTTATACTTTATGTAAAATGGAAGAGAATCTAAGATGGAGTCAGTTGTTTAAACATTCTATTACAAGACCTTGTAACACTAACGAGTCACATGACACCAGGGAGGGAAAATGGCTACTTGGGCCCAATTTGGACATTTTCACTTAGGGGTGTACTGACTTTTGTTGCCAGCGGTTTAGACATTAATGGCTGTGTGTTGAGTTATTTTGAGGGGACAGAAAATTTACACTGTTATACAAGCTGTATACTCACTACTTTACATTGTAGACAAGTGTCATTTCTTCAGTGTTGTCACATGAAAAGATAGAAGAAAAGATTTACACAAATGTGACTGAGGGGTGTACTTACTTTTGTGAGATACTGTATATATATATATATATATATATATATATATATATATATATATATATATATATATATATATATATTCAATAATTCAATACAAAAGGAAAAAAAACACTAGTTGAATGAATTACAAAGTACTTCAGACTTTATTTTGTTGGGGAGATACTGTATATCTGCCATCAGATTGTAACGTGTGTGGTTAGCCTAAGACTTCAGCACTGTTGCCCCTCTAGGCAGACACTTTTTTGGCACTTATCAGCACCAAAAAAAAAAGAAGGTATATCAATTGCGATATATGTAGAAAATATGGGAGCAGAGTAGAGGCAACATTTGTTTAATCTCCTTTATTAGATTTTCAAAGAATACAGAAAAAAAAAATTTCAACAGATATAAATCGATGTCACAGATATTTTACACCTGATTGGAGAAAAGGCAGTACCCTTCCTAGCATGGTGAGGCGCAAGCGCCAAAAAGCAGAGCTCATCTTGATAAATCCATAACATGTTAACAGAAAATGGGAAGTGTGTGTGTATATATATATATATATATATATATATATATATATATATATATATATTGTTATTAGGAATGTACATCAAACCAACAATGAATAAATAACAGATGACACACATCGGTGAGAACAATGTCAAAGAGATGGAGGTGGGGATAGACTGGAAAGCATAGGTAAAAACTCTATTCGTAATCAGAAGGGCTTACAAATAGAAGGGAAAAGGAGAGACAGTATAGTAAAAGTAAAAAGGGGGGGGGGGGAGTGGAGCCAAAACAGTCTTCTGAGCCACATCATGAAGGTAATTAGGAGGACCCCCCCCCCATATGAGAAGGTAAAATCTGGTGATCTGAAGTGAAGCCACCCTATACAGGTAATTTAAAAAAAATAAAAGCATCTGATTTGCCATTTTCCTCAGAAATCCTTCTCTCCATATCACAAACGACATCCAGTTCTCAGGGCCACGTCACCATTGAGGCCATTGAGGCAGTATACACCAGTGCTTGGCAATAATGGTATGCAAGGCAGTACAGCCATTTTTTTGCTAGAAATTAACTGTAAAGCTGCCCCTGTTGAGTTTATGGGGCCCGGGCCCCATAAACTCAACAGGGGCAGCATTAGTTAATTTCTAGCAAAAAAAAAGGCTTTATTAACCCATACCCCCCACTTGATTACCAGGGTGCATAGTCATTTCCTGGGCCCCCTCATGTCAGAGGGGCCCAGAAGGTGAGAGCAGACGGGGGGGGGGTTGACTTTTTCTCCATTTTCAGGCACAGGCATATTATTCAGCACCGCATGCTGCTCTGCACCCGGCAGATTATATCTGGCTATCCTACCGTATGCCTTCCCTGGCGGATGGATTCTATTGTGAAGTGGCACCCCTCCCTCAATAAGTGCGGCCTGAGGGAGGGACTGATCACTGGAGGTGGCGGTACTAGCAGTCCCCTGCACACCACACAAGCTACTCTGGAAGGTGCAGTCCCCAGACTCTGTGCTTAGGATCATCATGTTGAGCACAGCGGGTGCTCTTTGGCCGGTTGGTTGTTGGCTGCTGATTGTGTTATGACTGTGCAATAGGTACATTTTTACCACCTCTAAACCACTGCCCTTTAAGAACCTTTCACCCAAGCTTTCCAATTAGGTCCGCCTGTTAGTTTTTCATGCAGACTTGAGTGAAAGCTCCATGTAGGTCTAAGGAGTCCAGAGTCCACCTACCTCCAGGTCCAAAAAAAAAAAAATAATTTGGAAAGGACTGTTTCCCTTTTTATTTTTTCAGCCCTAAATGCGACAGATCAGATAGCCCAGTGGTTCTGGACCCTGTCCTCAAGTACCTCCAACAGGGCATGTTTTGGGAATTTCTCTTAGATAAAATATCTCTCCAAAATACCAAGCCATTGACTCAGATTTAAAGCACCTGAAAACAAGGCCTGTTGGGGGTACTCGAGGACTGAGGTTGAGAACCACTGAGATGGCCTGGATGTAAATGGACACATTTTATACATAAAACCCAAAATGCAGGCACAGTGTGAATTACAGGCCTTGTGCTCAACAAATGGCCCACGGGCTAGGGCACCATATTGTCAGCTGGGAGCAGGAACTCCATCTGTGTCCCAGCACCTGGCATGAAAAGAGACTGTACTGTGGGTGGAAGGATCTCCGGCCCCAATACAAGCCTCAGCCTGGGTTGGGGGAAAGAAAGGAGGCGCAGGAGTGCATTATGAGCAAGTGATCAACAAGAGGGCGGATAACATGATCACCAACCCGGGGATGGAGTGTTAAAGTGATTGCAAAGACGTCTTTTCACGTTCTACCCGGATCCTCCTCTCAGGTCCCTCCTCTGTGGTCCTGGCCCCTCCCCTCCTGTTCAGTGCCCCCCAGAGCAAGCAGCTGGCTATGGGGGCACCGAGCTGAGTCACAGCTCCCTGTGTCCATTCAGACGCGTAGCCCCGGCCCGCCCTCTCTCTCCTGATTGGCCAGATGACTTTGACTGACAGCAGCAGGAGCCAATGGCGGCGCTGCTGTGTCTCAGCCAATCAGGAAGGAGAGTCTCGGGTGGCTGAGACATTCATTTACAGAGAGGGTCCCCAGGTAGGTATTAGGGGGAGCTGCTGCACACAGAAGGCTTATCTTAATGAATAGAATGCACCTTCTAGAGGGAGATTAATAGTGCAACCCCCAGTGCTGGTGGCTATTTTTGCATCTACTGACACCAATGCTGGGTGTCATTATCCCACTCACTAATACAGACACCAATGCTGGGGGGGGGGGGTTTTATTACTTTTTTAGAAAAATGCAGCAGGACCAAAATTTCTGGTGCGCTGCATTTTTTTTGCACCCTGCAGGATCTAAAAACATATTTACATAGATATGAAATCCTAATTACAAAACTGATATGTTCATAGGGGACCAAGTTCTTATGTACACCCTTAACCACTTCAGCCCCGGAAGATTTGGCTGACCAGGCCATTTTTTGCGATATGGCACTATGTCGCTTCAACTGACAATTGCGCAGTCGTGCGACGTTGTACCCAAACAAAATTGACGCCCCTTTTTTTCCCCACAAATAGAGCTTTCTTTTGGTGCTATTTGATCACCTCTGCAGTTTTTATTTTTTGCTATAATAAATATCACACATTTTTTTTAAAAAAGAACACATTTTTTCCTCAGTTTAGGCCGATGTGTATTCTTCTACCTATGTTTGGTAAAAAAAAAAAAAAAAAAAATCGCAATAAGCATGTATTGATTGGTTTGCGCAAAAGTTATAGTGTCTACAAAATTGGGGATAGATTTATGGCATTTTTATTATTATTTTTTTTTTTACTAGTAATGGCGGCGATCTGCGATTTTTATCGGGACTGCAATACTGCAGCGGACCAACTGGACACATTTTTGGGACCATTGATGATTATACAACGATCAGTGTATAAATGTTAACACTAGGGGGCGATCACTGTCACAGGCAGGGAAGGGGTTAACACTAGGGGGCGATCAAGGGGTTAACTGCGTTCCCTGACTGTGTGTTCTAACTGTAGGGGGGAGGGGACTGTCTAGGAGGAGAGAGAGAGATCGCTGTTCATACTTTGTATGAACACACGATCTGTCTCCTCTCCCCTCTCTGTCATGAGCGATCGCAGGTGCCCAGCGGTCATCGCATCGGCTCCGGGCACACGCTGCGGGCGCTCGCCCCTAGTGGCCAAAAGGGCGAAGGTAACGTAGTTTCGCCCAGCCGTGCCATTCTGCCACAGTAAAACTGCCGCGGCTGGTCGGCAAGCAGTTAAAATGGTTGTAAAGGCAGAAGGTGCATTAAGATAAAAAAAACCTGTGTGCTGCAGCCCCCTCAATACTTACATGAGCCCCAATCTCTCTCCAGCGATGCCCACGAGTGTCTTAGCCATCTTGGACTCTCCTTCTGATTGGCTGAGACACAGCATCTGCATCATTGGCTCCCGCGGCTGTCAGTTAGCCAATCAGAGAGGGAGAGCGGGGCCAGGTTGGGGCTCCGTGTCTGAATGGACAAATGGAGCCGTGAGTCGGCTCGGGTGCCCCCATAGTAGGCCGATTGCTGTGGGGGCACTCGCCAGGAGGGAGGGGCCAGGAGCACCGAAGAGGGACCCGAGAAGAGGAGGATCGGGGGTGATCTGTGCAAAACCAACTGCAAGAGAAAAGGTAAGGATAACTTTTTTTTTTTTTTAACTGAGCCTTTACAATCACTTTAAGCCTGTATCTGGAGTCGTTGTGCCTCAAGTATTGAAGCCTAGATGGGAAATATTTCTCTTTACGATGAGCTTCCTTTGCATATCCAAGGTTTCTCCTTCTGCTATGAGTAAGGTCAAGGCTCAAGCCCACATAAAAGTTACCCTCCCAAGATCTGGCTGATCTTCCCGAAAGGATATTCTCCAGTCTGTTGATGGGAGAATCCCTCCCACGGGGCTATTGTGTTCTACTGGCAGAATACATTGATCACGGCTGGCGGCTATAGCACAAAATAAAAAAATAAAAATCAGACAGGTTTGTTGTACTAAATTCGATTGACTTCAGTACAACCAGCCTGCCCATAGACAGATTGAATTTCGTCCTGTTTCTTCTGAACCTGCTGAATTTCGATCCATCTATTATTATTTATGGTACTTCTATAGCGCTGTCAATTTACGCAGCGCTTTACATATATATACACATTGTACATTCACAGCGGTCCCTGCCCTCAAGGAGCTTACAATATAAGGTCCCTAAATCTACAATCTAAGGTCCCCAACTGCTGGCCAGCTTAATGGAAGGTTGCCCAGCAGGCAGCGACTCCAACCTTTGCTTTCCTCCAGAGTTAAAAGAAAGCTGCTGATGCGTTACCATCCCCAAACTGGAGTTGGAGGGTTGAAGAAAGCAATCTGGAACCAGCTGAGGGCTTTGAAAACACTATAGATTGTAGACAGCTCTTCAGAGGAGTGTTTGCAAGCTGTGTGAAGACCACCTCTCTTATCTTCACATAGGCACTACCTTTGCTTGCAGAGAGAGTAGGAACTCGCTTGATTTCTAGAGCTCTTTAAAGGCTTTATTTACAAATCGGTAAGTATGATTTTAATTATTAAAAACAGAGCTTTACACTTTTCTCAATTTAATAAAATAAGTTAAAAAAAAACATTTCACGTCATTTTGGAAGATGCTTTAATGAGGGGTTAAAAAGAAGTATGAGTTTGGGTTTTGTTTAGTTTTTTTCCCCTCAGTCATACTTACCTTGGTGGACCGATGCTGCATTTGTCCCGCCCCCGTGCCTCTACATTGAGAGTCGAGCGATCGAACACCACAGATGGCTCAGTTCTCTCACCTTCCCGAGCAGAGAGCTGCTGACCGTCAATCAGCGTCTCTCCCGCTCTGCTCTTCCATGCTTATTGGAGCGCTGGGCTGCGGAGGGGCGGGGAGCGGCTCACAGAGGCCGAGATGGGTGACAGTCCAGGCTTCCATTGTGGACCGATTCCTGCGAAGTCAGCAGAGAGCGCTCTCTGCTGAAAAAGGGTCACAGGAGTGCAAAACGAATTGCACCCCCCCCCCGTGACCCATAGGGGAAGCCCAGCCAAACGAGCCCAGGCTGGACTTCTCCTTTAAGTTCCTTTAAGGAACTGCAGTCTGCTCACATAATTTGTAATAAAAACATCTTTGCCATTCTAAAGCTTTCCCTCCAATCACTTTGCACATTATTTTATATATACTGCGATTCTGTACTTGCCAAATACGGTGCAGAAATCTCCCTCCACTGAGTCTGGCCGCAGCCATTTTAACTGTGGGCAGCTGAAGCTGTTGCCTGTTCACTTCCTGGATTTACACAGGCACACACCTCCAGCTCTGCAGCGCTCATTGGCCCTCTTATGACTCATCTCCCCTTCTTTCCTGGCAAACTCTCAGGAGAGTGAGAGAGAGCTGTGCATGATGTCATAAGCCTAGGCTTTTTAGCAGACAAGAAACAGGAAGTGGGCTGTATAAGGTATTTACTGGCAATAAAAAAAAAGTTTTACTTTTCAAAGTTAAAACAACAAAAAAGGGCAGAAGATTTAATAGATGGAAAGTTGAAAAAAAATGGCTGAAGGTCCCGCTGGAAGTGGTGCATACCATGGATGTAGCCTGGCCTGCCCACGCCAAGAATTAAAAAGGTCTGCATGTTCAGTATATAAATAATTTATAAAAACCGGGCACTCCGAGGTTCTAGCTCTCATCAGAAAAGGAGTTCGAAAAATAATAATCTTTTTCTTCCTCGTCCGAGTCGTTCGACTCATCCGGTTTGAAGAGTTTTGCGATCACCGATGTGTCTCTGGAGCCTAAATGTGGCACAATAGGGAAGAGGACCAAGAACAGTTGTGAGATTAGGTAAGACATTGTAGATACACAAGCTGTGACCCCGCCCCCCCAATATACATTTTTATTATACAGAGATAAAACAAAGTGGCATACCAGAGTCTTTATAAAAAATAAGAGCAATGTAGTAATAAAAACCGGATTCTTTGTACTCACTGTAAAATCCCTCTGGACACTGCCTCTCTTCTTCAAATTCATGACTGATCATGTTTAATAGTGCCACCTACCAGGAGTAGGACACTAGGCAGGAAAAACCTTGGCACCTCCTAAGGACAATCCTCTGTGCATAAAACCCCGTCTCACTGCATAGCCCACCAGGTTGTAACGAGGGGTGGGTAAACCAAACAAAAACAACCACCAGGCAAACCAGCCAACACCCAGCACCACCCCAAAAAAGGGGCCTATAACAACCCCAAACCGCAGGCTACAAAACTTGCAGGTCAAAACTAGCATTCAAAAGTAGCCAACATATCAATGGTGTACAAAGTTTCGCAAAAACACGCAGACAACCAGGTCACCGCAGCACAAACCTGAGACACAGGCGCACAATGTCAGAACGCCCAAGAAACACAAACTGCCCTGGCGTTAACGCGCTGCCACCGGGAAGAGGCATCTGCCTCCCAATGCCAGACCGCCAAAATCGTTAGCCGAACCCAAGGGTGATAGCGACCAAAAGGGGCCCCACACGTCTTTCCTTGGACCAACTGTGAGCCCCAAAAGAAAGGTGAATCCCTGAAAAAAGGCCGTAGCAGATAAACATACCCAAATCTTCGAGGCCAACTCCAAGAAATAAAGCGCCATGTGATAGGATGCAACGACCAAGGATACAAGAAAAGAAAGACCATGTCCGCAAGCAAGCATAAAACCTACCCATAATCCGGGAGAAAGGAAGAAGGTAGACAAAGAATCACTCGTCTTGGTGTACAACAAGATAGGATGGCCTACAGGACAGGGCTGCCAGCTTGGGCACACTTTGTGTGGAAGTAATGGCAACCAGGAAGCCCCTTGCTCAGAGAGAATAGACAAGGAAATAGCTTTATGCTCTCCAAAGGAAGCTTCTGGAGAACCAAATGCAAAAGCCCATGGTGACAGGAATATTATGACTTGCAGCTCTAAAAAACATAAAATGGACAGTCCCTCTTGAGTCCAGCGACTGAGCCCAGGGCTCCTCGCCAGCCAGACTACCATCCCATGGAGAGGGAGAAAAAGACCTCCCAGACCTAAGATCGGGGTCACCAGAGGCAGAAGGCCCTCATCGACCCATCTAGATCTGCCCCATATCAATAGAATTTGCTGCCGCAGAGACCTAGTATGAAACTGTGCATATGGGACCACCTTGAAGGTGGATACCATTAGACCCAGACTCCTCATGCAAAAAGCCAGGGTAGCCCACAGATGGACCAAAACAGGCTGCCCACAGTCCGAAAGCTTCCGGAGGTTAACTGGTGAAAGAAACCTCTTAACCTGCTCTGCATCGAGAAGCAGTCCAGATCAGGGATCTTCAAACTACGGCCCTCCAGCTGTTGTGGAACTACACATCCTATGAGGCATTGTAAGACTCTGACATTCACAGACATGACTAGGCATGATGGGAATTGTAGTTCCTGAATAACTGGAGAGCCATAGTTTGAAGACCACTGGTCCAGATGCATGGTCAGGAGAAAAGGCAGACTTCTTGAGGTTCAAAATCGATCCAAAATCCTAATAGGAACGCTAGGTGACCTGGGCGCTGTTCAGTAAGGCCACAAGAGTCTCTGCTCAGGAGAACAAATTAGCAAGGCACCAGAGCACAGCAATCCCCCGTTGTCCCAGCAAGACAAGGACCAGGTCCAGAACTGTGCTGAATATCCTGGAGCAGAGGCGAGGTCAAAAGAGAAAGCGTAACAAGCTGGCAATGCATGTTCCCAGTTGCAAAGCACAGAAAAACACAGGTGCCCTCTTGCAGATGGGGACGTACAGATCTATCTCCCTGATATCTACAGAGGCCAGAAAAACCCCCTGATCAGAGGAGGCAACCAGAGGCAAGTAAACTCCATCTTGAACTTTGGAACCCACACAAAGGCGTTCAAGGCCTTGAGGTCCCAAAACCAGGAATAGATTTGGAGTACAAAAACCCCACCCCAAAAAATGGTACCATGTCCGTTCTGATACCGGAACCACCTTGCGCATCATGCAGCAGGCCTCACTGCACCTAATACAGAGCCCAAAGGCACTGGAGCTGGTGGAACAGAAAGAAATCTGACCTTGTAACCGGACGTCACCAGATTGTGGACCCACTCCACAGAAAATGAGGGGACCCTGGCCTGTAAACCAGCACAGGCAACCCCCCCCCCCACTCCAGAGACGGGTGGGGGAAAACTACAAGCAGGGGACGGCCTTATCCACAGCTAAGAGAACCAACGTATACAGAAGCGCCAAACACTGCCAAGGGGCCCAACGGGGAACTGGGTCCTTACTCCTGAACACCAAGCAGAACAACTGGTGGCATATGCAGAGAGAGGGGGTTTTACAGAGGACTGCCCATAGGAGGTGCTGAGCTTTTTTCCTGCCTAGTATCCTACGCCTGGTAAGTAACAAAGTAGATATTTGCCAGCACAAAATGGATCAAAAAAAGTGGCGTCTAAACAGATTATTTATTGCATGAGCACAACACAAGGAGGGTGCAATGTTTCGGAGTCACGCAGGACCCCTTCGTCAGACATGTAATCAGTTTGGACGCCACTTTTGTTGATCCTTGGTGTGCTGGCCAAATATCTACTGTGACTTGAACTAGTATCCAGCTGGTTGTTGCTGCAGCACCCAACCTTTGAGAGCTTATCCGGGAACGTGTGCGATGGGAATATGAAGTACTACTCCTGGTAAGTGGCGCCATAAAACCCGATCATTCACGAATGTAAAGAGAAGAGGTTGTGTCCGTCAATGAATGAAAGAAAATCTGCTGCATATGACTGATTCAGTGCTGGCAGCTTGCATTTCCAAACTAATTTCAGTATACAGTACTAGTCCTCTACAAACAGCAGCTCAGAAAGCAGTTCCAAGTGGGCAGACTCGTTTGTGATAAAGGTACAAGGTGCAAAATAGTCTGATGGAGGCTGAAGCCATTGAACAGAGGGGGAGGGTAGAGGGCACAAACCACGAGAGAGGTGTTAAATAAGAGCCTATTACAGCTTTGGGAATTGTTTGGGAGAGAACACCGTTCTTCCTCACTGATTTGGCATAGAAACCCGATTCTCAATATTAATATTCAGGAACATTGCGTCTTCATATTCATGACTACTTAGGTTATGCTGCTACCTTCAGGTGAATAATGGACACTGGCCAAATATATAAAAAAACAAAAACGCCACAGATCACTGCCCAGATATTACCTCTCCTCAGCTCTGCTAAACCTGTGTCCTTAGGAGATGTATGCGTCTGAAGATCCCTCCCTGTGAGGATTATCCCTGGTTTTTACTGCCCGTTCTGTACATTCCTGCTTTGGAAGGAAACAGCTTTATCCGGATCAGTCACCTATCGCCCTGGGGTCTAGTACTCAAACTCTGCTATGCAAGAACAGAGATGGCCTGTAATGCTGTTGTTCGGTGCTGGGCAGCAATCGCCATGATACCAAGAGATCCTTAAGGTCCATCCTTGGCCATATGTCTCGGTTTGGGTTAGTAAATTGTGAAATGGTTGGAATACAAACCAAGAGACCTCGCCACCCGTTCGGTGCAGGTGCAAGGAGCCCTTGGAAAACCAGTCTTTCCAGGTCCACAAAGAAAACTGATCTTCTTTGTGAATCAAAGGATACCCTTAAGTGTATAAAGCGGGGAGGGGGAAGCAATGAAACTCCTGTTGGTAGCCCTGGGACACTACGCTGCAGACCCAGTTCTCTGACTTACTGAGTCCAGATGGCCGTGAAGGCCAACAGACATCTCCCAAACTGCACGAGTAGAGGCACCCCTTTACTGCGAGGATTTGCCAGGACCAGAGGACTTAAGGGGCCAGTTTTTGTCAAGGAACTGGGATGTAAGCTTGGCATGGAACCCCAAAGGCTTGTTGCTTACGAAAGGAATTCCATTTGAATTCCGTGTTTCTGACCTGTCATCTTTGCTTTCTTCTTTAGGGTTGAGAGTGCTTCTATCCATAGTCACCTTCCAGATGAAGGTATCCAAGGATGGTCCAAACAAGCATTCACCCTGAAGCTGCTCCTACCTGAGAGGTAGATGCCTTAAAGAGGGCCTCTAATCTTATTCATGACATTATAAAAAGACAGAGACCTCATGCACCAGGGTCTAACTCATACAGGAAATAGCCGAGTCAACAGCTGAAGTACCCCATTTCTTGTAAATGTCTTCCTCCATAGGATAATGATGAGCAAAACACTTGCAGTGAAAACACCTTCTCCGGGCAAGTCCAATCTGCACATATACCTTTTTGCACATAAGTGCGCACTGAAAAAGACTTGGAACTTTTTGGCAGCTGCCAGGACCCAAAACCAAATTAATTTAGGGAAAAAGGATTTCTAAAGCGGTAAACTCCAGGTTAGAAGCCCACAGTTAGCTTCTTGGCAGATGCGGTGTGCAATGTGTCTGACAGCCCCAGACTTTGAGATTCCCCGTGGAAGGGCTCATCTACAGAGGATTCCTGTTCACCAAAGGCTTCCTCCTCTTCATGAGGATTTTCCTCCAATGCTTCATCATTCCTAAAAAAGGGAAGGGAAGGAGAGCACCTACATTTGCATCCCAGATGTTCCAAACCAGTGAGAACCTCTGAGAGCTTATTATGCAATCTAGATACGGCTGCAGAAAAGTCCTCCCTGGACACAAAGGAAGTGGAGAATTGTGCTCCCACAAGGCAGGGAAAAAAGCATATGGGTCGGGATTCAGAATTAATCTGACCCTTTGGGGAGCGATTGCAGGGCGAACTGTGATCGCCATACCTGAAAGAGGGATTTGGGAGCTCATCCAATTGTTCATCTCCCAACCTCTCTGCCTGCACAAGGCTATGGCTTGCTGAGGGTTAATAGGTCTGTAAAACCAAGAAGGGAGGGGCCACCTAGCTGGGGGAGGGGTGACCAGCCTATGCCAGAACACCAATGTGGCAACTCACTCCCACAGAAGTGTCCCGATACTTGCTGTGCCCTAAGCAGAGGCCACGTTGCAGGACTGAGACAGTATCATGCTCCATCAATGAGTCATTCTGCATTTCCGGAATACCAGGAGCTGAGAATTTCATGCCTGAGAAAAAAAAGAAGATGCGGACGATGATGATGTCATGATGGACCTCTGGCTTCTGAGCTTCACCACTGCCATATGTGGCTTCACAATGAAAAACTGCCTAAAAATCACCCTCACCAGGCTGTAGTGACCAATCCGGAGGAAGCCCTTAACAGCCCAAGCAGGGGTGTTAGGGATAGGCCCAAAAAAATCTGGAACTAAGACCTTGAAAGCAGTAGGGACATCCATCACCTAAGGACACTAGCTTAAGAAAAAACGGAGGCTAGGAGAACTGAGAGGAGTTATATTTGGCCAGTGTTCAGTCACGTGAAGGTGGCAGCCTAACCCAAGTAGTCATTAATGAAGCCCTCGGGGTCCTGTGATGTATGAGAAAGAAATGGGTGTTTATGATACATCGTTTTTTTTTTTTTTCCCCACACAGATGGAACTTTAATGTGTAGGCAGGACTAAGCTCCGGTGTTAAATCTGTAAAATAAAGCGTGCCAAACGCCAATAAGAGTATTTGCATTGAACATCAGGCTTCTAGATGGACAACACTATGCTCAAAAGTAAAAGCAGAACTGTGGCCCTAAATAAGTATTTTCTGGCTAGTACAAGGAAAGCGAGACATTATGTGGTACTTATATGTGAGACGTTTTAACTTATAAAAAAAATAAATAAATTGTCAAATGGCTGACAAGTTCACTTTAAAAACATAAAAAAAAAAAAAAAAAAGTGTTAAAACACACATGAAAAAATCTGCACAGCCAACTTCACGTTTATAGCAATAATTACCTTTCCCCAAGGAGGTCAGCCTTCGAGAAGTTGGCGTCGCTTGGATCTTGGATCCCTAACAAGAAATAAAATGACAATATCATATAATACATCATATGATATCATAACATCTTGCAAAATTTCCTTTATAAGATGGCATTATTAGGAGATGGCAATTCTATTTTGCCAATTCAGAATATTCAAGTTGTGTATAAATCCATGTAATCAGTTACCAAAGAGCTCCCTACACGTTGGGTGCTGGCCATTAAAAAACTGCTTAAAGCAAAGTTCAATACAAAGGTGGAGCTTTTGCTTATTAGTCCCCCCCCCCCTCTGAGAGAGTGCACCGCCCCTCGGAAGTTCGCCCCCCCCCCCCCTCGCTGCCGGGGGTGTGTGTGTGTGGAGCGGATATCCTGTCCACACTTCCGGGAGCAACGCCCATTGATGTCACCGCTCAGCCCCCTCCCCCAGATGCGGGGCCTTTAGTAGAGAGGAATGGAGCCTCCCGCATGTGCAGTAGGGTTCCCGGCGTGAAGTCGTAAGGCTATACTGCCGGGTTCCCTGACCCGCAATGGCGGCGGCAGCACCCGACAGCTGACGGGAACATCAGCTGCAGTGCCGACATCACTGGACTCCAGGACAGGTAAGTGTCCGATTATTAAAAGCCAGCAGCTGCAGTATGTGTAGCCGCTGGCTTTTCCTTTTTTTGCAGTGGTGGGCGGACCTCCACTTAAAAGCAGATTTCCACCCAAAAGTGGAACTTCCGCTTATTTTCTTCCTCCCCGCCTCAGGTGCCACATTTGGTAACTTTCAGGGGGAAGGGGGGGACCTGCTTTTGACAGGTCCCTGTACCCACTTACGGGAGACGGCCCCCCCTCTCGGAAGTTCGGCCCCCACTCCTCCTTCCCCTGCCGCCGGGCCAATTAGAAAGCGCAGCATGCTTCACACATGCGCAGTACGCAGTAGGTAGGCGGCTGTGAAGCCAAATGGCTTCGCGGACGGTTTCCCTTAGTGGAGATGGCGGCGGCAGAAGATCTGCTGGGGTGCCGACATAGTGGGCTCCCTGGTAAGTGTCCATATAATAAAAGTCAGCAGCTGCAGTATTTGTAGCTACTGTGTTAATTCCCCCCCCCCCCTCAGGCTGGAACTCCGCTTTAACCACTTGCCTACCGGGCACTTTTCACCCCCTTCCTGCAAAGGACAATTTTCAGCTTTCAGCGCTCACACACTTCGAATGACAATTGCGCGGTCATGTAACATTGTACCCAAAATAAATTTTTATCATTTCTGTCTGTATTATAAAACTAAAACTAAAATAAATTTTTGGCAGTGCACGTCTATTTTCTACCCCCTGTTGGTCACAGTCCGGCCCTCTTAAACTCCGAAGGACAAAAAACTGGCCCTTTGTTTAGAATGTTTGGAGACCCCTGACTATAAAAGATACATACCGCTTTCTTGTTTATGAAGACCCTAAACTGTGGATGCTTTAAGCTTTTCTGGAGTCTGTAGACATACTTTTCATTGTCAGATCTGCAATAATAAAAACACATTGTTGACACAAAAATACAAAACTGCTGAACACACAAGTCCCCAATCACCCGAGTCCTAAACACGCCTATCACAGTTTCTATTGTTTAACCGCGTCCTATCCTCCGGAGCGACAATATCTCACTCATCGCTGCAACAATCATTAAAATACATATATATATATATATTTATTTTTTGAGCAAGCGATAAGCTTTCATGTAAAAGTGATCCAAGCAGCTACGCAGCCACTCCATCACTTTAATGGCTAGTTTACACTTGCTTCAAAACAAGACTTCGGACAGGGTTTGTTAAAGCTTTCTGAACGCCAGTCATGGCCCTGTCACTAAATAAAATGGTTAGCTTACAGTCCGGTCTACACCTTGCTTTTGCTTCGATGAGCCTTTGGCGGAGCTTCGATGAGGCTTTGGCGGAGCTTCGATGAGGCTTTGGTGGAGCTTCGATGAGGCTTTGGTGGAGCTTCGATGAGCCTTTGGCGGAGCTTCGATGAGGCTTTGGTGGAGCTTCGATGAGGCTTCAAGCGAGCTTTGTCATAGACTTCTATGAGGGCTTTGAAGATGCTTTGAAGCACCTCTAAAGCTACATGGGATATAATTTTTTAAGCAAAGCCAAGGCAGAGCAAAAGCAAGGTGTAAACAGGACTGTAAGCTAACCATTTTATTTAATGACAGGAGTTTTAACTGGTGTTCAGAGAGCTATAACAAAGCCTGTCCTAAGCCTTGTTTTGAAGCAAAGTGTAAACCACCCCTAAAGGAGCCCTTAGGGCTCCTTTACACTTGCTTCGGCTTCAACGCACATTATTAAAGCTCCTACTGCTTCAACAAGCTTTTATGATGTGTTTTTGAGGCTTCGATGAGGCTTTGGTGAGGCTTCAGTGGTGCTCTTTTGAAGCTTGGCAGATGCCCTGTGTGTCTGTTGATATCTCACACCTGCAATTTTTCCAGAACAAAGCGAAGCTAAAGCTGAATTAAAGCCTCTCAAAAGCAGCAGGTGCTTCAAGCCAGCTTTGTCATAGACTTCTATGGAGGCTTTGATGGCCAGGAAGCCAACACTGCACACCACTAATCACAGGCAGTAAAACGTTTCCCGGTCCGCAGCTACACAGATCGGGAAATGTCTCCCTGCCTTAGCGGTGTGTATTGTCGGCTTCTTGGCGGGATCGAGCAAGGTGGGTTGGGTTTAGGAACACACCCGAGCCCATCCCTACTTGCAGAGCACTTGCAGCACAAGTTCTAGTTAAGACTTTTCAAAATTTGTAGCAATTTTGCATTGCAAGCCTCTAGCACAGCCTTTCTCAACCAGGGTTCCAAGGAACTCTAGGGTTCTTCCAGAGGTTGCTAAGGCATCCTTGAGCAATTTCTGCCTCTCAGGTATGTTCTCACTGACACCATTGATCTTTTTATCCGTAAAGGGGTAATTCTTCCCAATGACCACAAGTGTAAGAGACATTCTTCCTATTGACCATCACACTAACATATCATGAGTTGTAGATATAGTAATTTTTAGCAGGCGTTCCCTAAGACCAGAAAGTTATTTCAAGGGTTCCTCTGTGTTGAAAGGTTGAGAAAGTCTGCTCTAGCAAGAGCAAAGTTGCAGTGGTGAGTCTACAACAAGAGCTCTGCAAGTCTACAGCATGAAAATTCAGCCACAGCGACCTCTTGTGGTGGGATGACTATCGCACAACATAACTCAACCAGAACCAGAAAGTTGATCTGGAGTCATAGCAAATGTGGAATTGCTGCAAGTGTGCAACAAACTTGTAAAGCCGGACAAGTCTAGCAATAGCTTAGAAAATCATTTTCAAACTTGCAGCACAATAGCTTGTTATCTGGGAAACTGGGACAAAACCCGAGGTTGTGCTGCCACAGAGAATTTCTGGTAGTCATTTGAAGCACCACTAAAGCGACATGGGGTATCATTTTTGAAGAGAAGCAAAGTGTAAACAGGACTGTAAGCTCACCATTTTATTTAGTGACAGGAGCTTTGACTGGTGTTCAGAGAGCTTTAACAAAGCCTGTCCGAAGCCTCGTTTTAAAGCAAAGTGTAAACTAATCCTTACAGGTGGTGTAGGTGCAAGTAATTTTCTAGCAAAAAAAATACGTATTTTAACCTGTAAGCAACAAACGTCAGAAATAGGCTGAGGCATGAAAGAGGATAAAGAGAACATTAGATGTGCCACACACATCCTTGCCAAGTCCTATATACATAGAGAGGATCGTATCTTCACCTATCGATTGTGCCCAGCATTCCAGGAGAGATATGATTAGACTCGGGGGTATAAGCCAGAGGAAAGATACCAGAGGAAGAAGATGGAGATTGCGCATCCAGGTGGAATTCGTCATCCTCCGTGTTGTGCATCATTGATGGTAGCTATAAGTGTATAAGACAAAGAGAACAGGCTGCAGTTATCACAAAATATAATAAAATAAAATACATTTGTTGCTCCTAGATTAGTTCTATAATTACCGTATTTATCGGCGTATAACACGCACATTCATTTTAAGAGGGAAGTTTCAGGAACAAAAAAAAACTGCAGCCTCACCGCTGCCATCAATGCCGCAGCCTCACCATTGCCTTCAATGCCGCAGCCTCACCATTGCCTTCAATGCCGCAGCCTCACCATTGCCTTCAATGCCGCAGCCTCACCACTGCCTTCAATGCCGCAGCCTCACCACTGCCTTCAATGCCGCAGCCTCACCACTGCCTTCAATGCCGCAGCCTCACCACTGCCTTCAATGCCGCAGCCTCACCATTGCCTTCAATGCCGCAGCCTCACCATTGCCTTCAATGCCGCAGCCTCACCATTGCCTTCAATGCCGCAGCCTCACCACTGCCTTCAATGCCGCAGCCTCACCATTGCCTTCAATGCCGCAGCCTCACCATTGCCTTCAATGCCACAGCCTCACCATTGCCATCAATGCAGAAGCCTCACCATTGCCATCAATGCAGAAGCCTCACCATTGCCATCAATGCAGCAGCCTCACCATTGCCATCAACACAGCAGCCTCATCATTGCCATCAACGCAGCAGCCTCACCATTGCCTTCAATGCAGCAGCCTCACCATTGCCATCGGTGCAGTCTGATCGATGCCCATCTGCAGCCTAGAGGGGACAGGGAGGGGGACAGGACAAGCGCCGACAGATTACATACAGTGAGAATCTCCAATGATAGACAGAACAGTGGTCCAATGGCAGCCCAGGAGACGGAACTTCCTATTCCAGAAACCGCCAAGTAAACAGAAGATTCTCACTGTATGTAATCTGACGGCGCTCGTCCCGCCCCCCCCCCCCCCTCCCTGTCCCCTCTGAAGCAACTAAAATTCAAGTTTTGGAGTATAACACGCACACGCTATTTGCACCCGATTTTTAGGGTGGAAAAGTGCGTGTTATACACCAATAAATACAGCCTATTTACCAGTAACTTTTTTTTTCCAGAAATTCTCTGTGGCAGCACAACCTCGGGTTTTTTCCAGTTTCCCAGATAACAAGCAATTGAGCTGCAAGTTTGGAAAAGATTTTCTAAGCTATTGCTATACTTGTCCGGCTTCACAAGTTTGTTGCACAATTGCAGCAAGTCCGCATTGTATGACTCCAGATCAACTTTTGGTTCTGGTTGAGTTATGTTGTGCGATAGTCATCCCACCACAGGGGGTCGCTGTGGCAGAATTTTCATGCTGTAGACTCTGCAAGTAGAGATGAGCTCAGGCGTGTTCGGGATGCTAGACACCCAGCCCACCTTGCCCGATCCCGCCAGGAAGCCGACAATGCACACCGCTAAGGCAGGGAGACATTTTCCCGATCTGTGTAGCTTCCGGGAAATGCCTCACTGCCTGTGATTAGCGGTGTGCAGTGTCAGCTTCCTGGCGGGATCGGGCAAGGTGGGTTGGGTCTAGCATCCCGAACACGCCTGAGCTCATCTCTATTTGCACAACTTGGCAGTGAAAACGTGCAGCAAGGAGTTCTACTCATCTGTCTCCCCCCCCCCCCCCCCGTTGCCACATTTGGCACTCATCAACAGCAGCACCATCTCTAAAACAGAGAATTCTAGGCAGAAAACCAGATCCTGAATTACAGGGTTTAGAGAAAGTGCTGAAGGTGAAAGTAAAGAGGTCTGGGAACCCCAAAACTGAGTCAGAAATACAATGGTACCCTGTATAACCCCTTCAATACCGGGCACTTTTACCCCCTTCCTGCCCAGGCCAAGTTTCAGCTTTCAGCGCTGTCGCACTTTGAATGACAATTGCGCGGTCATGCTACACTGTACACATATAACATTTTTCACCCCCCCCCCCAAATAGAGCTTTCTTTTGGTGGTATTTGATCACCACTGGCTTGTTTATGTTTGCGCTACAAATAGAAGACTGACAATTTTGAAGAAAAAAAAAATATTTTTTTTTCTTGGTTATAAAATTATGTAAAGACGTTTTCTCCTTCACTGACGGGCACTGATATGGCTGCACCAATATGCAGCACTGATGGGCACTGGTGGACAGCACTGATGAGGAGTCAATGACAGGCATTATTAATGCGCAATGGTTGGCATCATTTATGGGCAAATGATGTGCATTGCTTATGATAATCAAAGTGCAGCCCCCCCCCCCCCCCCCCAATCATACTTACTAACCCCACTTATTACCAGCATGCCACCGTTTTGTAGCAATCCCAAATCACATCATAAACACAGGTGGGACATATAGTTACATAGTTACATAGTAGGTGAGGTTGAAAAAAGACACAAGTCCATCAAGTCCAACCTATGTGTGTGATTATGTGTCAGTATTACATTACATATCCCTGTATATTGCGGTCGTTCAGGTGATTATCTAATAGTTTCTTGAAGCTATCAATGCTCCCCGCTGAGACCACCGCCTGTGGAAGGGAATTCCACATCCTTGCCGCTCTTACAGTAAAGAACCCTCTACGTAGTTTAAGGTTAAACCTCTTTTCTTCTAATTTTAATGAGTGGCCGCGAGTCTTATTAAACTCTCTTCTGCGAAAAAGTTTTATCCCTATTGTGGGGTCACCAGTACAGTATTTGTATATTGAAATCATATCCTCTCTCAAGCGTCTCTTCTCCAGAGAGAATAAGTTCAGAGCTCGCAACCTTTCCTCATAACTATTTTTTTCAAAGCTTTTTGCAAAAAACAAAAAAAAAACAAAAAACAAAAAAAAAAAAAAAACACATAGTGATGATTAACTACCACAAAAATTAAGCTCTATTTGTGTGAAAAAAATTATAAAAATGTCCTATGTATACAGTGTAGCATGACCACACAATTGTCATTCAAAGTGACAGCGCTGAAAGGTGAAAATTGGCCTGGGCAGGAAGGGGGGTGAAAGTACCCGATACTGAAGGGGTTAAAATTGATTGCCGAGAAGCATTAGAAACAAAATGCCACAATAAAACGACCACCGCCCAAATCTTCTGCCCACTGAACTGCATAGAGCGCAATCAATGCCATGTGGATAGAGGCGTTTAAAGCAAGGAACCAGATTCCATATACAGGAAAACCCGGTCTTACCCTATTCACGATGCTGGACCCAATAGGATCCAAGCTTCGCCCAGCACGGTGGGCATACCCACAAAAAGGGGATCTTCAGGGTCTTGGAACCAGTCTATGGACTTGTATAACATCCTGCAGCTAACGTTACATATTACACTTCCTGACAAGGAAAGCACCTCACACAGGATCCAGTGCCCAAAGCAAAAATATTACAGCCCCATAGAAGGTACAAACCAAGGGTAACCAATCCAGAAACTGCTAGGTTTTTCATTCCAGAAGCATGCTTGTAATCCAAAGCACTAATATATATCAAAGTGAGTTTCCCCATAAGAAAAAATGGAAACTCAGACGATTAATTCCACAACCACTGCTGGAGTAAGCAGTACTGTGTGTGTCCAGAGGTGCGGGTCTCTGGTGTATGCAGTACTGTATGTGACCAGAGGTGTGGGGGCGCTGGAGTAAGCTATACTGTATGTGGCCAGAAGTGCGGGGGCGCTGAAGTAAGCTATACTGTATGTGGCCAGAGGTGTGGGGGCGCTGAAGTAAACTATATTGTATGTGGCCAGAGGTGCAGGGGCGCTGGTGTATGCAGTACTGTGTGTGGCCAGAGGTGCAGGGGCGCTGGTGTATGCAGTACTGTGTGTGGCCAGAGGTGTGGGGGCGCTGGAGTATGCAGTAATGTGGCCAGAGTTCAAGGGTACTGGAGTATACAGTACTGCATGTGGCCAGAGGTGTGGGGGCGCTGGAGTAAGCTATACTGCATGTGGCCAGAGGTGCGGGGGCGCAGGTGATGCTCGGAGACACATGGAAACTGTTGACACTTTTGGGTGCTCCAAATGCATGTTACGCCCACCCCACCCAGCTGGGAGTGTCTCCGAGTTCTCCAGGAAGCACTGGGAGCCACCAGCGCCCCCGGACCTCTGGCCACATTACACACACCAGCGGCTTGAGTCCTGCTCGTCTTGCGAGACAACGCTCCCAAATCAAGTCAGGATTTTTAAAAAATATATAGCCCGTCTTGCTAAGCGCTCGTATACCACGTTACTTGCAAACCGAGGCATCACTGTATATCTAAAATCATGGTTTTTGTACCTGGAGTTGAGCTTTAAAAAAAAGAACAGGTTAATGTTTGTTAACACCCTCCACCCAGTTTTTACAGCCTTCTTCCTGAATCTTGCCCTGAGCTTTAAACACCTTATTGACATAAATGGTTACTAATGTTTTTTTGGGAACTAATCCATAAGTTGCACAAACTGCTATTAACCCCCCCCCAAAAAAAAAAAAAACCACCAATACCATCTGTACTTTTTAACTTGAAGTGGTTTCATGAAATGTCTCTAATATAAAAGGGGAATAAAGCTAGCATCAAGGCAAGAAAAAACAAAACAAAAAAAAAAAAAAATATAATAACCAGGATTGTTCTTGTACTGTATATAAAAAACAAAACAAAAAAACAAAAACAAAAAAAAAAACACACACATCAATGTATAGAGACATTTTGTAGAACAGAAGAGCGTCCCCCTCACCCTCACTCTCTTATTCCTGAATGGAGTGGACCTGAATACGTCATCGTGATCATCTTTCTGGATTTGATCCAAGAACTCCCGCATCTGCTGCTTCCTTTTCAAGGTTCCCACTTTTGCTGTGATTTGTACCGTCTCCTTTCCTTTACCTATCAGGCACAAAACACCACACGTTATTTTTTTTTTTAAAAATTAAAAAAGAAGAGAAGAGAATCTTATTTAGTGGAAATGCACCCAATTTTTTTTTTGTATAGAATGGACAAAGGGTTTAAAAGGGCCAATTTACACCATATGCAGTACATTGCAGTGAATGAAGTGTGCGTTTTTTGTATAAGATTGAAAAAAAAAAAAAAAAGGGTCCTTTCACTAGACATGTGCGCTGACAAAAAATGTTTTTTTTTCGTTTCAATTTTTTTTTGCTTTTTTCGGAAATTCGGATTATCAAATTTCCGAATTTTCTGATTTCCGGAAATTCAAAAATTGTAAATCTGAAAAAAGGAAAGAACATCAGTCAAATTCGAAATAACTATTAAATTATAGGTATTGGAATTTCCTTTCAAATTTGGCTGTTAGTGAACGTAACAAATACAAATTTATCCGAAGTTAGCAATCATCCAAAATAACGAACGCCGCATCTAAACAAATGGAATGGAACAAATTAGTAATAATAATAATGTTTTATTAGTATTATTTATTATTATTAGATCGTTACGTTCCATTCGTTTAGATGCGGCATTCGTTATTTTGGTTAATTCGTAACTTCGGATAAATTTGTACTCGTTACGTTCACTAACAGCCAAATTTGAAAGGAAATTCCAATACCTATAAATTTAATAGTTAGAAAATCAGTAAAATTTTAAACAATAACTCTTTTTTCAGATTTTCAAAAATTTTGAAATTCCGAAAATTTGTATTTCGGAAATTTCAGAATTAACGAATTTGTCAAAATTTGCTAAAAAACTAATTTGGAACTAAACTAATTGCACATGTCTACCTTTCACGCGGGCTGTCCATCTTTACAGGTGGACCCTCCCTTCACCCCTATGGAGCGGCGGATGTCCGCTAACATCCGACGCTATCCGATCCACCAAATCAACAGAACAAATAGAGCAGAGGTCAGCAACCTATGACCCACCGCCACTAAATGTCTGACATTTTAACCACAGGAGGGAGAAACAGCCCTCCTCCTCCTCCTGGTTTACTGAAACCACAGTGATTTACATAGTGAGGTAACAGTAAAAGCATAGTGCAGCATGTGATTGGTATATAACCTATAACATACTTATCTTTACAATAAAAATATCAATAAAAAAAAAATAAATAAAAACAAAACCACGTTATAACCTGCTTGAACCACATTCAAGGCATGCAACGCAAATTCTCTGGGATGAGTGGGCCTGAGACACAGGGAGGGCAACATAATGTCTTCATTCAAATGGAAGTTGGAACGACGGGCGTGGACGAAGAACCACTTTATCTTTGTGGAACACCACATAGGGGGTACGACAAGATACCACTTCCGACACCCTGCGAGCAGAGGCGACAGCCACCAAAAAAAAAAAAGAACTGAGAGCACCAAGCTCAAATCCCACAGCGGTAAAGGAGACCGCACTGGTGGAGTCAGGTGTCAAACTCCTTAAATTAAAGTATGCACCAATGAATGCATGGCCAGGGGTCGCTGAAAGGCGCTTGGGAAGGGAGGTCCTTCCCGAGAGGCAGTCTCCAAGGGACGTCAGCAACCAATCACACCATGTTGGCGTACTAAGACCGGTGAGGCCGGCCCCAAGCCACCAGAATCCCTTTGGCCTCGATCCTGCGCAGAAGAAGCTTGAGAGGAGGGAAGGCATAAATCAGACTATACTGGCCCTACGGGGCCACCAGTGCGCCTTTGGCATCTGCCAGAAGAGCCTGAGACCTTGCCACAAACCACGGTACCTTTCTGTTGAGCCGAGACGCCAACAGATCCACCTCAGGTATGCCCCACCGCAGACATATCCGATGAAACACATCCGGATGAAGAGACAACTCCTCTTGGTCTAACGCCTGCCAACTGAGATAGCCTGCCTGCCAGTTTTTCACTCCTGGAAAGAGTACGGCGAAGAGGGCCAGAACAAAGTGGTCTGCCCACCGGAGAATGCCAGCTACATCCAGAGCCGTTAAACACACTTTTTGTTCCCGCCTGGTGATTGACATAAGCCACCGCCGTGGCATTGTTTGACTCGATCAGTACTAGGAGCCCCCAGAGCCGATCCGTCTGGTGATCCAGGAACAGCTTGATTGCCCGAAGTTCCAATACATTGATTGGTAGTCTAGATTTCTCCAGCGTCCAACAACCCTAAGCGGAGCTTAGTCCCAGGACACCTCCCCACCCAGACAGACTGGCATCTGTAGTGACCACTGTCCAATACAAGGGGAGAAATGATTTGCCCTGCCAAAGAGCCAGGGAACAAAGCCACCAGACCAGGGAACCCCTGGTTTCTCAGCTCAGCCAAATCTGATTGTCCAGAGACTTTGGACACTTGTCACATTTTACCAGGATCTCCCTTTGAAGGGACCTCGTACGGAACTATACCAATGGAACCACCTCAAAAAGGTAGACACCATCAGGCCCAGCAACCGCATGCAAGTCCAGAGGGATGACCACCCGCTGGACAGCAATAGATGAACCGCAGCATGCAACTTCTGGAGATTGTCCAGAGGAAGGAACACTCTGGCTAGAGCTGAATCCAGAATCAGACCCAGATAATCCAATTTCCTGGATGGATTTAAAGCAGACTTCTGGTAGTTTAGAAGCCAAACTCCTTCAGGGTCTGCATAGCGATTTCCAGGTTGTCCAAGGCAGAAGAGGACTCCGCTCGCAAGAGGAGGTCGTCCAGGTAGCACAGTACCGCAATCCCCCTCTGACACAGCAACACCAGAACCGGGACCAACACTTTTGTGAAGACCCGAAGCAAGACCAAAGGGTAACGCCACAAATTGATGGTGTTCCTCTCCCACTACAAAGCGGAGGAAACGCTGATGTCGGGCACATACTGGAATGTGCAAGTAAGAATCCTTGATGTCGATTGAGGCTAGAAAATCCCCGATGTAGGGATGCCACCACCGTGCGAATGGACTCCTTTCTGAATGTCTGTCCCCGCACAAAGCAGTTCAGGGCCTTGAGGTCCAGAATTGGACAGACCTTGTCCCCCTTTTTTGGGACCGTAAAAAGGTTTGTATAAAAACCCTGAAACCGTTTTGAGATCTGCAACGTGACAATCACTCCCTGAAGCAACAAGTCCTGCACCGTCCTGAAGAAAGCTTGCAAACGGTCCGGGGATAACCATACATTGGAAGGGACGAACCTTTCCAGAGGGCAAGAACAAATTCTATCTTGTAACCGGACAGAATCGCTTCGTGGACGCATTTGTCATTTACCAAGGAAGTCCACAGGCCCGGAAACCAAACAAAGACGCCCCCCCCCCCACCCCAGGCATGGGTGAGGGCGCACCTCCATGCTTGGGGAGCAGATCTAGAGAATCCCGCTTTTGGCTTGCCAGACCAGGGCCGCTTGAAAGGTTTTTGAACCCTTGTCAGTGGACCTTGAAAAAAGTTCGTGTTTGCGACGAGGTTATTTACCCTTGCCAGACTGCAGAAGAAAGGTGCGCTCCCCCCCCCCCCCCCCCCCCCCCCGTGAGACTCCTAATGTCATCCAGGGTAACCCCAAACAGGCCAACGCCTTGAAAGGGTAAATCAGTCAGATCTTTTTTTTTTTTTTTTTTTAGAAGCCAACACTTAAGCCACAATACACGCCTAAGCACCCTAAGCACCACTGTCAAAAACAGAAAGTTTAGAAATCAAGGGAGCCACGTCCAAAGCGGCATCGCAGACAAACTGCAGCCCCTGGACCAATTGGTCCGCCAACTCAGCAAAAGCAAGAGGAATCTGCTCACCCCCCAGATCATAGCGCAAAGGTTTTGCCCTTTCAGTTAGTGTTAGTGCGACACCAGGGCAATGGCCAGGACCGGACTCAGTGCCAAACCAGCAATAGTGAACATATTGCGGGCCACAGACTCCACCTTTCGGTCATCCGGATCCTTAAAGGCTGGAGATTCCTTGATCGGAATCATGGTTGCCTTGTTCAACCTGGGGACAGGGGGGGTCCACTGCTGGTGGAACAGTCCACTTCTTAAGGAGTGACCCTTCAAAAGGGGGTACCTCTCCACAAAGTGTTTAGGAACCAGAAAAGGGGTGTTTTGGAAGCTCCCAATACTTATAGACAAACCTGTCAGAATAGGATGGATAAGGGAACACCTTTGCCGCGCAAGATGGCTTGTTGGTGCCAAAGGGGACGGCCACCTCCATAGCAGCTTCAGCTGCATCCTCCATTTTCAGGTTCTCCTATACAACATGACTTAAAGTGTATTTAAGGAGGACCTTCAGTCATTTTTTTATATCTTTCCATCTATTAAATCTTCTGCCCTTGTTGTTGTTGTTTCAACTTTGGATAGTAATACATTTTTTTTTCTGCCAGTAAATACCTTATACAGCCCACTTCCTGTTTGTCTGGTAAAAGGCCTAGACTTATGACATCATGCACAGCTCTCCCTTTTTCTCACGAGAGTTTGACAGGAAAGGAGGGGGAATGAGTCATAAGAGGGCCAATGAGAGCTGTGGAGCTGGAGGTGTGCCTCTGTGTGAATCCAGGAAGTGAACAGGGCAGCAGCTTCAGCTGCCCACAGTTAAAATGGCTGCAGCCAGACTCAGTGGAGGGAGATTTCTGCAGCAGATTTGGCAAGTATAGAATCCCAGTATATATAAAATAATATGCAAAGTGGTTGGAGGGAAGCTTCAGAATGGCAAAAGATGTTTTAATTATGTGAGCAGACTGCAGTTCCTAATTAAAGTCAAAACATTTTTTTAAATATTTTGGATAGAGTAGAAAAGGGTTAAACCAGTCAGTTTATTTTATGCAGGAAGATTTTCCCTCACCTCTTGCTCTGGTGACAACTTCTGGATTCCTTCTGCTTTGTGTCTCAGTGACAATGGTCCCCGGAGACCAATAGAGGGGGTAAATCTGCCCAGCAGGGACACATGAGACACTTAAAGCGGAGTTCCACCCAAAAATAGAACTTCCGCTTTAAGGGAAGGTGACCCCCTGACATGCCGCATTTGGCATGTCATCTTTTTGGGGTGGGGGGGCGGATACCTTCTCTTTAGAGTATTTCAGCTCCCACTTCCTCCCGGCGCACCGCAAGGGAGATTACCACTCCCTCTCGACGCGTTACAGGTCCCAGATGATTGCCCGGCCAGTCATGGCGCACCCCGCGGCTCGCGCAGCGCGTGCCCAGCTGTGAAGCCACAGCCAGGCGCCCACAGTGACAATGCCACGCCGCAGAGAGGAGGGGGGAAGACGAGCGGGGCTTCGTTCCCCCGCATCGCTGGACCCTGGGACACGTAAGTGTCCGATTATTAAAAGTCAGTAGCTGCAGTATTTGTAGATGTTGACCTTTACATTTTTTTTTTTACGCGGAACTCCGCTTTAATGGGAACCTTTGCCACTCAAACAACCAAAAAAAAAAAAAAAACCGTACATAAAATTTAATTTAGAATTCTTTTACTTACTCTCTTTTTTTTTCTTAGAGGAATTATTTTTCTTTTGGGGTTTGGATTTGAATCCCTCGAGCTGCTGGATTTCCATGTATTTTTCCTGGCATTCCTCCGACGAGCGGAATCCAACTGCCATGGCGACTTCGCTCCAGAACCCGCGTTTGTACTTCGGTAGTGTAGAAATCGCACTTTAAAGGGCACAGAATAGATTAACGTTTAGATTCTTTACATCCATAACAAAGTACTGAGAGCTAAAAAAAAGTTTAGTGACCAGACCATCTTCTTCATTACATGGACATCTACCTGAAAGTCTTGCTGTCCCATATACACAAAAGCTGCTTATAGAGTTCGCAAGGGATACCTTTTATCAATATATTGCTTAGATTGGCTCCGTAAGTTCTAAAGATTTTTTTTTCTATATTTGTGTTTAGTAATAAAGAGGTAACATGTTTTTTTTTTTATTCCTGTGGGCTTTTTCTTGTCTGTCTTGCCAACAATAGACAAACTTTTTAAAATGACAAACATGTTTTACTTTCCTGCTCTGTGCAATAGAATAGAGCTGCACGATTCTGGCCAAAATGAGAATCACAATGTAACGAGCCCCTTGCTCGCTCGGTTCCACTCCCCCGACACTCCTCTGCAGCTATAGAATCAGACTGCAGATCACAACATCTGATGGTTCGGTCATCCGATGCTCCGGGATTAGAACTACAGCTATGTGCCGTTCTAACCCAGTTGTGATAGCTCAGAACAAACACCAGGTAGGCTGTATGTAAGTTCAACCAGGAATCTCTTTTATTGGAAAATACAGGCTCTTTTATACAGTAAAAGAGGAGGTGTATACCTCCTGCTCATATTACTCTGAACATACACCTGTGACCAGAAACCTAATTAACATGAGCTAATTAACTAATCCCTTTAGACAGCCTAGATGACTCAGACATGACCTTTAGGCCAGACTGGCCGTCTTGTAGTTCAGAAAATCCAAATCAACATTATCACAATAGCAGAGTTAATTAAACACAAACAACAATGGGGATCTAATGACTCTTAGATCCCATACTAGAGACTTATTTACAATACACATTTTAGCAGACAACAGACAGGTAGCTGGAATTGATGACATTAGCATTTAACAGTAGGAGTCCCAACGGTATGAATCAGCCACTATTCCAATATGGCAAATCCAGGGTCCCCAGAGTCTGTGTGTCCTGGGGGACCAGGACCCGAATCCACAGTAATACCGCCTCAAGGGTCCCCAGGCATACAGCTCACAAAGAGCTCCCCCAAATGATAGGGCCCACGATCGATCGGCAAGAGGCTAGCATACAGTCGCCTCCAAAAGTCTCTCTCCCGGCTAGGTCTGTCACACAATTTTTTTGCTTGAAAACTGGTTAGTTTTTTTAATTCATTAAAGTGTAATTTTTTCCCAAAAAATTACATTTGAATGACTGCTGCGCAAATACAGTGTGACATAAAATATTGCAACCACCACCATTTTACTCTCTAGGGTCTCTACTAAAAAATGTATGTATGTATGTATATATATATATATATATATATATATATATATATCTCGTTTGGGGGTTCCAAGTAATTTTCTAGCAAAAAAAATGATTTTAACTTGAAACCAACAAATGTCAGAAAAAGGTTTAGTGTTTAAATGGTTAAACTTTCCTCATTTACACGCCAAAGTGTATTCCTTTGATCTAAAGGACAAATCGTTACAATGTTTATACTTAAGTTCCACTGCTTAAGTTTCCTTTCCTTTCTTTTGAGGGCTTTTGGCTTTAGCAGAGAGGAGATAATTCTCTGCATAGAAAGAATCGGGAAATACTTTTTTCAAGATCACAACGGGGAAAAAAAATCTCTTATTGGTCTGCCACCATATAAAGCCGCTTCCTATTGTGACACCTGCAGGCTCACCCCCGCCAAGCCCTGCTGCCTCTATAGACACAAACAACATGGCATGGCCCTGCACCCCATCACAGTACTGGATCGAGAATGGGCTCAGATAAGTATAAGGGGGGGGGGGGGGGGGGCGGGAATATCCTGCAGTACAGATGATATTTTACCTTCATGCAGAAAAAGCATTAAGACCCCCTCCACACTGGGCTAAAGCGCCGCTCGTTTTAGCGGCACTTTAGTGCTGTTTAAGTGGCGCTTTTCGCCCTCTAGCGGAGCGCTTTTAAAGAAGGGGTTAAAACCTCTCGCGTTGTGGCGCTTCCTATTCATTCCAATGGGCGGGGCGTTTTGGGAGCCCCAAAGTGGCTGCTTGTAGAACTTTTCCGAACGTCCCGCAAGCGCATCTCCCCGGTGTGAAAAGTCACACTGGAATGAATGGGGAGGCGGTTTTCAGGCGCTTAGCAGAGGCGATTTGCAGCACGAAAGCACCTGAAAACCGCCCCGGTGTGAAAGGGGTCTAAAGCAGGGCTGAACACACCCCAGGCCCCAGGGTGACAAAAAATTTTGTCCTGGATCCTGAGCTTCCACCCAAATGCTCCACACACCCCACAAGCGCCCCCCACCCTCCCATATATCCCACCGGCTTGCCCATCTGCAGGCCTGGGACTGGCATAGAGGGGAGGCACTAGCCAGCACTCTTGGTGCTTCGAGTCTTCCTGTCATTGTGCAACTGCCGGTCCGTACGAGGTACAAGCAGACAAATGCACTGACAGTCTGCAGGAGCCTAAGATTGCACCCGCCATCTGCAATGCTTTACAGGCTTCTAATAAAAATGCACATTTCTTTAAACTGCAAAAAAAAAAGTGCATTTATTTATCTTTAGAAAGAGGAACTTATTCTTTAAAAAGTGATACTAAAGTCTTTTTTTTTTTGTTAAAAATATCAAACATGTTGTACTTACCTGCTCTGTGTAATGGTTTTGCACAGAGCAGCCCCGACCCTCCTCTTCTCTGGTCCCTTTTCGGTGAACCTGGCCCCTCCCCCCCGTTGAGTGCTCCCACACCAAGCAGCTTTCTATCGGGGGGGGGGGGGGGGGGCGGGATAGGGGATAGCGAGTCGTGCCGCAGCTCATTGACTATGATTGACAGCAGTGGGAGCCAATGGCCGAGTGTCTCATGCAACATCGCTGGATCGAGATGGGGCTCAGGGAAGTATTGGGGGGGGGGGGGGGGCTGCTCCACACAGAAGGCTTTTATCTTAATGCATAGAATACAGCAGATACCTGGTTTTGACAGGTACCCGCTCCCACTTCCGACTGAGTTCACCCGGACCACCCCCCCTCCTCCTTACCCCACAGTTGGCCCATTTAGAGAGTGCAGTATGCACAGTAGGGAACCGGCAGTGAAGCCGTTGGGCTCCCCTTAGTGGAGACTGCGATGGCGGCACCCAATAGCCGAACGAAGAATCAGCTCAGGTGACGACACCGCTAGATTCCTGGACAGATAAGAGTTCTAATAATAAAAGTCAGCAGCTGCACCATTTATAGCTGCTGACATTTTATTATTTCTGCAGGATCCTGGAGCTCCTCTTTAACATTACATAGAGGGGAAAGCCATGTAGAATTTTCAATCATGTTAAAAACAAATAAAAAAAAAAAAAAAGAGAAAGAAAGAAGGTTGAAGCATCAATTTTTTAATTTAATTAATTTAATTTTTTAAAGTTATGGTTATACCTGTGCACTGCCAAAAAATTCATGTTTTCATTAAATTTTTTTGTTTTTTTCATTTTTGCGGGTCATTTGTTATGATCGCAATTCGTAAATTCATAAATTGGAAAGAATAACTATTAAATTATAGGTATTGGAATTTCCTTTCAAATTTGGCCGTTAGTGAACGTGATGAATACGAATTTATCCGAAGTTACGAAATATCCAAAATAACAAAAATGCCGCATGTAAACAAATGGAACAGAACAAATAAATAATAATTATAATGTTTTTATTATTATCGTTATTTATAATTAATAATTTGTTACGTTCCATTTGTTGATACGACATTCATTATTTCATGACTTTGGATAAATTCATATTTGTTACATTCACTAACAGCCACATTTGAAAGGAAATTCCAATACCTATAATTTAATAGTTAGTAATAGTTAAGGTATTATTAGTTATTATTTCAGATTTTCGACCTTCCGAATTTTTACGAATTTTCGGAAAAATTTGTTAAACGGTTTTCGTTAAAAAAACAAATTCAGAAGGAAACGAATTGCACATATCTAGTTATGGTATGCAAATGAAAACGTGTAACAAATACAAATTCGATGTTATCCCAATTTGGATGCAAAAAGTGAAAAAAAGAAAAAAAAGAAAAAAAAAACGGAAAATTGTATACTCACCTTTCCGTAATTTTCCTTTCCTGTCGCATCTCATGGCAGCATACACCTATGGGTTGTGGCTCCGCCCCCGCACCCTGATAGGACCGCGTAGCTATTAAAGTCTGAGAGAGCCCCTGCCCCAGCATTCTCCGTATATAAATACCTCACCTCAGATGGGTGGGCATTTGTATGCTGCCATGAGATGCGACAGGAAAGGAAAATTACGGAAAGGTGAGTATACAATTTTCCGTTTTTCTGTCGCATCATGGCAGCATACACCTATGGGGAATAACTCGCAAACTGGGTGGGTATGAGCAAAAAGATACGTTTTATTTAGAAGGTATTGAGGAGTTAGCCTGAATAATTGCTCTCCCAAATTCTACCGTGGACAATCTAGCGGAGTCCACTTTATAATGAGAAATAAAGGTGGTTTTTGAAGACCAAGTGGCTGCTTTGCAGATGGTTTCGGCTGATACCCTGCAGTAGGCCGCCATTGCCCTTGTGGAGTGTGCCCTTAAGCCCTCAGGTACTCGTGTGTTGTTAGATGCGTAAGCTCCCTTAATGATCTTTACCAACCATGGTGCGAGAGGTTGCTGCTTGTCCTCTTCTAAACCCATGAGGAATGACTAGTAGGTTCTCCGTCTTCCTCAGATCGCTGGTTGCCAAGAGGTAGGCGGATATGGATCACCCTGTTCTGTGGAGAGGGTGGGGAGACATAGCTCTTGGTTAAAGTGGAAAGATGACACCTTCGGGATGAAGCGATCCGATGGTTTTAAGACTACTTTGTCTGGATAGAACATCAGGTATGGTTCCTTAGCCTGTAAGGCTTGAATTTCCAAAACCCTCTTAGCTGATGTAATTGCTATTAGGAAAGTGACCTTGAGAGTTAGGTCCCACAGGGAAACATTCTCTAATGGAAAAAATGGCTCATGGGATAAGGCTTCCAACACTACTGAAAGATCCCATGTCGGGAAGGAAGGTTTTCTAGGTGGCCTCAACTTTAGGCAAGCCTTCTGAAATTGGATGATAAGAGGTTCTTGAGCCCATTTCACTCCTGTCATAGCGGACAGGGCTGATACATGTACCTTCAGGGTACTAGACCTAAGACCTTTATCTAGACCTAGCTGGAGAAATTCGAGGATCTGAGCAACTGATGGAGATGCCGGGTTCCAGGATTGCCGTTGTGCGATTGAGAGAAAACTCTCCCAGATCCTTTTATAGGTTTTATTGGTCGTGGATTTTCTGGCCTGAACGAGAGTGTCTATCACTTTCTGGGAACAACCTTGGACTAAGAACCTAGTCCTTTCAATCTCCATGCTGTTAGATGCAACCTCTCCGGAAATGGGTGAAGGAGTTGCCCCTGCGACAGTATATCCGCTGTCATTGGGAGTGTCAGTGGTTCTGCTGTGCTCAATTGGAGGAGCGTCGTAAACCATGGTCGCCTCGGCCAAAATGGGAGGACTGCTAACACTGTGGCTTTCGACCTCTTGAGTCTGAGTAAGAATCTTGGAATGAGTGGCGTTGGCCGAAAGATGTACCCCAAACGGAAGTTCCAGTCGTACTGTAGGCAATCCTTGCCTTCTGCCGATGGGACAGGAAATTCTGGCTAGATACCTCTGGCATTTCGTGTTGACCGGTGTTGCTGCCAGGTCTATATCCGGTATCCCCCAGGTTTGGGTTATGAGGTCCGACTTAGAGAGTCGGCTAGTTGATTTTGGACTCCTGGGACATATGTTGCCGTTAATCCCGACAGGTTCAGCTGTGCCCACTCGAAGACTGGACGGACTTCCTGCATCATAGAGCGACTCCTGGTGCTCCCCTGCCTGTTGATATAGGCGACTGCCACCCTGTTGTCCAATTTTAGCAGGACCTCTTTCCCCCTGAGGAGAGGGCTGAAGGCTAACAGAGCTTGGAATGCTGCTTTCATCGTTCTGTGTTCTGAATGTCCAAAGGCCCTGGACTGCGTGATGGCGGTAATGTGCCCCCCAGCCCTTCAGGCTGGCGTCTGAAGTGATTACTTCTTGAGGAAGAGGGACTATATGTCTGCATCTCTTCAGATTGTTCAATCTGGTCCACCACCAGAGTGATTGTTTTACCTCTTTCTGGATTATGATTGGCTGAGACAATGCGTTCCACTGTCTTAACAGTGATGCTTGCAGGGGTCTGGTGTTCCATTGGGCCCATTGTACCATTGGGATGGTTGCTGAGAATGACCCCAGTATGCTGAGGTACTCCCGGGCTGGTAGTGTGGTAGAAGCTAATAACTTTCTTGCCTTCTGAATGAGACTGGGAATTTTTTCCTGCGGAAGTTCTATCGTGTTGAGACGGGTGTCTAGTTCCACCCCCAGGAATATCATTCTCTGAGTGGGCAGCAGATTGCTTTTCCCCCAGTTTATGATACAGCCGAAGTTTTGTAGGGTGGTAATCAGAATGGATCGATGCAGTAGAAGGGAATCCTGATTGTCTGCTAGCAAGAGGATGTCGTCCAGGTAATGATGGACTCTCAATCCTTGTTCTCTTAGTAAGGCTATTACTGGCAGTAATACTTTTGTGAATGTCCTTGGAGCGGTGGAGATCCCGAAAGGGAGACTTCGGAATTGAAAATGATGAAGACCTACCGCAAAGCGGAGAAACTTTTGAAATGAGATGTGAATGGGGACGTGCAAATAGGCGTCTTGTAAATCGACGGAAAGCATCGAATCCCCAATATTCATGGCCCGAAGAATTGACTGGAGGCTCTCCATTTTGAATGTCTCGACTAAGATTGAGCGATTGAGATTCTTTAGATCTAGAACAGGGCGGAGATCCCCTGTTTTTTTCTTCACCAGAAACAACGGGGAGTAGAATCCTGTTGACCTTTGGGATATTGGAACTTCCACTATGGCTTCCTTTTGTAACAGGTCTTGGACATATCTTGTTAGTAGCGTCCTTTTTTCCCGAGATGCCGGTAATCTGGTTACAGAGAATTGGTCTCTTGGAGCACGTGCCTTGAATTTCCATTTGTGCCCGAACTGGACAGTGTCTATCGTCCATGGGTCCTTTATTGTATCCGCCCAGACCTGCTTGTAACTCATGAGTCTGGCCCCCACTATAGCTGGTTGGGCGGACGCACCTTCAAAAAGACTTTTGTTCCCCTGTGGTAGGGGTCTTAGACTTTTGGAGCTTGAGGAATGATAACTGGGGGTTCTTCCAGTTCCTCCTATACTCTTTCCCAGGCCTGTAGGATCTTGCCTCCCTGTATTTATCTGGTAGATGTCTTCTAGAAACCGGTGGTCTCTGCTGTCTGGGCCTCCTATCTGAAGGAATGAGTCCCGATTTTCCTCCGGTGACTTTAGAAATGGCCGAGTCCAGTTTTTTCTCCAAAAAGATTTACGCCGTCAAAGGGTATTTTACACCAGTTGGACTTTGAGGAGGAATCTGCCGACCAGGGTTTTAACCAAAGCGCCCTTCTGGCCATTACTGAGCTTAACATTGCTCTTGAAGTGGTTTTGATTATATCCACAGAGGCTTCTGCGACAAAGTCGCCTGCGAGACTAAGTTCTTGGAGGGCTGAGATAACTTTCTCTTGTTCCACTCCTTCTGACACCAGCTTCTCGGCCATCATGGACCAGCTTGAGATAGCCTTGCCGACAGCAGCCAGTGCTATTGCTGGCCTGCAAGCGCCACCTGCCGAGAGGTAGGTTCTCTTAAGATCCAGATCGATCTTTCTATCCAGGACATCTTTGAATGTGACTGCATCCTCTATTGGGAGTGTTACGTGCCTAGCGAGGCGCATCAGAGAGGAGTCGACCACTGGAGGAGATATTAGTGGGTTGACGTTAGGCTCTTTAAGTGGATATAGCTTTGCTAATCTGTTGCTGAGGCCGTTTTTTTTCTCTGGCTTTTGCCACTCATCCTTAATTAGATTCTCAAGTTCATCAATGAACTGGAAGTTCTCTGGGTCTTTTTTAAGATTTGGAAAGTATTTCCTCACTTTTTGAGGAGTTTCTTTTTCCTCCACCCAGTCGATCGCCTCCTTTACTGACTTCACGAATGGATCGATTAGAGAAAAGTCAAAGCCGGTGGATGCCTCTAGATCATCAGTGTCAGAGAGAGGGTCTGACGTCTTTGATGATGATGGGGCAGTGGATGAGGTATTTTGTATGGGTCTGCTGGCCTCTGGCCCTGCGACTTGTGGGGATGGTTCGTTTGGTTCCCTTGTCTCTGTTTCTCTGTCTTTAGTTGCCTCAATGAAGCACGTGCGACAGGCTAGTTTGTCTGGAAGTGCTGTAGCACCGCAAATCCAGCAGGAGTTCCCGGGTGGATGGGAAGGCTGGGTGACAGGAGATTTCCTGCGCGCAGGGGATTTCTTGTGGTGGGAGTGACTATGCCTTGATCTTGATCGGCTTCTCCTGCGACTTGATCTGCTCCTCCTGCGACTTGAGCGGCTTCTGCGACTTGAGCGACTTCTGCCGCGCTCTGAGCGACTCTGCCTGTGGCTTGAGCGGCTCCTTCTTGAAGGCTCCCCTCGTCTTGAATATGACGATCTGGAAGACCTGGTGGGGCTGTTCAATTTAAACAGCATTAGTGAAGGCTCTCTTTTTCGCTTTCTTCATACTTACCCATCATCCCCTCTTACCTAGTAGGCTGGCGATGGTCTACCTGGGCAGCGGTCTCCATGAAAGGTGATGAATCAACCTATACCATATAGGTGGCTTAGCATGCATGGGATAGCAGTTAGTAAGCAAGCAAAAAAGAAGCCAGAGAGCTTACCTGGGCGTGGAGATAGTAAGAGAGAGACAGGGTAGTACAGCTGGGTGGTGTAGCAAAAGAGATCCAGTCAAAAATCTTCCTTACAGGCTCAGGAGAGAGGAAACAAGAAAATACTGACATTTACAGCGTTTTTAAACTTGCCGCCGTCGCGGCGGTGATGACGTCACGCTCGCGCATGCGCAGAAGCACTCCGAGGCCTCCGACGCCATTTTGGAAGCTGGAAAGTGGGATGCCCTGATGAGATACCGCTGTCTGCGCATGCGCGAAGAGCTGAGACGCTCGGCGCTAAGCACAGCGAGCGGAGGGGAGAGACAAGCTGGAGCTATGGAGACAGAGAGGAGGGGAAGCTACCCACAGGTGCACTGAGAGGAGCTGGAGACCGCTGCAATCCATAAACCTATTTAAGATTTGTAATGCAAAATAACATACCCCTGAGACCATCAGAGTGGGGTTCCTTCCATTAAGCTAATTTAGAGGCTGTACAGGATAGGACTTCCACCCAGGAGAGGCTAGAACCTGGCTGGGGCGAATGTTGGTAAGGGATGCATGTTCGGTCCTTGACAGGTGAGGAAAAAAAGGAGAATGCTGGGGCAGGGGCTCTCTCAGACTTTAATAGCTACGCGGTCCTATCAGGTTGCGGGGGCGGAGCCACAACCCATAGGTGTATGCTGCCATGATGCGACAGGAAAACACTTTAAAATATCCATTAGGTTTTAATTGCTAGAAAAAGAAGAAGAAGTATTGTAGTAGATGGGCTTTTAAAAAATGGTAATTCCCGTGGTTCAGGTAAAACATTATACAAATTTATATAATAAATAATACATATATTATTTATAAAACAGAGGAAAAGAGGGCAACTAAAGACCAAAAAAGTGTGTATAAAGCACATTACACAAAATATCAAATGTACACATAGATGATTAAGCCTTGAAGAAGTGGGCATGACCACGAAACATGTTGGCAGATCCCATGCAATTCATGTGTTTTCCTATTTGATTTTTTGTGTAATGTGCTTTCTACACAAAGAGGGCTTTAGTTGCCCTCTTTGCCTCTGTTTTATGAATAATATATGTATTAATAACCTTTATCTTTCTAATATTGATTGTTATATACTATATATGCTTTACCTGAACCATGGGGATTACCATTTGAAAGCCTATCTTCTACAATACTTCTTTTTCTAATATACAGTGCCTTGAAAAAGTATTCATACCTCTTGAAATTTTCCACATTTTATCATGTTACAACCAAAAACGTAAATGTATTTTATTGGGGTTTTATGTGATAGACCAACACAAAGTGTCACATAATTGTGAAGTGGAAGGAAAATGATAAATGATACAAATAATAATAATGTGAAAAGTGTGGGGGGCATTTGTATGGCGCCCCCCGGAGTCAATACTTTGTAGAACCCCCTTTCTCTACAATTACAGCTGCAAGTCTTTTTGGGGATGTCTCTACCAGCTTTGCACATCTAGAGAGGGACATTTCTGCCCATTCTTCTTTGTAAAATATCTCAAGCTCTGTCAGATTGGATGGAGAGCGTCTGTGAACAGCAATTTTCAAGTCTTGCCACAGATTCTCAATGGGATTTAGGTCTGGACTGTGACTGGGCATTCTAACACATGAATATGCTTTGATCTAAACCATTCCATTGTAGCTCTGGCTGGATGTTTCGGGTCGTTGTCCTGCTGGAAGGTGAACCTCCGCCCCGGTCTCAAGTCTTTTGTAGACTCCAACAGGTTTTCTTCTAAGATTTCCCTGTATTTGGCTCCATCCATCTTCCCATCAACTCTGACCAGCTTCCCTGTCCCTGCTGAAGAAAAACATCCCCACCACATGATGCTTCCACCACCATGTTTCACGGTGGGGATGGTGTGTTCAGGGTGATGTGCAGTGTTAGTTTTCTGCTACACATAGCATTTTGCTTTTAGGCCAAAAAGTTGAATTTTGGTCTCATCTGACCAGATCACCTTCTTCCACATGTTTGCTGTGTCCTCCACATGGCTTCTCACAAACTACAAACAGGACTTCTTATGACTTTCTTTCACCAATGTCTTTCTTCTTGTCACTCTTCCATAAAGGGCAGATTTGTGGAGAACACGACTAATAGTTGTCCTGTGGACAGATTCTCCCACCTGAGCTGTGGATCTCTGCAGTTCCTCCACAGTTACCATGGACCTCTTGGCTCTTCTCTGATGAATGCTCTCCTTGTCCGGCCGTTCAGTTTAGGTGGACGGCCATGTCTTGGTAGGTTTGCAGTTGTGCCATACTCTTTCCATTTTCCGATGATGGATTGAACATAGCTCCGTGAGATGTTCAAAGCTTGGGATATTATTTTATAAACTAACCCTGCTTTATACTTCTCCACAACTTTATCCCTGACCTGTCTGGTGTGTTCCTTTAACTTCACGATGCTGTTTGTTCACTAAGGTTCTCTAACAAACCTCTGAGGGCTTCACAGAACAGCTGTATTTATACTGAGATTAAATGACACACAGGTGGACTCTATTTACTAATTGAGTGACTTCTGAAGGCAATTGGTTCCACCAGATTTTAGTTAGGGCTATCAGAGTAAAGGGGGCTGAATACAAATGCACGCCACACTTTTCTGATGTTTGTAAAATAAAATTATGAAAACCATTTATCATTTTCCTTCCACTAAACAATTATGTGCCACTTTGTGTTGGTCTATCACATAAAATCCCAATAAAATACATTTATGTTTTTGGTTGTAATATGACAAAACGTGGAAAATTTCAAGGGGTATGAATACTTTTTCAAGGCACTGTATATCGGGCCGGTGCCCCCTAGGTGTGGAGTATGTAGAACATGGTTTTCCCTCTCTATTAGGCCCTCACTTTAATATATTTTTTAGGTTTTAATTGCTGTGTGGGATTTTGTTTTACTTGTTCCAGTGACAGGAAGACAAAATGATAACTACCCCCAAAAGGGACAGAGAAAGGAACCCGTGTTTAGCTAAGTGCAGAAGATCAGAACCTTGAAGGTTTCTTTTTGCCGTCTATGACTTACTGACCCAACGACCACCACATTTCTTTTCCTGGCTTCACAGGTGCAATGGGGACATCACAGGCAGCAATAAAACATGACAGAGGTTCTAATCCCCCCCCCCCAACTGCTGCAGGTAATACAACATTAAAGTAGAATACTTGCCTGTGAAGTCTTTCTACTTCTTTCTCTGTCCAGTCGTCCTGATGAACTGCAAATGGGTTCTTGGGCGGTTGGTGTTCTGGATTGGAATGTGTAGATGGTCTTGATGCATTGTTGCCTCTTCTTGGGTTTTGTGGAGGTTTTTGAAGATCCTGCAACTGATCTGGTTTGGTCTTCCTGCTGGCTTTTTTTTTGGCTTTCCTCTTAGGCTTATAGTCCTCTTCACTTTCTTCTTCTTCTTCACCTGCAATGTCTAATTCAGACGGTGAAGTTTCACTCGGACTGCTTTTCTTTTTACGTGACCTGGGATTTGCCGGCTTGTTTGTATCATTTCTCTCTGTGAAGTCCTTCTCGGTGTTCTCTGGCTCTATGGTCCCTCTTTGAGATTTCTGGGAACGAGTGTTTTGTCTTTTCTGTATTCCAGGAGAAGAAACCGAGAATTTATTTTCTGACTTGGCAGTTTGGCCCAAATCCTTTCCAGGAACCATTTCCACTTCAGACTCTGAATCCAAATCATCGGTTTGGGATTTTCTAGAAAGAACAGGTACCTTGTTACAAAGCTAAAAGTGGTGTTAAAGATTTTATTTTTTAAACATGTTAGATTTGCCTCCTCTGTTGGTTTTGCATAGAGCAGCCCAGATCCTCCTCTCCTCGGGTCCCCCACCGGTGCACCTGACCCTTCCCTCCTACTGAGCTGCTTGCTATAGGGACACCCGGAGCTGCTGCCGTGTGTGTCCATTCTCGGCCCCGCTCCCTCATTGGCTCACTGGCTGTCATTGACAGTAGTGGGAGCTAAAAACTCCTGCTGCTGGTCTCAGCCAATGAGGAGGAAGAGATGCGGGAGAGCCGCTGATCTAGTGCACATCGATGGATCGAGGCGGCACTCAGGTAAGTATTGGGGGGGGGGGCTGCAAACAGCATTTTTACCTTCATGCTGTAAATAAATTGGAGGAAGTTTATGGGAGAATAAGGACTTGGCTTGGTAAGGTCATGTATTTCCATCCCTAGGGACTTTATATGATATCAAGATCTGGTAAGGTCGTGTATATCCATCCCATTTGCATGAAGAGAGAAAGGGGTTTATTTACAGGGAGGGTGGGACTCTGCGCCTGACTCTTCTGGTTCCCCCCCATTGGGTTCCTCACCCTCACAAGGTAAATTTGCTACACTCATTACCACTAATATGGTATTATCACCTTCACATCTCATGGCTTTTTCCCTTCCTTTCACTCCCTTCCAACTCACACTTCAGCCACCTTCACCATCACTCCCAACACTACCACTTCACCACACCCTTCTTTCTCCCCCCCCCCCCCCTTTTCTCCCTCCATCCTCCCTTTTCCCCTCCCCCCTTTTCTTCCTTGCCCTCCACGCTTTCTCCCCCCCCCTTTTTCCCCCTCTGTTCACAATTAGTTTCCTCCCTCCCCAGCATGTCCTCGCGTAAAATAACATTAAACGACCCTGTGTACATGTACTAATAAGATAACAGAGGAGAGATCGGGGATCCTGTGTACATGTACTAATAAGATAACAGAGGAGAGATTGGGGATCCTGTGTACATGTACTGATAAGATAACAGAGGAGAGATCGGGGATCCTGTGTACATGTACTGATAACATAGAGGAGAGATCGGGGATCCTGTGTACATGTACTGATAAGATAACAGAGGAGAGATCGGGGATCCTGTGTACATGTACTGATAAGATAACAGAGGAGAGATCGGGGATCCTGTGTACATGTACTGATAAGATAACAGAGGAGAGATCGGGGATCCTGTGTACATGTACTGATAAGATAACAGAGGAGAGATCGGGGATCCTGTGTACATGTACTGATAAGATAACATAGAGGAGAGATCGGGGATCCTGTGTACATGTACTGATAAGATAACATAGAGGAGAGATCGGGGATCCTGTGTACATGTACTGATAAGATAACATAGAGGAGAGATCAGGGATCCTGTGTACATTGCCTGATAAGATAACATAGAGGAGAGATCGGGGATCCTGTGTACATGTACTGATAAGATAACATAGAGGAGAGATCGGGGATCATGTGTACATGTACTGATAAGATAACATAGAGGAGAGATCGGGGATCCTGTGTACATGTACTGATAAGATAACATAGAGGAGAGATCGGGGATCCTGTGTACATGTACTGATAAGATAACAGAGGAGAGATTGGGGATCCTGTGTACATGTACTGATAAGATATCATAGAGGAGAGATCGGGGATCCTGTGTACATGTACTGATAAGATAACACAGAGGAGAGATGGGGGATCCTGTGTACATGTACTGATAAGATAACAGAGGAGAGATCGGGGATCCTGTGTACATGTACTGATAAGATAACAGAGGAGAGATCAGGGATCCTGTGTACATGTACTGATAAGATAACAGAGGAGAGATCGGGGATCCTGTGTACATGTACTGATAAGATAACATAGAGGAGAGATCGGGGATCCTGTGTACATGTACTGATAAGATAACAGAGGAGAGATCGGGGATCCTGTGTACATGTACTGATAACATAGAGGAGAGATCAGGGATCCTGTGTACATGTACTGATAAGATAACAGAGGAGAGATCGGGGATCCTGTGTACATGTACTGATAAGATAACAGAGGAGAGATCGGGGATCCTGTGTACATGTACTGATAACATAGAGGAGAGATTGGGGATCCTGTGTACATGTACTGATAAGATAACATAGAGGAGAGATCGGGGATCCTGTGTACATGTACTGATAAGATAACATAGAGGAGAGATCGGGGATCCTGTGTACATGTACTGATAAGATAACAGAGGAGAGATCGGGGATCCTGTGTACATGTACTGATAACAGAGGAGAGATCGGGGATCCTGTGTACATGTACTGATAAGATAATATAGAGGAGAGATCAGGGATCCTGTGTACATGTACAGATAAGATAACATAGAAGAGAGATCGGGGATCCTGTGTACATGTACTGATAAGATAACATAGAGGAGAGATCGGGGATCCTGTGTACATGTACTGATAAGATAACAGAGGAGAGATCGGGTATCCTGTGTCCATGTACTGATAACATAGAGGAGAGATCAGGGATCCTGTGTACATGTACTGATAAGATAACATAGAGGAGAGATCGGGGATCCTGTGTACATGTACTGATAAGATAACATAGAGGAGAGATCGGGGATCCTGTGTACATGTACTGATAAGATAACAGAGGAGAGATCGGGGATCCTGTGTACATGTACTGATAAGATAATATAGAGGAGAGATCAGGGATCCTGTGTACATGTACAGATAAGATAACATAGAAGAGAGATCGGGGATCCTGTGTACATGTACTGATAAGATAACATAGAGGAGAGATCGGGGATCCTGTGTACATGTACTGATAAGATAACAGAGGAGAGATCGGGTATCCTGTGTCCATGTACTGATAACATAGAGGAGAGATCAGGGATCCTGTGTACATGTACTGATAAGATAACATAGAGGAGAGATCGGGGATCCTGTGTACATGTACTGATAAGATAACAGAGGAGAGATCGGGGATCCTGTGTACATGTACTGATAAGATAACATAGAGGAGAGATCGGGGATCCTGTGTACATGTACTGATAAGATAACAGAGGAGAGATCGGGGATCCTGTGTACATGTACTGATAAGATAACAGAGGAGAGATCGGGGATCCTGTGTACATGTACTGATAAGATAACAGAGGAGAGATCGGGGATCCTGTGTACATGTACTGATAAGATAACATAGAGGAGAGATCGGGGATCCTGTGTACATGTACTGATAAGATAACAGAGGAGAGATCGGGGATCCTGTGTACATGTACTGATAAGATAACATAGAGGAGAGATCAGGGATTCTGTGTACATGTACTGATAAGATAACATAGAGGAGAGATCGGAGATCCTGTGTACATGTACTGATAAGATAACACAGAGGAGAGATCGGGGATCCTGTGTACATGTACTGATAAGATAACACAGAGGAGAGATCGGGGATCCTGTGTACATGTACTGATAAGATAACATAGAGGAGAGATCGGGGATCCTGTGTACATGTACTGATAAGATAACATAGAGGAGAGATCGGGGATCCTGTGTACATGTACTGATAAGATAACATAGAGGAGAGATCGGGGATCCTGTGTACATGTACTGATAAGATAACATAGAGGAGAGATCGGGGATCCTGTGTACATGTACTGATAAGATAACATAGAGGAGAGATCAGGAACAGTTGGGCATTTTTTTTTTCAACTGCTGAATGCCAAATGTCCGTTGACCATCAGCAGTGTACATGAGGTCAAATCATAAAAGAGCTTCCAGCAGCAAAACAAAACTTCAGAGAATGCAACACAAAAAGTTCCGCTTATCTTCAACACAAATCAAACTTGTTAAATAAGCAAAAGTCAAATAAGGATTTTTACTCCGGGGTTAGCAGCTTTAGACGTTTGTAGCTAACATACAACACAGATCCAGGTCTCCTCCCAAGTCCTACTCCACCGCCAACACCGGGAGTTCCCTGCCTTATGTGCTGAGGCCTGGAGGCTGCTTAACCCTGTAGGGACCGGAGTCCCCGATGTCAGGAGTGGAGGCCCTTTTCCCATCCGAATGTCACTCAGGACCTCCAAAATGCTGGTCCCAAATAAGCCACTACTAATGCCAAGTGGCCTGCGAATCAGTTCACTCTTCTGCTCAACTGTCCCAGAATCCCTCACCCTTTACGGGTGAGACCCCCCCTGAGTACACCAACCCAAATATTGGTGCCACATACTGCTGCTGCAGGACTCATCCACCTTACCAACCATTCATTGTCCTCCACCCCTCTCTGCCAATCCCTCCACTGGTCTCCATTCAGTGTCCTCCACCCCTCTCTGCCAATCCCTCCACTGGTCTCCATTCAGTGTCCTCCACCCCTCTCTGCCAATCCCTCCACTGGCCTCCATTCAGTGTCCTCCACCCCTCTCTGCCAATCCCTCCACTGGCCTCCATTCAGTGTCCTCCACCCCTCTCTGCCAATCCCTCCACTGGCCTCCATTCAGTGTCCTCCACCCCTCTCTGCCAATCCCTCCACTGGCCTCCATTCAGTGTCCTCCACCCCTCTCTGCCAATCCCTTCACTGGTCTCCATTCAGTGTCCTCTACCCCTCTCTGCCAATCCCTCCACTGGCTTCCAATCACCCAACAAATACAATTCTAAGTACTAACAATAATTTACAAAGCTGTCCACAACTCTGCCCCCAGCTACATCACTAACCTAGTCCCAAAATACCAACCAAGCCGCTCTCTTCGGTCCTCCCAAGACCTCCTGCTCTCTAGCTCCCTTGTCACCTCCTCCCATGCTCACCTCCAGAGCTTCTCCCATCCTTTTTCAACTCCCTACCCCAATCTGTCCGACTGTCCCCCAATCTATGCATCTTTAGGCGATCCCTGAAAACCCGTCTCTTCAAAGAAGCCTTTCCTGCTTCTAACTAACACTGTTTTACTTCCTCCATCAGCTCACCCCCCCACAGCTATTACCTTTTGTATCAATTGACCCTTCCTTTTTAGATTGTAAGCTCTAATGAGCCGGGCCCTCTGATTCCTCTTTTACCAAATTGTAATGTAACTGTAATGTCTGCCCTCATGTTGTAAAGCGCTGCACAAACTGTTGGCGCTATATAAATCCTGTATAATAATAAAATACAGTGCCTTGAAAAAGTATTCATACCCATGGAACGTTTCCACATTTTGTCATATTACAACCAAAAACGTAAAATGTATTTTATTTTTTTTGGTGATAGACCAACACAAAGTGGCACATAAAATTGTGAAGTGGAAGGAAAATGATAAATGGTTTTCAATTTTTTTTTACAAATAAAACATGTGAAAATTGTGGGGGGGCATTTGTATTCAGCCCCCTTTGCTCTGATACCCCTAACTAAAATCGAGTCCACCTGTGTGTAATTTAATCTCAGTATAAATACAGCTAGTCTGGGAAGCCCTCAGAGGTGTGTTAGAGAACCTTAGTGAACAAACAGCATCATAAAGGCCAAGGAACACACCAGACAGGTCAGGGATAAAGTTGTTGAGAAGTATAAAGCAGGGTTAGGTTATAACAAAATCTCCCAAGCTTTGAACATCTCACGGAGCTCTGTTCAATCCATCATCAGAAAATGGAAAGAGTATGGCACAACTGCAAACCTACCGAGACATGGCCGTCCACCTAAACTGACCGGCCGGGCAAGGAGAGCATTCATCAAAGAAGAGCCAAGAGGTCCATGGTAACTCTGGAGGAGCTGCAGAGATCCACAGCTCAGGTGGGAGAATCTGTCCACAGGACAACTATTAGTCGTGTTCTCCACAAATCTGCCCTTTATGGAAGAGTGACAAGAAGAAAGACATTGGTGAAAGAAAGTCATAAGAAGTTCTGTTTGTAGTTTGTGAGAAGCCATGTGGAGGACACAGAAAACATGTGGAAGAAGGTGATCTGGTCAGAGGAGACCAAAATGGAACTTTTTGGCCTAAAAGCAAAACGCTATGTGTGGGGAAAACTAACACTGCACATCACCCTGAACACTCCATCCCCACCGTGAAACATGGTGGTGGCAGCATCATGTGGTGGGGATTCTTTTCTTCAGCAGGGACAGGGAAGCTGGTCAGAGTTGCTGGGAAGATGGATGGAGACAAATACAGGACAATCTTAGAAGAAAACCTGTTAGAGTCTACAAAAGACTTGAGACCGGGGCAGAGGTTCACCTTCCAGCAGGACAACGACCCGAAACATCCAGCCAGAGCTACAAAGGAATGGTTTAGAGCAAAGCATATTCATGTGTTAGAATGGCCCAGTCACAGTCCAGACCTAAATCACATTGAGAATCTGTGGCAAGACTTGAAAATTGCTGTTCACAGACATTCTCCATCCAATCTGACAGAGCTTGAGATATTTTGCAAAGAAGAATGGGCACAAATGTCCCTCTCTAGATGTGCAAAGCTGGTAGAGACATCCCCAAAAAGACTTGCAAGTGTAATTGCAGAGAAAGGGGGTACTACAAAGTATTGACTCCGGGGGGCGCCATACAAATGTACCCCGCACACTTTTCACATATTTGTAAAAGAATTTGAAAACCATTGATCATTTTCCTTCCACTTCACAATTATGTGCCACTTTGTGTTGGTCTAACACATAAAATCCCAATAAAATACATTTATGTTTTTTGGTTGTAATATGACAAAATGTGGAAAATTTCAAGGGGTGTGAATACTTTTTCAGGACACTGTATATCGGGCCGGTGCCCCCTAGGTGTGGAGTATGTAGAACATGGTTTTCCCTCTCTTTAATATATTTTTTAGGTTTTAATTGCTGTGTGGGATTTTGTTTTACTTGTTCCAGTGACAGGAAGCCAAAATGATAACTATATCCAAAAGGAACCCGTGTTTAGCTAAGTGGAGAAGATTAGAACATCGAAGGTTTCTTTTTGCTGTCTATGACTTACTGACTGAACGACCACCAATACGCTCATTTCTTTTCCTGGCTTCACAGGTACAATGGGGACATCACAGGCAGCAATAAAACATGACAGAGGTTCTAATCCTCCCCCCCAACTGCTGCAGGTAATACAACATTAAAGTAGAATACTTGCCTGTGAAGTCTTTCCACTTCTTTCTCTGTCCAGTCGTCCTGATGAACCGCAAATGGGTTCTTGGGCGGTTGGCGTTCTGGATTGGAATGTGTAGATGGTCTTGATGCATTGTTGCCTCTTCTTGGGTTTTGTGGAGGTTTTTGAAGATCCTGCAACTGATCTGGTTTGGTCTTCCTGCTGGCTTTTTTCTTGGCTTTCCTCTTAGGCTTATAGTCCTCTTCACTTTCTTCTTCTTCACCTGCAATGTCTAGTTCAGACGGTGAAGTTTCACTCGGACTGCTTTTCTTTTTACGTGACCTGGGATTTGCCGGCTTGTTTGTATCATTTCTCTCTGTGAAGTCCTTCTCGGTGTTCTCTGGCTCTATGGTCCCTCTTTGAGATTTCTGGGAACGAGTGTTTTGTCTTTTCTGTATTCCAGGAGAAGAAACCGAGAATTTATTTTCTGACTTGGCAGTTTGGCCCAAATCCTTTCCAGGAACCATTTCCACTTCAGACTCTGAATCCAAATCATCGCTTTGGGATTTTCTAGAAAGAACAGGTACCTTGTTACAAAGCTTAAAGTGGTGTTAAAGATTTTATTTATTAAACATGTTATATTTGCCTCCTCTGTTGGTTTTGCACAGAGCAGCCCAGATCCTCCTCTCCTCGGGTCCCCCACCGGCGCACCTGACCCTTCCCTCCTACTGAGCTGCTTGCTATGAGGACACCTGGAGCTGCTGCCCTGTGTGTCCATTCTCAGCCCTGCTCCCTCATTGGCTCACTGGCTGTGATTGACAGTAGTGGGAGCCAAAAACTCCTGCTGCTGGTCTCAGCCAATGAGGAGGAAGAGATGTGGGAGAGCCGCTGATCTAGTGCATATCACTGGATCGAGGCGGCACTCAGGTAAGTATTGGGGGGGAGGGGGGGGGGGCTGCAAACAGGATTTTTACCTTCATGCTGTAAATAAATTGGAGGAAGTTTATGGGAGAATAGGGACTTTCAGGAAGCCATGGCCTGGTAAGGTCATGTATTTCCATCCCTAGGGACTTTATATATCAAGATCTGGTAAGGTCGTGTATATCCATCCCATTTGCATGGAGAGAGAAAGGGGTTTATTTACAGGGAGGGTGGGACTCTGCGCCTGACTCTTCTGGTTCCCTCCCATTGGGTTCCTCACCCTCACAAATAAATTTGCTACACTCATTACCACTATTATGGTTTTATCACCTTCACAACTCATGGATTTTTCCCTTCCTTTCACTCCCTTCCAACTCACACTTCAGCCACCTTCACCATCACTCCCAATTCACCACACCCTTCTTTCTTTCTTCTCCCCCCCCCTTTTCTCCCTCCATCCTCCCTTTTCCCCTCCCCCCTTTCTCTGCCCCCCTTTTTTTTCCCCCTCTGTTCACAATTAGTTTCCTCCCTCCCCAGCATGTCCTTGCGTTCCGCGCCTACCCTGGGTGTAGCCCCCTTCCAAACCCGCGAGGCTCTCCACCTCAGCTCCCGGTTGGAGTCATATCCCGGACCGCTCGGGAATCCTGTGTACATGTACTGATAAGATAACACAGAGGAGAGATCGGGGATCCTGTGTACATGTACTGATAAGATAACACAGAGGAGAGATCGGGGATCCTGTGTACATGTACTGATAAGATAACAGAGGTGAGATCGGGGATCCTGTGTACATGTACTGATAAGAGAGGAGAGATCGGGGATCCTGTGTACATGTACTGATAAGATAACAGAGGAGAGATCGGGGATCCTGTGTACATGTACTGATAAGATAACACAGAGGAGAGATCGGGGATCCTGTGTACATGTACTGATAAGATAACATAGAGAAGAGATCGGGGATCCTGTGTACATGTACTGATAAGATAACAGAGGAGAGATCGGGGATCCTGTGTACATGTACTGATAAGATAACAGAGGAGAGATCGGGGATCCTGTGTACATGTACTGATAAGATAACATAGAGAAGAGATCAGAAACAGTTGGGCATTTTTTTTCCAACTGCTGAATGCCAAATGTCCGTTGACCATCAGCAGTGTACATGAGGTCAAATCATAAAAGAGCTTCCAACAGCAAAACAAAACTTCAGAGAATGCAACACAGAAAGTTCTGCTTATCTTCAGCACAAATCAAACTTCCTGATCTCTCCTCTGTTATCAGTACATGTACACAGGATCCCCGATCTCTCCTCTGTGTTATCTTATCAGTACATGTACACAGGATCCCCGATCTCCCCTCTATTATCTTATCAATACATGTACACAGGATCCCCGATCTCTCCTCTATGTTATCTTATCAGTACATGTACACAGGATCCCCGATCTCCCCTCTATTATCTTATCAATACATGTACACAGGATCCCCGATCTTTCCTCTATGTTATCTTATCAGTACATGTACACAGGATCCCCGATCTCTCCTCTATTATCTTATCAATACATGTACACAGGATCCCCGATCTCTCCTCTATTATCTTATCAATACATGTACACAGGATCCCTGATCTCTCCTCTGTTATCAGTACATGTACACAGGATCCCCGATCTCTCCTCTGTGTTATCTTATCAGTACATGTACACAGGATCCCCGATCTCTCCTCTATTATCTTATCAATACATGTACACAGGATCCCCGATCTCTCCTCTATGTTATCTTATCTGTCCATGTACACAGGATCCCCGATCTCTCCTCTATGTTATCTTATCAGTACATGTACACAGGATCCCCGATCTCTCCTCTATTATCTTATCAATACATGTACACAGGATCCCCGATCTCTCCTCTATTATCTTATCAATACATGTACACAGGATCCCCGATCTCTCCTCTATGTTATCTTATCAGTACATGTACACAGGATCCCCGATCTCTCCTCTATTATCTTATCAATACATGTACACAGGATCCCCGATCTCTCCTATATGTTATCTTATCATTTACATGTACACAGGATCCCCGATCTCTCCTCTATTATCTTATCAGTACATGTACACAGGATCCCCGATCTCTCCTCTATGTTATCTTATCAGTACATGTACACAGGATCCCCGATCTCTCCTCTATTATCTTATCAATACATGTACACAGGATCCCCGATCTCTCCTATATGTTATCTTATCATTTACATGTACACAGGATCCCCGATCTCTCCTCTATTATCTTATCAGTACATGTACACAGGATCCCCGATCTCTCCTCTATGTTATCTTATCAGTACATGTACACAGGATCCCCGATCTCACCTCTATGTTATCTTATCAGTACATGTACACAGGATCCCCGATCTCTCCTCTGTTATCTTAACAGTACATGTACACAGGATCCCCGATCTCTCCTCTATGTTATCTTATCAGTACATGTACACAGGATCCCCGATCTCTCCTCTGTTATCTTATCAGTACATGTACACAGGATCCCCGATCTCTCCTCTGTTATCTTATCAGTACATGTACACAGGATCCCCGATCTCTCCTCTTATCTTATCAGTACATGTACACAGGATCCCCGATCTCTCCTCTATTATCTTATCAGTACATGTACACAGGATCCCCGATCTCTCCTCTGTTATCTTATCAGTACATGTACACAGGATCCCTGATCTCTCCTCTATGTTATCTTATCAGTACATGTACACAGGATCCCCGATCTCTCCCCTGTTATCTTATCAGTACATGTACACAGGATCCCTGATCTCTCCTCTGTTATCTTATCAGTACATGTACACAGGATCCCCGATCTCTCCTCTGTTATCTTATCAGTACATGTACACAGGATCCCCGATCTCTCCTCTGTGTTATCTTATCAGTACATGTACACAGGATCCCCGATCTCTCCTCTATGTTATCTTATCAGTACATGTACACAGGATCCCCCATCTCTCCTCTGTTATCTTATCAGTACATGTACACAGGATCCCTGATCTCTCCTCTATGTTATCTTATCAGTACATGTACACAGGATCCCCGATCTCTCCCCTGTTATCTTATCAGTACATGTACACAGGATCCCCGATCTCTCCTCTATGTTATCTTATCAGTACATGTACACAGGATCCCCCATCTCTCCTCTGTTATCTTATCAGTACATGTACACAGGATCCCTGATCTCTCCTCTATGTTATCTTATCAGTACATGTACACAGGATCCCCGATCTCTCCCCTGTTATCTTATCAGTACATGTACACAGGATCCCCGATCTCTCCTCTATGTTATCTTATCAGTACATGTACACAGGATCCCCCATCTCTCCTCTGTTATCTTATCAGTACATGTACACAGGATCCCCGATCTCTCCTCTATGTTATCTTATCAGTACATGTACACAGGATCCCCGATCTCTCCTCTGTTATCTTATCAGTACATGTACACAGGATCCCCGATCTCTCCTCTGTGTTATCTTATCAGTACATGTACACAGGATCCCCGATCTCTCCTCTGTTATCAGTACATGTACACAGGATCCCCGATCTCTCCTCTATGTTATCTTATCAGTACATGTACACAGGGTCCCCGATCTCTCCTCTATGTTATCTTATCAGTACATGTACACAGGATCCCCAATCTCTCCTGTATGTTATCTTATCAGTACATGTACACAGGATCCCCGATCTCTCCTCTATGTTATCTTATCAGTACATGTACACAGGATCCCCGATCTCTTCTCTGTTATCTTATCAGTACATGTACTCAGGGTCCCCGATCTCTCCTCTATGTTATCTTATCAGTACATGTACACAGGATCCCCGATCTCTCCTCTGTTATCTTATCAGTACATGTACACAGGATCCCCGATCTCTCCTCTGTTATCTTATCAGTACATGTACACAGGATCCCCGATCTCTTCTCTGTTATCTTATCAGTACATGTACTCAGGGTCCCCGATCTCTCCTCTATGTTATCTTATCAGTACATGTACACAGGATCCCTGATCTCTCCTCTGTTATCTTATCAGTACATGTACACAGGATCCCTGATCTCTCCTCTATGTTATCTTATCAGTACATGTACACGGGATCCCCGATCTCTCCTCTATTATCTTATCAGTACATGTACACAGGATCCCCGATCTCTCCTCTATGTTATCTTATCAGTACATGTACACAGGATCCCCGATCTCTCCTCTATTATCTTATCAGTACATGTACACAGGATCCCCGATCTCTCCTCTATTATCTTATCAGTACATGTACACAGGACCCCCGATCTCTCCTCTATGTTATCTTATCAGTACATGTACACAGGACCCCCGATCTCTCCTCTATGTTATCTTATCAGTACATGTACACAGGATCCACGATCTCTCCTCTATGTTGTCTTATCAGTACATGTACACAGGATCCCCGATCTCTCCTCTATGTTATCTTATCAGTACATGTACACAGGATCCCCGATCTCTCCTCTATGTTATCTTATCAGTACATGTACACAGGATCCCCGATCTCTCCTCTATGTTATCTTATCAGTACATGTACACAGGATCCCCGATCTCTCCTCTGTTATCTTATCAGTACATGTACACAGGACCCCCGATCTCTCCTCTGTTATCTTATCAGTACATATACACAGGATCCCCGATCTCTCCTCTGTGTTATCTTATCAGTACATGTACACAGGATCCCCGATCTCTCCTCTATGTTATCTTATCAGTACATGTACACAGGATCCCCGATCTCTTCTCTATGTTATCTTATCAGTACATGTACACAGGATCCCCGATCTCTCCTCTATGTTATCTTATCAGTACATGTACACAGGATCCCCGATCTCTCCTCTATGTTATCTTATCAGTACATGTACACAGGATCCCCGATCTCTCCTCTATGTTATCTTATCAGTACATGTACACAGGACCCCCGATCTCTCCTCTATGTTATCTTATCAGTACATGTACACAGGATCCACGATCTCTCCTCTATGTTGTCTTATCAGTACATGTACACAGGATCCCCGATCTCTCCTCTATGTTATCTTATCAGTACATGTACACAGGATCCCCGATCTCTCCTCTATGTTATCTTATCAGTACATGTACACAGGATCCCCGATCTCTCCTCTATGTTATCTTATCAGTACATGTACACAGGATCCCCGATCTCTCCTCTGTTATCTTATCAGTACATGTACACAGGACCCCCGATCTCTCCTCTGTTATCTTATCAGTACATATACACAGGATCCCCGATCTCTCCTCTGTGTTATCTTATCAGTACATGTACACAGGATCCCCGATCTCTCCTCTATGTTATCTTATCAGTACATGTACACAGGATCCCCGATCTCTTCTCTATGTTATCTTATCAGTACATGTACACAGGATCCCCGATCTCTCCTCTGTTATCTTATCAGTACATGTACACAGGATCCCCGATCTCTCCTCTGTTATCTTATCAGTACATGTACACAGGATCCCCGATCTCTCCTCTGTTATCTTATCAGTACATGTACACAGGATCCCCGATCTCTCCTCTGTTATCTTATCAGTACATGTACACAGGATCCCCGATCTCTCCTCTATGTTATCTTATCTGTCCATGTACAAGCCACTCTCTTCGGTCATCCCAAGACCTCCTGCTCTCTAGCTCCCTTGTCACCTCCTCCCATGCTCGCCTCCAGAGCTTCTCCCATCCTTTGGAACTCCCTACCCCAATCTGTCCGACTGTCCCCTAATCTATGCATCTTTAGGCGATCCCTGAAAACCCTTCTCTTTAAAGAAGCCTTTCCTGCTTCTAACTAACACTGTTTTACTTCCTCCATCAGCTCATCCCCCGCAGCTAATACCTTTTGTATCAATTGACCCTTCCTTTTTAGATTGTAAGCTCTAACGAGCCGGGCCCTCTGATTCCTCTTGTACCAAATTGTAATGTAACTGTAATGTCTGCCCTCATGTTGTAAAGAGCTGCGCAAACTGTTGGCGCTATATAAATCCTGTATAGTAATAAAATACAGTGCCTTGAAAAAGTATTCATACCCCTTGAAATTTTCCACATTTGTCATGTTACAACCAAAAACGTAAAATGTATTTTATTTTTTTTGGTGATAGACCAACACAAAGTGGCACATATAATTGTGAAGTGGAAGGAAAATGATAAATGGTTTTCAATTTTTTTTACAAATAAAACATGTGAAAATTGGGGGGGGGGGGGGGCATTTGTATTCAGCCCCCTTTGCTCTGATACCCCAAACTAAAATCTAGTGCAACCAATTGCCTTCACAAGTCACCTAATTAGTAAATAGAGTCCACCTGTGTGTCATTTAATCTCAGTATAAATACAGCTGTTCTGTGAAGCCCTCTGAGGTTTGTTAGAGAACCTTAGTGAACAGGCAGCATCATGAAGGCCAAGGAACACACCAGACAGGTCAGGGATAAAGTTGTGGAGAAGTATAAAGCAGGGTTAGGTTATAAAAAAATCTCCCAAGCTTTGAACATCTCACGGAGCTCTGTTCAATCCATCATCGGAAAATGGAAAGAGTATGGCACAACTGCAAACCTACCAAGACATGGCCGTCCACCTAAACTGACCGGCCGGGCAAGGAGAGCATTCATCAGAGAAGAGCCAAGAGGTCCATGGTAACTCTGGAGGAGCTGCAGAGATCCACAGCTCTGGTGGGAGAATCTGTCCACAGGACAACTATTAGTCGTGTTCTCCACAAATCTGCCCTTTATGGAAGAGTGACAAGAAGAAAGACATTGGTGAAAGAAAGTCATAAGAAGTCCTGTTTGTAGTTTGTGAGAAGCCATGTGGAGGACACAGCAAACATGTGGAAGAAGGTGCTCTGGTCAGAGGAGAACAAAATTTAACTTTTTGGCCTAAAAGCAAAACTCTATGTGTGGGGGAAAACTAACACTGCACATCACCCTGAACACACCATCCCCACCGTGAAACATGGTGGTGGCAGCATCATGTGGTGGGGGTGCTTTTCTTCAGCAGGGACAGGGAAGCTGGTCAGAGCTGATGGGAAGATGGATGGAGACAAATACAGGACAATCTTAGAAGAAAACCACTTAGAGTCTGCAAAAGACTTGAGACTGGGGCGGAGGTTCACCTTCCAGCAGGACAACGACCCGAAACATACAGCCAGAGCTACAATGGAATGGTTTAGATCAAAGCATATTCATGTGTTAGAATGGCCCATTCACAGTCCAGACCTAAATCACATTGAGAATCTGTGGCAAGACTTGAAAATTGCTGTTCACAGACGCTCTCCATCCAATCTGACAGAGCTTGAGATATTTTACAAAGAAGAATGGGCAGAAATGTCCTCTCTAGATGTGCAAAGCTGGTAGAGACATCCCCAAAAAGATTGCAGCTGTAATTGCAGAGAAAGGGGGTTCTACAAAGTATTGACTCCGGGGGGCGCCATACAAATGCCCCCCCCCCACACTTTTCACATATTTGTAAAAAAATTTGAAAACCATTTGTCATTTTACTTCCACTTCACAATTATGTGCCACTTTGTGTTGATCTATCACATAAAATCCCAATAAAATATAATTTACGTTTTTGGTTGTAACCTGACAACATGTGGAAAATTTCAAAGGGTATGAATACTTTTTCAAGGCAGCCATCCAGGACCCCCCCCCCCTTGGCGTCCTGTATAATGCATAGAAGGCATGAAGGTAAAAAGACCTTGAGCCTTTACACCCACTTTAAGCTCATGCCTCATTATCTTGTCCAGGCAGCAATAATTCTTCAGCTGAATAAAGAAAGGTCAGAACCTCTGTAGGGTTTCTATTGCTGTCCATGCATTCCTGCCCCAATGAAACCCACAACCCCCTCATTTCTTCTCCTGGATTCAAAGCTGTAATGAGGATGCTACAGACAGCAATAAAGGTGTGACAGATTCTAATCCCCCTCAACTGCAGCAGATAATAAAATATTTTGCATATAAAAGTGAAGCTCCACTCAAAACAGGAAGTTCCACCTTAAGGCCTCCACCTTTCCCCCTCTCCTACAGTGGAAATGTCTCGGCTGGGAAGCGAGAAGCTGGCAGCACTCGACAGGAGCACGAAACACAAACTGGAAGTGCCGTGACTTCCTCGGCCTACCCAGAGCCTGGGTGTGAAGCTGGAGTCCACATGGGGGGGTGGGTGGTTGATTTTGTCGGAAGTTACGACAACATGTTTTCGGGGCACGCCCTTTCATCAGGTCACCGGGATTTGCCGGCAAAAGCTACATTTAAAAACGACCAGGGGGGCACGAGTTACCCAGGACCCTCCTAATTTACTTAACCCCTTCGCTGTATTAAAAGGCCGTTATGCTTCCAAAAATATAAAGGTTTAAAAACAATTAAAATTGCTGTTCATATTTTACATTGTCATATATAACTGGGTACAGGACCTTGAGTCACCCCAACCAGCCTTCCTGCTCCTGGGCATGCAAGTATGATCCCCATTGGGATATAGTCTGTCAATATCTGATCTGTAAACTATGGATTGTTTTTATTCTCGCTATACTCAAGCCTCCCGCCACTGTTTAATTCACAACATAGGCACTCCACGTTTTAGGTCAATTGTCCTCATTTGGCCCCCAAGTTTGTGAGCTGCCTGGTTGTGGTTTGAATTCTATACTGGGGATCCTTTTTCCTTTGCGCCCACTTTAGCTTTTTTTGCGATAACTGGTTTTGCCCAACTTTCACTTGGAGCGCCTAGGCGATCCAAGCAGAAAATTCTCCTCTCGCCCTCTCTGCCTGCGTCAGGTCCCAGAAGACTGCGGGGCCATTCGCAAGGCGCAGCGCGACTCGCACATGTGCAGTGGGCACCCGGCTGTGAAGTGGCAATCTACCACAGCCGGGTGCCCACAGTGGAATTGCCGGATGTGGAGAGAAGGCTGTGGGAAGAGGCAGCTTGCGTAATCACATCGCTGGATCATGGGACAGGCGAGCGTGTTTATTAAAAGTCAGCAGTTACAGTTTTTGTAGCTGCTGACCTGTAACCAAAAAAAATTACTGGAGCTCTGCTTTAATACTTGCCTGTCAAGTCTTTTTGATGCTCTGCTGCCTCTCAAGATTTGCCGAGGTTTCCGAAAATCCCGCAATCGATTACTTGCTTTGGTAGCCTTCCCTTTGGCTTTCTTCTTGGCTTCCCTCTCAGACTCATAGTCTTCTTCGTCATCATCTTCTTCTTCTTCTTCTGCAAAGTCTAATTCAGACTCTGAAGTTTCTTCAGATAGATTGGTTTTCCTTCGACATGCTCTAGGATGTGACCGCTTGGTTGTAATTGTTTTTTTTGTAAAGTGCTTCTCAGTGTTCTCCTGCTCTATGGCCTGTCTTTGAGATTCCTGTGATTGAGTATTTTGTCTTTTCTGTGGGCCAGGTGTAGAAAGAAGTCTTTTATTTTTTGACTTCCCAGTTTCAGACAAATCCTTTCTAGAAACCGTTTCTACTTCAGACTTTTCAAAATCTGAACTACTTTGGGATTTTCCAGAAGGAACAGCTACCTTGTCACAAGGCTTTGCTATTGCCTCATTATCTTGAGGGCTTCCTTTCTCAAGGTCATCCAAAGGTTGAGTACAATGAGAAGCTTGTTTGTCATCTTGCTTGGAATTGAGAGATCTTCGTTTCCCCTGCACACTATTCAACGGACTAGACACTTCTTCAGAATGGGAGGATTTCTCTACAGAATTCCTTTTCCGAGTGGGTTTGGAAAGGGTTGACTTCTTCTGACTGTCCGGCACTTGCCTGCAGACCCTTGCTTCTGCTTCTTCTTCAGAGTTCTGAGATTCTGTTAAATAACTTTCTGGTTTTGAGGAAGAAGGTTCAACAGGTTCCGACTTCTGCTTGTTAGACTTATGTAGAATGGCTTCATTATTTTTCCTTACAGTCCGTTTGCTGGTGTTTTCGCATAAAACAGCCACCTTCTCCAAACTGGAAGGTTTCTCAGAATCGGATATTGGCTGCTCAGTCCCAAAGGTCTGTGTTCCATTTCTGTCAGAAGGTTCAGGATTTACCAGCTTCTGAAGGTGTGGTGGGCTCTTAGACCCGGCAAGGCTTCCTTCTTCAGAAGCTTCTGTTATATTAGTCAATAACACTGGAGAAGCAGATAGTGATTTTCTACTTGGAATTTGATCACATAACGTTTCCTTCTGCATCTCTTTCACATGGTCCTTACTCCCACTGGTTTTACGTTTCAACCTTTCGGAGACTCGCACACAATTTTGAAGTCCTGTAGGATGGACAGTTTGTTGCATACTTGTTTTAAAACTCTTCTGTTTTATTTCTGAAGCTTTTTTAGACTTATTCCCTTTTTTTATAGCGAAAGGTAGGTAATCATCACCAGAGGACTCGCTTTCATCCTCGCTGATTATGATAACATCACTAGAGGACCTACTTTCAGCTTTACTGCTTTCGGTCAAAGAGCTAGTCTCACAATCTTCTGTGTCCTGTGAAAAACTGGAAGAGGCTTTGTTGTTCCCAGTTTTCTCCGCTTTTGATTTTTTATACCCCACATCTGTCTTCCCTTGGGAAACATTGGAGGGACTACTATTGGAACTGCTCAAGCTGCGACACCGAACCCGATGTTGTGAACACCTTTTTTTCACCTGTTGTCTGGTGTTCAAGGGGGTGAGCATTACGCTTATGGGCTTCAGCGGACACCTCTTGCGATTTCGTTGTCTATTTCCCAAAGTTTGACTTTTAGAGTTGGTCTTCTTGACCGGTAGTTCTAATTATAAAGAAGCGACAAAATGGCTTTAGTAAAAAACAATAGACTATCAGAAAAAGGGATTTAAAGTGATTATAAAAGAAAAAAAACAAAAACAAAAAACAAACATCTCTACACTTACCTGCTCTGTGCAATGAAAATATTACAGAGCAGGAGCAAACCTCCTCTCCTTGGGTCCCCTGCTGGTGCTCCTGGTTCCTCCTCCCTGTCCAATGCCCCCATAGGAAGCAGCTTCCCATGGGCGGCACTTGTGCATGCTCTCGCTCCCGACTTGGCCCCACCCCCACTCTATCGTCACTGGCTTTGATTGACAGCAAAGGTTGACCAATGGCTCCTGGTGCCCAACAGCTAGTGAGCCACAGCAGTGAGGGGAGAGAAGAGCTGCAGACGTACAGCACTGGATCGAATGAGGGCTCAGATAACGGGGGGGGGGGGGGGGGGGGGGGCATGTGAGGGGTCAAAAACATAGTTACATAGTAGGCGAGGTTAAAAAAAAAGACACAAGTCCAATCTATGTGTGTGATTTTATGTCAGTATTACATTGTATACCCCTGTATGTTGTGGTCGTTCAGGTGCTTATCTAGTTTTTTTAAACTATCGATGCCCCCCGCTGAGACCACCGCCTGTGGAAGGGAATTCCACATCCTTACCGCTCTCACAGTAAAGAACCCTCTACATAGTTTAAGGTTAAACCTCTTTTCTTCTAATTTTAGTGAATGGCCACGAGTCTTGTTAAATTCTGAAGTTTCAAAAAGTTTTCTCCCTATTGTAGGGTCACCAGTACAGTATTTGTATATTGAAATCATATCCCCTCTCAAGCGTCTCTTCTCCAGAGAGAATAAGTTCAGTGCTCACAACCTTTCCTCATAACTAAGATCCTCCAGACCCTTTATTAGCTTTGTTGCCCTTCTTTGTACTCGCTCCATTTCCAGTACATCCTTCCTGAGGACTGGTGCCCAGAACTGGACAGCATACTCCAGGTGCGGCCGGACCAGAGTCTTGTAGAGCGGGAGAATTATCGTTTTATCTCTGGCGTTAATCCCCCTTTTTAATGCCAATATTCTGTTTGCTTTGTTAGCAGCAGCTTGGCATTGCATGTCATTGCTGAGCCTATCATCTACTAGGACCCCCGGGGACTTTTCCATCCTAGATTCCCCCAGAGGTTCTCCCCCCAGTCTATAGATTGCATTCAGATTTTTGCCACCCAAATGCATTATTTTACATTTTTCTACATTGAACCTCATTTGCCATGTAGTCGCCCCTCCCATTAATTTGTTCAGATCTTTTTGCAAGGTTTCCACATCCTGCGGAGAAGTTATTGCCCTGCTTAGCTTAGTATCGTCTGCAAATACAGAGATTGAACTGTTTATCCCATCCTCCAGGTCGTTTATGAACAAATTAAATAGGATTGGTCCCAGCAAAGAACCCTGGGGAACCCCACTACCCACCCCTGACCATTCCGAGTACTCCCCATTTATCACCACCCTCTGAACTCACCCTTGTAGCCAGTTTTCAATCCATGTACTCACCCTATGGTCCATGCCAACAAACCTTATTTTGTACAGTAAATGTTTATGGGGAACTGTGTCAAATGCTTTTGCAAAATCCAGATACACCACGTCTACGGGCCTTCCTTTATCTAGATGGCAACTCACCTCCTCATAGAAGGTTAATAGATTGGTTTGGCAGGAACGATTCTTCATGAATCCATGCTGATTACTGCTAATGATACCGTTCTCATTACTAAAATCTTGTATATAGTCCCTTATCATCCCCTCCAAGAGCTTACATACTATTGATGTTAGGCTAACTGGCCTGTAATTCCCAGGGATGTATCTTGCCTAAACAATGCCTATACATTTTTTACCTTAATGCAAGGAATGCAAAAAAAAAAAAATGTTTAGGCTATTGAACCACTTTAAGACAAACCCCATGTCTCAGCATGCCCATTTCGATTCTTTTTGGAAAATCCCCAGTAGGTGTTAAGGCAAAAACCTGATTTTTCTGGTCGCTATTAACCGGTGAGGTGGCACCCATCACAGTTTTCTTCAAATAGAGAGTCGAAAAGAACAGGAATAGGCAGCCTATATATTGTGTGAATCATGTGCATGCAGCAGGAGATGCACTATTATTGCCCCAGTGTCAGATTTGATTAGGCCCGCAGGTAGACTTTAACCACTTCAGCCCCGGAAGGTTCTACCCCTTTTAGGACCAGGTCATTGTTTTGCGATACGGCACTGCATTTCTTTAACTGACAATTGTGTGGTCGTGCGACGCTATACCCAAATAAAATGGATGTCCTTTTTTCCCCAACAGAGCTTTCCTTTGGCGATATTTGATCACCGCTAAGGTTTTCATTTTTTGAGGTTTTTATTTTTTGTGCTATAAAACAAAAACAAACAAACAAGAAAAACAAACACACACACAAAATGTACTTTCTGCTATAAAACACATCCAATTATAAAAAAAAAAATAAAAAAAAAATCTAAAATTTCTTCATCAATTTAGGCCGATATGTATTCTTCTACATATTTTTGGTAAACAAAATCTCAATAAGTGTATATTGATTGGATTGCACAAAAGTTATAGTGGATCCTCAAATCGACATCCCACACTAGGCTTTTCCCTCCGGAGTGAGACGTGGGATGCACGCCGCCCTCAAGGGATTAGCCGACTTGCACATGCCGATTACACCTTGTGCCAGGCCAGGCACTGAGACATGTGAGGGGAACTGCTATTGCTGCTGCTGTTTTTATTCTACTTATTACAAACGACTAAAGTACGAGACTTTTATCCGTGTCTCCTGTGGAGTCGTTTTTTACATCCTAGTTGCATCGCGAGCGCCCATTGGAGTGGAATTGTGCGATAAGTGGAATCAATCTGGTATTCCAAAAGCACTTTTTGACCATCCTGTAAAAAAGGGTCAAACATGTCTGGTGAGTGGCCACCTTTCCATCGAGCACTTGTGGTGGAAGAACTAGAAGTTATATATCAGAGCACTTCCATCTGGTGTTGGGATTTATCACACATGGACTTTTAGCTTGCTTTAGTTGCAATTTATTTAATCTGTGTCACATATTTATATTGGATGTTATTATTGTGTGTGTATATACATATATATATATATATAATATGTGTGTGTGTGTGTGTGTGTGTGTGTATTTATGTATATGTGTATATATGAGAGATATATCTATATCTATATACATACACACACACATACATTATTATTATATATATATTTTTTTGTTTCCACAGCCTTTCACTGAACATCTATAGCCCCTTATCCTTTATTTCAATATTTACACAGTTTGGTGATTTGTTCACTTTTAAAGGGGCAGCTGTTTATTACATGTTCTTATCCTCACAGGGCGCCATTATTGGTTTATATTTTTGAGAATAAATATCACGTTTCTCACGGTGTGACATCTTTCACATTATACAAAAAAATTGGGCTAACTTTATGCTTTTGTTTTATTTTTTTTTAATTGACTAAAGTTTATTTTTTTCCCAAAAATTTAGATTTGAAAGACCGCTGCGCAAATACAGTGCAACAACCACCATTTTATTCTCTAGGGTCTCTGCTAAAAACACATTATATATATATATATATATATATATATATATATATATACACACACACATATATACACACATACATATACATACATACACACACACACATATATAACGTTTGTTCTAAGTAATTTTCTAGCAAAAAAAAATATGATTTTAACTTGAAACCAACAAGTGTCAGGAAAAGGTTTAGTCTTTAAGGCCCCTTTCACACTGGGGCCGGGGCGGTGTTGACGGTAAAGCATCGCTATTATTAGCGCAAAGAAAGGGTTAAAAACCACCGGAAAGGGCCTCTGCAGAGGCGCTTTGCCAGCGGTATAGCTGTGCTGTCCTATTGATTTCAATGGGCAGGAGCGGTGAAGGAGCGGTGTATACACCGCTCCTAAGATGCTGCTAGCAGGACTTATTTTTCCGTCTTGCTAGCGCACCGCTCCAGTGTGAAAGCCCCGGGGATTTCACATTGGAGAGACAGGAGCGGCTGTTTCGAGTCGGTTTGCAGGCGCTATTTTTAGCGCCTGCAAAAAGCCCCGGTGTGAAGGGGGCCTAAGTGGTTAAGCTTCCCTTATTTACAGACCGAAGTTCATTCCTTTGATCTAAAGAACAAAAACGTTACAATGTTTATAGTTAGCTCAGCAGGCTGAGGAATGTTGTGAAACTTGGTAGACTTCTTGTTTTTTTATTTTTTTTCGACAGCTGTCGGCTTGAGCAGAGTACTCTGCATAGAATCGGGAAAATGCTTTGTTAAGACCGCGAGGGGGAAAAAGAACCGCAATCTCGATTATTAACCATTAATCATGCAGCTCTAAACATGCAGTTAGCAAGCGGCGATGGCTCCTCTTGGCCTGTCATTACTCTGTACAGGCTGAGCGGTCACCACTGGTCACATACTCTAGAGATACACTTTTCATCCCAGCTGCAAGAAGCCACCGATTTTATCCAGGCAATCACTCAAGTAAAAGGAGGCCTCAAAAATAAAAAGGATATACTGAGAGGCACCCTGCAGTGTACAGTGAAATCCTTCTAACATTCAGCTGTCCTACTTCCACATGACATGCCAATTCTCTGGATATTGCAGGACACTCACCCTCCACTTTTTATGATCGTCATCCCTAATGTTTCTTTACGTACAACAAAAAGATAAATAGGACAATAGGATAAAAAGGACTCACACATGCCCCTGTTAGGAATATGAATGCATTTACCTCCTTTATTCAGCATTTTTGTTTTAGAAGATGACGACTTTGATGAGCTTCCCTTTCCATTGCTCCTCCCTGAAGACGAGCCGCGCACACGATCCTTAAAAATGAGCAAAAAGCAAAAATCAGAAAGAAGCCAGAAATGTCACCACAGTAAAAAGATGTCCTGCAAGTCTCTAGGTCGGGGTTTCTCAACCAGGGTTCCTCTAGAGGTTGCTAGGGGTTCCCTGAACAATGGTCAATTTCTGTTTTTCAGGTAAGTTCTCAAGGACACCATTGATCTTTTTAGTTATCTGTAAGGGGGGTAATTCTTCCCAATAACCACAAGTGTAAGAATCATTCTTCTCATTGACCATCACACTAATGTATGATGAGTTGGAGATTTGTTATTTTTAGCAGGGGTGCCCCAAGTTCGGAGAATTACTTCCAGGGTTCCTCTGTATTGAAAAGGTTGAGTAAGGCTGCTCTAGGTGGAGCAATACTACTTCTGTGTAAGGCCATGTTCACACCCGGGTGATTTTCTGCTTGTAGCTGTAAAACGCTCAACAAGCGAACAAGGGGGTCTCTCTTAGGGAACACACACCCTTCCCCCCCACCCCCATCTCATCCAAACACTCAGTGAATTGACTTTGGCAGGAGGTGAGATTCACTTAAATTGGCCTATGACAGTGATGGCGAACCTTGGTACCCCAGATGTTTTGGAACTACATTTCCCACGATGCTTATGCACTCTGCAGTGTTGTTCAGCATCATGGGAAATGTAGTTCCAAAACATCTGGGGTGCCAAGGGTCACCATCACTGACCCAGGTAAACCATATAGAGGGTCTTACCTGTCAGGAGCCTTGCACCTCCTGGGCGGGGTTCAACCTTTTCTGCAGCCGATCGGGTCCGATCCCACGCCGAGATGTCAGCGGTGGCCTCTGTGTGCAGAAGAGGCAGCAGACAACAGGAGCCCCATATAGTAACTCTATGATTGACGTCACTTCCCAATTGTTGTCGGCTGTCTCCTGAACAAAGCTCCTGCTGCTGGAGACCGGACTGGAGCGGCTCCAGATAAAAGTATGTGTACCAATCTTAGCTGTCCGGGGCTAGATAAACACCTCACCGACAAAAACATTTATAGTTTGTTACAAAATTTTGCAAACAGGTAATTTTTCTCCTTCACGGATGGGCACTGATGAGGCTGCACTGATAGGAGGCGCTGATGGGCATTAATTGGCAGGGCTGTACTGATGGGCTACACGGATGGGCACTGATGAGGCAGTACTGATAGGAGACGCTGATGGGCATTAATTGGCAGCGCTCTTGGGACGGCACTGATGGGCTACACGGATGGGCACTGATGAGGCAGTACTGATCGGCATCGATTGGCAGCGCTGTTGGGGCTGCACTTATGATCGGCGCCCTGATCAGCGTAGATGTCGCTTTCACACAAGCCGGTTACCGGCTCTCCTCCCTTCGCGCTGACAGTGTGAGGAAATGAATGCCGATAACCGATTTGTGTTTACATTGTGATTGGACACAGCTGATCACATGGTAAAGGGCCGCTGTGATTGGCCCTTTACCCCAATCTGTGATCAGCTGTGTACCAAAGGACACAGCGATCACAGAGTGAGCTGCGGCGGGCAGAATCACAGTAGGACGTCATGTGAACTGGCTGACCGCGCTGTAGCGATCATTCAGGTATAGCTTGGTCGGCGAGTGGTTAAAGGTCTGGCTTTACATACACTTTATATATTAGGCATGTTGGTCAAATCACTTCTTGTGCGAAATGTGTTAAAGTTTAATATTTTTTGCATAGTTAGATTTAAAGTGTTACTAAACCCACAACAGTAAAATCAGTCTGTATATACAGTAAAGCACGCTTGTTATACTCACAGTAGAACCTCAGGGGGTTATTCCTCTGCTTTGTGTATACAGGCCGTGTGATCACATATGCACAGATCCTCCCCCTTCTTTAAAACAGACTCCAACCCATCTCTCCATAGGACAGAGCAGTAGGAGTCAGGCTGCACATGCTCAGTTTGTTGTGTATTGCTGGTTTTTTTTATTTTGGGAGGGTGCATGTGATCAGCACAGGGCCAATCAGCACTTTCCAGACAGGATCAGGGGAGAATGAAAACGCCTCCCACAAGCTTAAGCAGACGCCGATAGAAGTCACATGACTGTTATATACTGCTGATGAAAAAAGGTATTTAGCCGTTTATATTTACAAAATTAACCGTATTTCCATGTTCTGTGTACTGTGGGAGACCAGATATAGTGAGTGCAGAGTCCTGGGTTTAATAACACTTTATGTATGTTCCATACCTGGCTGATCCCACCACTACGACAGCGATCTTCAGGATCCCAAATGGACTGCCTTCGACAAAGTAACCCTCCCTAGGGGGGTCCCCTGCTCGACATGGGTTCCATTCAGAGAACGCCTTGCATTATACTCATTCAATACAAGACGTTGTGTGATTGGATGGGGGCAGAGTTTGTGATGTCACCTCCCCACCTCATTCAATCATTGAATGCTTTGCATTGATTGAGAGAAAACGTTCTCTTAGACCCCCTTTCACACTGGAGGCAGTTTTCAGGCATTTTAGCAGTGGAAATAACGCCTGTAAAGTGCCTGAAAACTGCCTCCCGAGTGTGAAAGCCCGAGTGCCTTCACAGTGGGGGCGGTGCCCTTGCCGGACGTTAGAAAAAGTCCTGCAAGCAGCATCTTTTGGGCGGTTTGGGAGTGCTGTATACATTGCTTCCAAAACACCCCTACCTATTGGAATGAATGGGCAGCGCTAAAACGGTCAGCGATTTAGCGCTAACGCGGCTACTGTGTGAAAGTAGCCTAAATGATGCCCATGCTGAGTCAGCTCCTCCCCACATGGTTACTACACAGCGGAGCACAGGATCGGGAACACTGCGATGATACTCCTTTCACAGGGATCCCCACAGTTATTGATCATTCATCCTTACACCGGTCCAACGTAACAAAAAAAAAAACAAACATACTTGATGTCACGGAACGTCCCACACTCCGCTTGAGTGCTTCCGTCAGTATACCACTTCCTAAGTTCTGGAACACAAGTCCAATGGATCCGGCTATAGGAACCCCCAAGAACTAGATAACACCAGTCTTGGAGTACATCAGAACTAACTCTTTATTTGAGATCTCACACACATTTATACAGCAGGCTGACTCAAAGCTAACCTAATTAACATGAGCTAATTTACTAAAACATTTACCCAGACCAGATGACAGACTTGTGGGCACCGAGCTTCACACAGTAGTATAAACACAATAGCTGGAGCTAATTACAATTAACAATACAAACAACAATCTCCCCCCCTCCTCAGCCTAGTCATCAACAGTTCGTCTCCCAGCCAGTCCTGGAGGCTAATGTGATCATCTCACTCAATTAACAGGTTGAGTTCCGAATCAACCAAACCAATAATAGTCTCTACATACATCCTGGGAGATATTGTGGACAAATATTACTGTCCCATTTTAAGTAGTCCAAGATATATTTTCTCACTCACCCTGTGCCAGGATGGCACAGGGTGACTTAGACATAAGATGTATTCTGAGTTCCACGGGCCCTCCCGTCACACTTGACATTCAGCTTTGAAGGGCAGCTTATGATAACCGCTAAAAGGGAGGCATTCCAATTTTTTAATAATAAACGTCCCGATAATTAAACATGCAACTAATGTGGACCTTCTCTGTATCTGAATTGTATATTTGGCCAGGCACAGCTATTGATCTGCCGTTCATTACACCAGAATGTGGATATTTGGCCAGATCTTTCTAGTGCCAGCAATGTCTTCGCTAAAAGACAGATAGAGAGATAACCAGAATACAGCTATAAAACCAGTGTATATACTCCCCCAGGATGGATTCTGGTCTGGTGCTCCCAGCTTGTCTCTGGCTTAAAGAGGTAGTAAACCACTGAAAAAAATAAATAAATATTTGCATATGGGTTGTTTCCGACATGTGGTGAAAATTTCATGTCAGAAACACATTTAGAAATGTATTTATCAAGAAAAATAGTGACGTAATACTTATTTTACCTGCTGTATGTAGCCTTCAGGCCTTATTCCTCTGCCCAACCTACAGGGGTTCCTCTTAGGGAAACCCCCCCTCCCCCCAAAGGTTCCTCCCTCCAGGGGTCACTCTTAGGTAACCCCCTGAACCTGCAGGGGTCCCTCTTAGGGAAAACCCCCCCTCCATCCTGCAGGGGTCCCTCTTAAGGAACCCCCCCCCCCCCAATCCCAGGACTTGGGGAATTGGCAGGTCCCTAAGGAGTGAGATTCACTCATACTGGCCTAGGTAAACCATATTGAGATTTAGAGTGCCTCCTTGTTAGGAGCCTTGCACCCTCGGTGGGTTCAAGGTTTAAGGCCCTTCCTCTATGATGGTTGGACCATTACTGTACCCTCATATGCACCACTGAAAAAGATGAGATACTCACAATGGAATCTGTCAGAGTATCCCTGTCTGGTCTGATAATCTTCGTGTTCAACCCGAAGTCCACCGATATTCTCTCTCCACACCAATACTTCAGAATAGGCTTGACCTGGCGCCCGCTGCGAGTCGTACCACACTGGCTGGAAAGACCTATAAAAATGTCAAACATTAAAGAAGAGTTAAACCTTTTTTGTATAGTAATCTTACTGCAGACACTTTTATTAGAAATACAGTATTAAGATTTAGGCTGCTTTCACACTGGGGCGGCAGGTCCGTTAGCGGTAAAGCGTTACCGTTGTTTTTGGTCGCTTTTATCCTCCGCTAGCGGCCCGAAGAAAAGGGTTAAAACCGCCCGTGTTGCCGCACTTCGGAAGCGCTTTTCAGGCGTTTCGGAAGCGCTGCCCATTTATTTCAATGGGCTGGGTGGTGTAGGAGCGCTGTATACACCGCCCTAAAGATGCTGCTTGCAGGACTTTTTTTTCCCGTCCCGCAAGCGAACCGCCCCCAGTGTGAAAGCACTAATCACTTTCATTGCTATTACAAGGAATGTAAACATCACTTGTTATAGGAATATGACATGACGGGTTCTCTTTACAGCGAGATCTGGGGGGTCAATAAGTCCCCAAAACTCACCTCTAGGCTGGAAAATATGGGGGAAAAAAAAAAAGAAGAAATAAAAAAAAAAGAAGATCCTGGCTTCCGAGGCGGCGGCATTTTTTCAAATGCAGAGGCCAGGCGTGACGCAACATCGTCCAGCCTCTGAAAGATCATGGAGATGTCTGGGGGATCCACCGAATCCTCTATGGTAAGCTTCCGGCATGGACCGATCCCTTCTCCCGCTCGCAGATCGTTACGGGCAAGCAGGGGGAAGCACCGGAGGGTGGAAGGGGGGCAGTCCCCTCCCGCTGCCTGTAAGAACAATCAAGCAGCTGAACAGCCGCTATTATGACTGTTCTTACAGTGTAGGGAATCGCCGGCTCTAAAAGAAGATATCTGAATGATGTCTGTAGCTGCACCCATAATTCACATATCCACACTCAAAGTAGACAACACCATATGACATCGTTGGGCGGGAATTGGTTAAAGTGTTACTAAACCCAGGAATCTGCGTTCACTATATCTGGTTTCCCCAGGACCCTGCGTTCACTATATCTGATCTCCCCAGGAGCCTGCGTTCACTATATCTGATCTCCCCAGGACCCTGCGTTCACTATATCTGGTCTCCCCAGGACCCTGCGCTCACTATATCTGGTCTCCCCAGGACCCTGCGCTCACTATATCTGGTCTCCCCAGGACTCTGCAGTCACTATATCTGGTCTCCCCAGGAGCCTTCAATCACTATATCTGGTTTCCCCAGGACCCTGCGTTCACTATATCTGGTCTCCCCAGGACCCTGCGTTCACTATATCTGGTCTCCCCAGGACCCTGCGCTCACTATATCTGGTCTCCCCAGGACCCTGCGCTCACTATATCTGGTCTCCCCAGGACCCTGCGCTCACTATATCTGGTCTCCCCAGGACCCTGCGCTCACTATATCTGGTCTCCCCAGGACCCTGCGCTCACTATATCTGGTCTCCCCAGGACCCTGCGCTCACTATATCTGGTCTCCCCAGGACCCTGCGCTCACTATATCTGGTTTCCCCAGGACCCTGCGCTCACTATATCTGGTCTCCCCAGGACCCTGCGCTCACTATATCTGGTCTCCCCAGGACCCTGCGCTCACTATATCTGGTCTCCCCAGGACCCTGCGCTCACTATATCTGGTCTCCCCAGGACCCTGCGCTCACTATATCTGGTCTCCCCAGGACCCTGCGCTCACTATATCTGGTCTCCCCAGGACCCTGCGCTCACTATATCTGGTCTCCCCAGGACCCTGCGCTCACTATATCTGGTCTCCCCAGGACCCTGCGCTCACTATATCTGGTCTCCCCAGGACCCTGCGTTCACTATATCTGGTCTCCCCAGGACCCTGCGTTCACTATATCTGGCCTCCCCAGGACCCTGCGTTCACTATATCTGGCCTCCCCAGGACCCTGCGTTCACTATATCTGGCCTCCCCAGGACCCTGCGTTCACTATATCTGGCCTCCCCAGGACCCTGCGTTCACTATATCTGGCCTCCCCAGGACCCTGCGTTCACTATATCTGGCCTCCCCAGGACCCTGCGTTCACTATATCTGGCCTCCCCAGGACCCTGCGTTCACTATATCTGATCTCCCCAGGACCTTGCGTTCACTATATCTGGTCTCCCCAGGACTCTGCATTCCCTATATCTGGTCTCCCCAGGACTCTGTGTTCACTATATCTGGTCTCCCACAGTACACAGAACATGGAAATGCAATTAGTTTAGTAGATATAAACTTTTCTCCTCAGCAGTATATAGCAGTCTAGTGACTTCTATCAGTGTCTGGTTAAAGATTGTAGGAGGAGGAGTTTTCATTCTCCTCCGACTGACCTGTAAGGACTGCAGGACCCCTGACCCTCTGTCTGGACAGTGCTGATTTGCCCTGTGCTGATCACATGCACTCTCCCAAAAGAAAAAAAAAAAACACCTTTCTGGCAATTCACACCAAACTGAACATGTTCAGGGTGCCCCCAAGGCTTTGTACTATCAGGAGATGGGTTAGGGACAGTGGAAAAAGGGGAGGATCAGAGAAGACTGGATGAAAGAGCCTTTTTTACACAACGCAGAAGATTAACCCCTTAAGTTCCACAGTGAGTATAACAAGTATCCTTTATGGCATATACAGATTCTACTTGTTGCGTTGTGGGTCTAGTAACACCAATACTCCTTTAATTACCAATCACTCATGAAGCACTTACTACCACGTGATGGTCTGTCTTCGGATCGATGCTCTGGGTGTTCAGGATCCTCCTTTCCGAGGAGCTTCAATTCTCTACTTGAAATCTTATGTGTCCTCTTGATAGAATTGCTGGGCTGTTTGCTCTTTGTATTTGTACAGGAAGCAGAAGTTGCTTTTTTCACATTCTTTGTTACATTATCTTTGCTTGGAGGATCCTCGGGCTGGTTGGGCGTTACGGCACTAAAATCAATAAAAGGAATTATTACATACAATATACACCATACAATCACCTGATCGCTGCACACAACAAGAGCCGAGAAAAAAAAGATGCTTTAGACAAAAATCTCTCTATTTTCACGTTCAACACATTTTTTTAAAAATTAACCACTTCCATACATGTCACGCTTTAAAATTGCGCTCACTCGTGGAACTGCGCCAAGCTTCGGTACTTGAAAATCTCCATAGGCGACACTTTAAAACATTTTTACAGATTACCAGTTTAGAGATACAGAGGAGGTCTAGTGCTAGAATTATTGCTCTCGCTCTAACATTTGCAGCGATACCTCCCGTGTGTGGTTTGAACGTCGTTTACGTATGTGGATGCGACCTACATATGCGTTCGCTTCTGCGTGCGAGCACGAGGGGACACTTTAATTTTTTTTTTATTGTTTATTTTTTTTACATTTTCCGCTTTTAATTTATTTTTTGATCACTTTTATTCCTATTACAAGGAATGTAAACATCTCTTGGAATAGGGCATGACAGCCATGACAGCCACACTCTTTACAGCAAGATCTGGGGTCTATAAGTCCCCACATCTCTCCTCTAGGCTGGAGATAAAAAAAAAAAAAAAAAACAACAAACAAAAAAAAAACACATGATCTCAACTTCCCAGTGTTTACATCTGCCGGTTCCAAAAGTTGACATCATAACGTTGCACCCGGCCTCCGAAGGTCATAGAGATGGCCAGGGACCATCTGGTCCTCAGTCAGCTCTATAGTAAACGGCCATTGCCGGCCGATTCGTTCTCCGCCTCGCCCTAGAAGCACTGGAGGGCAGCGGGGCGACTCCCCTCCCACCGCTTGTAAAAACAAACAATCAATCAACCGCTGTGACTGTTTTTACATTGCAGGGTATCACCGGCAGAAAAAAAAAAAAGATATCTGAATGATGCCTGTAGCTGCAGGTATCATTCAGATATCTCCACTTCAAGTCCAGGACGTCATGTGATGTCCTATGGTATGGAAGTGGTAAAGTTTTAAGAAACTTAAAGAATAAATTCACCTTTGTTCACTTTTTTTTTTTTTTCTAAATTCCAGCTCCCCTATGTACCAATCATTTACTTTTTTTTGCAAAAATATCAATGCTTTTCATTAATTCTACATACATTTACTTGTCCTTATCCATGATTCCAGACGTATACATCAGTAATGTCTTACTTCCTGATCAGACTAGAGGTCATGACACAGGAAGGAGATGACCAGCTGACCTCATTAGCTCACACCCCCCTGCACCCTGGGGGAGTTGGAGTTTTTGAGCATTTTCACTCATCACACATAGGACAGCCCACTCACCTGAATGGGCCGCCCTACACACAGCAATCGCCCCAAGGAAGCTTCTTCAGAACTTTTTTTTTTTTTTTTTTAGAGCAGAGCAGAGTTTTTACTGCAGCGCATTTCTGAAATGCAAGGAAACACACAGATGTGAGCCTCATTGTTCTCGTGTTATCCCACCAATTTCACTTTCAGGCCCCAGTCACATCTAGTATAGTGGGAGCGAACGTTTTGTGGCTCTTTTTTCCCCGACACACTCATAGGGCATCCTGTTGATTTCAACTGGCTGCACTGCATGTGGTTAACGGGACATTTTGGCATTTTGTGGGTGTTGCGTTTTGCCTCATTTGCCCCTCGTTTTTTTTCATGGCAAAATGTGTGTTTGCTTCTGTGTTTTCGTGTGCCGTTAACAATTAATGGCACTGAATGCGCAACTAGTAATTTTAGGAGTATAAACATGGCCATACACTATACAATCTCCTTTAGATTTACCAAATTTATATAATAGGAGGAAACACCTATCTAGTCAATCACTCTGTATCCAATCAGGCAGGCCCTTACACTACATATTTGATGGCAGATCTAAAAGGAGATTGTACGAAAAAAAGTTCTGAAGCTTCCTTGGGGTGATTGCTGGGTGTAGGGCAACATATTCAGGTGGGGGGGCTGTCCTATGTGTGATGAGTGAAAATGCTCCAAAATACCCCCCCCTCACTAAAAAAAAACAAACAAACAAAAAAAAAACCCACACACGCATGTGGGAATGCGAGTTCCCGCTATGCAGAGATATGAACGGGGCTTGATAGCTGAGAGTTTCTGTCCTCTCCCTTCTCTGTACTTGTATAAAGATGGCCATACACTATGCAATCTGATTGTATACTGTGTATATACTGAGAAGGGTGATCACCGATTGCATTTCATTTAAAAAACGTGAAGCTGAAATGGGCAGTAGGTAGGAGGGTGGATGGTGCAGGGGGGTGTGAGCTAATGATGTCAGTTGGTCATCTCCTTCCTGTGTCATGACCTCTAGTCTGATCAGGAAGTAAAAAAATTACAAATGAATACGTCTGGAAACATGGATGAGGACAAGTAAAGTAAATGTATGTAGAATTAATGGAAAGCATTGATATTTTTGCAAAAATAGAAAAAAAAAATTAAATTAACGTTATATTGGTACATGGGGGGGGACAGGAATTTAGAAAAAAAAAAAGTAAACTTATCCTTTAAGGGCCGGTTCACACCACATGCACGATTTCAAACCAGCAATGAAGTCTGACTTCAGGTGGGGGAGGGGGGCGATTTGACAGATATCTGAGCGAGTTCTTGCACAGATGTCTATTCAGCTGAAAATTGGTCTTTGCAGGAAGGGGGTGAAAGTGCCCAGTATTGAAGTGGTTACAAGAATGCCTTTTTTTTTTTTAATCCTACCTAAAATATACTGATCTTGACCTTTGACAACACCCAAATCAAATCTTGATCTAGCTTTTTCTCTTTCTTTTTTAAACACTTTTTTCTGTTTACATATTTCTCCCCTGCAAGGAGAGAAAGATACATTGTATCTCTTGCTCTCTCTCCTTGCAGGGGAGAAAGACACAATGTATCTCTCGCTCTCTCTCCTTGCAGGGGAGAAAGACACAATGTATCTCTCGCTCGCTCTCCTTGCAGGGGAGAAAGACACATTGTATCTCTCGCTCTCTCCTTACAGGGGAGAAAGACACATTGTATCTCTCGCTCTCTCTCCTTGCAGGGGAGAAAGACACATTGTATCTCTCGCTCTCTCTCCTTGCAGGGGAGAAAGACACATTGTATCTCTCGCTCTCTCTCCTTGCAGGGGAGAAAGACACATTGTATCTCTCGCTCTCTCTCCTTGCAGGGGAGAAAGACACATTGTATCTCTCGCTCTCTCTCCTTGCAGGGGAGAAAGACACATTGTATCTCTCGCTCTCTCCTTACAGGGGAGAAAGACACATTGTATCTCTCGCTCTCTCTCCTTGCAGGGGAGAAAGACACATTGTATCTCTCGCTCTCTCTCCTTGCAGGGGAGAAAGACACATTGTATCTCTCGCTCTCTCTCCTTGCAGGGGAGAAAGACACATTGTATCTCTTGCTCTCTCCTTACAGGGGAGAAAGACACATTGTATCTCTCGCTCTCTCTCCTTGCAGGGGAGAAAGACACATTGTATCTCTCGCTCTCTCTCCTTGCAGGGGAGAAAGACACAATGTATCTCTCGCTCGCTCTCCTTGCAGGGGAGAAAGACACAATGTATCTCTCGCTCGCTCTCCTTGCAGGGGAGAAAGACACATTGTATCTCTCGCTCTCTCTCCTTGCAGGGGAGAAAGACACATTGTATCTCTCGCTCTCTCCGCTTGCAGGGGAGAAAGACACATTGTATCTCTCGCACTCTCTCCTTGCAGGGGAGAAAGACACATTGTATCTCTCGCTCTCTCTCTCCTTGCAGGGGAGAAAGACACATTGTATCTCTCGCTCTCTCTCCTTGCAGGGGAGAAAGACACATTGTATCTCTCGCTCTCTCTCCTTGCAGGGGAGAAAGACACATTGTATCTCTCGCTCTCTCTCCTTGCAGGGGAGAAAGACACATTGTATCTCTCGCTCTCTCCCCTTGCAGGGGAGAAAGACACATTGTATCTCTCGCTCTCTCTCCTTGCAGGGGAGAAAGATACATTGTATCGCTCGCTCTCTTTCCTTGCAGGGGAGAAAGAAAAACACATGGGTGGGCTGCACAGTGACTGATCACTTTGATCGCCAATTAGAGGCTACCACAATGATCTGGTGACCAGGAACTGGGCGTCCAGGGTCCTGATTGGTTGGCGAGAGCCGGGTCTCTGTGCTAGGAATATGCCATTCAACGCGCACCTAGCACAAAACACACATATATGTGCCACCCAGGTGTAAAGCCCACTTCCTTCCAACCGCACATGTGTGTTGTCATGTAGTCAAGAGGTAAAACTTCCAAACCATCTACACAAATTTGTAAAGTAACCTTTTTAGGAAGGAGTTGATGTAGCTTTTCCAGTTGTCGGGAAAACCGTGTTTAAACTTTCCTACCAGCCAGGATGGACAACCTGAAAAGATAAACAGCATATGAAGGTCTCCGATATCCCAGGGGGTTCAATAACTTTGATTGTGAGGCCCGGTTCACACCGATGTGAGTTCATAACGAATGCGATGCGTCAAAAACGCTTTAAAATTCGCATGTCATCCCTAAAGTCATTGTTTTCAATGACGGTCGTTCGCATACATGCGTTGCGATTCCTCTACGAATGCGATAAAAAAAAAAAGGGTCTTGTGCGAGTTTACTGCGTTGCGAATTTAGTCTCCATAGACATCAATGGTTCACATATGTGCGAATTCGTCACCTCCAGCTCCTCCTCCACACTCTCCACAAAAACCAGGAAGAGAACAGGAAGTTTGGGTTCCATTGGCCAGACAGAAATCGCAGTCACCTCCCAAAATGACAACTCATTTCAGTAGAATCGCAGTAAATTCACAACAAACACATAACGAATCTGCAAAGAAGATTCGCAACGCAATTGGGTCAAAATCGCGCTAAATTTGCAGCGCATCAAGTGTGAACCCGGGCCTGAGACTAACCTACCAGCTTGCAACATGCAGGCCTTGTCTAGATGCCCCTGCAGCTCATACACCCGGCCCGTCAGAGACTTCACTTTGTACGGTTCAATGCGATGCACAATAATATTGCTGTGCCAGTACAGGTCCTCACAGTCTCTGCATAAAAAAATAAATAAATAAAATACAAATAAAAAAAATTAGATCAATAATATATAGGAAAGTAAAAATTAAAGTTGTTCTTTAGTCCCCTGCATGAAAATTTAAAGTCAGCAGCTACAAAAAAAAAAACTGTAGCTGCTGACTTAACCAGTTCCCACCCAGACCAAATTCTGACATTTCTCACCAACATGTAAAAAAATCTGTATTTTTTTTTTTTGCTAGAAAATTACTCAGAACCCCCCAAACATTTTTTTAGCAGAGACCCTAGAGAATAAAGGATTGACTTTTGTGTGATCCTATGTAGGCAAGTCTGTTAGAAAGTCCGCTAAAAGTCCGCCAAATGTCCGTCGAAAGTCTGTCGGACGGGCTGTCAGACTTTTGTAGCCGAAAAGTCCGACCGTGTGTACGCGGCATTACACAGCAGGTCTGGAGTTATAATCATTGCTCTCACTCTGATGTTCTTATCGATACCTCACATGTGGTGCGATCACCATTTACATGCGTGCGGAACTTGGAATATGTATTCTTTCACGTTTATGCGTAAGCATGGGGGGGGGCCCTAATTTTTTTTTTTTATTATTATTTATTTTCTACAAAATTATTATTTACATTTTTTTTTTAATCAACTTTATTGCTTTCACAAGAGATGAACAACATCCCTTTGAAAGCTTTGGCCGCGATAGGTCCTCTCTATGGAGATCTAGGGGTCTATTAGACCCCAAATCTCTCCTCTGGGCTCCAATGCAGCCAATGAGACACCAGTGGTGTATTTAGGTTTTGTACTGCCCGACGCTGCTGGTAAGGAGGACAGAGAGGGAGGAGTAGGACAGAGAGGAACACGGCATCTTTTAATTTGGGGGGGGGGAGAGAGGGGGTAAGGGGATATGTGCTGGGGGTGCTTTGTATGGGTAGAGGACATGTGCTAGTGGGGGGGATTAGACCCTTCCACTAGCACATAACAGCACATAACCTCTCCCCTCCCAAAGCACTCCCAGCACATATCTCCCTTACCTTCCTCCCCTCACTCCACGTGTGCATCTGTTATCTGCCCCGCCCCTCCCCGGTTACTGTGTCCCCCTCAATTGTAAACTATACACAGACCTCAGATCAGCAGTGTGGCTCTTGCACTGAAGTCGTGTCCCTCCTCTGTGGCTCCTCCCCCTGGCTGTGTACACTAGAACATTGGAGCCGAGGAGGAGGAGCCGAGGAGTGTGTGCGGCTGTCAGTGGGGAGAGCGGTCGGTGTCGGCTGCTACGGAAAGGCGGCAGATGTCCCAGGTGCCCACGCTGGCGCACCCCTGTCTGGCCAGTTACCGGAGCTCAGTCCTGGAACCTGTTGTGGCACTCATTGGGCTCCGGGATTCAGCTGTACTCCCCTGATGGTGGCCCTGCGTGCAGGAGGAGGGAGGAGGGTGTGAGTGCTTTTTTTCCCCATGTGGGGGGGGGGGGGGTGGCTTTTTTGGGCTTAGGCCAAAACACAGCACTGCGAGACACAGATCAGTCGCTTCTCTGGCCTTTACCGGTGATAATGCAGTGCCGAATAATGCACTGATTAAATCCTCATCGCTTCTGGTTTCCAGGGTAATAACGAGAGAGAGGAACAACGTTGGTTCCCTTCTCTCTGTGTAGCGCCGCTGGTTGCACCGCTCCCGGTCTCTGTGATTGGACAGCAGAGCCCGGGAAAGGCGGCGGCGACATTGGAAGGAGGATGGGACCCCTATCTACCACCCGCACAAGTGGGCACTTCTGCCTAAAAGAGAATCACCGGCTTAAAATTTTCATACTGGGAGGGGGCCTGCAGGTGCAGGGCTCCTCCCAGTATAACCACTTTACCAAGAGGACATCATACAGGTGGGAAGTGGTTACAAAACAGCTACTCCACTGTCTAGGGACCCAGCGCCGCGCTCACTCGACCTGGTTTCTTCACGGCTCTTTGGTCCTCAGCGCCGAAATCATAACCTTAGGCAGCCGACTGCTTGCGGCTTTACAGCCAGCTTGCCCTCTGCACATACACAAGCCTTCTGAAAGGTCCTGCAGTCTCCTGGGACCTGCGACGTGTCCCAATAGACTGCGGGGAGAGGAGGGGGCAAATCTAAGAGACAAAGACAAAAAAAACGTTACTTACACTCGCTTTCCTTCTACACATACTCCTTTGTTCTCAACGCCTTTCACAAACCACTCACTCAGTACAAACTTATCCTGGGAGAAAAAAAAAGTTTATTTCATTAACACAAAGAAAGCCGTGAGCCAGAGAAGGACATTTCATGTAAAACGCTGAATTGGTGTATAGCTAGATTGCAATTTGGAAATCTGAATTAAGCATAAAATCCTCTAAGATTACGATCTAAAATGATCAGAAAATCAATGCAGAATAAACTACAACCCTGAGAAGACAATTTTCCACCATCGATGACATTTGCACACAAATTTACATTTTAACCACTTGCTTACCGGCCCAATTCTGACATTTCTCTCACATATGTAAAAATCTGTGTATTTTTGCTAGAAAATTACTCCAAGCATTTTATATATATATATAACAGTTGTGCTCATAAGTTTACATACCATGGCAGAATTTATGATTTCTTGGCCATTTTTCAGAGAATATGAATGATAACACAAAAACTTTTCTCTCGCTCATGGTTAGTGTTTGACTGAAGCCATTTATTATCAATCAACTGTGTTTACTCTTTTTTTAAATCATAATGACAACAGAAACTACCCAAATGACCCTGATCAAAAGTTTACATACCCCGGTTCTTAATACTTAAAGTGGAGTTCCACCCGCTTTTACAACTCTTCAGCATCCCTCACTAAACTGCGCACTGTAAACGAATTGGATATTTTTAATTTTTTTTTCTCAGCACCTACTGTATATCTGCTGTATTCATTTTTTCACTTCCTCCTCCCTGGCCGCGGCCCATCGCATCATTTCCTGTTTGCAATGCCTTCTGGGAAGGGGCGGCAACTTCCTCTGACACTGCCGTTGCTATGGAAACCTGACCTGAAACCTATTACACTGCTTGTGCTGCACTGAGCATGTGCGAGATCTGCAAGGATGAGATCCAGGAAGAAATACAGTCTGGCTTCAGATGCCCACACTTAAGATGGCCACGGCCTGCTGTAGGTTTATAAAATAACAAACTACTGCTATAAACTAACAAAACAGACCTTAGTTTACTAAACTTTACTAGAATACATTAAGCTTGTGTATTATAGGGGTATTTTTATTTAAAAAGTATCATTTCGGCCGGAACACCACTTTGATGTATTGCCCCCCTTTAACATCAATGAGAGCTTGAAGTCTTTTGTGGTATTTGTGGATGAGGCTCTTTATCTTCTCAGATGGTGAAGCTGCCCATTATACATTCAATATATACTACTGATCCCAATCAACAGAAGAGTTGGCTCACCGTCACCTACATTTGCACATTGACCTTGGGGAATCCACAGTGCTGCCGGCTTGTCCACGTGTCTCTACTTCCGCTCCCATGCCAGACCTTTCTACCAGCTCTGATCCTCTGTTCACATCTATGCAGATGACGTGAGTTTTTATGGGGATGTCCATCCTGTCCCTTACACCCATTACTTATTCCTATTATTCAGCTACAGTATTATACCATATGGTTATGTTTCTTTATAGATCACCACTGAATTCGCCCCTGAAGAGATGGTATACCCCAACGAAACGCGTCGGGCTTACATAGAGGCATGATGTCCATACAGATGATTTTATGTTTCTTATATTGTTTTACTCTGGATCTTCCAACACCGTCCAGGCCTTCCAGTGGCCCATGTTGTACAGGACTTGTCTTTACCCCATGATATGCCAAGTACCATGGCGTCAATATTTATATGTGGTTTTTTTTTAGCATGCCCTGCGTTTATGCGATTCTGTGTATGCCTTTTTTTGTGTTATGCAATCATATGGAATGCTAAGTCAGCAACACACTACAATAATGTAAGTGTAAAAATACATGGAGATTAAACCATACTGCTATATCCATATATATGTTTGAATGTTGACATATATTTCTAGTTTTTCTTATATACCCTTTTTTAGAATAAAAAGGTCTCCAACTTACACTCACCCCTGAGGAAGGAGGTATATTTACTCCGAAACGCGTCGGGTGCAAGCGTACTACTGAAACTGTGTACATACATGTAAAAATGTCTGTTATGCATTCCGTACGGTATTTGTTATACTATTATTGCTTTTATTGTTGAAATTTAATAAATTACATTGGTATTAATATTTTGTAATATTTTCTTTAAGTGCCTTAAAAGTCCACCATTAGGGGGTCCATTGTTTTATTGTTTAGCTTATTACTGGATGTGGCACAAAAATATACAGTAAGCTGCCGTTCCACAACAGAATCCCTGCATGATTTCACAAGGTATAATACAATGTTCTTTGCCAAGACTGCTCTTTGGTATATGTCTCTCATTTAAAGTCCCGAAAAAACTCCCCCCTTTTTGTTGGAAGCCATAAAAGTAATATAGCGCTTTTTATATCCCACATGCTTACTCTATACAGTGATTGGTCTCTACAAAGTCCCGCCGACCAAACTTTCTCTCTTTCTGGTGGGCACTGATGAGGCTACAATGATAGGTGGGGCACTGCTTAGCAATGTGATGAGTGTGAGAGACCAAAGTCTCATTTACACAAGCCGGTAATCAGCTCGGGCGCAGGCAGCACCATGCACAGGAGGACGTACATGGAGGTCCTCCTGGCAAAATAGGCACATGCTGGAGCCGTCTTTCGGGTATAGCGCGGGTGTGAAGAGGTTAAATGGAAATGTAGCAACATACAGGGCAAACACAATTCTACATATTAGAAGATGCACCAAAAGTAAAGTAGCACAGCAGTAATTATAAACTCCATACCGGTTGTTTCGAGTGGGTATCCTGCTTAGGGTGGTCATCCTTCTTTGGGCGGTTATCCTTCTTTGGGCGGTTATCCTTCTTCTTCGGGTGGTCATCCTTCTTCGGGTGGTCATCCTTCTTCGGGCGGTCATCTTTCTTCAAGGTTACTTCAGGAGCTCCCTTTTTTCGGGGGATGCGTATTTTCTGTGAAGTAAGCGCAAGCTCATAGAGATCATCAAGAGGATCACGGCTGCTTCTCCTTTTTTCAGGCTGAGGAACTGACGTTTCCCTTGCCTGGTCTGCTCCAGGAACCCTCTGCTTGGCCAACTTTGGAATGGTGGCTTTAGCAATTCTTTGGATCTCTTGGGGTATTTCCTCCCCTACATGACCAACACCATCCTTAAAAACACTCCTCAAGGAGTCATCAACAGCAGACAACTTGTCCTGTAAATTCTGCATGTGCTTCCGACCTAGAGCTGAAAAACACAGAAGAAAAAGAAAAAAAAAAAAAACGAAATTATAATCCTAAAGTAAACCTGTCAGTTGGTAAAGTCTGCTAAGCTGCTAACAAGCGGGCAGAGCAGAGGAGTGTACACAATCGTTGGATCATCTTCAAACCACCTAGGGGCATTGAAACCACAGTTTGAAGGTACTGGCAGGAAACACTAAGAATCCAAATATTAATCACCTTTCCAGTAAAACGCGTTTTAGGACAGGAAGTCATAAAATTGAATGCAGTTTAACCACTTCAGTACTGAGCACTTTCACCCCCTTCCTGCCCAGGCCATTATTCAGCTTTCAGCGATGTCGCACTTTGAAGGACAATTGCCCGGTCATGCAACACAGTACACATATGACATTTATAATTTTCTTCACACAAATAGAGCTTTTGTAAGAGTTCTCTTTTAAATCGCTTTAGAAGCCACCCTGGCATTCAAGAGGTTCAGCTGCTTTTTTTTTTTAACCAGCAAACGGTCATCATGTAAAAGTGATCACTTTTACAGTGCAGAGAAGGGAACGGAGGAGGAGGAGGAGGAGGAGGAGGAGGAGGAGGAGGAGGAGGAGGAGGAGGACGAGGACGAGGATGAGGAGGAGGAGAAGTAGAAGGAGGAGGAGGAGGAGGAGGAGGAGGAGAAGTAGAAGGAGGAGGAGAAGAAGGAGGAGGAGGAGAAGGAGAAGGAGGAGGAGAAGGAGAAGGAGGAGGAGAAGGAGAAGGAGAAGGAGGAGAAGGAGAAGTAGAAGGAGAAGGAGAAGAAGGAGAAGTAGAAGGAGAAGGAGAAGAAGGAGAAGTAGAAGGAAAAGAAGGAGGAGAAGTAGAAGGAGGAGAGGTAGAAGTGTCACCGCAATGAGAGAAATAATTCTAGGGTCAATATATATTATAATTTTCTAGCAAAAAAAAAATAAATACTGATTTTAACTTGTAAGCAACAAATGTCATAAAAAGGCCCGGTCTTAAAGTGGTTAGATTATGAGGTTCACTAATCGCTTTAACATTTGCTCGATGCAACATCATCTTTTAAGCTAGGTTCACACTAGAACGTGGCAAGGGAAACCTGCCATCTATTTGCGTTTCACACACAAATTGGCTCCTGGTATTTGTACATCCCCTGCACTTCTCCTCGACATCCCCACCGCTCCATTACAGCATTAAATTTACTGCCAAATTGTGCTTTAACTTGTTCTGATCTGCACTATAGTGCAGACCTACTTTGCCGGGAGGACGTCTACTGACGTCCTCCTGTGCCCGAGTGGCCTGCGCACCTCCTCCAGGGCGAGCGCGACGATCAGCGAGTTTATGAGACTCGGCTGATCACAGATCGGAGTAAGGGGTCGATCCCGACCCCTTACCACGTGATCAGCTGTCGGCCAATGACAGCTGATCATGTGATGTAAACAGAGCCGGTAATCGGCAGTTTTTTCTCCTTGCACTGACAGCGTGAGGAGAAAAAAAAAGCAGATCACCGATCGGTCCCGATCAAGGAGAGCTGCTGCCGAGTGATCAATGCCCATGCACCAGTGCACAACAGTGCCACCGATCACTGCCCTCAGTGCCTCATCAACAGTGCCCCCCCCCATCAGTGCCTCATCAACAGTGCCCCCCATCAGTGCCGCCTTATCTGTCCCCCACCAGGGCCGCCTTATCTGTCCCCCACCAGGGCCGCCTTATCTGTCCCCCACCAGGGCCGCCTTATCTGTCCCCCACCAGGGCCGCCTTATCTGTCCCCCACCAGGGCTGCCTTACCTGTGCCCACCAGGGCCGCCTTACCTGTGCCCACCAGGGCCGCCTTACCTGTGCCCACCAGGGCCGCCTTACCTGTCCCCACCAGGGCCGCCTCATCAGCGCATATCAATGAAGGAGAAAAATTACCTGTTTGCAAAATTTTATAACAAACTATGAAACGTGATAGTTTTTTTTCTTTCAAAATTTTCCATCTTTTTTTGTTTAGCAAAAAATAAAAACCCCAGCTGTGATTAAATACCACCAAAAGAAAGCCCCATTTGTGTGAAAAAAAATTATAAAAATGTCATTTGTGTACAGTGTTACATGACCGCGCAATTGTCATTCAAAGTGTGAGAGCGCTGAAAGCTGAAAATTGGCCTGGGCAGGAAGGGGGTTTAAGTGCCCGGCAGGGGCGTTGCTAGGTCTACAAAAGATCTGGGGCTAGAGCCCATAGCAGCGTAGTGAAGAAAGGCATACACTTGGGCGGGCATACACATGTATATAATATATGTGTGTGTGTGTGTATATCCCTAGAGAGCCCTCCTTACATCAGGGTCCTCAGAGAGCCTCACCCTTGCATCAGGGTCCCCAGAGATCCCCCCTTACATTAGGGTCCCGAAAGAGCCTCCCCCTTAAATCAGGGTCCCCAGAGAGCCCCCCCTTAAAATCAGGGTCCCCAGAGAGCCCCCAACTTACATCAGGGTCACCAGAGAGCCTCCCCTCCCCTTGGGGACCCCTGCAGAGACTCGGGGTTATAGCTCCAAAAGCCACCCCCTAGCGACGCCACTGGTGCCCGGTAAGCAAGTGGTTAAAACGCCTGCAGCTACCACATCATACATAACATCATCACATTCAAGCAAGTTCATGCAGATTAATGACGGTGATCACTACAGAGCATGCAGATGAAGCAGAAAAACAAACCGTTAGGGTGCAAGAAAGGTGGTGATATCAAACGACATTATAGAAGGACAGGTCCATGTCAAGCATTGAGTGCGCTAGGTAAATGAAGGGTACAATCCACCAATAGGCATGCGAAGGGAAGGAAGCGCCCGTGCAAACACACAGAAGCAAAGGATTATGGGGAGGAATCAGCACACAGAAGCGCTCTGTGTTGGAAGGTCTTCACCTTCATAAATCACTTACTGGTTCCTTGTTCACTCGCTCCATGGGGGCCATTAGAGATGGCGCTGCTTGGCAGTGGCTTGAAATTAAGAAGTTTTGAAATAGGTACACCTGTGGATGACCCCATATTGTTGTGGTTATGAATGAACAAGTTTAATGTAAAGTAGTGAGTGTACAGCTTGTATAACAGTGTAAATTTGCTGTCCCCTCAAAATAACTCAACACACAGCCATTAATGTCTAAACCGCTGGCAACAAAAGTGAGTACACCCCTAAGTGAAAATGTCCAAATTGGGCCCAAAGTGTCAATATTTTGTGTGGCCACCATTATTTTCCAGCACTGCCTTAACCTTCTTGGGCATGGAGTTCATCAGAGCTTCACAGGTTGTCACTGGAGTCCTCTTCCCCTCCTCCATGACGACATCACAGAGCTGGTGGATGTTAGAGACCTTGTGCTCCTCCACCTTCTGTTTGAGGATGTCCCACAGATGATCAATAGGGTTTTAGGTCTGGAGACATGTTTGGCCAGTCCATCACCTTTACCCAGGCAATGGTCGTCTCAGAGGTGTGTTTGGGGTCGTTATGTTGGAATACTGCCCTGCGGCCCAGTCTCTGAAGGGAGGGGATCATGCTCTGCTTCAGTAGGTCACAGTACATGTTGGCATTCATGGTTCCCTCAATGATCTGTAGCCCCCCAGTGCCGGCAGCACTCATGCAGCCCCAGACCATGACACTCCCACCACCATGCTTGACTGTAGACAAGACACACATGTCTTTGTCCTCCTCACCTGGTTGCCGCCACACACGCTTGTCACCATCTGAACCAAATAAATTTATCTTGGTCTCATCAGACCACAGAAGCTATATTCTACCAAAACTGTTGATGTGAGTAGGCCCAATAAGGCCTGCCACAAACGGTGAAAATTTCTTTCTTGCAACCACAGGTTGCAGGAAAGACATTTGCACAATTCCCCCCATGTGCTGACAGGGGAATCCCTCCTACCGAGCTACTGTCTACTCCCGGCGGAGGGGAGGGGGCAGGGAAAGCCATCCCCGCTGGGAGAAGACAGTGATTATCACTAGCAGCTATAGCAGCTGCTAGCAATAATCACAAGAGAATCCGGCAGTCTGGTTGTACCCAAGTTGACCGACTTGGTACATTCAGCCTGTCCATTAACAGTCCGAATCTTGGCCAGTTCCTGGTGAACCAGCCAAGATTCTAATGCCGTGTACACACGAGCGGAATTTCCGACAGGAAGAGTCCGACGGGAGCTTTTCATCGTATTTTCCGATCGTGTGTATGCCCCATCAGACTTTTTCCGTTGAAAATTCACAGAGACTTAGAGAACATGTTCTATATTTTTCCGACGAAACAAATTACTATCGGAAAAAACGATCGTCTGTATGCTGTTCCAACGCACCAAAAACGACGCATGCTCTGAAGCAAGTACAAGACGGAAGCGCTCAGTCTTTCTAGTCCCGTCGTACGTGTTGTACGTCACCGCGTTCTGGACGGTCAGAATTTGGTGTGACCGTGTGTATGCAAGACAGCTTGAGCGGAATTCCATCAGAAAAACCTTCAGAGTTTATTCCAACGGCAAAACGGGTCGTGTGTACAGGGCATAACTGTGCATGGCTGGCCTGAGATATTATTACAGTAGAACTTCCCAAAAGGAAGCTGGTCCTGCTTGGACACCATTTCTCAAACCCCCCCCCCCCCCCCTCATGCAAAAGGAGCCCCGACCAAGTATTGAGTGCACACTATACTGTACATGGACAGACTTCTCACTAAGACAACATTTCTGCATTTGCTTTTTTTTTTATTGGTCTTATTTTCTAGTTTTGGGTTGTCACTCGCTGTAAGCCATAATCACCAAAATGAAAAGAAAAATGCTTGAAATATATCACTCTGTGTGCAACGCATCTATTTAAATATAGGAGTTTCACTTTTTGAATTGAATTACCGTATTTATCAGCGTATAACACGCTTCTTAATTTTAAGAGGGAATTTTCAGGAAAAAAAGCTTAAATTTTAAATCTTCGAAGCAAAATAAGGGTCAGTGCCCATCAACGCAGCCTCACCAGTGCCCATCAACGCAGCCTCACCAGTGCCCATCAAGGCAGCCACACCAGTGCCCATCAAGGCAGCCACACCAGTGCCCATCAAGGCAGCCACACCAGTGCCCATCAAGGCAGCCACACCAGTGCCCATCAACGCAGCCACACCAGTGCCCATCAACGCAGCCACACCAGTGCCCATCAACGCAGCCTCACCAGTGCCCATCAATGCAGCCTCACCAGTGCCCATAAATGAAGCCTGATCAGTGCCCATCAATGCAGCCTTACCAGTGCAGCTTGATCAGTGCCCATCTGCAGCCTCACCATTGCAGCCTCATCAGTGCCCATCAATGAAGCCTGATCAGTGCCCATCTGCAGCCTCACCAGTGCCCATCAACGCAGCCTTACCAGTGCAGCTTGATCAGTGCCCATCTGCAGTATCACCATTGCAGCCTCATAATTGCCCATCAATGCAGCCTCACCAGTGCCCACCAATGCAGCCTGATCAGTGCCCATCAATGCAGTCTCACCATTGCAGCCCCATGTCATATTACCCAGAGCAGGGATCTCCTGTTTACTTGGCGGCGGCCTCTGTAATACAAAGTCCCGCCTACTGGACCGGCTCTTATGATAGACAGAACAATGGTCCAATGCCGGGACATGTGACTTCTATCATGGGAGCCAGTCCAGGAGGCGGGAATTCATATAACAGAGGCCGCTGAGTAAACAGGAGATCCTCCCTCTGTGTAATCTGGCGGTGCTCGTCCCCTTCCCCTCCGAGGCATTCCAGTGCAAATATTGGCATTTAAAAAAACACACACACGATTTGCACCCGATTTTCAGGGGGGTAAAAAGTGTGTGTTATACGCCAATAAATACAGTAACTTTTTTGAGAATTTCCTAATTTTATGAGACGCACCTGTAAAGTTGTGGAAAGCGTTAACAATAACATGAAAAATAAATTACATGTGGAATCCCTGACAATGAATGTTTTGGGGTGTCTGTCTACTACCTACAGAAATGATAAAGGAACACTTTAGGGTTGATACCCCCTCTAAAGAGACACCTGGTAGGGTCCCATAACAGATCATCTCACCTTTTTCTTGGTTTTTAAAAAAAACACCCATAAAGCCATTGGGGTTCCAAGGTTTAAGGGGGCTCTTCCTGGTCTTCTGACGCGGCATGGCCTCCCTGGCTGCATCCGGTTCTGTACTTTGCCTCTCCAATCTGGAGGAAACGGCGCTAATATCCGAGAAGTCTGGTGGACCCGCGCTGCCCGGAATCAACGTTGATTGAAGCGTTGTGCTGAGAGCGCTCGTGTTGGCAATTATTCTAGAGGGTCCCCGAATGGATAGACTCGGCCGCCATCGTTCCCTTAGATCTTTCAGCGGAGTGTGTGCGTTTGGAGGAATGGAGTCCAGAGGAACAGAACTTGTCTCAAGATCTAGGACAGAGAGAGATTTTATGTGCGGCTTTTCCACAATTCTCATAACATTCATTTTCCAGTAAGATTCTCAATGCTGGTTCTCCCTGAAGCCTTTCCCAGTATTATTCCCTGAAGCTTTTACAACGATGTCTTTTGTCATTTGGTAATTCTTACTGTAACTCCTCATAGGGCCAGTGTCAGTTCTTCCTAGCAAGACAACATCAAGTGGTTACTTTTCTGAATAAAACGGTACCAAAGAACAATGGGATACAAGGTACGAAGTGCAAAGAACAATGGGATACAAGGTACGAAGCGCAAAGAACAATGGGATACAAGGTACGAAGCGCAAAGAACAATGGGATACACGGTACGAAGCGCAAACAACAATAGGATACAAGGTACGAAGTGCAAAGAACAATGGGATACAAGGTACAAAGCGCAAAGAACAATGGGATACAAGGTACGAAGCGCAAAGAACAATGGGATACAAGGTACGAAGCGCAAAGAACAATGGGATACAAGGTACGAAGCGCAAAGAACAATGGGATACAAGGTACGAAGTGCAAAGAACAATGGGATACAAGGTACAAAGTGCAAAGAACAATGGGATACAAGGTACAAAGTGTAAAGAACAATGGGATACAAAGTAGGGATGCACCGAAAGGAAACTTTGGTGCCGAAACCGAAAATTAAGGATGCACTAAGGCCAAAAACTGAAAAACCAATACCGAAATTGACAATTTAAAAAAAAATATTTATATTTTTAATATAGATTTGTATTATATTCAACTTTTTAATATCAATTTAAATTAATATGAATTTATTGTTGGCCATTATTGGCACCTTTAGTGCAAGAAAAATGCAGTCTAACCATCTCTTGTATCATCTTCCCAGCCTCTAACCATCTCTTGTATTATGTCCCCGGCCTCTAACCATCTCTTGTATCATGTCCCCGGCCCTCTAACCATCTCTTGTATCATGTCCCCGGCCCTCTAACCATCTCTTGTATCATATCCCCGGCCCTCTAACCATCTCTTGTATCATGTCCCCAGCCCTCTAACCATCTCTTGTATCATGTCCCCGGCCCTCTAACCATCTCTTGTATCATGTCCCCGGCCCTCTAACCATCTCTTGTATCATGTCCCCGGCCCTCTAACCATCTCTTGTATCATGTCTGCAATATCTTACTTAAACACACTTATAATAGTATTTGCAAAATTTCCATTAGGTGCATCTCTAACAGACATAATACAGGAGACGGTCCGAGACTGCAGACATGATACAGGAGATCAATGGAGCCTTACCAGTGTCCGTCAAATGCAGCTTCACCAGTGACTGCCAGATGGAGCCTACCAGTCTGATACAGCAGCCTGCCTGTGCCCGTCATGCAGCCTCACTAGTGCCTGTGCCCGTCAGATGCAGCAGCCTGCCAGTGCCCGTCATGCAGCCTCACCAGTGCCCATCAGATGCAGCAGCCTGCCGGTGCTCATCATGCAGCCTCACCAGTGCCTGTGCCCGTCAGATGCAGCAGCCTGCCTGTGCCCATCATGCAGCCTCACCAGTGCCTGAGCCCATCAGATGCAGCAGCCTGCCGGTGCCCGTCATGCAGCTTCACCAGTGCCTGTGCCCATCAGATGCAGCAGCCTGTTGGTGCCCGTCATGCAGCCTCACCAGTGCCTGTGCCCATCAGATGCAGCAGCCTGCCGTTGCCCGTCATGCAGCCTCACCAGTGCCTGAGCCCATCAGATGCAGCAGCCTGCCGGTGCCCGTCATGCAGCTTCACCAGTGCCTGTGCCCATCAGATGCAGCAGCCTGTTGGTGCCCATCATGCAGCCTCACCAGTGCCTGTGCCCATCAGATGCAGCAGCCTGCCGTTGCCCGTCATGCAGCCTCACCAGTGCCTGTGCCCATCAGATGCAGCAGCCAGCATGTGCTCATCATGCAGCCTCACCACTGCCCATCAGATGCAGCAGCCTGCCATTGCCCGTCATGCAGCCTCACCAGTGCCTGTGCCCATCAGATGCAGCAGCCTGCCTGTGCCCGTCATGCAGCCTCACCAGTGCCTGTGCCCATCAGATGCAGCAGTCTGCCTGTGTCCGGATCAGAGCAGTGATCTCCATGGGATTTCCTGGGCTGCAGTAACAATGTCCCGCCTCCTGTGATCACGTCACACTGATTCAGTGACACGCCAGTGGATCAGTGTGCCGTCTATCACAGGAGGCGGGACATTGTTACTGCGGCCCGGGCAATTCAGCTCCCTGACACAGGGAGATCGCCGCTCTGCAATGAGAGGAGGAGGGAGGATGGGACCCTGACCAGGAGGACACTCCGCAATGGGCGGCATCCGGCGGTGCGGCCGCCGCTACTGCGCGATTATCGGCATTTTTTTTCTTTCGGCAGTGCAAAGAACAATGAGATACAAACGTCCGATGTGCAAAGAACAAGGAGATACAAAGGTCCGATGTGTGAAGAACAAGGAGATACAAACGTCCGATGTGTGAAGAACAAGGGGATACAAACGTCCGATGTGTGAAGAACAAGGGGATACAAACGTCCGATGTGTGAAGAACAAGGGGATACAAACGTCCGATGTGTGAAGAACAAGGGGATACAAACGTCCGATGTGTGAAGAACCAGGAGATACAAACGTATGATGTGTGAAGAACAAGGAGATACAAAACGTCCGATGTGTGAAGAACAAGGGGATACAAACGTCCGATGTGCAAAGAACAAGGAGATACAAACGTCCGATGTGTGAAGAACAAGGGGATACAAACGTCCGATGTGTGAAGAACCAGGAGATACAAACGTATGATGTGTGAAGAACAAGGAGATACAAAACGTCCGATGTGTGAAGAACAAGGAGATACAAAACGTCCGATGTGTGAAGAACAAGGGGATACAAACGTCCGATGTGTGAAGAACAAGGAGATACAAACGTCCGATGTGTGAAGAACAATGAGATACAAACGTTCGATGTGTGAAGAACAAGGGGATACAAACGTCCGATGTGTGAAGAACAAGGAGATACAAACGTCCGATGTGTGAAGAACAATGAGATACAAACGTTCGATGTGTGAAGAACAAGGGGATACAAACGTCCGATGTGTGAAGAACAAGGAGATACAAACGTCCGATGTGTGAAGAACAAGGAGATACAAACGTCCGATGTGTGAAGAACAAGGAGATACAAACGTATGATGTGTGAAGAACAAGGAGATACAAACGTCCGATGTGTGAAGAACAAGGGGATACAAACGTCCGATGTGTGAAGAACAAGGAGATACAAACGTCCGATGTGTGAAGAACAAGGGGATACAAACGTCCGATGTGTGAAGAACAAGGAGATACAAACGTCCGATGTGTGAAGAACAAGGAGATACAAACGTCCGATGTGTGAAGAACAAGGGGATACAAACGTCCGATGTGTGAAGAACCAGGAGATACAAACGTATGATGTGTGAAGAACAAGGAGATACAAAACGTCCGATGTGTGAAGAACAAGGAGATACAAACGTCCGATGTGTGAAGAACAATGAGATACAAACGTTCGATGTGTGAAGAACAAGGGGATACAAACGTCCGATGTGTGAAGAACAAGGAGATACAAACGTCCGATGTGTGAAGAACAAGGAGATACAAACGTATGATGTGTGAAGAACAAGGAGATACAAACGTCCGATGTGTGAAGAACAAGGGGATACAAACGTCCGATGTGTGAAGAACAAGGAGATACAAACGTCCGATGTGTGAAGAACAAGGGGATACAAACGTCCGATGTGTGAAGAACAAGGAGATACAAACGTCTGATGTGTGAAGAACAAGGAGATACAAACGTATGATGTGTGAAGAACAAGGAGATACAAACGTCCGATGTGTGAAGAACAAGGGGATACAAACGTCCGATGTGTGAAGAACAAGGAGATACAAACGTTCGATGTGTGAAGAACAAGGGGATACAAACGTCCGATGTGTGAAGAACAAGGAGATACAAACGTCCGATGTGTGAAGAACAAGGAGATACAAACGTATGATGTGTGAAGAACAAGGAGATACAAACGTCCGATGTGTGAAGAACAAGGGGATACAAACGTCTGATGTGTGAAGAACAAGGAGATACAAACGTCTGATGTGTGAAGAACAAGGAGATACAAACGTACGATGTATGAAGAACAAGGAGATACAACACCGTACATCCCATATACAGTTTAGCCGGCCAAGTTTATCACAACATTGCTTAGGTGGAGAAGTATAAACATTGTAACAGTTAATTCTTTTAGATCAGAGGGATGAACTTCAGGTCTGTAAATGAGGGCAGTTTAACTTAAAGACTAAACCTTTTTCTGACATTTGTTGCATATATATATATATATTTATTTATTTATTTATTTTTTTAACAGAGACCATAGAGAATAAAATGGTGGTTGTTGCGATATTTTATGTCACACTATATAAAAACAAAAAAAAAAAAAAAGCTTCTTTGTTTCTGTTACAAAACTTTGTAAATAAGCACATTTTCTCCTTCACCGACCGGCACTGATGATGAGACACTTATAAGCAACACTGACGGGCACCGATAGGTGGCACTAATATGCAACACTGATGGGCATTACTGGCGGGGCAATGATACCCAAATGAAAATTTTTATGAATTTTTTTCCCCACAAATAGAGATTTCTTTTGGTGGTATTTGATCACCTCTGCGATTTTTATTTGTTGCACTATAAGCAAACAAAAAAAAAAAAAAAACAAAAAAAAAAAACAAAGAACAAAAAAAAATGTGAAAATTTGGAAAATAAATAAATAATATAAAAAAAAAAGAGTTTCTTTGTTTCTGTTACAAAACTGTAAATAAGTTTTCTGCTTCACTGATAGGTGGCACTGATATGAAACACTGATGGGCACTGATCAATTGGCACTGACAGGCATCACTGATGGGCACTGATCAATTGGCACTGACAGGCATCACTTATGGGCACTGATCAATTGGCACTGACAGGCATCACTGATGAGCACTGAGTGACATCCCTATTGGGTATTGATTGGCATCCCTGGTGGTCCTGGGTGGGCATCCCTGGAGGGGGCTGAACTGATAAACAATCAGCGCAGACCCCTCCCCCTGTCAGGAGATCAGCTGATTGGCTCTCCTTCAGTCGCGTCTGTCAGACACGATGGAGGAAAAGCCGACACACGGCTCTACTTATTGATTGGACGCGGCTGATCACATGGTACGGAGCCTCCGTCAGACTCTTTACCCCGATCAGAGATGCCGTATATCAGACTGGCCACACCCCCTCGATCGCCGCACTGCGCCCCGCACCCCCTTCTTATCCTGTTGGACCTCATATGACACCCAATCAGGATAACCGAACCCCTTCCTGTCCATCATTCTGGGGGGGGGGGGGGGTGGGAAGAGGTTGAAGTGTGACATGTTTGGTATCTATTTACTCGGCATAACATTATCTTTCACATTATACAAAAAAATAAAATAAATAAATTCAGGGTAACTTTACTGTATTCTTTTATTCAAAAAAGTATGTTTTTTTTTTTTTTGCATTTGTAAGTCTGCTGTGCAAATACAGAGTGACATAAAGTATTGCAACGACCGTCTTTTTATTCTCTGGGGTCTCTGCTACAAAAAAATAAACGAAATAAAAGAATTCTACAACTTGTAAACAACCAATGTGAGGAATGGCCCTGAAGAGGTTAATGGAGGTTCCTATAGAAAGGTGTAGAGAACACAGAACCCGTGTCCTCCAATCTTATATATACTCTCTATATACACCCCTCCCCCGCACACCCGGTACCCCCCCGATCTCACCGGTCCCGCCAGCTGCGCTCCGCCCGCCGTTTTCATATCACTTCCATTTCAACCTCCCAGCTTCTCGTATGATTGGCTGCCTCCTGTCTGTGACCTCACATCCAGTCCCGCCCCCTGTCTGTGACCTCACATCCAGTCCCGCCCCCTGTCTGTGACCTCACATCCAGTCCCGCCCCCCCCCACTTCCGGCCCCATCACCCGGAAACCAGCCGTGCCAGCTAAAAGGCGACGGGAAGCGCGCAGCCGCCATCTTGGTCTAGGGAAAAAAAAATAAATCCCCGTTAGCGTCCGCTTCAGCCTCTTGGGGGAAACTGCTTTTTGGGCTGGCTTTAACAAAGACCGGTGCCCGGGATAACGAAAGTGAAAAATGGAGAGCTCCCGCTGCGGCTCCTCCTCCGTCTAATGTTCTGAGCTGCTGGTGTGTGCCCTCAACTAAGATGGACGGCGGGGAACTCGGCTCTTCGGTCTGTGATTGAGGAAACTGGAAATTAAAAAAGAAACCCGCTTCAAAAAGAAGGAAATATCCGCCGTGGACGGGCCATTGTCTGTCTGGAGAGTTTTCTGGGAGGTGAGTGAGGCCGGTGTTCCGTCAGATTAGGCGACCCGTCAAAATGTGTAACGGAAGTGACGTTCCGTCGCTGCCATCTTGCTACACCCCGCACTCCTCCATAGTAAGGCTACACTGAGAAGGGGGAAAGCGGACATATTGTTACACCCACCGGAGTTTTGCTTTTTACACTTATTTTTTAACAGTAAACTGAGGTTATATAGTGACATAGAGGATTTAGAACTCCATATGAATGTTTAGATGTTAAATTTTAAAAGCAGCAAACTTCTGTCAGATTATCAAACCTGTGAGATGAACAAGCTTCACGCTGCTTTTAAATTTCAACATCTAACCAGTCAGACGGAGTTCTAAGTCCTGTATTTCACTATATAAGCTCAGTTTACTGTTAAAGATAAGTAAAAAATGCAAAACTCCGGTGGGTGTAACAAGATGTCCGCTTGCCGCCTTCTCACTGTGTCCTTACTGTGGAGGAGTGTGGGGTGTATCAAGATGGCGGCGACAGAGCGTCACTACCGTTACAAATTCTGATGGGTCGCCTAATCTGACGAAACACGAAACACTGTCAGAAAGCCACTGCCCATCAGAATATGTGACAGAAGCGACGTTCCGTCACGGCCATCTTGGTACACCCTGCACTCGTCCGCAGTAAGCCCATGGTCTGAAGTCACCAAGTGGACATCTTTTTACACCCACTGGAGTCTTACCCGGCTTATAGTGTGAAAATTTAGAAATCCGTCTGACTGTTTTGATGTTGCATTTTAAAAGCAGCGGTGTTCTGTCAGATTAGCAAACCTGTGAGATCAGCAGGCTCGCCGCTGCTTTTAAAATTCAACCCAATAGGCACAAATGGGAGCAGGAGTGTGATATCTCGTTTTCAACAGAAAACTGGGACAATCTCATAGCTCCCAACTGTCCCGGATTTGGAGCAACATCTCTCTGTCCCTCTTTTCTCCTCATTTGTCCCTCATTTTGGTCAGATCTATATAGCTGTATATAAAATGCACTTTTTATCTATCTATCTATGTTTCCCAGTGCTAAACCTTTCATCTGATTTCTAAATTGCTGCATTTGTAAATTCCAAAAGCCAATATAAAGGAATAGTAGTGGTAAAAAAAAAACACTTGTGGGTTTAACCAATCTTGTTTTTTTTTTTTTTTTGTACAATTCTCCTTTAAGGGGGCGTGGCAGGGGGTGTGTCCTATACCTGCATACTTTTGCAGATAGGTGTCCCTCATTCCCATCTCAGAAAGTTGGGAGTTGCGCAACTGTATCAATAACTTACTCAAATGCACAAAATCACTTACATTTAGAGAGACCGCAATAAAGTTATTCACAAGATGGTATTACGATTCACGCCTTTTTCCCCACAACACCTGACATGTGAGAAGGTTGCATCTCCACAGGATCATTCTCACACATTTTCTGGGATTGTGAGAAGGTTACACATGTATGGAAGCAATGAGAAAAATGTGCATCCAAAATCTCAGATAATGATATACGGCTCACTCTCCACAACTTTTATTCTCCCCTATCATTGGGCTATCCATCCATCATATGAGACTGATCCACACAATATGTGTAGCAATACACTGGCTGATAGCATACCATTGGAAATCCCCATTGGTACCTCTAGCCCATTTGAAAATTAGAATTAAAGGGGTTGTAAAAGTTAAAATTTTTAAGCCTATAAGTGATCTCTTTGCTATACAGATATTTAATATATTTGTTATTTCAGTTTAAAATATGTATTAACCTGTTAAATTAGTATGCTATTTTTTGTCCTCATCGTTTCCTCTATTCATTCTCTCCTCTACTTCCGGGTTTCGGAGCGCGTTCACTAAAGCGACGTCGCGCATGCGCATTGCCGCTTTTTCGCCATGTCACCGTACGAGTAAGGGGGCGGAGTTAAGGCGGGGCAGTGCTGCTTAGATGTTCATTCAGCACAATAACAAGGCACGGGAGGCGGAGCTACAGCATCGTAGACACGCCCACGTATCCCCTGCCTCTGTGCCTGTGAACTAACAGAGCGTCTCCCCACAGAGATGTAGTCCCAAGGGAGGGGGGCGAGCACGCTGACTAACCCCCAGGCAGAATGGCTCGGATAATGGGGGCAAGCTTTATGAGGAGGAACAGGAAGTGAGTTATTCAGACAAAGAAAAATAACGTTTAGAAGGGAAATCGAAGGAACAGGTAAGTGAACTAACAATGCACTAGCTTAAAGGAAGCTATTTAGAAAATAAAAAAGGAACCTTTACAACCCCTTTAACAATATTAATCTCATGGAAAAAAATATTTCACACCTTACATAATACAAATCATTTGTATGATAAAAAAAAAACGGGACCCCTGGCTTAATCATTCTAAACAGTTCTTCAACCCGGAATAATAATACTTTATATCGAAGTTCATTAGGAATTATTATTTGTTTATAGTATTCAAGGATATTACTGTTAGCATGTTAGTCAACTATAAGGATGAGCCGAACACCCCCCGGTTGCAGAACTTGTGAACAGGCAAAAAATTTGTTCGAACACGCGAACACTGTTAAAGTCTATGGGACTCGAACATGAATAATCAAAAGTGCTAATTTTAAAGGCTTATATGCAAGTTATTGTCATAAAAAGTGTTTGGGGACCCGGGTCCTGCCCCAGGGGACATGGATCAATGCAAAAAAAAGTTTCAAAAACTGCCGTTTTTTCGGGAGCAGTGATTTTAATAATGCTTAAAGTGAAACAATAAAAGTGTAATATTCCTTTAAATTTCGTACCTGTGGGGTGTCTATAGTATGCCTGTAAAGGGGCGCATGTTTCCCATGTTTAGAACAGTCTGAGAGCAAAATGTAATTTCAAAGGAAAAAAAGTCATTTAAAACTACTCGCGGCTATTAATGAATTGCCGGTCCGACAATACATATAAAAGTTCATTGATAAAAACGGCATGGGAATTCCCCACAGGGGAACCCCGAACCAGAATTAAAAATAAAAAATTGCATGGGGGTCCCCCTAAAATCCATACCAGGCCCTTCATGTCTGGTATGGATATTAAGGGGAACCCCGTGCCAAAATAAAAAAAAAATGGCATTGGGTCCCCCAAAAATCTATACCAGACCCTTATCCGAGCACGCAACCTGGCAGTCCGCAGGAAAAGAGGGGGGGGGAGAGATCGCCCCCTCCTGAACCGTACCAGGCCACATGCCCTCAACATTGGGAGGGTGCTTTGGGGTAGCCCCCCAAAGCACCTTGTCCCCATGTTGATGGGGAGAAGGGCCTTATCCCCACAACCCTTGGCCGGTTGTTGTGGTGGTCTGCGGGCGGGGGTGCTTATCGGAATCTGGAAGCCCCTTTAACAAGGGGACCCCCAGATCCCGCCCCCCCGTGTGAATTGTTAATGGAGTACAAATGTACCCCTACCATTTCACGAAAAAAGTGTCAAAAAGGTTAAAAAACACAAGAGACGGTTTTTGAGAAGTCCTCTATTACACTCTTCTTCTTTCATCTTCATTCTTCTGGTCTTCCTTCGGTGTTCTTCTTCTTCCTCCATCTTCTTCTTCATCCATCTTCTTCTTCATCTTCTTCTCCATCTTATTCTTCATCCATCTTCTTCTTCATCTTCTTCTTCCTCCGCTCTTCTTGTGCTGCATCTTCCTCCAGGCTTCTTCTCCGCTCCATCCGCATGATCCGCCTCAGTGGGAGTCTTCCGCCGTGTGACGCTTCGATTTCTTCTGACATTTCTTATATAATGGAAGGCGGGGCCACCCGATGACCCCCTCCTCCTCTGACGCACGGGGAACTTCCCTGTGACTTTCCCCGTGTTGTCAGAGAGGGGCGGGGTCAGAAGAAGAAGAAATTAATAAAGAACTTGAGAAATGTCTCTTGTGTTTTTTAACCTTTTTGACACTTTTTTTGTGAAATGGTAGGTACCCCATTACCAATTCACACGGGGGGACGGGATCTGGGGGGCCTCTTGTTAAAGGGGGCTTCCAGATTTCGATAAGCCCCCCCGCCCACAGACCCCAACAACCACCGGCCAAGGGTTGTGGGGATGAGGCCCTTCTCCCCATCAACATGGGGACAAGGTGCTTTGGGGGGCTACCTCAAAGCACCCTCCCAATGTTGAGGGCATGTGGCCTGGTACGGTTCAGGAGGGGGGGGCGCTCTCTCGTCCCCCCCTCTTTTCCTGCGGCCTGCCAGGTTGCATGCTCGGATAAGGGTCTGGTATGGATTTTTGGGTGGACCCCACGCCATTTTTTTAAAAATTTCGGCGCGGGGTTCCCCTTAATATCCATACCAGACCTGAAGGGCCTGGTATGGAATTTAGGGGGACCCCCACGCCATTTTTTAAAAATCTTTGGCGCGGGGTTCCCCTTAATATCCACATCAGACCTGAAGGGCCTGGTATGGAATTTAAAATTTAAAATTTTGGTTTGGGGTTCTCCTGTGGGGAAATCCCATGCCGTTTTTATCAATGAACTTTTATGTGTATTGTCGGACTGACAATTCATTAATAGCCGCGAGTAGTTTTAAATGACTTTTTTCCTTTGAAATGTCATTTTGCTGTCAGACTGTTCTAAACACGGGAAACATGCACCCCTTTACAGGCATACTATAGACACCCCCCAGGTACGAAATTTAAAGGGATATTACACTTTTATTGTTTCACTTTAAGCATTATTAAAATCACTGCTCCCAAAAAAAAAACGGCCATTTTTAAAACTTCTTTTTGCATTCATCCATGTCCCCTGGGGCAGGACCCAGGTCCCCAAACACTTTTTATGACAATAACTTGCATATAAGCCTTTAAAATTAGCACTTTTGATTTCTCCCATAGACGTTTAAAGGGTGTTCCGTGGCTTTCGAATTTGCCGCGAACACCCCAAATTGTTCGCTGTATGGCGAACTGGCGAACAGCCAATGTTCAAATCGAACTCATGTTTGACCCGAACATAAAGCCCATCCCTAGTCAACTATAACAAAGTACATCTGTCAACTACTTTATGATAATATTCCTTACTTGTAAACCTCATGTAATGTATTTCTCCTGGCATGTGATAACACTTGTAGCCATGGTGTTGCAGCTAATAACAAATAATCCGCCAAATCACCCCACTGCCAGACTTCATACATCACTTTCAGAGACAATGAACAGTCTTTTGCAAGCTCTGTTTTTGTTGCGTAGCCAAGGGGTTTGCTAATATAAGGCATTACAGTTGTTATGGTTTGCAAATGAGTTTGGCTCCCTCTAGTGTCCTTTTAATGCTGTTAGGACTTTCTTTTAATTCCTGAGAAGCAGCGCTGCAAAGCATTGTGGGAAATGTAGTTTGAAAGAGGAAGTGACTCTGTTAGCTGTATCAGCCCTGAACTACAATACAGACAATGCGAAGCGCACAGCACTGCATGCTGGGAGCAGTAATAAAAGGAACTCTGGACACCATTCAATACCTGCCAGCAGGAGGTCTGTGTGTGCTGCAGTTAAAACTACAGGCTAGCTGAAGATATCTGGAGTGAAGGAACTTTTATCATCTTTTGGCTTTACTTTGTAGTTTGAACATTGAACTTTCTGACCAGAGGCCTTTTTTGCGATACGGCACTGCGTCGCTTTAGCTGACAATTGCGCGGTCGTGCGACATTGCACCCAAACAAAATTGGGGTTCTTTTTTTCCCACTAATAGAGATTTCTTTTGGTGGTATTTGATCACCTCTGTGGTTTTTATTTTTTGCGCTATACACAAAAAAAGAGCGACAATTTTGAAAAAAAAAGCAATATTTTTTACTTTTTGCTATAATAAATATCCCCCCCAAAAAATATATATAAAAAACAAATTTCTTCCTCAGTTTAGGCTGATATGTATTCTTCTACATATTTTTGGTAAAAATATTGCAATAAGCGTATATTGATTGGTTTGCGCAAAAGTTCCAGCGTCTACAAAATAGGGGATAGATTTATGGCATTTTTATTAATAATTTTATTTTTTTTAGTAATGGCGGCCATCTGTGATTTTTATCAGGACTGCGACATTGCGGCGGACACATCGGACACTTTTGACACTATTTTGGGACCATAGTCATTTATACAGCGATCAGTGCTGTAAAAATGCACTGATTACTGTGTAAATGACACTGGCAGGGAAGGGGTTAAACACGTGGGCGCGCGTGCCCTCTAGCCTGCGATTTAAAGGGGACATACAGGTACGCCCATTTGCGCAGCCGTGCCATTGTGCCAATTTTCATCGTCGTGCGCTGGTCGGCAAGCGGTCAAAGTGGCAGTAAAGTCTTTTTACTTGTACCTACAGGTAAGCCTATAATAAGACATATAATAAATGAAGGGAGGGTTAAAGCATATTGAGCTTGGACTTTTTAGGCACGACATAACAAAACATATAGAAAAATATATCTTTACTATAGAAAAAACATATAAATAAAATCCACACCAATAGGACAATATGTTTAAAAATGCAAATACTGTATAACATAAACTTTCTGCACTACATAGAATAGAACTAAAAAATTCATAATAACGTAGATTCCAGGGTGTGGTTATGTAACAGCGTTGTGATGTAAACTCGTTGTTGCTCTACATGTTACGCCCGAGCGCTTCTTCAGGAGCCTTTAGATATTATATGGTAAGAAGATAGATAATACAGCTAAAAACAGATACAACAGGGCGGTTGCTTAGGAAGCATATAGTCCAATCAAAGCGTATAGTTGGTATAGGGTGAATCTAGCTCCACAGTGCAAAACAATTATTCTAAAAAGAAAGGAGGGCAGAGGATCTGAAGCCACAATAATAACGTCCAGTAGAAAGGGAGACGCTCCCAACTACTGATATCCTCAGCGTTTTCCGTGCAGTGGATGGCTAGTCCTAGTTGAGGAACCCCTGTGTCAGCCCACCTAGTTCTTTGCCTATTGGTTTGGTGGTATTCACCTTGGTTATCTATGATCCCCCAGTTCTTAGTGGCTGTAATCAGATCACTGGGAGCTACTGGACGTTATTATTGTGGCTTCAGATTATCTACCTTCCTTTTTTTGAATAATTGTTTTGCACCTTTGGAGCTAGATTCACCCTATACCAACTATACGCTTTGATGGGACTATATGATTCCTCAGCAACCGCCCTGTTGTAACTGTTTTTAGCTGTATTATCTATCTTCTTACCATATATTATCCAAAGGCTCCTGAAGAAGCGCTCGGGCGTAACATGTAGAGCAACATCGTGTTCACATCACAAAACTGTTACATAACCACACTCTGGAATCTATTACTATTAATTTTTTCATTCTATTCCATGTAGTGCAGAAAGTTTGTAATAGTTGCATTTTTAACCCCTTGCCTACCGGGCACTTACACCCCCTTCCTGCCCAGGCCATTTTTCAGCTTTCAGCGCTGTAACACTTTGAATGACAATTGCGCGGTCATGCTACACTGTACTCAAAATACATTTTTTATCATTTTCTTCACACAAATAGAGCTTTCTTTTGGTGGTATTTAACCACTAGGCGTCCGCGCTATAGCCGAAAGACGGCTACAGCGCGGACTCCAATTGCCGGGAGGGCGTCCCTGGACGGCCTCCTGTTTACTTCCACATTGCGCGCTCCCGCGAGCGCGCATCGCGGAAGTTTTGTGCTGGCCGTGTCCCTCGGACACAGCCAGTCACAGATCACCGTAAACGGCCAATGACAGCGGCCGTTTACGGTGCGATCGGCGGTGCCAATGAGAGAGGATCTCATATGTAAACATATGAGATCATCTCTCATCGCCGGCTCTCCCTCCTCACACAGAGACAGCGTGTGAGGAGGGAGAGCGGAACCGCTGCGGCGGTGAGTGTAAAAGAAAAAAAAAAGGAAAAAAAGGTGTCCCGCTGTTAACAGTCCCTGCCATCTGCCCTGTCATCTGCCCCTGCCATCTGCCCTGTCATCTGCCCTGTCATCTGCCCTGCCATCTGCCCTGCCATCTGCCCTGTCATCTGCCCTGCCATCTGCCCTGTCATCTGCCCCTGCCATCTGCCCTGCCATCTGCCCTGTCATCTGCCCTGTCATCTGCCCCTGCCACCTGCCCTGCCATCTGCCCCTGCCATCTGCCCTGTCATCTGCCCTGTCATCTGCCCCTGCCATCTGCCCTGTCATCTGCCCTGTCATCTGCCCCTGCCATCTGCCCTGCCATCTGCCCTGTCATCTGCCCTGTCATCTGCCCCTGCCATCTGCCCTGCCATCTGCCCCTGCCATCTGCCCTGTCATCTGCCCCTGCCATCTGCCCTGCCATCTGCCCCTGCCATCTGCCCTGCCATCTGCCCTGCCATCTGTCCCCAGTGCCATCTGTCCCCACTGCCACGTATAAGTGCCATCTGTCATCAGTGCCACATAGTGCCATCTGTCATCAGTGCCACATAGTGCCATCTGTCATCAGTGCCATCTGTCATCAGTGCCACCTGTCAGTGTCACGTGCCATCTGTCATCAGTGTCACGTGTCATCAGTGCCACGTATTAGTGCCACCTGTCATCAGTGCCACGTATCAGTGCCACCTGTCATCAGTGTCATCAGTGCCACGTATCAGTGCCACCTGTCATCAGTGTCATCAGTGCCACATATTAGTGCCATCTGTCATCAGTGCCACGTATTAGTGCCATCTGTCATCAGTGCCATGTATTAGTGCCATCTTTCATCAGTGCCACGTGTCATCAGTGCCACATATCAGTGCCATTTGTCATCAGCGCCACATGTCATCAGTGCCACATATTAGTGCCATGTGTCATCAGTGCCACATATTAGTGCCATCTGTCAGTGCCACGTATTAGTGCCATCTGTCAGTGCCACGTATTAGTGCCATCTGTCATCAGTGCCATGTATTAGTGCCATCTGTCATCAGTGCCACGTCAGTGCCACGTATCAGTGCCATCTGTCATCAGTGCCACATCAGTGCCACGTATCAGTGCCATTTGTCATCAGTGCCACGTCAGTGTCACGTGTCATTGTCCTGATGCTCCAGGGCCTTCAAAAGTGTAATAGGTAGTCAACAAATTAGATGTGTAATTTATGCTCCTAGAACACGTGATGGCGCTCCATGCATGTTGGGCCTCTGTATGTGGCCAGGCTGTGAAAAAGTCCCACACATGTGGTATCGTAATACTCAGGAGGAGTAGCAGAATGTATTTTGGGGTGTCATTTGTGGTATACACACGCCATGTGAGAGAAATAACCTATTACAATGACAATTTTGTGGGGGGAAAAAAAAATAAAAAATCTTCATTTTGCAAAGAATTGTGGGAAAAAATGACAACATCAAAAACCTCACCATGCATCTTACTGAATACCTTGGAATGTCTACTTTCAAAAAAAGGGGTCATTTGGGGGGTATTTGTACTGTCCTGACTTGTTTGGGTCACAAGAAATGAGATAGGCCTTCAGTACATCAGATGTGATCAATTTTTTATGATTTGCACCATAACTTGTAGACTCTCTAACTTTCACAAAGACCAAATAATATCCACTAATTTGGGTTATTTTTACCAAAGATATGTAGCATTATAAATTGTGGCCAAAATTTATGAAGAAAAATTACTAATTTGCAAAATTTTATCACAGAAACTAAGAAAAATGCGTTTTTTTTTCAAAATTTGCAGTCTTTTTTCATTTATAGCGCAAAAAATAAAAAACCCAGAGGTGATCAAATACCACCAAAAGAAAGCTCTATTTGTATGAAAAAAAGGACAAAAAATTCATTTGGGTACAATATTGCATGACTGAGTAATTGTCATTCAAAGTGTGAGAGCGCTGAAAGCTGAAAATTGGTCTGGTCACGAGGGGGGTTTAAGTGCCCAGTTGTCAAGTGGTTAATGTTTTTTACTTTTTTTCTGTCAGTACATTTTGTAACTAAGTAATTTTTCACCTTCACTGATGTGCGCTGATGAGGCGGCACTGATGGGCATTGATAGGCTGAACTGGTGGGCATTGATGAGGTGGCACTTATGGGCACTGATTGGGTGGCACTGATGAGCAGGCACTAATATGCCGCACTTATGGGTACTGATATGTGGCACTGATGAGCCCTGATAGGCGGCACTGATGGGCACTGTTAGGTGGTACTGGTGGGCACTGTTAGGTGGTACTGGTGGGCACTGATAGGTGGCACTGGTGGGCACTGATAGGAGGCACGGATAGGCGGTACTGATGGGCACTGATGAGCATTGATGGGTGGCACTGATGGGCATTGATTGACAGCAGTGATGGGCAGCACTGATAGGTGGCACTGATTGCCAGCACTGACTGGCATCGCTAATAGGCACTGATTGGTGGCACTTGTGGGCAGTGGTGGACACTGCTGCCACTGGTGGGCACTGATAGATGGCATTGGTGGGCAATGGTGGGCACTGATTGGTGACACTTTTTTCTTTATTGTAATCAGGGCACTGATGATCAGTGCCCTGATCACATTTCTACATATCCCCCTGTGAGTGATGCCGCTGATTGGCTCTCCTCTCCTTACGCTCTGTCAGTGCGAGGTGAGGAGAGCAGATTACCGGCACTTCCTTGTTTAGATGTGATCGGCTGTGATTGGACACAGCCGACCACATGGTTAAAGAGCTGCAGACGCGGCTCTTTACAGAGATGGGGTCATGCCGTGTCCTAGCAACACGGCGTGGCCGCGATCGTTGCGCTGCGCGCCCCCGTGGGCGAGCGGGTGCGGCCTTTCTGGGACGCCATCATATGACGGTGGGCGGGCGGCAAGCAGTTAAACATATTGTCCTATTGGTGTGGATTTTATTTATATGTATTTTCTGTATTAAAGATATATTAAGTTTTGTTTTGTCGTGCCTAAAAAGTCCAAGCTCAATATGCTTTAACCCTCCCTTAAATTTCAAATAGGACGTGGCACTGTTTACCATTTGTGAATATCCACAGTACCACTCTGTGATTATATACAAATATACAAATTTATTTAATCAAGATCTATAATAAGGCTTACCTGTAGGTACAGTGATAAGAGAAAGGTATGAGGGTGAATTGGCGCTGCTAAGTGTTAATGATGTGACAAAAATTGTTAATAACATTTTTTAAAGTATATATGGTGTGCTGTCTCTAAAAACATCATCACATAAAGTGCAAATGTATTATATGTGCAAACACAATATTATAAGGTGTTCAAGTGCTGATCAATGAATATGTGTCCAAAGTGTGTCCATTTCTTCAGAAATTCCAAGGTGCATATATCAGCAAAAAGTCAGAACCAACATATCAACAACAAAAAAATTCATTTTTTAAGGTTCATAAAAAAGCGGTTGTGAAGTGAAAGAATTTTTTAATCGACAAAATTGGTGACTCTTCACATGTGCCCCCCCCCCCCGCAGGTCCACACTCACCAAAAGGATGTTCCCCTGCAGGTGTAAAATGCGGCTGTCTGGAGCACAATGTAGTGCAGAAGAATCCAGTGGTCACAGACATCTCTACAGACTACAGATCTTTCCAATTTACGGATTTACACAATGGGATTCCCTTTTTTCTTATCTATCTATATGTGATTGTATCAAATGACTGTGGATGTTGCGAAGGGAATAAAGGACAAAGAGCTGACTCCATTGTGAGGCCTTTTACCCCTGCAGGGGTACATCCTTTTAAAGAGACAGCACACCATATATCATTTAAAAAAAAATTTTAACCATTTTTTGTCACATCATTAAAACTCAGCAGCGCCAATTTACCCTTATACCTTTCTCTTATCCCTTCACTGATCGCACACCTGTGGGTACAAATGTGGTGGGCTTCAGCTAATTTCATCTCCTGGCGCGGAACACTATATTTCTGTAGGTACAGTGAATATCTCCGAGACTTGCACTGTTTAGGAGATATTCACACTAGTACTGGTCAAGTCTGTCTCCGTCGCTATTTTACAGATGACCTGCTCATGAGGAAGGAACAAGAGGCGGAGCCTGGGTGGCAATGAAAGTGTCTGCCAATAGAAATGGAGCTACTAAGGGAGGGGGGTCTGCACTGAAGGAGGGGGGTCTGCACTGAGGTAGGGGGATCTGTACTGAGGGAGGGGGGTCTGTACTGTGGGACGGAGGTCTGCACTGAGGGAGGGGGGACTGTACTGAGGGAGGGGGGTCTGTACTGTGGGAGGGGGGTCTGCACTGAGGGAGGGGGGTCTGTACTGTGGGATGGGAGTCTGTACTGTGGGAGGGGGGGTCTGTACTGTGGGAGGGGGGTCTTTACTGTGGGAGGGGGGTCTGCACTGAGGGAGGGGGGGTCTATACTGTAGAAGGGGGGGGAGGGGGGTCTGTACTGAGGGAGAGGGGTCTGTACTGCAGAAGGGGGGTGTCTGTACTGACGGAGGGGGGTCTGTACTGTGGGAGGGGGGTCTGTACTGTGGGAGGGGGGTCTGTACTGTGGGAGGGGGGTCTATACTGAGGGAGGACTATAGTGGGTGGGGGGTGACACCATGTTTTTCCACACCGGGTGACACCAACCCTAGTGATGCCACTGGTAACTGGGGACACCTGGTGAAGAGAGGGACTCTGCTTGGGACACCTGATGTAAGGAGGGACTCTGCTGGGTACACCTGATATAAGGAGGTACTCTACTGGGGGCACCTGATGTAAGGAGGGATACTGCTGGTAATGTCTAATGTAAGGTGGTACTTTGCTCGGGACACCTTGTGTAAGGAGAAACTCTGCTGGTAATGCCTAATGTAAGGTGGGACTCTGCTGGGGACACCTGGTGTAAGGAGGTGAGTCTACTGGGGGCACCTAATGTAATGAGGAAATCTGCTGGGAATGCCTGATGTAAGGAGGGACTCTGCTGGGAATACCTAATGTAAGAAGGGACTCTGCTGGGAATGCCTGATGTAAGGAGGGACTCTTCTGGGGACACCTTATGTAAGGAGGGACACTCTATTGGGAGCAGCTAATGTAAGGATGGACTCTGCTGGGGACACCTGATGGCATATGATGGCAGGCGACGTGGCAAGTGACACGCTCAGAGCTCCCACTGATTCGGCATTATGGTGAGTGGAACTATTTCATTTTATATTACAATGTAATAATATAAATAATGCGATTCAATCATCCTGACACCATAACAACCATGGTGCCGGGATGATTGAAGAGCTAACATCAGGTGTTTGGAGTATCTTTATCTGCTGATTGTTAAATTTTCTGGAATACACATATTTCTATTGTGGTGCAGGATCTGGACCTGCTGTCCCTCCATCCCTCTTTCTTTCCTTTCTTCTCTCTCCTTTCCTCCTCCCTATATTGATCACCCAGGGGGGAGTGTTCACTTCACAACAAAACTGGAGTTACACTTTAAATAAATATTATTCCGCCTTCATTTTTTTACAAGTGAAAATTCTGCCTTCTTGTTTTACCCACTTGCTTACCGGGCACCCCCCCTTCTCCTCCTTTCTCCTGGTGTGAGCTGATGGGCACTGATAGGCTGCACTGATGGGCACTGATAGGCGGCACTGATGATGAGGAACTGCTAGGCACTGGTAAGTGGCACTATTTATGAGGCACTGATGGACACTGATGAGGTGGCAATGATGAGGCGGCACTGATAGACACTGCTAGGTGGCACTGATGGGCACTGCTAGGTGGCACTGATAGGCGGAACTGATGATGAGGCACTGATAGGCACTGGTAAGTGACACTGATGATGAGGCACTGATGGGCACTGATGAGGTGGCAATGATGAGGCATCACTGATGGGCACTTCTAGGTGGTATTGATGGGCACTGATAGGCGGCACTGATGGGCACTGATGATGAGGCACTCGTAGGCACTGGTAGGTGGCACTGGTGATGAGGCACTGATGGACAGTGATGAGGTGGCAATGAAGAGGCGGCACTGATGGGCACTGCTAGGTGGCACTGATGGGCACCGATGATGAGGCATTGATAGGCACTGGTAGGTGACATTAATGGGCACTGATGAGATGGCAATGATGAGGCGGCACTGATTGGCACTGCTAGGTGGCACTGATGGGCACTGATAGGCAGTACTGAAGGGCACTGGGAGGTGGCACTGATAGGTGGCACTGATGGGCACTGCTAGGTGGCACTGATGGGCACCGATGATAAGGCATTGATAGGCACTGGTAGGTGACATTAATGGGCACTGATGAGATGGCAATGATGAGGCGGCACTGATTGGCACTGCTAGGTGGCACTGATGGGCACTGATAGGTAGTACTGAAGGGCACTGGGAGGTGGCACTGATGAAGAGGCAGTGATAGGTGACACTGATGACTGGGCACTGATTGCCAGCACTGATAAGAGGCATTGATGGGCACTGATTGGCAGCACTGATAGGTGGCACTGATGGGCACTCAAAGGTGGCACTGGAGGGTACTGATAGATGGCACTCATGGGCACTGATAGGTGGCACAGATCAGGACTGATGTCCCTGTAACAGAAGCCAGTTATCGACTCTATTCTCTTCTCCTCATCGTGAGGAGAAAAATTGCTGATAACCGGCTTCTGTTTACTTCTTGATCAGCTGTCATTGGCTGACAGCTGATCACGTGGTAAAGTGCCCGCTGGGATCGGCCCTTCACCCTGTTCTGTGATCAGCCGAGTCCGAAGGGAGCACACAAACAGTGCGATCACGGGAGGACGTCTATTGATGCTCTCCCGGCACTAACATCCCGCGCTGTAGCCGTCATTCGGCCGAAAGTGGTTAAACATGAAAGACAACATAAAAATGATCAAATACACGTTAATAGTAATTTATAAAAGAACAACATATCAACCGGTATATAATCTGTAGACAAATGTGTTCCGCATTGTTTTGTTTCGATTCGTTATTTACATAAATATGTTTAGCTAACTTATTTTAGCTAATTTTTGGAATTTGTTTAGTTTATTAGAATTTGAATAGATTCAAATTTTCCGAATTTGGTCAAATTAAACGCAATTCGATCTAATTTGGAAAATTTGAATCTATTCGAATTCCATTCAAAATTGAATTTATTCTATTCAAAATTAGAATTTAGGAAGATGGTTATATTCTTTCTATTTCATTCTACTCTATTGTTTATTCTATTCTATTTGTTAATTTTCTGTTCTATTCTTTTCTATGATATTCTATTCTTTTCTATTCTAAATTCGTATTTTAAAAGATGGTTATATTCTTTCTATCCATTCCATTCTTACATAGTTGGTAAGGTTGAATAAAGACAACAGTCCATCCAGTTCAACGTGTGTGTGTGTAGAACAATCATTTCCCATATATCCTCATATTGTGTTCGCTATTGGTTTTTCTATTCTATTCTTTTATTTTGTGTTCTATTAATTTCTTTTCTATTATACCCTTTTCTATTCTATTCGAAATTGCATTTATTCCATTTGAAATTTGAATTTCAGGAGAAGGATATATTCTGTCTATTTTTATTCTGTTTTATTCTATCCTAGTCTTTTTTTCTATTCTATTCTTTTCTATTGTATTTGAGTTCAAATTTATTCTATTTGAAATTCGAATTTCAGAAGTAGGTTAAATTCTTTCTATTTTATTGTACAATATTCTATTTTTTATTCTATTCTATTCCTTTATTTTCTATTCTATTGTATTCAAATATGTTCTTTTATTTTTTTCTATTCTATATTGTTCCAATTTGCTCTATTTTTTCTATTCTATTCTTTTATTTTCTATTCTATTATTTTCTATTCTTTTATTTTCTATCCTTTTTTATTCTATTCTATTCTATTTTATTTTCTGTTCTATTTTATTCTGTTCTTTTATTTTTTCTATTCTATATTGTTCTGATTTGCTCTATTTTTTCTATTCTAATCTTTTATTTTCCATTATTTTCTATTCTTTTTTATTCTGTACTATTCTATTCTATTTTCTATGTTGCTTTATTCTTTCTTTTATTATTTCTATTCTATATTGTTCTGATTTGCTCAAGGTTTTTTTCTATTCTTTATTCTATTATTTTCTATTCCTTTATTTTCTATTTTAGTCTGTTCTTTTATTTTTTCTATTCTATATTTTTTTGATTTGCTCTATTTTTTTCTATTCTAATCTTTTATTTTCCATTATTTTCTATTCTTTTTTATTCTGTACTATTCTATTCTTTTTTCTATGTTACTTTATTCTTTCTTTTATTATTTCTATTCTATATTGTTCTGATTTGCTCAAGGTTTTTTTCTATTCCTTTATTCTCTATTCTATTATTTTCTATTTTATTCTGCTATTTTCTATTTTATTCTGTTCTTTTATTTTTTCTATTCTGTATTGTTCTGATTTGCTCATTTTTTTTCTATTCTTTTTTATTCTGTTCTATTCTATTCTATTCCTTTATTTTCTATTCTACTTTATTCTGTTGTTTTATTATTTCTATTCTATATTGTTCTGATTTGCTCGAGGTTTTTTTCTATTCCTTTATTCTCTATTCTATTATTTTCAATTTTATTCTGTTATTTTCTATTTTATTCTGTTCTTTTATTTTTTCTATTCTGTATTGTTCTGATTTGCTCAATTTTTTTGTTTTTTTTTTAATCTAATCTTTTATTTTCCATTATTTTCTATTCTTTTTTATTCTGTTCTATTCTATTACTTTATTTTCTATTCTACTTTATTCTGTTCTTTTATTATTTCTATTCTATATTGTTCTGATTTGCTCAATGTTTTTTCTATTCTTTTATTCTTTATTCTATTATTTTCTATTCTTTTTTTATTCTATTCTTTTCTATTCTATTCCTCGATTTTGTATTCTATTTTATTCTCTTCGGAAATTCTAATTCAAATTTGATTCGAAAATTATTTGAATATGAATCAAATTAGAAAACTATTCAAATTCAAATTTCGTCCGAAATTTTGTTTTGTTATTTCGTATTCATTTAAATTAGTGACTATTGTAATTTGGAAATCCGCATTTCTGAAAACGGAAAATTTGTGCGAATTTCAATTCGGAAAGAAAGGAACTGCACATGTCTAATAATCTGCTCTAGCTGCTTCTGCTCTTTTCTTACCCTTAAAGTGGTGTTCCGGCCAAAATTATACTTTTTAAATAAAAATCCCCCTATAATACAGAAGCTTAATGTATCCTAGTAAAGTTAGTCTGTAAACTAAGGTCTGTTTTGTTAGTTTATAGCAGTAGTTTGTTATTTTATAAAATTACAGCAGGCCGTGGCCATCTTAAGTGTGGGCATCTGAAGCCAGACTGTATTTCTTCCTGGATCTCATCCTTGCAGATCTCGCACATGCTCAGTGCAGCACAAGCAGTGTAATAGGTTTCAGGTCAGGTTTCCATAGCAACGGCAGTTTCAGAGGAAGTTGCCGCCCCTTCCCAGAAGGCATTGCAAACAGGAAATGATGCGATGGGCCGCGGCCAGGGAGGAGGAAGTGAAAAATGAATACAGCAGATATACAGAAGGTGCTGAGAAAAAAAATAAAAAAATATCCAATTTGTTTACAGTGCACAGTTTAGTGAGGGATGCTGAAGAGTTGTAAAAGTGGGTGGAACTCCACTTTAAACACAGCATGGTTGATCAGGGCCATCTTCGTGTCTTTGGCAAGTTCCTTTATTTTGCCTTCAGTCTTATTCTTCAAATATTCATTTATTTCTTTTTCAGCCTCTTTTGGGTGATGGAAGTTGACCTCTATAATGTTGGCATGGCAGTCCTTTTGTACATCATCTTGAAAGTTCTTATGTAAGGTCAGTGAGTTATCTAGAAAGATGACGGTTTGGAGCTTATGGTTGCCCTTTGGTTCATTCCACCCCTGGAGAAGATTGCAGTCCGGCTGGTGGACTGCATTATCCTGTGTGTTTCCTAGTCATTCTTCAAAGTTTGCTTTTGGGTTTTTGTTCTGGCCCCCGGAAAGACCAGACGAAGTGCTAAGAGGGGAGAAGGCAACATTTTTGTCTGGGGAATCCTTGTCTTGGGAAGGCATGGAGATCACAATCCTGAAGGGATTCAAGACTCCAAAGACATGCTGGTAGGTTAATCGGATCCTGTCTAAATTGGCCCTAGTATGTATGAATGTGAGTTAGGGACCTTAGATTGTAAGCTCCTTGAGGGTGTAGGGACTGATGTGAATGTATAATGTATATGTAAAGCGCTGCGTAAATTGACGGCGCTATATAAGTACCTGAAATAAATAAATAAATAAATAAGATAGATCTGAAAATTTCTATATTTTTTTCTTTACCAAGGGCTTGGTCTTTCTTAGATATAATCAGGATAAGCAAAAACAAAATTAGGAGGAACTTCATGTCTTCTCTGTATAGACGCTCACCTGCAAATAATAACAATGAGTCTTGAGTTGAGTTGAGTCTCTATGTTTTCAGCCCCTGATAAGACTTAACCCGGGTTCACACATACACTATATTGTCAAGAGTATTGGGACGCCTGCCTTTACACGCGCATGAACTTTAATGGCATCCCAGTCTAATGCCCCGTACACACGGTCGGATTTTCCGACGGACAATGTCCGATCGGAGCGTGTTGTCGGAAATTCCGACCGTGTGTGGGCTCCATCACACATTTTCCATCGGATTTTCCGACACACAAAGTTGGAGAGCAGGATATAAAATTTTCCGGCAACAAAATCCGTTGTCGGAAATTCCGATCGTGTGTACACAAATCCGACGGACAAAGTGCCACGCATGCTCAGAATAAATAAAGAGATGAAAGCTATTGACCACTGCCCTGTTTATAGTCCCGACGTACGTGTTTTACGTCACCGCGTTTAAAACGATCGGATTTTCCGACAACTTTGTGTGACCGTGTGTATGCAAGACAAGTTTGAGCCAACATCCGTCAGAAAAAATCCTAGGATTTTGTTGTCGGAATGTCCGAACAAAGTCCGACCGTGTGTACGGGGCATTAGTCTGTAGGGTTCAATGTTGAGTTGGCCCACCCTTTGCTGCTATAAAAGCTTTAATTCTTCTAGGAAGACTGTTCACGAGGTTTAGGTGTGTGTCTATGGGAATGTTTGACCATTCCAGAAGCGCGTTTGTGAGGTCAGGCCCTGATGTGGACGAGAAGGCCTGGCTCGCAGTCTCCGCTCTGTTTTATCCCAAACGTGTGAGGTCAGAACTGGGATGTCTTCCTCCTTGGACAAGAACTCCTCTGTTCCAGGCCCCGAACTATTTATGCTCCCTCCTGACCATCATCTGGGCACCCTACCCTTGGGATTGGCTGGGATTGCATAAAAATTCAGTTACTGATTTGACTCTCCCAGTTCACCACTTTCCAGAAACCTCCAGGAGGCGGGGGAAGTGGTCAAACTTGCAGCTGGGGAGACACAGAACAGCCCAAAACAATCACAAGCAGCTCAACTGATAACAGTACAGCTAATAACTTAATTTACTTAACCTAGCACCTATCTAGAAGGGTGCTACACACAGAGAGATCTAATTCCTATCTAATTCTTGAGTAAGCTCCTCCTTAATCAGTCCTGTACACCACTCCAACACTCGGTGTCACACCAGGTTCCTTGATGCTTGGAGCCTGGTGTGACACTGGGTGTTGAAGTGGTGTAGACCACTGATTAAGGAGGCGATTGCACAAGATTTGCAAAATATTTGGACCTCATGGAAACATGATTGCACAATAAAGACTTGAGTGTGTTGTGCATCGAAGCATTCTGGACTTTTAGTTTTTGACTATCACAGACTATATAGGCACACAGGGATAAACGTTTTAAAGCAGAACTCCAGCTTCTCCCCAAAACAACAGATGCATTGTGCATGTAAATGAATTACAACCCCTTTACCTACTTTAGCTGTATACAGCAGGTTTCTGTGTCTGTGATGTCACTCCTCCTCCTGGCTGAATTTCAAAGTTCTCTGACTTCCTGTTTCCTTCCTTTACCAGTCCTGATACTACATGTCCCATCATGCTTTGAGCCTCTGTAGTTTCAGGGACTCTGGGAGGGTGTGATCTGTGAGGAAGGACTTGGGACGTTTGGACTCTTCCTGACTGGGTAGGATTGAATGCTAATAAGGATGTATTCAATTCCACCCATCATCAGAGCTATGAAGGAACATGCATCATTTGCACAGACTGAAATACTACAGAGGGGTGTGTTCTAGGCTAGAGATGTTGCAGGAAGTGGCTGTAAGGCCCTCAGTCTACATCCAGACTATACAGAGTGTCACATGGTACAAAGTCACAACTAAACGCAGAATATCAGGGGATCTGTAGACAACAGAGCAGCATGGTACAGAGGTATGATCTATGCTGGGACCAATCATTCCATTCAGTTCTAGTGAAACAAATGTTGGAGTTCAGCTTTAAGGATATTCATATACCCACTTCAGCTCTCACACCTGTTTACCCCCTATGGACCAGACCATAATTCACATTTCTGATATCTGTCTGTTCGTGCAATGTAATTACTTATGATAAAGAATTGATAGATATACAGGTGATACTGGAAAAATTAGAATATCGTACAAAAGTTCATTCATTTTACTAATGCAACTTAAAAGGTTAAACTAATACATGAGATAGGCTCATTACATGCAAAGAAAGATAGTTCAAGCCGTGATTTGTCATAATTGTGATGATTATGGCTTACAGCTCATGAAAACCCCAAATCCACAATCTCAGAAAATTAGAATATTGTGAAAAGGTGCAATATTCTAGGCTCAAAGTTTCCCACTCTAATCAGCTAATTGAGCCATAACACCTGCAAAGGGTCCCTGGGCCTTTGAATGGTCTCTCAGTCTGGTTCAGTAGGAATCACAATCATGGGAAAGATTGCTGACCTGACAGTTGTGCAGAAAACCATCATTGAAACCCTCCATAAGGAGGGAAAGCCTCAAAAGGTAATTGCAAAAGAAGTTTGATGTTCCCAAAGTGCTGTATCAAAGCACATTGATAGAAAGCTATGTGGAAGGGAAAAGTGTGGAAGAAAAAGGTGCACAAGCAGCAGGGATGACCGCAGCCTGGAGAGGATTGTCAGGAAAAGGCCATTCAAAAGTGTTGGGGACTTTCACAAGGAGTAGACTGAGGCTGGAGTCAGTGCATCTAGAGCCACCCCTCACAGACGGATCCTGGACATGGGCTTCAAATGTCGCATTCCTCTTGTCATGCCACTCCTGAACAACAAACAACGTCAGAAGCGTCTTACCTGGGCTAAAGAAAAACAGACCTGGTCTTGTTGCTCAGTGGTCCAAAGTCCTCTTTTCTGATGAGAGCAAATTTTGCATCTCATTTGGAAACCAAGGACCCGGAGTATGGAGGAAGAATGGAGAGGCACACACTGCAAGATGCTTGAAGTCCAGTGTGAAGTTGATTTGGGGAGCCATGTCATCTGCTGGTGTTGGTCCAATGTGCTTCATTAAGTCCAGGGTGAACGCAGTCATCTACCAGGAGATTTTGGAGCACTTCATGCTTCCTTCTGCAGACAAGCTCTATGGGGAGGCTGACTTCATTTTCCAGCAGGACTTGCTACCTGCCCACACTGCCAAAAGCACCAAAACCTGGTTCAATGACCGTTGGATTACTGTGCTTGATTGGCCAGCAAACTCCCTGACCTGAACCCCATAGTGAATCTATGGGGCATTGCAAAGAGAAAGATGAGAGACATGGGATCGAACAATGCAGAAGAGCTGAAGGCCACTATTGAAACATCCTGGTCTTCCATAACACCTCAGCAGTGCCACAGGCTGATAGCTTCCATGCCACGCCCCATTGAGGCAGTAATTGCTGCAAAAGGGGCCCAAACCAAGTACTGAGTACATATGCATGCTTATACTTTTCAGAGGTCCGATATTGTTCTATGTGCAATTCTTGTTTTCCTTGTACAATCCATTGATTGCGTGTAATATTCTAATTTTCTGAGATTGTGGATTTGGGGTTTTCATGCGCTGTAAACCATAATCATCACAATTATGACAAATTACGTCTTGAACTGAACTATCTTGCTTTGCATGTAATGAGTCTATCTCATATATTAGTTTCACCTTTTAAGTTGCATTAGTGAAATAAATGAACTTTTGCACGATATTCTAATTTTTCGAGTATTACCTGTATTGTTTTTTGAGGGACAGACAGGGCTTTCTCATGACCCTAGAGTCCTCTGAGAATTTTTTTTAATGTATTTGCATTTTAAAGGGAAAAAAAATAAATATCTGAAAAAAAAAATATTTTTTCAAGTTTGATCAGTAATATTTTGAACACAAGTACCATTAATGTGAGGTGAAAATACATTTTATTCTGCTGCTTGTTCTACTTACTGCAACATTAAAATTCAATTTTTTGGTACAAAGCATGTTAAAGTTATTTACAAAAGAAATAACGTTTTTTTTTTTTTTTTTGCATAAATTTAATTTTTCTCATAATGCATCAGTCATTTATAGTTCTTACTGATTTAAAATAAAACAGATATACCATAAACCATGTATTTTTAATAGTACATCCTTAAAGATAACAATGTATATATTTCCAGTAAATAATTGAAAATAGAAATATGGAACAGGAGATGAAACTGTAAAATAGTGATTATACAGGTTGAAATGAAAGGGTTAAGTAATAAAAAAGAGCATGTCCTGGTCAATTAAGAGTTAACACCCTGTGCACACAATAAAAACATTCCTCTGTCAGCTGCAGCTCTCTCACTTACAAATCTGTCTGACAGGGAATGCAGGAGATGTTACTTGTTTGTTTTTGTTTTGGCTTAAAAAGTTACATTGAATTCTCACTGGGATTGTCTGTCAGAGTGATCATTCAGTGAGAAAGGCCACAGACCCCCCCCCCCTCCCCCACCACCAAAAAAGTGTCAAAAAATAAAAACCACAAAAGACAGTTTTTGACAAGTCCTTTATTTAAAGCAGAGTTCCACACAAAAATGGAACTTCCGCTTTTCGGAACCCTCCCCCCCTCCGGTGTCACATTTGGCACCTTTCAGGGGGGAGGGGGGTGCAGATACCTGTATAAGACAGGTATTTGCACCCAACTTCCGGCATAGACTCCCATGGGAGTCTACGCCTCTTCCCGTCCCCACCGCGCTGTCTCCTGGGAACACACAGCTCCCAGGAGAGAGCGGGAACCACTTGGGAAGCGCAGCGCGACTCGCGCATGCGCAGTAGGGAACCGGGAAGTGAAGCCGCAACGCTTCACTTCCTGATTCCCTCACCCAGGATGGCGGCGGCAGCTGCCGAGAACCGAGTGGGTTCTCGGCGTCCCCTGCCAACATCGCTGGACCCTGGGACAGGTAAGTGGCCATGTATTAAAAGTCAGCAGCTGCAGTATTTGTAGCTGCTGGCTTTTAATATTTTTTTTTTTTTTTGCGTTTTTTTTTGGGTGAACCCCCGCTTTAAAAAGAAAAAAGTGTCCCTTGATGTACATCCACCGTCAATCACTCAGCCCAACAGACCTGAAAAATAGCAAAAATGCAAAACGCTCCGCCTCTTATATAGGCAAGGGCTGGGCCACATCTTGACATAACCGGGTGACCCCGTCCCTTTCTGATGTCATGTGACGTTTACTTTTTGGCACTTTTTGATGAATGGGCAGGGGTATAATGTACCTGATACCCATTCACATGGGGGGGATCTGGGGGCCCCCTTGTGACCGGCCAGAGTTGTAGGGAAGAGGCCCTTGTCCCCATCAACATGGGGACAAGGGGCTTTGGGGGGCACCCCAAAGCCCCTTTCCCATGTTGAGGGCAAACGGCCTTGTATGGTTCAGGGGGGTCGCTCGCTCGCCCCCCCCCTTTCCTGGCCTGCCAGGCTGCATGCTTAGATAAGGTACAGGTATGGATTTTGGGGGAATCCCACACCATTTTTAAAAACATTTTGGCGCGGAGTTCCCCTTAAAGTCTATGCCATACCCAAAGGCCTGGTATGGATCTTGGGAGGGACCCCACACCATTTTTTTTTTACTTCTGTCATAGGATTCCCCTTAACCACTTCAATACACTGTATTATATACTCTGCACTGCACTATATACTCTGCACTGTGTTATATACACTACACTGACTGCACTATATACTCTGCACTGTATTATATATATTACACTGACTGCACTATATACTCTACACTGTATTATATACACTACACTGACTGCATATACTCTGCACTGTATTATATATACTACACTAACTGCACTATATACTCTGCACTGCATTATATATTCTACACTGACTGCACTATATACTCTGCGCTGTTTTACATATACTACACTGACTGCACTATATACTCTGAACTATATTATATACACTGACTGCACTATGTACTCTGCACTTTATTAATTATACTACACTGACTTCACAATATACTCTGCACTGTATTATATATACTACACTCTGCACTGTATTATATATACTACACTGACTGCCCTATATACTCTGAACTGCGTTATATATACTACATCAACTGCACTATATACTCTGCACTGTGTTATATACACTGATTGCACTATACACTCTGCATTGTATTATATATACTACACTGACTGCACTATATACTATGAACTGCGTTATATGTACTACATCAACTGCACTATATACTCTGCACTGCGTTATATACACTGATTGCACTATACACTCTGCATTGTATTATATATACTACACTGACTGCACTATATACGCTGCACTGTATTATATATACTACACTGACTGCACTATATACTCTGCACTGTATAATATATACTACACTGACTGCACTTCAAGCTCAATCCACTAACTACATAGTTAACTACTCCCCTTACATCAGGGTCCCCAGAGAGCCCCCCTTACATCAGTGTCCTCAGAGAGCCTCCCCTTACATCAGGTTCCCCAGAGAGCCTCCCTACTTACATCAGGGTCCCCAGAGAGTCTCCCCCTACATCAGAGTCCCCAGAGAGCCTCCCCTTACACCAGGATCCCCAGAGAGCCTCCCCCTACTTTAGGGTCCCCAGAGAGCCCCCCCTTACATCAGAGTCCACACAGAGGTCCCCCTTACATCAGAGTCCACACAGAGGTTCCCCCTTACATCAGAGTCCGCACAGAGGTCCCCCTTACATCAGAGTCCGCACAGAGGCCCTCCTTACATCAGAGTCCGCACAGAGACCCTCCTTACATCAGAGTCCACACAGAGGCCCCCTCTTACATCAGAGCCCGCACAGAAGCCCCCCCCTTACATCAGAGTCTGCACAGAGGCCCCCCTTACATTAGAGTCCACACAGAGGTCTCCCTTACACCAGAGTCTGCACAGAGCCCCCTTACATCAGAGTCTGCACAGAGCACCCCCTTACATCAGAGTCCGCACAGAACTCCCCCTTACATCAGAGTCTGCACAGAGCCCCCCCTTACATCAGAGTCTGCACAGAGCCCCCCCTTACATCAGAGTCTGCACAGAGCCCCCCCCCTTACATCAGAGTCTGCACAGAGCCCCCCCTTACATCAGAGTCTGCACAGAATTTCCAGTTACACTGTAAGGGGGAGCTCTGCGGACTCTAATGTAAAGGGGAATCCTGATTTAAGGGGGGATCTGATGTAAGGGGTGTTCTGGGAACCTTGATTTAAGGGGGAATGCTGTGTCTCTGGTGTAAAGGGGGTCTATGCTCACCAAAGCCTGCCCCTCCCTCACTTATCAAAGTCCACAGAGCACCCCTTAAAATCATTTTATACACTGGGACAGGCAGGGGAGAGGGTGAGCTTACTCACCCCAGGATGAAGGCTGAGGCACAGATTGTCTGCAGCTTTTTTTTTCTGGGTTCAAACATGCCCGGGAAATGGAAGTATGGGTGAGGCAGAACCAGGAGGAGGAGTAGCTGATGAGCCCTATCTCTTCTCACGTCCGTGCAGATAGAAGGGGGGATGTCATTATCAGCGCCGGTGGGCGGTGAGGCTGAGCTGTGTGTGAGAGACACACAGCTCAGCCATGCAGCCATCTCTAGCAGACATATTCCTACCGCTCCGTTGCAGCTCTGCAAACACAGCATTTGGAAGCGGTGGCCGGTGGCTTTGCAGAGTGTCACTGGCCCCTCATTACCCAGACATGAGTGCAGCCTTTTTACAAAGCATCATAGTGGTCCGGGGGGAGATTGCCACCCTGCCCCCAGGCCCAGCCCTGGTCTTGGGGGCCCCCACAGCGGTGGGGCCCTACACAGCTTGCGTAGTAAGCGTATAGGGCAGATTGGCTCTGCGAACACCCGATGTTTGAGTCGAACTTACGTTGGGCCCATCCCTACTTCTGACTGGCTCCCAGTCATAGGATCTCACGGGCTGTGCAGAGTAGCTGAACAGGGGGAGATAAGAAGTAGAGTTGGGCTTTATGTTCGGGTCGAACGTGAGTTCGACTCGAACATTGGCTGTACGCCCGTTCGCAGAATAGCGAACAATTTGGGGTGTTTGCGGCAAATTCGAAAGCCGCGGAACACCCTTTAAAAGTCTATGGGAGAAATCAAAAGTGCTAATTTTAAAGGCTTACAGTGGGGACGGAAAGTATTCAGACCCCCTTAAATTTTTCACTCTCTGTTATATTGCAGCCATTTGCTAAAATCATTTAAGTTCATTTTTTTCCTCATTAATGTACACACAGCACCCCATATTGTACACACAGCACCCCGTATTATACACACAGCACCCCATATTGTACACACAGCCCCCCATATTGTACACACAGCACCCCGTATTATACACACAGCCCCCCATATTGTACACACAGCACCCCATATTGTACACACAGCACCCCATATTGACAGAAAAACACAGAATTAATGAAATTTTTGCAGATTTATTAAAAAATAAAAACTGAAATATCACATGGTCCTAAGTATTCAGACCCTTTGCTGTGACACTCATATATTTAACTCAGGTGCTGTCCATTTCTTCTGATCATCCTTGAGATGGTTCTACACCTTCATTTGAGTCCAGCTGTGTTTGATTATACTGATTGGACTTGATTAGGAAAGCCACACACCTGTCTATATAAGACCTTACAGCTCACAGTGCATGTCAGAGCAAATGAGAATCATGAGGTCAAAGGAACTGCCTGAAGATCTCAGGAAACAGAATTGGCACAGATCTGGCCAAGGTTACAAAAACATTTCTGCTGCACTTAAAGTTCCTAAGAGCACAGTGGCCTCCATAATCCTTAAATGGAAGACGTTTGGGACGACCAGAACCCTTCCTAGAGCTGGCCGTCCGGCCAAACTGAGCTATCCGGGGAGAAGAGCCTTGGTGAGAGAGGTAAAGAAGAACCCAAAGATCACTGTGGCTGAGCTCCAGAGATGCAGTCGGGAGATGTTGTAGAAAGTCAACCATCACTGCAGCCCTCCACCAGTAGGGGCTTTATGGCAGAGTGGCCCGACGGAAGCCTCTCCTCAGTGCAAAACACATGAAAGCCTGCATGGAGTTTGCTAAAAAACACCTGAAGGACTCCAAGATGGTGAGAAATAAGATTCTCTGGTGTGATGAAACCAAGATAGAACTTTTTGGCCTAAATTCTAAGCGGTATGTGTGGAGAAAAACAGGCACTGTCCAATACAGTCCCAACAGTGAAGCATGGCGGCGGCAGCATCATGCTGTGGGGGTGTTTTTCAACTGCAGGGACAGGAGGACTGGCTGCAATCGAGGGAAAGATGAATGCGGCCAAGTACAGGGATATCCTGGACGAAAACCTTCTCCAGAGTGCTCAGGACCTCAGACTGGGCCGAAGGTTTACCTTCCAACAAGACAATGACCCTAAGCACACAGCTAAAATAATGAAGGAGTGGCTTCACGACAACTCCGTGACTGTTCTTGAATGGCCCAGCCAGAGTCCTGACTTAAACCCAATTGAACATCTCTGGAGAGACCTAAAAATGGCCGTCCACCAACGTTTACCATCCTACCTGACAGAACTGGAGAGGATCTGCAAGGAGGAATGGCAGAGGATCCCCAAATCCAGGTGTGAAAAACTTGTTGCATCTTTCCCAAAAAGACTCATGGCTGTATTAGATCAAAAGGGGCTTCTACTAAATACTGAGCAAAGGGTCTGAATACTTAGGACCATGTGATATTTCAGTTTTTCTTTTTTAATAAATCTGCAAAAATGTCAACAATTTTGTGTTTTTCTGTCAATATGGGCTGCTGTGTGTACAGTATGGGCTGCTGTGTGTAATGAGGAAAAAAAATGAACTTATATGATTTTTAGCAAATGGCTGCAATGTAACAAAGAGTGAAAAATGTAAGGGGGTCTGAATACTTTCTGTTACCACTGTATATGCAAGGTATTGTCAGAAAAAAAGTGTTTGGGGACCTGGGTCCTGCCCCAGGGGACATAGATCAATGCAAAAAAAAGTTTTAAAAACGTGCGTTTTTTCGGGAGCAGTGATTTTAATAAAGCTTAAAGTGAAACAATAAAAGTGAAATATTCCTTTAAATTTCATACCTGGGGGGTGTCTATAGTATGCCTGTAAAGTGGCGCTTTTTTCCCATGTTTAGAATAGTCTGACAGCAAAATGACATTTCTAAAGGGAAAAAAAGTCATGAAGTAATAATGGCTATAGTGAATTGTCGGCTATAGTGAATTGTCTATGGGAGAAATCAAAAGTGCTAATTTTAAGGGTTAATATGTAAGTTATTGTCATAAAAAGTGTTTGGGGACCTGGGTCCTGCCCCATGGAACATGTATCAATGCAAAAAAAAGTTTTAAAAGCGGCCGTTTTTTCGGGAGCAGTGATTTTAATAATGCCTAAAGTGAAACAATAAAAGTGTAATATTCCTTAAAATTTCGTACCTGGGGGGTGTCTATAGTATGCCTGTAAAGTAGCGCATGTTTCCCGTGTTTACAACAGTCCGTGTGCAAAATGACATTTCTAAAGGAAAAAAAGTAATTTAAAAGTGCTATCGCTAGCGCCAGCTATAATGAATTGTCGGTCCGGCAATACACATAAAAGTTCATTGATAAAAACGGCATGGGATTTCCCCACAGGGGAACCCCGAATCAAAATTTAAAAAAAAAATGCGTGGAGGTCCCCCCAGATTCCATACCAGGCCCTTCAGGTCTGGTATGGATATTAAGGGGAACCGCACGCCAAAATAAAAAAAAAATGGCATGGGTCCCCCCAAAAATCCATACCAGACCCTTATCTGAGCACGCAACTTGGCAGGCCGCAGGAAAAGAGGGAGGGACGAGAGAGCGCCCCCACCTTCTGAACCGTACCAGGCCACATGCCCTCAACATTGGGAGGGTGCTTTGGGGTAGCGGCCCCCCAAAGCAACTTGTCCCCAAGTTGATGAAAAGGGCCTCATCCCCACAACCCTTGCCCGGTGGTTGTGGGGGGTCTGCGGGCGGGGGGCTTATCGGAATCTGGAAGCCCCCTTTAACATGGGGACCCCCAAATCCAGCCCCCCCTGTGTGAATTGGTAATGGGGTACGAAAGTACCCCTACCATTTCACAAAAAAAAAGTGTCAAAAAGGTTAAAAAAGACAAGAGACAGTTTTTGACAATTCCTTTATTTCTTCTTCTTTCCCCGCTTCTTCTTCCATCTTCTTTCGTCTGGTCTTCCTTCAGTGTTCTTCTTCTTCCCCTGCTTCCTCCGGTCTTCTCGTCCGGCATCTTCCTCCAGCTTCTTCTCTGCTTTGTTCTCCGCACAATCTGCCTCAGTGGGAGTCTCGCGCTGTGTGACGCTTCTGTTCAGGTGACAGTTCTTATATATTGGAGGGCGGGGCCACCCAGTGACCCCCTCCCCCTCTGACGCACGGGGACTTTCCTATGGCTTTCCCCGTGTCGTCTCCATTATATAAGAACTGTCACCTGAATAGAAACGTCACACAGCGGAAGACTCCCACTGAGGCGGATCATGCGGAGGACGAAGCGGAGAAGACCAGAGGAAGAAGTGGAGGAAGAAGCGGAGGAAGAAGCGGGGGAAGAAGAAGATGGAGGAAGAAGAACACCGAAGGAAGACCCGAGAAAGAAGATGGAAGAAGAATCGGGGAAATAAGAAGAAATAGATAAAGGAATTGTCAAAAACCGTCTCTTGTCTTTTTTAACCTTTTTGACACTTTTTTTGTGAAATGGTAGGTACCCCATTACCAATTCACACGGGGGGACGGGATCTGGGGGTCCCCTTGTTAAAGGGGTCTTCCAGATTCTGATAAGCTCCCCACCCACAGACCCCCACAACCACCGGGCAAGGGTTGTGGGGATGAGGCCCTTCTCTCCATCAACATGGTGACAAGGTGCTTTGGGGGGGCTGCTACCCCAAAGCACCCTCCCAATGTTGAGGGCATGTGGCCTGGTACGGTGCGCTCTCTCGTCCCTCCCTCTTTGCCTGCAGCCTGCCAGGTTGCGTGCTCGGATAAGGGTCTGGTATGGATTTTTGGGGGCCCCACGCCATTTTTAAAAAAAAATTGGCATGGGGTTCCCCTTAAAATCCATACCAGACCTGAAGGGACTGGTATGGATTTTAAGGGGGACCCCCACGCCATTTAAAAAAAAAAAATTTGACGCGGGGTTCCTCTTAATATCCATAACAGATGAAATTTGGGGGGACCCCCACGCATTTTTTTTTAAATTTTGGTTTGGGGCACCCCTGCGGGGAAATCCCATGCCGTTTTTATCAATGAACTTTTATCTGTATTGCTGGACCGACAATTCATTATAGCCGGCGCTAGCGCTAGTACTTTTAAATGACTTTTTTTCCTTTAGAAATGTCATTTTGCACTTGGACTGTTCTAAACACGGGAAACATGTGCCAATTTACAGGTATACTATAGACACCCCCCCAGGTACAAAATTTAAAGGAATATTACACTTTTATTGTTTCACTTTAAGCATGATTAAAATCACTGTTCCCGAAAAAACGGACGTTTTTAAAACCTTTTTTTGCACTGATACATGTCCCCTGGGGCAGGACCTGGGTCCCCAAACACTTTTGTTATGACAATAACTTGCATATAAGCCCTTAAAATTAGCACTTTTTTTTTTTCATGTTCGTGTCCCATAGACTTTAATGGTGTTCGCGTGTTCGAACAAAGTTTTTGCATGTTCGCATGTTCTGGATGCGAACCGAACGGGGGGGGGGGGGGGTGGTGTTCGGCCCATCCCTAATAAGATAAGAAAGTGCAGGGCGTACAAGAGACGCCCTATGTACAGAGGTGGGGGTTTTATGGATGTTTGTAAGACACCCAAGGTAGGCAACTGGTTTTGAAAAATGTTCTTTTTTTTCTACATTATTGTATAATTGGTATGGCACACTATGCCACATATTTTCATTTTCAACATTGAATTACTTTATGTGGTTTAGTATCTGATTTATAGTAGATAAGCGCTGCACATGATTTTAACTTTTAAAATGTATGATTGCTAGTTCTTGGGCAATTGAACCCTTGCTGCCTTCATTAATGAGGGATTGTTATTTATAACCATTTGTAATTAAATTCTAATTTGATGTGATTGATTTGAGGGTAGCAGTCACTTGAGCTGCTGTCCCATGCAGAGCCAACTCCTTTTTTTTTCTGCAAGGCTTCCCTTTAACTACTTGACCATCTGGAAAATGTTATGCCCTTCATGACCGAAGCATTTTTTGCTATTCAGCACTGCATTACATTATAATTGCGCGGTCATATAACATTGTACCCAAATTAAATTTATATCATTGTTTAAACACTTTTGGTGGTATTTGATCATCATTGGGTTTTTTATTGTTTGCTGGAAGTAATGCACACAGGACTATATGGCATTAAACTGGCAGTAATGCACAAAAATATATGGGGTTAAACTGGCAGTAACGCACACAGAACGATATGGCGTTAAACTGGTAGTAACGCGCAAAACTATATGGCGTTAAACTGGCAGTAACGCACGCAAAACTATATGGCGTTAAACTGGCAGTAACGCACACAAAACGATATGGCGTTAAACTGGCAGTAACGCACACAGAACTATATGGCGTTAAACTGACAGTAACGCACACAGAAGTAAATGGTATTATACTGGCAGTAACGCACACAGAACTATATGGTATTAAACTGGCAGTAATGCACAAAACTATATGGGGTTAAACTGGCAGTAACGCACACAAAACGATATGGCGTTAAACTGACAGTAACGCACACAGAACTATATGGCGTTAAACTGGCAGTAACGCACACAGAAGTAAATGGTATTATACTGGCAGTAACGCACAAAGAACTATATGGTGTTAAACTGGCAGTAATGCACATAACTATATGGGGTTAAACTGGCAGTAACGCACACAAAACGATATGGCGTTAAACTGGCAGTAACGCACACAGAACTATATGGCGTTAAACTGGCAGTAATGCACAAAACTATATGGCGTTAAACTGGCAGTAAAGCACACAGAACTATATGGCGTTAAACTGGCAGTAAAGCACACAGAACTATATGGTGTTAAAGTGGCAGTAACGCACGCAAAACGATATGGCGTTAAACTGGCAGTAATGCGCGCACAACTATATGGCGTTAAACTGGTAGTAACGCATACAGAACGATATGACATTAAACTGGCAGTAACGCACACAGAAGTAAATGGCGTTAAACTGGCAGTAAGGTAATCAAATAGACGGTGTTCAACCGTCACTACACTGACACTATCGGAACTGTCCTTACTCTAGCTATACACTAATGTCAAGATTACCAACACGGTCTCACTACACTACAGTGAAACTATCTGAGCTGTCCCTACTCTAGCTGCACACTATGCAAAGCTGAATGATGGTCCTCCTCACTACACTTACACTATACCTAGACTGAAACTAAATGAATATTCTACACTGACAACTGAAGCAAAATAACACAGTATACACAGTATAGCACACTAACTAACTGATAGCACTGAACAGAGCCCTGTTCTATCTCTCTCCACGCCAAAATCACACTGAAAATGGCTGCCATAAATAAAGTCATGATGACAGTGGCCATTGAAAGAATACTTTTATACTGTGGGGCGTGAATGAGCCATGATTGGATAAAGTCATGATAACAGTGTCCAATCATGACTCTGATAGTGCTCTGTGCCCTGATTGGCTGAAGCTTTCACAGCTTCAGCCAATCAGGGCTTGCAATTCACTGGTCAGCGCTGCAATGCTTTGTGGTCGGTTCGGGGGGCCGAACAAACGGTCGAACGACCCGTTTTTTCGGCTGTTCGCCGAAGGACCGAACAACGAAAGTTCGGCCTGAACTTATGCTCAGGCTGAACCGTTCGCCCATCCCTATTTGCTACATAAACAAAAAAAGATATTGAACATTTTATTTAAAAAAATGCTTTTCTTTCTGTTAAAAATTTTTGCAAATCAATAATCTTTCTTAAAAAATTTAGGCAAAAATGTATTCTGCTCTGATTTTATTTGGTGAAAATAACCCAAATCAGTGTATATTATTTAGTCTGTAGGAAAGTTATAGAGTCCACTCCACAAACTATGGGATATATATCTGAAAATTGATCAATCCTGATGTACTGACGGCCGATCTCATTTCTTGAGCCCCAAAAACACCAGGACAGTACAAATACTCCCCAAATGACCTTTTTTTTGGTCAAGTAGACAGTTCAAGGTATTAGATGTGTGCAATTAGTTTCGTAACAAATTTGGCATATTCGTTAATTCGAAACATCCAAATGAACGAAAGACCATTTGACCAATTTTTCTGAAAACAAATTTTCTAAAATCCGAAAATATGAAAGAACGAAAAACTGAAAATGCGAAAATCAGAAAGAACAAAAATCCGAAAATAATAACGAAATTCCAAAAATAAGAATGAAAATTTGAAAGAACAAAAATCTGAAAATAAGAATGAAAATTCGAAAATCTGAAAGAACAAAAAACATTTGGATAATTTCTATTATAATTAAATTATTAAGTTTATTGACTATTAATATAGTTGTATTATTATTATTGTTATTATTATTTATTAATAATATATAATAATAATAATAATAGCTATAATTAGGGATCAGCTTCAAGTTCGAGTCGAACATCGGCTGTTTGATCGTTCGACGAAGATCGAACATTATGAGCCGTTCGTGCCAAATTTGAGCGGTGCGTCACGGCCCATAATGCACTGCGTCATCGCAGTGGTTTGCTGGCTGATGATTGACCAAGCATGCACTATGACCCGCATGCTTTGGCCAATCACAGCGCCGTAAGCTAACAGCCATAATTGGCCAAAGGCAGGGCCGAACTTTCGTTGTTCGGACGTTCGTTTCGTTCAACCGTTTGTTCGGCCCCCCAAACCGACCACAAGGCATTGCGGCACTGAACAGTGCATTGCAAGCCGTGATTGACTGAAGCAGTGAAAGCTTCAGCCAATCAGGGCACAGAGCACTGTCAGAGTCATGATTGGACACTGTCATCATGACTCTATCCAATCATGGCTCATTCACGCCCCACAGTATAAAAGTATTCTTTCAATGGCAGCCATTTTCAGTGTGATTTTGGCGTTCAGTTAGTTAGTGTGCTATACTGTGCTATTTTGCTTCAATTGTCAGTGGAGAATATTAGTTTAGTGTCAGTCTAGGGATAGTGTGAGTGTAGTGAGGAGGACCATCATTCAGCTTTTCATAGTGTGCAGCTAGAGTAGGGACAGCTCAGATAGTTTCATTGTAGTGTAGTGAGACCGTGTCAGTAATCTTGACATTAGCATATAGCTAGAGTAGGGACAGTTCAGATAGCTTCACTGTAGTGACGGTTGAAAACCGTCTATTTGATTGCGTTACTGCCAGTTTAACGCCATATCGTATTGTGTGCATTACTGCCAGTTTAACGCCATATTGTTTTGCGTGCGTTACTGCCAGTTTAACTCCATATCGTATTGCGTGCATTACTGCCAGTTTAACGCCATATAGTTTTGCGTGTGTTACTGCCAGTTTAACGCCATATAGTTCTGTGTGCGTTACTACAAGTTTAATGCCATATAGTTTTGTACGTTACTGCCAGTTTAACGCCATTTACTTCTGTGTGCGTTAGTGCCAGTTTAACGCCATATAGTTTTGTGCGTTACTGCCAGTTTAACGCCATATAGTTTTGTGCGTTACTGCCAGTTTAATGCCATATAGTTTTGCGTGTGTTACTGCCAGTTTAACGCCATATCATTTTGCGTGCGTTACTGCCAGTTTAACGCCATATAATTCTGTGTGCGTTACTACAAGTTTAACACCATATAGTTTTGTGCGTTACTGCCAATTTAACGTCATATAGTTTTGCGTGCGTTACTGCCAGTTTAACGCCATATAGTTTGGCGTGCGTTACTGCCAGTTTAACGCCATATAGTTTTGCGTGCGTTACTCCCAGTTTAACGCCATATAGTTTTACGTGCGTTACTGCCAGTTTAACGCCATATCGTATTGTGTGCATTACTGCCAGTTTAACGCCATATAGTTTTGCCAGCGTTACTGACAGTTTAACGACATATAGTTCTGTGTGCGTTACTACAAGTTTAATGCCATATGGTTTTGTGCATTACTGCCAGTTTAACGCCATTTACTTCTGTGTGCGTTACTGCCAGTTTAACGCCATTTACTTCTGTGTGCGTTACTGCCAGTTTAACGCCATATAGTTTTGTGCGTTACTGCCAGTTTAACGCCATATAGTTTTGCGTGTGTTACTGCCAATTCAACGCCATATCGTTTTGCGTACGTTACTGCCAGTTTAACGCCATTTACTTCTGTGTGCGTTACTGCCAGTTTAACGCCATATAGTTCTGTGCGTCACTGTATGTTTGGCGCATTATATTGCAGTATATTATATTGTATCCGTGGAGTGTGTCTGTGTAGTGTGAGTACTCAAATTAAAGGGCACCAAACACCTCTTTACATTTATTAAAGTGCATCTACGTACAGATTTCAACTTCTCCTTTACATTTGTCTTTAAGCACCGCCCCCTCCCTCCCTCCCAATAATGTCTGGGAGAACAACAAGGAGAGGCAGACATTCCCTTGGCACTGTAAGGGGGCCAGCAACAAATGTGTCCACAGGCAAAGGTGGACGTGGTGCCTCCTTGTCCACATCTATTCCTGCCATAGCCCTAACATCAGCCATTGGGGAGTCAGCTATTTGACCACAGCGTCAGCCACTTGCTCCTTGATGATGCCCAGCCATTACTGGATTCAGATGCTGGTTCTGAGGTTGAGGATGACAGGAACATGAGCCTAGAGAGAGGGAGGAACACTGGTAGACAAATTGGCATTCACGTTCCCCAAGCCGCAGCGTATTGCCAAGTTGTCCTCAGTGGTAATGATGGAGATGATGATGATGATGAGGTCACTGATGAGGCTTGGGTGCCAGATAGAGCAGAGGAGGAAACTGAAGGTGAGGCGGCACAACCCCAAGAGTAGAGAACAGCCACCCTATTCTATCACATGCTGTAGCTGTTATCTCCCGGCCCACCCCCCACAGCTCAGCTGTCTGGGCTTTTTTCAGAAAATCTGCAGCAGATCGCACTGTTACTATCTGCAAACTGTGTCACAGGCACATCAAACATGGCAAAAACACCAACTATTTGGGTACCACATGCCTAACAAGGCATTTAACGTCCAACCACTCAGCCCGTTGGCAAGAGCACCTAAAAGCTACACAAAAGGGGCACAAATCCGTCCCTCCTCTTCCTCCTTCTTATCCACTTCAGTCTGCCCTTGCGATACCGAGTCATTACCTTTCAGCAGCCTCCATTGACAGGGATGATGGTATAGCACAGGGTGTCCAAGGTCCTAGCAGCTCATCTACCAGCAGCACACCACCAGCTGTAGACTGTAGCCGGCAAATTTCTCTGCTTCATCTTTCGCAGCGGAAAAAAAAAGTCCCTGCCACCCACATGCCCAGCGCCTGAATGCAAGCTTGTCAAGGCTGTTGACTCTCTAACTTCTGCCTTTCAGCCTGGTGGATTCTTCCCCCTTTCTTGAATTCGCACAATGTGCTGTACCACAATGGCAGTTTCCCAGTCGATACTACTTTTCACGTAAGGCCATTCCATCTCTCTACCATCACGTGGAAGGGAATGTTCTGGCATAGTTGGGCAAGGCAGTCAGCCATAAAATCCACCTTACTGCTGACACCTGGTCCAGTGAGCATGGGCAGGGACGATATATTTCATTCACCGCACACTGGGTAACGCTGCTTGTAACTCGAAAGGATGCAGGACAGGGCTCAGTGCTGCAGCTTGTTGTGGCCCCACGTCTCCATACAGCTGGTGATGATGATGCCAGACCTGTGAGCTCTATCCCCTCCTCCTCCGCCACCTCCATGCCCTCCTGTGCAGAATTGTCCTATGAACATCAGGTACCCCCTAAGCGTTCAAAGGGCTTTTCCCAGAGTCAGGCTAAAAGGTGTCATGCAGTGCTTCAGCTGGTGTGTTAAGGGGACAGGAATCACACCGGAGCAGAGATTCTTGTAGCTCTGCAAGGACAGCTGGAGCCAGGAATGGTGGTGTCCGATAATGGCTCAAACCTCCTTTTCGCCCTTAGACAGGGAAAGTTGACACATGTGTCATGCCTGGCACATGTCCTCAATTTGGTGGTGCAGCGTTTCCTTTTTTTTTTAACAAACAAAGGTGCTTTATTGTCATACAAGGGAAAAATACAGTATACCAGTTGACACAGTACAGAACACTATATGTAAAGTATACATGGTTACTTACAGAATCAAGTTGGTGTGGTCAGGGTAGAAATCGCTGTAGGGTAACTACTAATGCATTAAGGAGGATGAGTCCTGTAATACCCGGGTTCCCAGTCCACCCCCCCAACAGACCTATAGATACAACATTGGAGGGCATTAGGAGGATATCCATGGAGCCCACACTTTCTCGAATTTCCCTGGACAGCCCTGGTTAATATATGTGATCCTATACATGGGTATGGCTGCCTTGATCTGTGCTTCCCAGGCTGGGAGAGACGGGGCAGAGGAGTCAATCCATTTGAGAAGAATTTTTTTTTGGCATAAAATAGGAGATAGGAGATGAGCAATTTTAGATGATGAGATCGTTGCTCATCGTCACGGACCCCCAGTAGAGCAAGTTCAGGTGAGGCTGGGATGGACATTTGTAACCTAGAATTAATTTCGCTAAATACCGCAGTACAGTAGGTAGCAATGATGGGACAGTCCCAGAACATATGGAAGAAAGTACCAATTTGAGTCTTGCATTTAGGACATGTGGGGTCTTTATTGGGGAAGATACGATGGAGTCTCTGAGGAGTGTAGTAGACCCTGTGAAGAAATTTAACCTGAATTAGTTTGTCCTTAGATGCTATTACTAGCTTAGGGCCGTAGTCAAGACAGTCTTCCCATCCCTCTTTTTCTAATGATGGTATGTCTTCATGCCACCTTTCCCATAGTTTCTCTATCTTGGGGGAGTCCTTGCCTAGGAGTGCACTATATAGGGTAGAGACTAGAGAGGTTTAGTGAGATCCCCAGGAGTGAGGAGTTCCTTGATGGGATCAGCTTGAAGGAGAGGCTTTGTGGGAATTGGGAACAAGTAGTTGAATTTAGGCAGTAGCATCATCTTAAGGAGGTTGATACGTCCCAGAAGATTTAGTGGTAGGTTCTCCCATGCAGAGCATCATGACAGGTGTTAGTTTGTTTTCTATAAAGTCGGAGGGATTTTTTGTAATCACTACCCCGAGATATCTAAATTCCTCTACCCACTGCAGTGGGGAGAATGGGGCCCCTGATGCAGCACCATCATCTTTGGGAAATAACACCGACTTGGTCCAAATAATTTTAATGCCTGATAGTCCCCCAAAGTTATCGAATGTTCGCAGGGCAGCTAGTAGTGAGGGGACAGGGTGGTTTAAATATAGAAGCGCGTCGCCGGCGTAAAGGGACAGTCGCTCTTCCAGCATACCCACCCGCAGGCCCATGCCATCTGGAGCACTCCTAATCGAAATTGCCAGGGGCTTCAGTGCCAGGGCAAACAGGCTGGGGGAGAGCAAGCATCCCTGTATCGGGCCGCGAAACACCGCAAATGGATCTGATACCCAATTGTTTGTACGAATGCGGGCTCTGGGAGCGTGGTACAACAGTCGAATGCCGTGGATAAACTTAGGGCCAAACCCGAATCTATGTAACACCTCCCACAAGTAGGTCCAGTCGACCGAGTCGAATGCCTTTTCGGCATCTAGGGAGGCAATGACTCTGGTACCTGGGTTGTTTATTTATGTTGGTTCCTTTGCCCGGCATAAAACCGGTTTGATCTATACCGATCAGGTCTTCTATAACGTGGCACAAACGGATGGCAAGACCTTAGCAAAGATCTTGACGTCCACATTAATTAAGGGAATGGGCCTGTAGGATGCAAAATCAAGTGGATCCTTGCCAGGCTTCATTCATCGAATCTGGTAGGGCCTCTAGTGTCGCGAACTTAGAAAGGAGTGAAGTTAATTTAGGGGCCAAAAGTTCGGAAAACTCGGACGGTAGGCCATGCGCCCCAGGGGTCTTTCGCCCACTGAGATATCCAATGGCTACTTGAATCTCCTTAAGTGTAATATCTGCCTCTAAACCCTCTCTAGCCTCCCCAGACAGGACTGGAATAGACAGTGGGTCAAGGAATGAGGACAGGGCAGAGTCAGTAATGTTGGCCCGAGAGGAGTACACATCCTGGAAGTATTCTCTAAAACGATTATTAACATTATTGGGCACTGTGATTAGCTGACCAGTGCTGTCTCTGATGGAGCCTATGGGGGTAGAGGGTATGTTACCCTTAGCCAGCCATGCCCATTTTCCATTTTTCCCACTATGTTCAAATACTTGTTGGGCCGAGTATAGTTACATAGTAGGTGAGGTTGAAAAAAGACACAAGTCCATCAAGTCCAACCAATGTGTGTGATTATGTGTCAGTATTGCATTGTATATCCCTGTATGTTGTGGTCATTCAGGTGCTTATCTAATAGTTTCTTGAAGCTATTAATGCTCCCCGCTGAGACCACCGCCTGTGGAAGGGAATTACAGTAAAGAACCCTCTACGTAGTTTAAGGTTAAACCTCTTTTCTTCTAATTTTAATGAGTGGCCACGAGTCTTGTTAAACTCTCTTCTGCGAAAAAGTTTTATCCCTATTGTGGGGTAACCAGTCCGGTATTTGTAAATTGAAATCATATCCCCTCTCAAGCGTCTCTTCTCCAGAGAGAATAAGTTCAGTGCTCGCAACCTTTCCTCATAACTAAGATCCTCCAGACCCTTTATTAGCTTTGTTGCCCTTCTTTGTACTCGCTCCATTTCCAGTACATCCTTCCTGAGGACTGGTGCCCAGAACTGGACCGCATACTCTAGGTGCGGCCGGACCAGAGTCTTGTAGAGCGGGAGAATTATCGTTTTATCTCATTGCCTGCCATCGCTGAGCCTATCATCTACTAGGACCCCCAGGTCCTTTTCCATCCTAGATTCCCCCAGAGGTTCTCCCCCCAGTGTATAGATTGCATTCATATTTTTGCCACCCAAATGCATTTTTTTACATTTTTCTACATTGAACCTCATTTGCCATGTAGTCACCCACCCCATTAATTTGTTCAGGTCTTTTTGCAAGGTTTCCACGTCCTGCAGAGACGTTATTGCCCTGCTTAGCTTAGTATCATCTGCAAATACAGAGATTGAACTGTTTATCCCATCCTCCAGATCGTTTATGAACAAATTAAATAGGATTGGTCCCAGCACAGAACCCTGGGGAACCCCACTACCCACCCCTGACCATTCCGAGTACTCCCCATTTATCACCACCCTCTGAACTCGCCCTTGTAGCCAGTTTTCAATCCATGTACTCACCCTATGGTCCATGCCAACGGACCTTATCTTGTACAGTAAACGTGTCACCAATTGTACTCACCGAGGCCGAGATGCCGAGAGCGGTTACGCCTTGTGACTAAGCGCAGTCCGCCCCCTGGAGTTGGGACAGGGAGTGAACGGCACAAAGAGGCACAGGCTCCCCAATGGACCGTGGGTGACTTGCTTGCGGGGTCTTGGTAGGGAAGAGCCGATGTGCAGGCACTGGTAGGCAGGTGTAACTGAAGACAACAGGCAGAAGGTCCCCGAGCTGAGCAGAGGATCAAACACCGGGATGGTGCTATGGTACTGCAGGATCTGCAAGGTAAGGTGACAAGGTAAAGAGAGTCCAGGTACAAGCAGGAGATCAGGCTAGGAGACAGGAGACAGTCCAGGTAACAGGCCGAGGGTCAAACACAGGAGATTGGTGGGAATCCGATAAACAGGCAGAGGTCAGGTCCAGGAGAGAGGCAAGAGAAGTCCAAGGGCAAATCCGGGTCACAACGGGTAGTCAGGCAGAGAAACAGGATACAAGTTCAGGTAATACAGGAAGCTGAGACAAACCGGCAACTTGTGTGATTCTCTGAGCGCCTTTTATAGGCCGCCCAGGGAATCACATTGGATGTGCACCAATGCGCGTGTGCGAGTGCCGTAGCGCCGAGCTGCGAACGCGCATGCGCCGGAACGTCGTTCCGCAGGGAATGCATGAGAAACGACCGGACCAGAACGAGGGCTTCTTCTGACAAAACGTTTATGGGGAACTGTGTCAAATGCTTTTGCAAAATCCAGATACACCACGTCTACGGGCCTTCCTTTATCTAGATGGCAACTCACCTCCTCATAGAAGGTTAATAGATTGGTTTGGCAAGAACGATTCTTCATGAATCCATGCTGATTACTGCTAATGATACCGTTCGTATTACTAAAATCTTGTATATAGTCCCTTATCATCCCCTCCAAGAGTTTACATACTATTGATGTTAGGCTAACTGGTCTGTAATTCCCAGGGATGTATTTGGGCCCTTTTTAAATATTGGTGCTACATTGGCTTTTCTCCAATCAGCTGGTACCATTCCAGTCAGTAGACTATCTGTAAAAATTAGGAACAACGGTCTGGCAATCACTTGACTGAGTTCCCTAAGTACCCTCGGATGCAAGCCATCTGGTCCCGGTGATTTATTAATGTTAAGTTTCTCAAGTCTAATTTTAATTCCGTCCTCTGTTAACCATGGAGGTGCTTCCTGTGTTGTGTCATGAGGATAAACACTGCAGTTTTGGTTACTGAAGCCCCCCGATTCACACGTGAAGACTGAGGAGAAGAATAAATTCAATACCTCTGCCATCTCCCCATCCTTTGTAATCAGATGTCCTTCCTCATTCTTTATGGGGCCAATAAGGTCTGTCCTCCCTTTTTAACTGTTTACATACTTAAAGTATTTCTTGGGATTTTTTTTGCTCTCCTCCGCTATGTGTCTTTCATGTTCTATCTTAGCTGTCCTAATTGCATCCTTATATATCTTGTTGCATTCTTTATAAAGTCTGAAAGCTGAGGATGATCCCTCAATCTTGTATTTTTTGAAGGCCTTCTTCTTTGCTTTTATATGCATTTTTACATTGGAGTTAAGCCATCCAGGACTTTTGTTCGCTCTTTTAAATTTATTACCCAATGGGATACATTGGCTAATGCCCTTATTTAATATGCTCTTAAAGCAAACCCATCTCTCCTCCGTATTCTTTGTTCCTAATATTTTTCCCAATTTATGCCTTTTAGCAAGGTTTGTAGTTTAGGGAAGCTGGCTCTTGAAATTCAGTGTCTTTGTATTCCCTTTATGTTTCCTATTTGTGTGATTTATACTGAAACTAATTGACCTGTGATCGCTGTTACCTAAATTGCCCCGTATTTCCACATCCGTGATCAGGTCTGTATTGTTGGTAATCAGTAGATCCAGTAATGTTTTATTTCTAGCTGGTGCGTCTACCATCTGACCCATAAAATTGTCCTGCAAGACATTAAGGAACTGGCGAGCCTTAAATGAATGCGCGGTTCCCTCCGTCCAGTCTATGTCTGGATAATTAAAATCTCCCATTATGATAACACTTCCCATCCTTGCTGCTAATCCAATTTGTGATAGGAGATCCGTCTCCACTTCCTCCCTCAGGTTAGGGGGCCTATAGCATACTCCCAGTATTATTTTCCCCTTAGCTTCATCCCTTTGGAGCTCTACCCATAAGGATTCCACCTCCTCTCTAGCTCCCTCAGTGATGTCATCTCTCACATTCACTTGTACATTATTCTTGATATATAGGCATACCCCTCCCCCTTTTTTACCCTCTCTATCCTTGCGGTATAGGGTATACCCTTGAATGTTTGCCAGCCAATCATGAGAGCTGTTGAACCAGGTCTCTGAAATTCCCACAAAATCCAAATCCTCCTTGTACAACAGTATCTCTAGTTCACCCATCATGCTCCTGGCATTGGTGAACATGCCACATAGTTTAGACCGGTCACATATTGTCCTCGTATTGGGTGTTTCGAGATTGCAACTAGGACTTGCTACTATACTCACCTTGTGTTTTTGTGCTTTGGTTAACCTACCACTACTGCCCCCAATACTACCCTCTGGAATATCTTCCGCACTGGCTATCTCTGCCTCTGGACCCTCCCCCCCATCGCCTAGTTTAAAAACCCCTCTAACGTTTTGGCCATCTTCATTCCCAGCAGAACTGCACCCTCCTCATTTAGGTGCAGTCCGTCCCTTCTATAGTACCGGTTACCGACAGAGAAGTTGGCCCAGTCCTTCAGGAACCCAAACCCCTCCTTACTACACCAGCTCTTCAGCCACTTGTTTACTTCCCTGATCTCCCTCTTCCTTTCTGGTGTGGCTCGATGTACCGGTAGTATTCCTGAGAATACTACCTTGGAGGTCCTTTTCCTCAATTTAGCTCCTAAGTCCCTAAAATCGTTCTTTAGGACACTCCATCTGCCTCTGACTTTGTCATTGGTGCCAACGTGCACCATGACAGCCGGATCTTCCCCAGCCCCTCCCAGTAATCTGTCCACAAGATCCGTGATGTGCCGAACCCGAGCGCTCGGTAGACAACATACTGTTCGGCGCTTCAGGTCTTGGTTACAGATTGCCCTCTCTGTCCTTCTAAGAATTGAGTCCTCTACCACCAGAATCTGTCTTTGCCCCCCCCACTCTCACTGGAGGAGTTCTTCCCCCGGCAGCTAGTCCCTCAGCTCCAGCAGTGCTGGTCCCTGACTGGTTTCACCAATGTCACTCAAAGTAGTGTACTTATTGGGATGCTCCAGTCCTGGATCGGCCTCCCTGGCACTTCCCCCTCTACCCCTCCTCACTGTCACCCATCTACTCTTTGCTAGTGCCAGCACCTCTTTGTCTCCACCCGCCTCTGTGCTGGTCCCTGCCGACACCTGCCGTGTACGTTCCTGGCTCTCCTTTAGTATGGAGGGACTTCTCAGTGCTGACAGTTGCTTCCCCAGATTCAGAACCTGGGCTTCCAGGGAAACAATGTGCTTACATTTTGCACAGCAGTATTCGCCCTCGATCGGATGATCAAGGAATGCATACATGCGGCAAGATGTACAAAGAGTCGCCTCTCCACACCTGCCGGGCATCGTACCTATTAAATTTAGTGAGGATTTGGGGATTTTACCCTGTCCAAATTACCTAACAGCTAGCTTCCTGGCACTAATACTCAAGACAATACACAGGTACTCACAGACCTACGTGCAATCGCAGAACAGTCGCAGACCTACGTGCACTCACAATACTCAAGTATACAGTACACAATACACAAGTACTAATGATCCACACACACTACTCAGACAACACTCATGTACTCACACTACACAGGTACTGTGACCCCTGTTATAATCTCCTGTTTTAAACTCTGCTTTTTAACTGACCACTTAGAAAAGTTCCACTTGGTTTAAGTTCCAGCAATCTCCCAATGAGCAGGCTCAGGATGAGTCCTACACACAGTTATATAGACTGCAGGCACCTGTGAGCAATTACCCCCTCCCCTTAATTAATAGCCTGAAGGAACCAAAGAAGAAAAAAAAAAAAAAAAAAACAATTTAAAAAGTGACAGAAAAAGGTTTTGAAAAGCTAAAACGTAGAGCCTTGTCAGTTTGGGCCATTCTAGCTGTGGAGAGACTGCGCAGAGTATGTTTCCATGCCTTATATCGGTCATCTTCCGGGGTGGAGACATATTCAGCCTCTAGTGTGGCAGCCTTTGTCTCAAGCTCCTCCAGGGCGCGAGTGGATTCTCGCTTAAGGTGAGCAATGCTAGTCATGAATTCCCCCCTAGCCCAGGCCTTAAAGGAGTCCCATAGAATAGGTGTGGTGGTAGAGTCAGTGTTGTCCATCCAAAAATTGCAGATAGAAGCTGTAAGGGGTTCCTGCAACCTCTCATCATTAGCCCAGAATCTGGATAGTCGCCATAGGCGGGTCCCGGGGGGAGTAGTTAGAGTTAGCATTGGGCATAAGGGTGCATGATTGGAAATTCCCCTGGGAAGCACAGTCAGATCCTGGACATATTGTAAAGCAGGGCTAGAGGCGTACACTAGGTCGATTCTAGATAGAGTTTTGTGCGAGTGACAAGTGTACTCCCTCAACGTCGGATGCATGTGTCTCCACACGTCAGTGAGGACAAAAGTGTCAGCCCACTGCTTGAGGTCCGGAGTGCCACGAGCCGATGGGTGCACTCTGTCAAGTTCCACCGAGGGGACCATATTGAAGTCCCCCAGGAGGAAGACCAAGGCTGTCTCAAACTGTACTACAATTTACATGATCTCGTGAAGGATCCCGCCAGAGGCAGGTGGAGGGATATAAATCTCCACTAATACCACATCTTTATCATATATATTAGCATGCACAATAATGAATCTGTCTTCCCTGTCAATTCTGACCTCCAGAAGCCTAAATGGTAGAGTCTTGTGAATCAGAATGCTGACCCCGAGAGTATACGAAGAGTAAGTGGAGTGATAATTTAGGCCAACCCTGGCGTTTTTTAAGGCAGATAGTTTTGTGTCCCCGCAGATGTGTCTCCTGTAGGACACAGATCTGAGGGTTATGTTTTTGTAAGAAGCGGAACACCAAGGAGCGCTTCACCGCAGTGTTAAGGCCCCGCACGTTCCATGAAATTATTTTGAACTCAGCCATCAGAGGTAAGAGATGGTATAAATGTAGGGGGTGACCAGCGCGCAGGGGGCAGCATCCGATCCCAGCATCACATACAGCATCACATTCAGCTCCATGTCAAAAGACTTCAAGTATAGACAAAATAAAGCACCTGTAAAAAAAACAGTTAACAAAAAAACCAACAATCCCCCCCCCCCAACCCGCATCCCCCACCCCAACCAAGGAATGCTTAGTTCTCCAAACACAGAACACCCAATGTCAGGGAGCGTGAACCAGTGGGTGTAGTCATTTATTGGATTTGGTCCGTCTACATAAAGGGGTGAGAGGCTCATCCGTATGACAGCACAGAAGTGCAGCCACCCTCATATATTCCTTTCCAGGCTACCATTAGTATGCCGGTGTCATTAATTACGGCACAGTTAGTCACAATGCGTAGGTTGGCAGTCTTAGAGTCAAGTATCACCTGGTCTTACAAGGGGCACAATAATTGAACCTTGCAACAGTTAGTCAAACAAAGGCCCAACAGGTGCAAACAGGGACTCACTTGTTAGTGGGATATATTCATCCTGCAGCATGTAGAGGAGATGACCATCAGGGTCCGGAATCCATCCCTCAGCAGTTTGAAGGAAGCGACTCCAGCCATGCGGAAGCATCCCGGGGGGAGGTAAAAAAACCTGGTAGTCTCCCTGTCCTGGACCCTGAGATGTGCAGGGAAGATAATGCTGTAGCGAATGCCCTTGAGTCGCATGGCTGCTTTGACGTGATCAAAGGAATGCCTCAATTTTTGAGTTTCAACAGAATAATCAGGAAATATGAGGAGCTTGTTATTCTGGTACAGCAGTTCTCCCTTCACTCTGGCCGCCCTGAGTACCTCATCTCTATCCCTAAAATTCAGAAACTTGAGCATGAAAGTGCGTGGTGGCGCAGCTGGGGGACCTGTTTTGGGTGTAAAACTATGGGCCCTTTCAACAGCGTAGAAGGGCGAGAACTGGGCCGGCGGGAGAAGGGTGCGGAGCAATTCCTCCAAAAATTCCATTGGACGCTCACCCTCAGCTCCTTCCGCCATGCTAATGATGCGGAGGTTGTTACTCCTGTTGCGATTTTCAGCGTCCTCTGATTTGTATTCCAGCGTGGCATTATGGACAGTGCACTGGAGGCAGAGCAGCAGGAGGAAGAGGAGGACTTCCTTTCCTCTCAAGGCTCACTATATGCAGACACCATTATTCCTATGTCACAGAATACACAGGAGGAGAGAGGGGAGGAGGATGAGGAGGAGGATTCTGACACTTTCATAGGCTTTGAAGAAGAGGAAGACATGCGTCAATCTGTAAGCGGTTTCTTTTCAGCCCCAGGACCCTTGGGAGTAGCACGTGGCTTGGAGGAGGAAGTTCCAGATGCTGTCATCCTGAGTGACCCCGAGGAGTCTGCTTCTCAAGCCTCTGCAAATTTGAGGCACATGGGCAACCTCATGCTTCAATACCTGCGAAAGGACCCAAGAATACGTGGCATAAAGGAGAAGGATGATTACTGGTTGGCAACCCTCCTTGACCACCGTTATAAGGGGAAGGTCTCTGAACTCATCCCATCCCCAAAGAGAGTGCAGAGGATAAAATCTCTTGAGGACACATTAAAGAGGATTTTATTGAACGTTTTTCCTGACTCTAGTAAGTTACAGTGTGGTGGAAAACGTCCTTTTGAGTCTTCCATTGGTCAAGAAAAGAGCGCTGGAGAAGGCATCCACCTAAGTGAGGTGGCTCTAGGCTTTGTGAGGCCTTAGGCGAATTTTACACATGAGGCCCCACTCACGCCCATAATGGGTAAAAAATTCAAGCAATAAAAATGGCTGCAGAAAGATGTACGGATCTAGCACACAGTTCATCAGCACCACTTTTAGGGCACCCTCCTCACCCATCAGACATATGCAGCCAATAAAACATCTGGGACCCAGCAAGGTGGCAACCTACCCCTCTAAGAATTTCCCATGCCTTGGGAGGAATGAGAGTGGGGGAATCCCAACACAGTGCAGAGAGAGAGAGGGAGGAAGGAGGGAGAGGGATGGGGATAGAGAGAGGATAGAGAGAGAGGGGGAGGGGTGGGAGAGAAGGGTAGAGAGGGGGAGAAAGGGAGGAGAGGAAGAGAGAGAAGGGGGAGATGGAGGGAGAGAAGGGAAGAGAGGGGGTAGAGAGGGGAAGAGAGGGAGAGAGAGGGAGGAGAGGGAGGAGAGGGAGAGAGAGAAGGGGGAGAGAGGGAGAGAGAGAAGGGGGAGAGGGAGAGAGAGAAGGGGGAGAGGGAGAGAGAGCAGGGAGAGGGGGGAAAGAGAGAGAGAGAGAGAAAGAGAGGGGAGAGAGATAGAGGGGAGAGAGAGGATGGGAAGAGAGGGTAGAGAGAGAGAGAGAGGGGGAGACAGGGGGAAGAGAGGGAGAGAGAGAAAGGGGGGATAGAGAAAGTGGGGAGAGAGAGTGGGAGTGAGTGGGGTGGGAGAGACTGGGGGTGACACAAAGGAGGGAGGTGAAAAAGAGATGGGGTGAGGGAGAGAGAGAAGGGTTGTGGAACAGAGAGGTGGTGTGAGAGAGAAAGATACGAGGCGTGGGAGAGAAGGGAAGAGAGGGGGAGAGAGGGGGAGAGAGAGAAAGGGGAGAGAGAGGGAGGGAGAGAGAGAGAAGGGGGAGAGAGAGAGGGGAGGGAGAGAGAGAAGGAGGATAGAGAGGGGGGAGGGAGAGAAAGAGAGAGGGGGAGAGAGAGGCAGGGAGAGAGAGGGGGGAGAGAGAGGGGGGAGAGAGAGGGGGGCAGGGAGGGAGAGTGGGAGTGAGTGGTGAGAAGGGGTGAGTGGGGGTGAGAGAGACTGGGGGTGACACAGAGGAGGGAGGTGAGAAAGAGAGGGGGTGAATGAGAGGGAGAAGGGTTTTGGAAGAGAGGGGTGGTGCAAGAGAGAAAGAGACAAGGGGTGGGAAAGAAGGGAAGAGAGGGGGAAGAGAGGGGGGAGAGAGGGGGAAAGAGGGATAGAGAGAAGGGGGAGAGAGGGAGAGAGAGAGAGAAGGGGGAGAGAGGGAGGGAGAGAGAGAGAAGGGGGAGGGAGAGAGAGAGAGGGGAAGAGAGAGAGAGTGGAAGCGAGAGGGGGGAGAGGGAGGGCGAGAGGGGTAGAGGGAGGGAGAGAGGGGTAGAGGGAGGGAGAGAGGGAGTGAGTGGTGGGAAGGGGTGAGTGGGAGTTAGAGAGACTGGGGATGACACAGAGGAGGGAGGTGAGAAAGAGAGGGGGTGAGGGAGAGAGAGAAGGGTTGTGGAACAGAGGGGTGGTGTGAGAGAGAAAGAGATGAGGCGTGGGAGAGAGGGGGGAGAGAGGGGGAGAGAGGGAGAGAGGGATAGAGAGAAGGGGGAGAGAGAGAGAGAAGGGGGAGAGAGAGAAGGGGGAGAGAGGGCGGGCATAGAGAGAGGGGGGAAGAGAGAGAGAGAGGGGAAGCGAGAGGGGGAGAGGGAGGGAGAGAGGGAGTGAGTGGTGGGAAGGGGTGAGTGGGGGTGAGAGGGACTGGGGGTGACACAGAGGAGGGAGGTGAGAAAGAGAGGGGGTGAGGGAGAGAGAGAAGGGTTGTGGAAGAGAGGGGTGGTGCGAGAGAGAAAGAGACGAGGGGTGGAAGAGAAGGGAAGAGAGGGGGAGAGAGTGAGGTGGGAGAGAGGGGGAGAGAGGGCGAGGGTGAGAGGGGGGAAAGGGAGAGGGGGAGGGAGAGAGAGAGGGGGGGAAAGAGAGGGGAGGGAGGGAGAGAGAGAGAGAGGGGGGAGAGAGAGAGAGAGGGAGTGAGTGGTGGGAAGGGGTGAGTGGGGGTGAGAGAGACTGGGGGTGAAACAGAGGGGGAAGGTGAGAAAGAGAGGGGGTGAGGGAGAGAGAGAACGGTTGTGGAAGAGAGGGGTGCTGCGAGAGAGAAAGAGACAAGAGGTGGGAGAAAAGGGGAGAGGGGGTAGAGAGGGGGAAAGAGAGGGAGAGAGGGAGAGATAGGGGGAGAGGGAGAGAGAGGGGGAGAGAGAGAGGGGGGAAGAGAGAGAGAGAGTGAGTGGTGAAAAAGAGAGGGGGTGAGGGAGAGAGAGAAGGGTTGTGTAAGAGAGGGGTGGTGCGAGAGAGAAAGAGACGAAAGGTGGGAGAGAAGGGAAGAGAGGGGGGAGAGGGGTTAGAGAGGGGGAAAGGGGGAGAGAGAGAGGGGCGAGAAGGGGGAGAGAGGGAGAGGGGGAGAGAGAGAGAGGGGGAAAGAGTGAGAGGGAGTGAGTGGTGGGAAGGGGTGAGTGGGGGTGAGAGAGACTGGGGGTGACAAAGGAAGGAGGTGAGAAAGAGAGGGGGTGGGACGAGGGATGAAAGAAAGGAGGGTGACATAAAGAGGGAGGGGGAGAGAGAGATAGGAGAAGGTGAGAAAGTGGGGGGGTGAGGGAAAGGGGGGTAAGAGAGATCCCTAGCCCTGTCCCTGTCTGCAGACCCTCCTGTGTTCCATGTCCCAGTCTGTGAGAGCACTGGGCAGGAGCAGGAGAGGGGGGGCAAAGAACAGGGAGGAGCTGGAGAGCACTGGGGGTGTGGGGGGCAGAAAGCACTGGGGAAGGTGGAGAGCATAGGAGGGGTGGGGGCTGGAGAGTGCGAGGGAGCTTGAGAGGAAGGGAGTCAGAAAGAATGCGAGTGGAAAGCAGGGGGAGCTGGAGAGCAGCCAGGGAGCACAATGAGGGGCCAGAGAGCATGGGGGGCGCAGAAGAAGTTAGATAGGAGGAGCGGTGGTGGGCGGCTGCATATAGTGGAATTGAACTTTTTATATTCCTCCTGCAGCCGCTGAATGCTCACTTCTCCTCCTCTCCTTCCTGCAGACGATTCAGCAGCTGCAGGAGGAATATAGAAAGATCAATTCCACTATATGCCGCCTCCTCCTATCCAGGCACACAGGGAGGCTGCATGGACACTCACCTTCTCTCTGGTCGGCCAGGCGGCATCAGGAGATTGGAGGCGGAGCGCCTTCATCTTCAGTCATGGACAGCTCAGCTGGAGGCAGGTGCGGAGAGGTCGGGTGAGCGCAGGCTGAAGGAGCAGCCCAGCTGCGGCTCCCACATGGACATGCCGCCGCCCGCACACACGCCTTGTAGAGATGGCACCTGGAGCCGGGTGCTGTCATCCGGCCACTGCCGCCACCTAGAGGCCTCAACTGTCCCGCTCCCCACACCTGCTGCCACCGGACCGGGATGCAACCGCTCCATGCTGGGGCCGCTATTCCTCGGGTAGTACCCAATTTGTCAGTCAGCCCCTGAGCCACAGAGCCCCAAGCGGGGGTAGGCGGAGCCCGCGGCGTCGACATCAGTGATTGAGCACAAGCAAATTAGGCGGCCGCGAGGCCCCTGTGAGTGCGGGGCCTTAGGCGGCCGCCTAATTTGCCTAATTAGAGAGCCGCCTCTGCTCGCCGCCCAGGGCTGTCAGCTTCCACATCCCATCGGCAGCGTCTGCATCACATGGTGGACGATTACCTCGGGGCCAAAACAGAGATGGAGAGCTTTCCGGCTGACGATCCACTGACTTACTGGGTCATGAGAATAGACCACTGGCCAGAACTTGCCCAGTATGCTATTGAGTTGTTGGGCTGCCCTGCATCCAGCGTGCTTTCAGAACGGGCATTCAGTGCTGCAGGAGGTTTTGTTACTGATCATAGAACACGTCTGTCCACAGACTCTGTGGACCGTTTGACTTTTATAAAAATGAATCAGTCCTGGATTACTAGCTATGAAGCCCCTGATGCCGATGTCACTGATTAAGTCTTTTTATGATGTGGAATCTCTGCAGGACTTCGAGGCTGCCTAGCTTTGAGGGTGTTCAGTCATTTAATCTGGAAGAATGTTTTTGGTATAGGTTTCATGGGCACAATTAACACTCAAAGACCAATTTTTCTGCACCTGTCTGACAGGTGCATATAATTGCAATTTTTTACAGCAAGACAAATTCTTGATTACATCAAGAGTATCTCTATAGGGTTACGGTGGGAAGGTGCCACCGACACCCAAAGATCAATTTTAACATACCCGTTACTTCTATCCAAAGTCAAAGTGACACCAGATTGTATCCAAAAAATCTCTACTCTTGTTCCCAGTGCACTACATTGTGCCCTCATCATACACACTGGCTCCCCAGCTGTTGCTGAGCAAAATAAAGGCAGCTTGCAGGAAAAATGTCATTTTTTTTGGTTTCATGAATTCAGTTATCGCTGCAGTAGATTCTAGACATGGTACAAATCTGCCACTTTACAGTTAGACTAAAGGGACCCCCCTGGCACTATAATGGAAGGAATTTTTCATTTTTAGGCTTTCACTTTAAAAATAAAAAAATCACTGCTCATTTAAAAATGATGTTTTTCACAAACGTTTTTTTTATTGATCCATGTCCCCCAGGGCAGGACCTGGATCCCTAGAACCATTGTATGCCTAATTACTTGCATTTAAGCCTTCCTAAATGGGCACTTTTGATATTAAATGTCCGGGTCCCATTGACTTTAATGGGGTTCGGTGTTTATGTCCGAACGTTCGCGGTGTTCGGAAGTTCTGGTCCGAACCAAACAGGGGTCCGTTCGGCCCATTCCTACTGAAGAGTCAGTGCCAGAAACAAATCCTATATCTAGATACCAGAAGATCTTCCTGGAGTCTCGGAAAAAAAACACGTTGTTGCTTTCCCAGAACTCTTCTTCCCTGTGAAAGAAAAATGTTTGCAGAATGCAAACATGATTGTGCAACAACACCTGATATTTACATTTCCAAAATCTTAGCCAAGAATTAAAGTATTAATTATAATTCCATCTGGCACAATTTGTGTAACATTGAGTTCCCTGTATTTTTGGTGTGTGCCATAATAAGATAATAGGTCTTATTCACGGAACTGAAAAGTATGTATTCATTTATATGTTTGTAGGTGGGGTGCAACGTGGTTCGGAGAGACAGTGATTCACACAGCCGCGTGCAGTAAAACTTGTATTGAAGGAATACAGCAACAGTTCACAACAAACCCAGTGGGAAGGCCACCTAGCCGGGCACACTCACAGTTCAGTAGCATGACAGGAGTAGATCCCGGCGTCTGTGGAGAGGGGACCGAATGTGGCCAACTGTCTGGTCTCAATCGCTAGTCTGTCGAAGAGATGAGGCCCTATGCTTACCCTCCTTGTCAAGAAACCTTTCCCTAGTGCTAATTCTGTCCCTCACAGATGGGGTACCTGTCCCTACTCTGTCCACTTGTCAAAGCGTGCCAAAACCTGGGAGCCAGGGCCTTAAATAGGCATTAAGAAACATGAAGAATTAATTGCACTCCAAGGTGTAGAGGAATAAAATGCAGCTTTTTTTTAGATTCAAATCCATGTGGATAACATCAGTACAGACACAGCAGAGATTGACGCGTTTCACGAGTCAAATTTGCTTATTATTATCTCTGCTGTGTCTGTATTGATGTTATCCACATGGATTTGAATCTATAATAAAGCTGCAAGTTATTCCTCTACCCCTTGGAGTGCAATCAACTCTTCGTGTTTCTTTGGCTATCTACCCAGACCGTGGACTGGACCTGCACCTGATGATTTGAGAAAAGATTGCGCTGACCTGGAGCGGCACAGCCTTGCTCTCTTGTTGGATTTCTTAAATAGGCTCTGCCAGATCCAAGACTGCTGTTTGAGTCACATGGTGTGGCAGCATCCAATAGGAGAGCTTCCCCAGTGACTCAGGAAACCATAGAGGAACCTTGTTCCTCTTGACTTCCTCTCCAACATCAGGGCCACTGCGAGAGAGCGCCACCTGCCATGGAGAAAATAGACTGCGCCTGCCTACATGATTGTTCATCATTGTGCGCTAGAAAGTTTTCATCAGTCGTTTACATTCATCTGTTGATATAACTCATAGGAGAATATCTTCATATGCAAACGGGGCTGTGTGCTCAAATGCAAGAAAGTGTGTGATGGGGAAACCCAAAATCATGGGGGTTCAGTATCGTTTTGACTGATGAAACCAAATTTAAATGTATTTATTATCCAACCATGCAGGGAGAGCAACACAATACATAGTACTGGATTCAAAAGATTTTCTCTGACTAGTTGGGGCCCGCTTATACGTATTAGGATGGGTGGGAATGTGACTTTATAACTGCTTTGATACTTTATCCTTCTTTCTGGTGAAGGTCGTTGAGGTGACCAGAGTTGGTCACACAGGCGTGTTTCTCAGTTTACCAAGGAAAGAGAACAATGTCCCAGCCGGAGGTGTACACAGCATTCTAACACAAAGAATACAGAAATATAGAATGATACAGAATGTTACACAAAAGGTCTTCTAAATAGAAAATATATACAATATATCTACTTAATTAAAACTGGATGTCAGATAAATAAAAATGGCTGTTCTATTTTCCCCTTCATAGCAAAGTCCAGCAACAAAAAGGAGGCGAGTGTGCATAGAGGGTGATTGCTGGTTTTTGGTGGTAGCCTCCAAACAAATGCCAGACTCATGGTAAGCACAGGTTTCCCACATTTCCTACAAAATTAAGAGTATCAAAACCCCAAAAATGTTACTTGGTGGTCTTACCAGTAACACATTCCTGTCCTAGGGTAGCAACACTTACTCACTACTGTATCAGTAGAAGAGCAGCATTACCCTAGGTGTTCTGTTTCAAGTATCCAGGGCTGGGACAAGGGGTGGGCAGGAGGGGCGGCTGCCTTGGGCATTGTGGTATCATGTGAGGTGGGGGAGGGGGGTGCCACAGGGAGATGGAGGGGATTTGTGTTGGAAGGGGGAATTTGGGGGCGGCAGGGTGTAAGTATTGTTCTAGGAGGGGAAATTTAGAGGGGGGGTGCTAAGAGTGGTCATTTTGGGGGATTTGTGTTGGGAGGGGGAAGAAGATTTATACAAGGAGGGGGGATTTAGAGTAAATTTATGCTGGGAGGGGGACGTGTACTGGGAGGGGAAATTTTAAGGGTAGAGGATTTGTGCTGGTAGGCGTGCATTTTTTTTTGGGGGGGGGGCAGAGATTTGTGCTGAGAGGAAGGATTTCAGTAGGGAGGCCGAATTGTAATTAGAGAATTTTTACTGACACACAATGCTCATGTATCTTGGAGGGGGGTGAATGTTGGCATGTTTGCCCTGGGCTCTAGATGACGTTACCATGGCACTGCAAGCATCCCTCTATGCACTGACACACCTGCTTTAGACCTCGATCTGTCTGGCCAGATTAGTGTTCCAGGACTACAGGACATCTCCCCCTCTCCTCTTCTCCGTAACATAAAAGGCTGTTCTGTATTCCACTGAAAAAACTGGGCAGGCCTAATAAGTTTGCAGCTTGTGGGTTTAACCAATCTTGTTTTTTTGTACAATTTTCCTTTAAGAGGGCGTGGCCAGGGGTGTTTCCTATGCCTGCAAACTTTTGCTGATAGGTGTCCCTCATTCCCATTTCAAAAAGTTGGGAGGTGTGCCACAGGCTCACCACCGATCTCTCCATTCCACGTTGGGGTTAGGGTTGCTGGACAAATACCTTTTGTATCTCTTGACCTTCCCTTTTAGATTGTAAGCTCTAATGATTCCTACTGTATTATATTGTATTCTAATAGCACTGTCTGCCCCCATGTTGTAAAGTGCTGCATAAACTGTTGGCACTATATAAATCCTGTATTACTATAATAATAATAAGTGGGAACAAACCTGCGGTAGAACGCCATGATGCCCAAAAAGCCTTAGACCTTTTTCTTCGTAATTGGGCAGGGCCAAGCCTAAATAGCTTTTACCTTGTTCATCTGAGATTTCACCAAATCCCTACCCACAATGAACCCCAGGTTTCTTCCATAGCAATGGCATGTTTTCTGGGTTCACAGTAAACCGCTCTTTTAGAGAATCTAATGCCCCGTACACACGATCGGACATTCCAACAACAAAATCCATGGATTTTCTCCAACGGATGTTGGCTCAAACTTGTCTTGCATAAACACAAAAATCTTGTTGGAAATTCCGAACATCAAGAATGCGGTGACATACAACATGTACGACGAGCCGAGAAAAATGAAGTTCAATAGCCAGTGCTGCTTTTCTGCTTGATTTCGAGCATGCGTGGAACTTTGTGCGTCAGAAAGGTGTACACACGATCGGAATTTACGACAACGGATTTTGTTGTTGGAAAATTTGAGATCCAGATTTTGTGTGACGGAAATTCCTATGGTAAATGTCCGATGGAGCCTACACACGGTCGGAATTTCCGACAACAAGCTTCCATCGAACATTTTCCGTTGGAACATCCGATCGTGTGTACGGGGCATAGGACCTTGTACTCGGGGAAGCTAGGACTCCCAGTCAGTACTAAAGTGATTGTTATGCAGCGTACACACGACTGGACTTTTCGGCATTAAAGGTCCGATGGAACGAATCTATCGGACAATTCGATCGTGTGTGGGCTTCATCGGATCTTCATCGGACCTTTTGTGTAGAAAATTCCGACGGACCTAGAAATAGAACATGTTTCAAATCTTTCCAACGGACTCGATTCCTATCGAAAAATCCACTCGTCTGTATGCTAGTCCGACGGACCAAAAATGACGCAAGGGCAGCTATTGGCTATTGACTATGAACTTCCTTATTCGGTCGTACGTCATCACGTTCGAAACGATCGGACTTTGGTGGGATCGTGTGTAGGCAAGTCCATTTCGTTGGAACTCCGTCGGAACTCCGTTGAACAGTCCTTCGGAGTTCAGTCCGACGAGAAGTCCGCTCGGGTGTACGCAGCATAAGGGTTCGTTAAAAAAAACCAAAAAAAAACAAAAACAAACATATCATACTTACGTCCACTGTGCAGCACAGAGTGGCCCCCGAACACCATCTTCTGGGGTCCCCTGGCGGCTCTCGCGGCTCCTCCCCGCAGCAGATAACCCTCTAGGAGAAGCGCTCTCCCGGGGTGTTACCTTACGGGCATGCTCCCGAGTCCAGCATTCGGCGTCCATAGAGGCCGAATGCAGGACTCCGCCCCGCCCCCGGCACCCCCATCATTGGATTTGATTGACAGCAGTGGGAGCCAATGGCTGCACTGCTATCGATCTATCCAACCAAGATCCGAGAACCCCGGGCAGAGAGACAGCACGTCCCTGTGGGTCAAGTTCGAGGGCTCGGGTAAGTAAAACGGGGTGGTTGGGGGGCCGGTCACTGCCGGGTGTTAGGATGCATTAAAGCGGAGTTCCACACAAAAATGGAACTTCCGCTTTTCGGAACCCACCCCCTCTCCGGTGTCACATTTGGCACCTTTCAGGGGGGAGGGGGGTGCAGATACCTGTCTAAGACAGGTATTTGCACCCACTTCCGGTATAGACTCCCATGGGAGTCTACGCCTCTTCCCGTCCCCACCGCGCTGTCTCCTGGGAAACACACAGCTCCCAGGAGAGAGCGGGGACCACTTGGGATGCGCAGCGCGACTCGCGCATGCGCAGTAGGGAATCGGGAAGTGAAGCCGCAACGCTTCACTTCCTGATTCCCTCACCTAGGATGGCGGCGGCAGCTGCCGAGAACCGAGCGGGTTCTCGGCGTCGCCTGCCGACATCGCTGGACCCTTGGACAGGTAAGTGGCCATGTATTAAAAGTCAGCAGCTGCAGTATTTGTAGCTGCTGGCTTTTAATATTTTATTTTTTTTGGCGGTGTGGGTGGACCCCCGCTTTAAGGTGAAAAAACATGTAGGTTTACAGCCCCTTTAAAGATGACAATGTTGTCTAAATACACCGAAGTGCATTTCCAAAGTCAGTTAAAGGTTTTAGCCATCGCTCTATGGAAAGTAGCCACAGCAGATTGCAAACCAAACAGCATTCTTTTATATTGATAATGACCTTCTGGAGAAGAAACTGTGGCCTTTTTTCTGGCTTCCCTAGGTACAGGTATCTGCCAGTAGTCTTTGGTAAGGTCTAAAGTTGTAATGTATTGGGCTTGTCCCAATCTCTCTATCAGTTCTTCTCCTCGGAGCATCAACTCTCTCTCTCATCTGGGTTATATGCTCTACCACTGTTTTATGGGGATTTGCTTTTTTATGTTTCTCTCACCAAGTCAACTAATCCCTGTGGTCTTCACCCATACACCAACTCAAACAGGTAAAACCTTGTGGACACCTGAGGTACTTTTCTAATGGCAAACATAGTGCTGGGAGTAGGCAGTCCCAATTTTTACCATCTTGTTGCACAACCCTTTTAAGCATTGACTTCAGGGTTTTATTGAACCGCTCTACAAGCCTTGTCCATCTGTTAGTGGAAGACAGAGGTATATTGTTGTTTAATATGAAGCAACTTACACAGATCTATCATCACATGAGATGTAAATGGAATGCCCTGGCTTGTCAAAACCTATTTTGGGAACCCTGTCGTACAGAACATGGTAAACAATTCCCTGGCAATTGCTTTTGAGGAGGTCTTCCTCAGGAAACTGCCTCTGGATACCTAGTGGCATAATAGAGTATCACGACAATGTATTTGATTTCACTGATTTCACTTATGGGCTCACCAAATCACTGGGCTCATCAATACACTTGGTATCTCAATTATTGGCAAAGGCAACAAAGGGTTTCAAAAATATGAAATGGGTGCAGTCAGCTGGCAGCTGGGACATAAAATGCAATACCATTTAACCTCTACCTTTAGTCCCGGCAGTAGAACTGGTCTGTTATCCGTGACTTACGATTTTTGGCCCTCAGGTGACTTCCCAATGTGGCACTGTGGGCCAAGTCAAGTACCGTGCGTCTGAGAGACTAAGGAACTAGTAACTGGTTGACCACCCCTTCCTTGGTAACTTACTATAGCAACTCACCAATGACCGCAAAGTGGGGAAACCCTTTCTCAGCCTCAGACACTTTTGACAACTCATCAATCATGGAAATCTGTACCCGGGCATTTTTTCATGTTCAATCCCTCTTTTTGGCAGAACCAAATGTGCCCCGTCACACTTCAAGATCAGGATGGGTGGGATTAAAAGGAACTTTCTCCCTTGTAGTCCTTGGACATAGCCAGCAATGGGGAGATTTCTCCTGCCATGACCTGCCTGAGAGTGGGTTACCCCCTCAGAGGCCTCCTTAGCTGGTAGACCATCCACCCCAGATGCAACACTATCAGTCTTCTCTTAAGTCTTAGCATCCATTTCCTTAAAAGGGAACCAAAGGGTCACACTGTCCCAACAGTCCTTAGCTCACATAGTCCCAAAGTTCAACAAATAAATGTCAGTCCTTTCCTACAATGACATTGTGGCTAAGGTCAGATACCACCCCAACCTCCTGGGTAACTGTCACGTGCTGTGGGGAATGTTTTACTGATACCAGTGGGTATACATTTGTATCACCATGTATGCACACCACTCCCAGGTTCCTACAGGGCTACGAAGTGTTACCATGCTTCTGGAACCAGCAGTGCTCTGGCATGAACCTGGAGGTCACATTTAAACTGCACCCCGGTCAGGTCCATGTGGGCAGTACAGACCCTCTGGGCCTAGGACACCCTCCTTTCAGCTTAACATTCCATGAGCTCTTCCTGCAGGGGACATTGGGCCTGGATGTGGCTCTAGGAGTGACACCCCCAGAACAGCATTTTCTCATTCCTTTGTGCCAGAGCAAGGCTCTAGGGTGCCAGGGTGGTTTCACCCCGACTCTCTTAAGGTCAGACTGCTGGATTTGTGGGTGGCTTGACTCTTCTCGCTGGTAGGAGTCCTCAATGTTTGGCAGGTACCAGTAGATCCTCTAGCCACAGTCAACCCAAGGTGGGCTGAGATCTCCCCCTTGAGTTTCCCATATTACTTGGCATCAGTTGCTGCAAACTCATAGTAGGCCTTCTGTGGTTCCGACAGAAACAGGGCGATAAAGCTGGTCCATTGATCCTGTGGCCACCCTCCCTCTCAGTTGTGCACTCAATCATGGTCAGGAAGGCCTCAACATCATCTTGGGGTGTCAGCTTTTTGCAGGAAATGGCTGTCTCTCACTGTCACAGGAATGATAGGGTCAACAAATCCCTTCAGATAAGCGCATCCAACTGGGCCTTAATAGACTTCGTTTGCTTCTCCAGCTGCACTATCTGTTGACGTGCTGACGTTCCTTAGTTTCCTCATAATAGCAGTTGGCTTTCACAGATGCCTGCTGCTAGGTCTGTATTTGTACCTAAGTGGTCTCTTGACAGGCTGCTGTTTTCTAGGCCAGGGCTCTTATATGCTTTCCCATGCCATCTTCTGAGGTTTTCAGTGGCCAGGCATGTAAATATAGGTGCTGGTCCTTTTAATGTCATTTTTTTTTTACTTCAAATGGCTTTTCTGGCTAGAATTGCCCACATCTGAGCACCAAATGTTATATGGGGCCATGGCCGGATCTAAGGGAGTGCTAGTGTGGGCTGTGCCCCCTCAGAATTAAGTTGGGCCCCCCCAGGCTGTCTCCCCATTGACATTGTGCCTGGCCTCCTGAGCTCTCCATCTCCTGGCTGGGACAAGGGGGACAGCCTGGCGCAGTGAATTACCAAAGTGAACCGTAAAGTGAAAGTTCCAAAAGGAAAAATAACAGCAGCAGAGAGCTGGAGTGTGCAAGCAATGCTGTGCTCTTCCCACTCCTGTCAGAACAGCAATCCTCCATACAGCAGATGACAGAAGATCGCTCTCAGAATGGACTTTACTGTCCCCCACTGACATTTCCTGTTTCCGGGAGCTAAGCAATGCTTTGGGAAGATAGGGGGCGAGTAATCAAGCCGTGTATAGTCCAATCAGAGAGCGATCCTGTGCCATCAGCTGTATGGAGGATCTTTGTTCTGATAGGAGGGGGTAGAACGCAGTACAGTTCTGTAGTGATTTCCCACCTGTGAGTTTGAGATGGGGGAACTATTTGTGCTGGGAATTGGGCTAAGAGGGGGATTGGGGGGTCAATCTAGGAAGGGAGATTTGGGGAATTTATGCAAGGAGGGGGGATTTGGTGGGTGAGGATTTGTGCTGGGAGGGGGATTTGGGGGGGGAAGATGTGTTAGAAGGGGGGATTTGTGGGAGATGATTTTTTGGGTGGGAGAGATTTGTGCTTGTACTGGGAAGGGGGGAATTTTTGCATTTTTGTTTGGGAAGAATTTTTTTCTTGTAGAGGGAATTTATGCTTAGGGGTGAGCATGCTGGTCAGTGCTGTTTTGTTTTTTAGGGGTAAGGATTTATGCACATAGCAGGGATTGGATTCCTTTACAGACACAGCCTCAACCTGCACAGTGTGTAGCTGGCTGCTGCAGTTCTGATCTGTTAAACTTCAAGCATAGAATGGCAGCACAGCAGCAGCCAGCTACACCCTGTGCAGATCGAGCCTGTGTATGTAAGGGAATCTCAGCTTTGTGCTGTGTGCAGAGAGGGAGATGTGCTGAGTGTCCAGGCAATGTGTACTGCAGGGATGGAAGAAAGAGCTCTGCTGAGTGACCTGGCATCAGTGACCCTGTCCCCTTCTCTGCTGACCCCTGTCCTCTACCCTGCTAACCCCCTGTATCCTGCCCTGCTGACCCCTGTATCCTGCCCTGCTGACCCCTGTATCCTGCCCTGCAGACCCCTGTATCCTGCCCTGCAGACCCCTGTATCCTGCCCTGCAGACCCCTGCACATTGCCCTGCTGACCCCTGCACATTGCCCTGCTGACCCCTGCACATTGCCCTGCTGACCCCTGCACATTGCCCTGCTGACCCCTGCACATTGCCCTGCTGACCCCTGCACCTTGCCCTGCTGACCCCTGCACATTGCCCTGCTGACCCCTGTATCTTGCCCTGCTGACCCCTGCACATTGCCCTGCTGACCCCTGTATCCTGTCCTGCTGACCCCTGTACATTGCCCTGCTGACCCCTGTACATTGCCCTGCTGACCCCTGTATCCTGCCCAGCTAACCCCCTGTATCCTGCCCGACTGACCCCTGTATCCTGCCCGGCTGACCCCTGTACATTGCCCTGCTGACCCCTGTTTTCTGCCTTATTGACTGCTGTCTTCTGCCCTGATAAGCCTTGTTCTCCACCCTGCTGATCCCTTTCATCAGCTCTACTGATCCCCGTCCTCTGCCCTGCTGACCCCTATCCTCTGCTCTACTGATACTCCCTGCTGACCTCCCATCCTCTGCCCTACTGACTCCCATACACTGCCTTGCTGACCTCACATCCTCTGCCCCCTGACATTTTTTTACTGCATCACCACAACAGACAGGCTAAATCATGCCCTAATGGGCAGTTTCGGGACAAGATCATCCAGCGCCCAGGGCAAAGATTCCAAATTGCACCCCCTTGGTCATGATATACAAGCTTAAGGGATCCAACGCCCAGCAATTACTAGGTCACTACTCCTGTCAGCATTGTAACACAAGGAAGAAAAATCATCTCTACAGTAAACCATTGTGCCCAGGGCAGCTTCCCCTCTTGCCCACCCCTAGTTTCAGCTCTGCTAATGGGGTCCTGGGATCACCAGCAGCCACTTGTAAAAGCAAACAGTCTTTATTGGTTTCTACAAAACAGGTATACTTTAATCAGTAAAAGTAAAGCAAACAGTTCATAGGTCTGGTATAAAAAAAAAAAAAAATCATGATAGGCTCACCACTAATCTCACCATCTCATACTGGGGTTAGGGTTCCTCCTTGTTCCAGGATGCAGGATCGGCCGCAGGAGTTCAGCAACAAGTGTCTCAGTTGCCAGAGAGTCCACCCTTGCTCACAGCTTGTGAACCTCTCCATTCTGCCTCACTGACACAGGTGTTGATTCCAGTGGCGGCTGGTGCTCAAACTTTTTGGGGGGTGCAAACAAACTGGAAAAAAACCCCATCAATTTCAGCCTCACTGTGCCCACCAGTTGCAGCCACTGTACCATCAAATGCAGCCACTGTGCCCATTATATGCAGCCACTTTTGCCCCATCAAACGCAGCCACTGTGCCCATCAAATGCAGCCACTGTGCCCCATCAAATGCAGCCACTGTGCCCCATCAAATGCAGCCACTGTGCCCCATCAAATGCAGCCACTGTGCCCCATCAAATGCAGCTACTGTGCCCATCAAATGCAGCCGCTGGGACCCATCAAATGCAGCCGCTGTGCCCCATCAAATGCAACCACTGGGACCCCCACTCACCCGCTGTCTGCCCGGCAATTACCCCATTTTTAGTCTTCTCTCCTTTCATTTCTGCCTTGTGAAAATCTTCATTGTACCCTCTTGTACTGCATCTCAGTAATTGATCTTACCTGCAAGATCAAGGATCAGTCTTACAGCAGCATCTCTCATTTAGCCCTTCTACCATACAGGTTATGTTCATTATTTTTCCCTTTTTTATTATTCTTCTTTATTATCGAGCAAGGCGATACTTAACGCCTTCTACATCTAGACTAGGATGGTACCTTTCCTGCTGTAGTTGGTATAAGAAATGTCGCCTGAAATGTTCTGTATGTCCTGATCCTCTTTATTGTCATTGTGGCATGCAAGTAACCTCTACAGGTCAACCTTGTTGACAGTATCACCATTGTCGTAATTCTGAAAATTTCTACGTACGAAGAATTGCTCAATAAAAACGTATTGAAAGAAAAAAAATGTGTATGTGCGTGTAAAGTCAGGTGTCCCAATACTTTTGACAATATAGTGCTGAGTTTTCTTCCTGAACAATAGAACTTTTGTTTCTTCAGTCCACAAAACATTTTCTCGGTAGTGTTGCAGTTTTCCAAGGTGCTCCTTGGCAAACTTTAGGTGGCCAGCAATGTTTTTTTTGGAAAGCAGTGGCTTTCTCCTGCCATGGACACCATGCCTATTCAAAGATTTAATTATGGAGACTCATGAGCAGAGATGTTTGCCAGTTCCAGTGATGTCTTCAAGCCTTTAGCTGTTACACGTGGGTTCTTCTTTTCCTTGGGGGCCATCTTGGCTGGACAACCACTTCTAGGAAGAGTAGCCACTAGCCACAGTAATAAACTGTCTCCATTTATAAACAATTTGTTTAACTGTCTACTGTTGGATGTCTAAACGCTCTGAGATTGCTTTGTATCCCTCTCCATCCTTATCCAGATCAAGTAACCTTGATTGTATGCAGTGGCGTCTAGTGCTCCATCGGTCGGTGGGGTGGCTAGACAGACCTGATCACAGACCCCCCATCCCATCACTCCAGCCCACCAGCCTGCCACACAACACTAACCACCCCACACAACACTGACAACACTGCACCCCCCTCCCCCACCCTCCAGTCGCCGGCTCACCCTCTCACCAGCCAGGCCCCCGTCAGTCCAGCACTTACCTATGAAGGTCATGGCTGTGGCGGCAGCTTCCCCTCTCCATCTCCTCCGTGTCCCGGCCATCCCTTCTCTTTCCGGCCAATCGGGTCTTCGGACTCTCGGCCAATGGGGTCTCAGGACCCACTTCCTGATTGGACGGTAGGAGAAACAGGAAGACATTAGCGAATGTTAATTTGCTAATGTCACACAACAGACCCACCTTTTTAAAGCCAATTTGATTAGCCTCAGGTTCTAGTCATGTGCTTCTAAAAAAAAAAAATAAGAAACATGGGGTGGGGGGCGCATGGACTGAGGGGGGGGGCCCTAATGAGCGGCCCCCACCGATTGTACAGTATGTCTACAGAGAGCTCCTTTTTGTGAGGCCATGGGTCACATCAGCTGATGCTTCCTATGAACTGCAATCTTAAAATGTTTAATTGATTTTGTCAAAGGAGCTCTAAACAAACCACACCTTCAAACTCATTTCATTAACCACTTCACCTCCGGAAGATTTACCCCCCCCCTTCATGACCAGGCCATTTTTTGCGATACAGCACTGAGTTATTTTAACTGACAATTGCGCGGTCGTGTGACGATGTACTCAAGTAAAATTGATATCCTAGAGCTTTCTTTTGGTGGTATTTGATCACCTCTGCGATTTTACATTTTTGCTCTATAAACAAAAAAATTACCGACAATTTTTTTTTTAAAAACAATATTTTTTACTTCTGCTATAAAACATATCCAATCAAAAAATGTAACAAATGTAATTTCTTCATCAATTTGGGCCAATATGTATTCTGCTACATATTTTGGTAACTAAAAAAATTCAAATAGGCGTATATTGATTGGTTTGCACAAAATGAAAGGGTTAAATGTGTTCCTAGTCAGTGTTTGTGTACAGTGTGGGAGGTGCTTTTACTAGGGGAAGGATATTGATCCATGTTCCTGCTTTGCTGGACCACAGGATCAATACCTTCCCTCCTGACAGAACGGCGATCTGCCTGTGTACTGAACAATCGGCGGGTGCCGGCAGATACCGTGTCCCCGGTACTTGTGTGATCACAGCGGGAGCAGCGGCCGGCGGTCTGCATGCGCGCCCCAGGCCAGGAAGCGTCAGATCATGTACTAGGTATGTGATCTGGTGCAGAGCAGTTGCCCTGCCGCAGTATACAGTGCCTTGAAAAAGTATTCATACCCCATGACATTTTCCACATTTTGTCATGTTACAACCAAAAACGTAAATGTATTTTATTGGGATTTTATGTGATAGACCAACACAAAGTGTCACATAATTGTGAAGTGGAAGGAAAATGATAAATGATACAAATACATATGTGAAAAGTGTGGGTGGGGGCATTTGTATTCAGCCCCCTTTACGCTGATACCCCTAACTAAAATCTAGTGGAACCAATTGCCTTCAGAAGTCACCCAATTAGTAAATAGAGTCCACCTGTGTGTCGTTTAATCTCAGTATAAATACAGCTGTTCTGTGAAGCCCTCAGATGTTTTTTAGAGCACCTTATTGAACAAACGAATAACCCAAGCTTTGAACATCTCACGTAGCACTGTTAAATCCATCATCCGAAAATGGAAAGAGTATGGCACAACTGAAAACCTACCAAGACATGGCCGTCCACCTAAACTGACCGGCCGGGCAAGGAGAGCATTCATCAGAGAAGAGCCAAGAGGTCCATGGTAACTCTGGAGGAGCTGCAGAGATCCACAGCTCAGGTGAGAGAATCTGTCCACAGGACAACTATTATGCCTCGTACACATGGTGGGAATTTCTGACAGAAAAAGTCAGATGCTTTTCATCGTATATTCCAACCATGTGTGTGCCCCATCGGACTTTCTCCATTGAAAATTCAGACGGACTTTTTTTCAGACGGAAGAAAAATTACTATCGGGAAACCTACTCATCTGTATGCTGTTCCGACGCACCAAAAACGATGCATGCTCTGAAGCAAGTACAAGACGGAAACGCTCGGTCTGGTAAAACTAGCGTTCGTAATGGAGATAGCACATGCCTCACACTGCAAATTCTGTGATCTTTTAATGCAGCGCCTTCTTTTGTGCTTTATAATGCTAGAATAATGAAGTTGTTTTGCTGCTGATATTCACACAAAGTTCTCACAAACTTATTTCTTTAATATTTCTCGTGATCTCATGAATAATCTTTTATTTTTTTTAAGCCAGATCTCCATAATGATGTTTAGAATTAATTTTTATAGTCATCTTTTTTTTTGATTTCATCAAGATTTCCTTTTTTTGGGATTTTTCAAAAATTATTTTCTAGTGATCTCCATAATTTTTTTTTTTTTATTAAAAAAATATTTAGACGTTGTCTGGCTTAGCAATAGCCCCCCTACCCATAAAATAATTGACATATTTCTGGCAAACTTCATGGGCGCTTTGGGATGCCAAGCCAGGACGGCCAGTATCCGGGCCCATCAGGGGATTAGCAGGAAGTCCGGCCTCAGGCCCAACTGAGGCAAGATAATTTTTTGGTATTTTTCCGTAAAAAATTGTGCAATATGCAGCAGGATAATATGATGTGGTTTTGTAGTCCGCCATATGTATTGCTGTCAGAAACAGGCAGAACCAGCTGGCCATTATCCCGAAGGCATTCTCAACGACTCTTTTGGCTCTGGCCAGCCGGTAGTTAAAAACCCTCCTCTCCGGGGTGAGGGTCCTTTGGGGGAATGGCCTCATCAGACGAAGGGGAGTCCTTCAACGCTGTCCACAGCAGGTGGCAAAGCCAGGCCACCAGTCTGGAGACGTCGGAAAAACTCCGTCTGGGCGAAGACTCCTCTGTCTGACATCCGGTCATTCTTCCCCACGTCCACATAGAAGAATTCATAGTGTGCCGACACCACCGCCATCAACACTATACTATTAAATCCCTTATGCTCTGTACACACGGTCAGACATTGATCAGACATACCGACAACAAAATCCATGGATTTTTTCCTACGGATGTTGGCTCAAACTTGTCTTCTTGTCTTGCATACACACGGTCACACAAAGTTGTCGGAAAATCCAATCGTTCTGAACGCGGTGACGTAAAACGCGTACATCGGGACTATAAACGGGGCAGTAGCCAATAGCTTTCATCTCTTAATTTATTATGAGCATGCGTGGCACTTTGTGCGTCGGATTTGTGTACACACGATCGCAATTTCCTACAACGGATTTTGTCAGATTTATAGCAAGCTCTCAAACGTTGTGTGTCGGAAATTCTTATGGAAAATGTGTGATGGAGCCTACACACGGTCGGAATTTCCCACAACAAGGTCCTATCACACATTTTCCATCGGAAAATCCTATTGTGTGTACAGGGCATTATATTTGTAATAGTAAGACCCCGAATGGGGTGGTGGCACGATGTGGACGTGCTTCCCATCTATAGCCCCTCCACAGTTGGGAAAGGCCCAGCGGTCGGCAAAATGGGAGACCACAGTCTGCCATACCTGTGGCATTGAAGGAAACCGTAGAGTCAAACCAGAAAAAAAATATTAGTACTTTTGCACATAACATTGCAAGCAGATTACACAAAAACATTCTTGGCCAACATCAGTATAACATTTATTTTAAGGAATATTTAAAGACAAAAATGTAAGGCCCACTTATCAGATCCCCCCCCCCCCCCTTGATGGCCCATTATAAAATTTTTTGGGGGGGGGGGGGTCGAGCTGAGTTTGGGACCCAAAAAAAAAGCCTCTGGAACTCTGCCTGAATTTACGGACAACAATAACATTTAGACACATTTTAGGGGGTGTTTAGGGTAAAGCGCTACAATGGAGCTGACAAAATACATTAAGTGACTAGGCTAGGTGTGTATGGGCCCAGGATAGCATGCTGGTGAGGTTAGTGAAGGCAAATATGCATGAAGGACAAAAAAGATGCATTAAAAGCATGCATGAGGACAAAGAGGACATTCACAGCATATTACAATCATGGTAATTAGAGAATGATGAAAGAAATACAATACATTAACATCACATTCTATGTATTTATTGTATGCTAAAGGAGAAAACTTACCTTAATATAGTCCTTCTGCAGGACCTGTATGATGGCAGAACAGGTCTCTGGAATAATGATCCCCAGGGCATGGGGGAGATGCCAGTCAAGAACTTGAGGTCCTGCAGACTTCTCCCTGTCGCCAAGTACTGCAACATGGCTTCAAAACGGTCGGCTGCTCAGAACGAACTAACAGAACGCACTGAAGAACAGCAAGGCCTGTGAAGAGCGAGCTGAAAATCAGAAACGATCGGACACGAACGCACTGAAAAACAGATATGAATTGACTACATCCACTGAAGAACAGATACAAACCCCACAAGCACAAACTGAACAGCAGTAAAACGATCTGAAAAGCGCGAATCGTCTCTCACCAAACTTCTACTAACACGAGATAATATGAGAATAGCAGAAGGAGCCCAAAGGGTGGCGCACTGGCTATTGAACTTCCTTTTTATAGTGCCGTCCTTCGTGTTGTACGTCACCGCGTTCTAGACGGTCGGAATTTGGAATGAAAGTGTGTATGCAAGACAGCTTGAGCGGAATTCTGTCTGAATTTTTTCGGAAATACCTTCAGCGTTTATTTCAACGGGAAAACAGGTCGTGTGTACAGGGCATTAGTCGTGTACTCCACACTGCCCTACATACTACTGACCTCTGTACACTGCCCTACATACTACTGACCCCTGTACACTGCCCTACATCCTACTGACCTCTGTACACTGCCCTACATACTACTGACCTCTGTACACTGCCCTACATACTACTGACCTCTGTACACTGCCCTACATACTACTGACCTCTGTACACTGCCCTACATACTACTGACCTCTGTACACTGCCCTACATACTACTGACCTCTGTACACTGCCCTACATACTACTGACCTCTGTACACTGCCCTACATACTACTGACCTCTGTACACTGCCCAACATACTACTGACCTCTGTACACTGCCCTACATCCTACTGACCTCTGTACACTGCCCTATATACTACTGACCTCTGTACACTGCCCTATATACTACTGACCTCTGTACACTGCTCTACATACTACTGACCTCTGTACACTGCCCTACATCCTACTGACCTCTGTACACTGCCCTACATCCTACTGACCTCTGTACACTGCCCTATATACTACTGACCTCTGTACACTGCCCCTACATACTACTGACCTCTGTACACTGCCCCTACATACTACTGCTCTGTACACTGCTCTACATACTACTGACCTCTGTACCCTGCACAGTTGCACCTACAGTATAGCTACCTGAAGCCAGGTGCTTGTGTAGGCTCTTGACATATTTCCAGTTACTGTACTGTGTACCCTGCACAGTTGAACCTACAGTATAGCTACCTGAAGACAAGTGCAGGGGTTATCATACTAATAATACTACAGGCAGGCAGTTGATTCTGCTAGCTGCAGTATAATCAGTAATATATATATATTTATATATTAATATCAAGGACCATTAGCTCTCGTGGCAGATGCGTTTGTCAGTGATTCAAGCCAGTCAGGAACTATCATTAACCACTTCAATACCAGGCACTTAGACACCTTCCCGCCCAGGCCAATTTTCACCTTTCAGTGCTGTCGCAATTTGAATGACAATTGCGCGGTCATGCTACACTGTACCCAAACAAATTTTTTATCATTTTGTTCCCACAAATAGAGCTTTCTTTTGGTGGTATTTGATCACCTCTGAGGTTTTTATTTTTTGCGCAACAAATAAAAAAAGACCAAAAATTTCGAAAAAAAACAAGTTTTTCTTTGTGTTAATTTTTTTTGTAAATAAGTAAGTTTTCTCCTTCAATGATGGGCACTGATATGGCTGCACTGATGGGCACTGATATGGCTGCACTGATGGGCACTGAAAAGGCGGCACTGATGAGCACAGATGAGGTGGCACCAATGAGGTGGCACTGATGAGGTGGCACTAACGGGCACTGATGATGGGCACTGATAGGCGGCACTGATAGGTGGCACCGATGGGCACTCATAGGCGGCACTGATGGGCACTTGTAGGTGGCATTGATTGGTACATATGGGTGGCACTGATGTGTGGCACTGATGGGCACAGATGGGCACAGATGGGCAATGGCAGGTGGCACCCATGGGCAATGACAGGTGGCACCCATGGGCAATGACAGGTGGCACCCATGGGCAATGACAGGTGGCACCCATGGGCAATGACAGGTGGCACCCATGGGCAATGACAGGTGGCACTGAAAAAACATTGCTGGGCAGATCTGGGCATTGCTGGGCAGATCAGTGACATAATGGTGCCAATCAGTGCCCATTTGTGGGCACTGATTGGCACAGATTGGGCACATGTGGATGGCCATGGGGTACATACCTGGCCATCCATGTTGCCCCTTCCCTGGTGGTCCTAGTGGCGATCCCTGGTGGTCCAGTGTGGTGATCTGAGGGTGGGCTGCGCTGATAAACAATCAGCGCAGACCCCCCCTGCCAGGAGAGCCGCCGATCGGCTCTCCCCTACTCGCGTCTGTCAGACGCGAGTGAGGAAGAGCCGATCAACGGCTCTTCCCATTGACAGCACGATAAGCCATGATTGGACATGGCTGATCACGTGGTAAAGAGCCTCCGCCGGAGGCTCTTTACCAAGATCGGTGGATCGGTGTGTCAGGCTGACACACCGCTCCACCAATCGCCGCAATGTGCGCTCCCGGGGGCCCGCTGCGGCATGTAACCCTGCTGGACGTCATATGACGTCCAGTCAGGATAACAGAACCACTTCCCGGACGTCAATCTGCTATAGGGCGGGCGGGAAGTGGTTAAGGGCATGGTAGCCCATTTTTATTAAAAAGGCAAATAAAAGTCCGTAACATAAAGGGTTCCCACGCAGGGGTTCTTCTCCAGAAAATAAACACAATAGAAAATGCTAGCCCACCTGGCTCTCTTTAGCAGTACCTCTGCTCTTTATCCTGGTCACACAGACCACAGGATTCCTCAATGTGGATGGCTTCACTTTAGCGCCCACAGCTCCGCTTTGGCCTTAGTCCACAGGCCGTTCCACTGCCTCCTGCAGCCCCTCTGACTCCTGAAGACCTCCTGTCTCTCTGGGTGTGGAGCAGTCTCCAACTGGGAGCCATGAGGTCTTCCCATACCCTCATTATAAGTGCTGTGCTCACCTGAGCACACACCCTGCTGGTAATCTACAAATCTGGACACAGGGTTGGAGATCCCGCCCCACCCAAGACACTATGGAATCTCCAAATTACAGAGCCCCATGACCGAATACCAAAACCTGGAGAAAGCTTCAAAAGCAGTTTTCTCCAGTCCACATTTATGCTCTGTAGCCTTGCATCAAACAAATGTGCTTACCCTGTGTCCCTCAAACTATCAATTTTACCTTGACAGCATCTCCTACTGTCACATGTCCCCTCCCCTTGTTTCGAACCGGAAGGGGGCAGAACACACCAGCCCGAATCCTTGATTGGGGCACCTCTGCGCCAGCTGTTCGCTGCGTAGGCCAAATCTTTTTTTGGGTGCGTTTCCAGGCACGCCCTACCCTGGATCACAATGGGGTCCTACAGTTCTGTACTCTCAGCCTACTCCCTCTGTCCTTGGGGTTCCCAAGCTCACATTTCTTTTCTGTTGGCCCCCTGCCTTTCCTGCTACTTCCTTCCAACTCAGTTTCCCGATTCTGTAGAGAACCTGCTCCAGACACTACGCCTGATGAGGAACCACCTTTTCCCCTCACTGGTACCCGGTTTCCCCATCACAATAGGTCTCTTGGGTTTACCAACTCTTTTTGCCGTTACCTTTGACTACCAACTCCCCAGAGCTCAATATCTGTTTATCATGCTCATTTTCCAAGGAAAAATTAATTTTCAGATCCAAGCCACTATTTACATTAACATTCAGCAATAAGTCACCATTTCACCAATTACCAATACCGTCAGTTCTTTCTTGCACAGGGTTTGTTAGGGCCAGGCTCAAGGAGGGACAACACACAGGTGAGCAGCTATCTCTTATGAGACCTTCACAAGGCTTCACTTCACCTGTTGTCCAAATCTCTGTAGGCAGTTGTCCTAACAACTGACATTAAGCAATGCATGACCCATTTCTAGCAGTACCAATCTTTGCCAGCTCATACTTTTCCACGTCACAATTTTTGTTCCTCTCCATACTATATTTGAGAGCGTCTCCGGGTACCCCAACTTGTACCTCTCTGCAGGTGACAGACAATCTCTGCTTTTGCCATGTCCATATCTGGCCCTTCCTTCTTAGGAGGTCTAGCGGGTGAGGCAGTATCCACGCCATTTACTAAACCCTGCTCAGCCTCACCTTGGACCGCACTAGCAGAGATGTCCATCGCCACAAAAGGCGGAGAGACTTCCGATGTCTCCAGCAGCCCCCCAGAGCGCCTTCCGTACTGAACCGTATCCGGAAGCACCCTCACAGGGAACTGTGAGATCACTTGCCAGACTATTAATAAGCACCGTACCACACAGTTCCACTGGTGAATGTTAATGTTAACGTTACCTAGCACAGCACAGCTTGCATTACCTGGCTCCACCCTTTGGTACCATGCAGCACTACCACATCTCAATGTAGTGGAGGCACCCAGGTATACAAGGAATGTGCTTTCACCAGTTCCACTAGCATATCTGTAATTTCTACACACTCCACATCAATATGCAAAACATTTTTTGGGGACCTTTCCCTTATTAGAGACATGGAGGGGCTCATTCACTGCAGCTTGAGGGGCCACGACATTTAAGGGGGCCTCCACCTCACTGGAAGTACCCATCACAGCCTGACACTCCTCTGAACCATTGTCAGACGCATGTCTTCCACTCATGCCCTCTAACTCACCAATAAGCCTCTGCAAGTCAACATTCATTACATTGTCACCTTGACACTTGACATTCAGCTGCTGGGCTGTGACCACCACATCTGCCATGCATGGTCTGGTCCTTCCGACTGGAGGGAAACACCCCTTGCAGAGACCAACGCACCCTCAACCATCGGTCGCTCTGCAATCTCCCTGTCTGGCATAGCAGTTGTATTCACACCCCTGTCACTCAACATAGCCTTGTCTAACATGGCTAGTAATTGTTCGGCCCAACTGTCCCAATCCATTTTGCTTCCATTATGAGGGCTCAGCAGTACCTCATCATCTGCTCTAGGAGGCACCTGGGATTCTGCAGCACAAACAGTACCTTTGTCATTTCTAAATTAAATACATTTTGACAACATGCTTTTACTCTTTGCTAATGCTTCATCAAACAAGGCAGGCTGCAATACACCATCACCACCTTGCTCCTGGGGCGCCAACACACTCATCTGTGTACCTTCAGCTTTGGCCAGCTGACTTAACTCCTTACCAACTGGGTTACACAGATGGTAAACGGACTGCTCACACAAACTCTTACTGCATGGTGTAGACCCAGTCTGTTCCACCAGAGCAAATTCAGTGCTGTCCTGGAAAATCTCTGGCTCAAACGCATGGAGAGCCCCTGAGACTTCCATGGACAACCCTGTGGCTCTGCGTCTGGTTGCCAAGGGAGACATCCCTCTTTCCTCATTACTTTTGAACACATCACAATAGCCATACATTTACCATCAGCATTCATAGACATAGCAGTGTTATAAGCTTTAACAGGCCGTTTTTGGTCAGAACACACAGCACCCCGTGTACCGCTCAGCACACCACCCTTCCTCTCCAAAGGCATTCTTTTGTCCACTAGGTCGGCTCCACAGTTGTCCTGGGAAACCACGTGTCTCACCACTGCGGTCTTCTGGGAGGTTTCCCTGGGCATCTCTGTAGCACCTGTCACTAGGGAACCTGGCACACAAACTGTATTGGTCACCCCTAGGTTACCACTTCCAGCACTCTGGTGGATTACAGCAGGCACATACAGAGTCCAGTCTTCTTGAGTTCCTAACCCTGCTGCAGGTTGAGCTTCAACCTGTGTCTCCCCACTATTCGGGGTAGCACACTACAGCAAGTCCATTTTTACAACTTCTGCCGATCTCCCAGCCGAATATACTCCCACTTCACTGGGATCAGTCCCACAAACTGCAACAGTCTTACCATAATCTGTAGCAGGTAACTCTGGCTTCATTTGAGTACGTGGTCTATCCTTTATCGCACTCCCTGCAGGCACAACAGGTACTTCCTCACTGTTGCCAGAGGTGATAGAAAACATGTTTGTACAAAAATCTAGGCTTGCAGACAAAGACTTCTGCCCAGTAACCACATCTCCAGGCATATTCCATAACCTGGGACAAGAAAAAATTCCATGCCCCAGTTGACCACATTCTAGGCATGTTACATTTCTACACATATCTTTAGTGGGACGCCGCTCCACATCTACGCTGTATCTCCTCCTTCCGGTTAACCCCCGATCTCTTGTTGCTAAGGGAGATGGCACTTTTCCAGCTGTACTTTGCTGACTCTCCCAAACGCAGCGACTTTGCGCTCCTTGAAGCATTGCTGCTTTCAACTTGCCACGATCCTCTGTGGGCAATAACTTTCTCGCATAGTCTATAGACGTGACAGCACCGCCGTTGCTATGGTGAACCACATACTGTACTTCTCGAACTTCTGATCAGCCTTTTGGACACTCCTGGGACTTAAATCAGGCTTCCCAAACATTGTTGCAGACCTTTGTCTGGCCATGTCACCTTGTATTGGAGACTGAGACAAAGGGCACTTGGAGACAACATGTCCCCACTCTCTGCACCGCAAACAGCGCTCTTGCTTCAGAGCCTTGACAGGGCTTCCCCAATTGCATCCTCTTGTAAGCTTGGGACTTTGCACATTAATAGCTGGCCTGCTTGCACCAGCATTGCCAGGGGCAACAGCATGCACTTTTCCCCTTTAACTGGAGTTGTGTAGCAAAAAACAGTCTGCAATATTCTCCGGCAGGCTCGAACTCTTGCTTCATCTTTGCAGTCACTCCAGCACGCTTTTGCGCCCTCCAGCAAAAAAAGGAAGCACAGTCACTTTAACCACTTGACGACCGCCTCATGCTGATATACGTCAGCAGAATGGCACGGGCAGGCAAAATCACGTACCTGGTACGTGATTGCCTTCCCGCGGGCGGGGGGTCTGATAGGACCCCCCCCCGGTGCCAGAGGCAGTCGCCATTTGTTCCCTGGCGATGAGAGGTGAGGGGGAGGTCATCCATTCGTGGCCTCCCCCTCCCGATGAATGAATATCCTTCCTCTGCCTCTGTAATGTAAACAGAGGGAGAGGAAGTGATGTCATCCCTCCGAGCCGGTGCCGAGGAGAGAAGACATCAAGTAAGTGCACCAACACTACACTTTCAGTAGAACACGCAGGCACACTTTTCACCCCCCAGTCACCCCCCGATCACCCCCCTGTACCCCCTGTCACAGTGACACCATTAGCAGTTTTTTTTTTGCATTGGTGTCAGTTTGTGACAGTTATAAGTGTTAGGGCAGTTAGGTTAGCCCCCTTTAGGTCTAGGGTACCCCCCCATTAGGTCCAGGGTACCCCCCTAACCCCCCCTAATAAAGGTTAACCCCTTGATCACCCCCCGTCGCCAGTGTCACTAAGCGATCGTTTTTCTGATCGCTGTATTAGTGACACAGGTGACGCTAGTTAGGAAAGGAAAGAATATAGGTTCGCTGTCAGTGTTTTATAGCGTCAGGGACCCCCATATACTACCTACTAAAGGTTTTAACCCCCTGATTATCCCCTAGTTAACCCTTTCACCAGCGATCACCATATAAGTGTTACGGGTGACGCTGGTAAGTTAGTTTGTTTTTTATAGTTTATTATAGTTTTAGGGCACCCGCCGTTTATTACCTTATAAAGGTTTAACCCCCTAATTGCCCGGCGGTGATATAAGTTACGTTTTTAGGATCAGATAAGGTCTGCGTCGCCCCAGGCAGCGTCAGGTTAGCGCCAGTACTGCTAACACCCACGCACGCACCGTACACCTCCCTTAGTGCTATAGTATCTGAACGGATCGATATCTGATCCAATCAGATCTATACTAGCGTCCCCAGCAGTTCAGGGTTCCCAAAAACGCAGTGTTAGCGGGATCTGCCCAGATACCTGCTAGCACCTGCGTTTTGCCCCTCCGCCCAGCCCACCCAAGTGCAGTATCGATCAATAACTGTCACTTACAAAACACTAAGCACACATAACTGCAGCGTTCGCAGAGTCAGGCCTGATCCCTGCGATCACTAACAGTTTTTTGGTAGTGTTTTGATACAGTCGCTAACAGGAGCTTTTTTGCCTGTGAGTCTCACTAGTGTAACACTAAATTTAGAGCCCAAAATGGCAAATCGAAGGTACAGTAGTGAAGAGGCCTACACGTTTCTGAGCATGACAGATAGTCAAGAGGAAGTCACTTATCTGTCAGATTCAGGCTCAGAATACGATCCTGTAGAGGACAGCGGCTCCATGACAGATAGCTCTGACGACGGAGTTGAGGTCCCTGCTAAGGTCAGGCGTACCAGACCCCGAACTTCTTCTTCTGTCCTTAATGTGCAAGAACCGCAGGGCTCTCGTATGGAGCAGAGAAGTACTAGCGCCGCTATTCCTTCTGGTGAACTGGCAAGCACCAGCGGCCTAGTACACCCTGGTCGTATATCCAGCACTGCAGTATCACGTGGTGATGTGGCGAGTCCCATAAGTGCAGTTCAAGCTGGCGAGGTGGCAAGCACAACTAGTGTCCCGCTGCCACCAATAAGACAAAGACAGGCCCGTCGTGCCCATAGTGTCCTTCCTGCTGCATTCGCCGATCCGAATTGGGAACCCACCACTTCTGCAGCACCCGTACTTCCCCCATTCACTGGCCAACCCGGAATTCAGGTGGAAACAATTGATTTTACGTCACTGGATTTTTATTTGCTGTTTTTCACCGAAGATCTCTATAGATCTATTGTGGACCAAAGCAATTTATACGCTGGTCAACACATCGCCACTATTCCCCAGTCCTCCCTTGCCAGAGATTGGAAACCAATTACGGTTTCCGAATTTAAGCTCTTTCTGGGCCTTTCCCTCAACATGGGCATAACTAAAAAGAGTGAGTTGCGGTCATATTGGTCCACTGACCCAATTCACCATACGCCCGTGTTCTCTGCCTCCATGGCCAGGGCACGATACGAGCAGATTTTGCGGTTCATGCACTTCAACGACAATGAACTCTGTCGTCCTCGTGGAGACCCTGAATACGATCGGCTCTACAAAATTTGGCCCCTCGTAAACCACTTCAACCAACGTTTTGCAGACTTCTTTACTCCCCATTAAGTTGTCTGCGTTGATGAGTCCATGATTACATTTTCTGTCCGCTTGTCATTCAAACAGTACCTTCCCAGCAAGCGTGCCAGATACGGGGTCAAGATGTATAAGCTCTGTGACAGGGCCACAGGCTATACATGTAGTTTTATGGTTTACGAAGGCAAAGATAGTCACGTAGAGCCGACAAACTGCCCTGACTACATAGGAAGCACTGGCAAGATAGTGTGGGACTTGGTGTCAGCCTTATTCGGAAAGGGGTACCACTTGTACGTGGACAATTATTACACGAGCGTGCCACTTTTTAGCCACCTTTTTGATCATCAGATTGGAGCATGTGGCACCGTGCGACCTAATCGCCGGGGCTTTCCCCAGCGGCTTGTAGATTCCTATCTTAGGCTGGGGGAGAGAGCCTGCTTGAAGTATAATACCTTGCTCGCTATGAAGTGGAGGGACAATAAGAATGTTTTCGTTCTTACCTCCCTTCATGCAGACACAAATTACTACGGCGACTGGTGTTGTGGAGAAACCCCTCTGTGTCCATGAATATAATCAAAATATGGGAGGGGTGCACCTCAACGACCAGTTGTTGGCGCCGTACCTAGTTGCCCATAAGGCCAGACGCTGGTACAAAAAAGTGTCTGTTTATTTATTTCAATTGGCTTTGCTGAATGCTTATGTGCTATACAGAGCTTCAGGACAGACTGGATCCTTCCTTAAATTCCAGGAAGAGATCGTCAGAGCCCTTCTGTTTCCAGACGGTAAGCCGGCTGCATGAGAGGCATTCTCAATCTGTCCTCCTGAGTACCCCTACCCAACGAGCCCCCCAAAAAAGATGTTGTGTCTGCAGCAAGCGCAGATTTAGGCGTGACACCCACTATTATTGTCCCTCCTGTCCTGGCAATCCTGGTCTTTGCATTGGTGAATGTTTTGAACGCTTCCATACACTAGTTGAGTATTAGAGTAGGGTACAGCACTGCACAGACTAGGACACACTTTCACAGGGTCTCCCAAGATGCCATCGCATTTTGAGAGACCCAAACCTGGTACCAGTTAAAAAAGTTAAAGTTACAAAATTTATCACACCGATCTTGGTGTGGTCAGATGCTTTGAGGGCAGAGGAGAGATCTAGGGTCTAATAGACCCCAATGTTTTTCAAAAAAGAATACCTGTCACTACCTTTTGCTATCATAGGGGATATTTACATTCCCTGAGATAACAATAAAAATGATTAAAAAAAATAAAAATGAAAGGAACTGTTTAAAAATAAGATAAAAAAGCAAAAAAAAAAAAAAAAAAAGCACCCCTGTCCCTCCCTGCTCTCGCGCAAAGGCGAACGCAAGCGTCGGTCTGGCGTCAAATGTAAACAGCAATTGCACCATGCATGTGAGGTATCACCGCGAAGGTCAGCTCAAGGGCAGTATTTTTAGCAGTAGACCTCCTCTTTAAATCTAAAGTGGTAACCTGTGAAAGGCTTTTAAAAATGTATGTAGTTTGTCGCCACTGCATGTTTGTGCGCAATTTTAAAGCATGTCATGTTTGGTATCCATATACTCGGCCTAAGATCATCTTTTTTATTTCATCAAACATTTATGCAATATAGTGTGTTTTAGTGCATCAAAATTTTAAAAAGTGTGTTTTTTTCCCCAAAAAATGTGTTTGAAAATCGCTGCGCAAATACTGTGTGAAAAAAAAAAAATGAAACACCCACCATTTTAATCTGTAGGACATTTGCTTTAAAAAAATATATAATGTTTGGGGGTTCAAAGTAATTTTCTTCCAAACAAAAAAAAAAAAATTTTCATGTAAACAAAAAGTGTCAGAAAGGGCTTTGTTTTCAAGTGGTTAGAAGAGTGGGTGATGTGTGACATAAGCTTCTAAATGTTGTTCATAAAATGCCAGGACAGTTCAACCCCCCCCCCCAAATAACCACATTTTGGAAAGTAGACACCCCAAGCTATTTGCTGAGAGGCATGTCGAGTCCATGGAATATTTTATATTGTGACACAAGTTGCGGGAAAAAGACAAATTTTTTTTTTTCACAAAGTTGTCACTATATATACGATACGACACAATATATTGCTCAAACATGCCATGGGAATATGTGAAATTACACCCCAAAATACATTCTGTTGCTTCTCCTGAGTACGGGGATACCACATGTGTGAGACTTTTTGGGAGCCGTACAGGACCCCGAAAACCAAGCACCGCCTTCAGGCTTTCTAAGGGCGTAAATTTTTGATTTCACTCTTCACTGCCTATCACCGTTTCAGAGGCCATGGAATGCCCAGATGGCACAACCCCCCCCCCCCAAATGACCCCATTTTGGAAAATAGACACCCAAAGCTATTTGCTGAGAGGTATAGTGAGTATTTTGCAGACCTCACTTTTTGTCACAAACTTTTGAAAATTGAAAAAAGAAAAAAAAAATACATTTTTCTTGTCTTTCTTCATTTTCAAAAACAAATGAGAGCTGCAAAATGCTCACCAGCAAATAGCTTGGGGTGTCTACTTGCCAAAATTGGGTCATTTTGGGGGGTTTTGTGCTATCTTGGCATTTTATGGCCTTTGAAACTGTAATAGGTAGTGAGGAGTGAAATCAAAAATTTATGCCCTTAGAAATCCTGAAGGCGGTGATTGGTTTTCGGGGCCCCGTACACAGCTAGGCTCCCAAAAAGTCCTAAACATGTGGTATCCCCGTACTCAGGAGAAGCAGCCGAATGTATTTTGGGGTGTAATTCCACATGTGCCCATGGCATGTTTTTGTGAAATCAAAAATTTACGCCCTTAGAAATCCTGAAGGCAGTGATTGGTTTTCGGGGCCCTGTACGCCGCTAGGCTCCCAAAAAGTCCCACACATGTGGTATCCCCGTACTCAGGAGAAGCAGATGAATGTATTTTGGGGTGCAATTCCACATATGCCCATGGCCTGTGTGAGCAATATATCATTTAGTGACAACTTTTTGTAATTTTTTTTTTTTTTTGTCATTATTCAATCACTTGGGACAAAAAAAAATAAATATTCAATGGGCTCAACATGCCTCTCAGCAATTTCCTTGGGGTGTCTACTTTCCAAAATGAGGTCTTTTGGGGGGTTTGTACTGCCCTGCCATTTTAGCACCTCAAGAAATGACATAGGCAGTCATAAACTAAAAGCTGTGTAAATTCCAGAAAATGTACCCTAGTTTGTAGACACTATAACTTTTGCGCAAACCAATAAATATACGCTTATTGACATTTTTTTTTACCAAAGACATGTGGCCGAATAGATTTTGGCCTAAATGTATGACTAAAATTGAGTTTATTGGATTTTTTTATAACAAAAAGTAGAAAATATCTTTTTTATTTAAATTTTTTCCGTTTATAGTGCAAAAAATAAAAACGGCAGAGGTGATCAAATAAAAGAAAGCTCTATTTGTGGGAAGAAAAGGACGCAAATTTCGTTTGGGTACAGCATTGCATGACCGCGAAATCATCAGTTAAAGCAGCGCAGTGCCAAATTGTAAAAAGTCCTCTGGTCTTTAGGCAGCCAAATCCTCCGGGGCTGAAGTGGTTAAAGTTAGTTGCTTTTCACTTCATGCAAGCTTTCCTCACCTGCACAGTGCACACACAGATTGTGCTGTCTCATGTACACAAACACAGTTCATAGCAGAAAAAATAAGTTTGACTTTTCATTCACAGGTACACCACCTGCAACACGCAATGCCTTTTGCCCGGCTGCACTTCCACACACAGCCAATAATTCCTGACTTGAACTCACTGTGGAGCAAGAACCCGGATTCCACCGTCTTGTGCCCGCATTCTCCACCACTTGTAATATCGGGGACCATTAGCTCTCGTGGCAGATGCGTTTGTCAGTGGTTCAAGCCAGTCAGGAACTATATTTAAGGGCATGGTAGCCCATTTTTATTAAAAAGGCAAATAAAAGTCTGTAACATAAAAGGTTCCCACGCAGGGGTTCATCTCCAGCAAATAAACACAAAAGAAAATGCTAGCCCACCTGGCTCTCTTTAGCAGTACCTCTGCTCTTTATCCTGGTCACACAGACCACAGGATTCCTCAATGTGGATGGCTTCACTTTAGCGCCCACAGCTCCGCTTTGGCCTTAGTCCACAGGTCGTTCCACTGCCTCTTGCAGTCACACGTTCTGGCTGCCTCCTGCAGCCCCACTGACTCCTGAAGACCTCCTGTCTCTCTGGGTGTGGAGCAGTCTCCAACTGGGAGCCATGAGGTCTTCCCATACCCCCATTATAAGTGCTGTGCTCACCTGAGCACACACCCTGCTGGTAATCTATAAAGTCTGGACACAGGGTTGGAGATCCCGTTCCACCCAAGACACTATGGAATCTCCAAACTACAGAGCCCCATGACCGAATACCAAAACCTGGAGAAAGCTGCGAAAGCAGTTTTCTCCAGTCCTCATTTATGCTCTGTAGCCTTGCACTAAGCAAATGGGCACACCCTGTGTCCCCCAAACTATCAATTTTACCTTGACAGCATCACCTACTGTCACAATATATATATATATATATATATATATATATATATATATATATATATATATATATATATTTGTGTGTATATATAGCATGTATACTGTATACGTCCAAATAAGGATAGACAGTATCTGCAACTGTTGTAGTTAATATATGCAACCAGGCCCTGCCTTCCAGGCTAAATATGTAGCAAAAAGGGCACTTTCACACTGGGGCCGGGGGCGTCAGTGGTAAAGCACCGCTAGTTTTGTGGTGCTTTACCGTTGTTTTAGCGGCGCTTTTCGGCTGCTAACGAAAAAGGGTTAAAAGTGCCTGCAAAGCGCCACTGCCGAATCACTTTGCAGGCGCTTCGGCAGCTCTGGTCATTGACTTCAATGGCAGGGGCGGTTTAGGAGCGCTGTAAACACCGCTCCTCCACCACTCCTCCACCGCTCCAGATGCGGCTTGCAGGACTTTTTTTCCCGTCCCACAAGCGCACCGCTCCAGTGTGAAGGCACTCAGGCTCTCACACTGCGGACGCAGAGGAGGCGTTTTTCAGGTGCTTTATAGGCACTATTTTTAGCCCAAAAGCGCCTGAAAAAAGCCTCAATGTGAAAGTGGCCAAATCCAAAACCCGGGGTTGCAGAATACATAAAATCTATTGAAATGTTCATCAGACAAAAATGTTACATTAACCACTTCAATACCAGGAACTTTCACCCTTTCCAGTCCAGACCAGTTTTAAGTTTTGAACACTCACATTCCAAATGCCAATTACACAGTCATGCAACCAGTGCCAGGACAAGACCATCCGGTGCCCAGAGCAAAGATGCCAAACAGCAACCCCACCCCCCCAGGTAGAGCACCAGGAGGGGTGCGGCCTATCCAAAACTTGTAACATATATGTTCAACATCGGTACGAATTCTATCTCACATGAAATATGGGGAAATGTCCATGTATCAGTGTAAGAATAAGATGCTCCCATTGGTGGTGTCACTGGAAGGAAAAATGTCCCTGTGTCTGTTATTCCACTAGTAGGAAAAATGTTCCAACATCAGTGGTGTGAGTCTAGAGCCCCCCCTTTTCTTTTACATAAGGGTCCCAAGTGTCCCCCCCCCTTGCATCAGGGTTCTTAGAGTTTCTCTCCCTTGCATCAGTGCCCCCCTTTCATTAGGGTCTCCAGAGCCTCCTTTACATCAGGGCCACCAAAGTTCCCCAGTTACAGCAGAACCCTCCCTTTCAATAAGGTCCCCAGAGTCCCCTATGTCTAAGTTCCCATATCCACCCCCCTTACATCTGGGTCCCCCCTTTCACCCCCTTCCACTTTCCTAAAGTTCTCTCCCCCTTACATCAGGGTCTCCAGAGCCCCCCCTTACATCAGGGTCACCAAAGTTCCCCAGTTACAGCAGAGCCCTCCCTTTCAATAGATCCCCAAATCCCCCCTCCCTCTTTACATTAGGGTCCCCAGAGTCCCCCCCCTTACATCAGAGTTCCCTCATTTTGAATTAGGGTCCCCAAAGTCCCCCCTTACATCAGTGTACCCAGTGTCACCCCCTACATCAGGGTGTGTAGAGTCCCCCCTCTGTCTTACATAACTCAAGCTCCTCCCCCTAACATCAGGGTCATTAAAGGCTACGTTCACCTTTGTACACTTTTTTTTTCAAAATTCCATCTCCCCTATGCAACAGTATAGCATTTATGTACTTTTTTTGCAAAAATATCAAAGCTTTCTATTAAATCTACAGTCACTTACTTTTCTTGTCCTCATCCATGTTTCCAGACATTTCCATTGTAATATCTTACTTCCTGATCAGACTAGAGGTCATGACACAGGAAGGAGATGACCAGCTGACCTCATTAGCACACACCCCCTGCATCATCCACCCTCCCACTCCCAGCTGCACATTTTTTTAAATGAAATACAATCAGTGATCACCCTTCTCACTAAATATAAAATCAGATTGCATAGTGTATGTCCATCTTTATACAATTATATATGATGGAGAGGACAGAAACAGTCAGCTGTTAAGCCCCGTTCATATCTCTGCATAGCGGGAACTCACATTCCCACATGCGTTTTTTTTTTTTTTTAGCTGGGGGGGGGTGTTTGAGCATTTTCACTCATCACACATAGGACAGCCCACCCACCTGAATGGGCCGCCCTACACACAGCAATCGCCCCAAAGAAGCTTCAGGACTATTTTTTTTAAAGTGGAGCTTCGGTACTTTTTTCGCTGCGATTTTTGATGCAGCGCATTTCTGAAATACAAAGACGCACAGATGTGAATGGAACCGCATTGTTCTTGTGTTATCCAACCAATTTCACTTTCAGGCCCCATTCACATGTAGCATAGTGGGGAGCGAACGTTTTGTGTCTCGTTTTTTCCTGTGACACGCATAGGACAGCTTGTTGGTTACATGTGGTTAATGGGACATTTTGGCGTTTTGTGGGTTTTGTGTTTTTTGCAGCATTTGCCCCTCATTTTTTAACATGGCAAAATGTGTGTTTGCTTCTGTGTTTGGTGCGCCGTTACCAATTAGTAGTAACAAGTAAATTACATAACTGTATGAAGAAACATCCGTTAAACAATCACCCATCATTCACATACTCGCGTTGGTCTTTGCAGGAAACCCCAAGCCTGCCACACGATCCAATCAGGCACTGCGGTACATTTCACTTAAATAGGCCTCCAGCTGACATACCAGTTCGGAGACAACCAAACACTGACCACAGTGCAACAGTTAACCAAATTCCAGCTAAACCACCGTATGGAATACCACCAACAGGACCCATACCACCGATGGGTCTCGAACTCTTTCGTATCCGAGGTTTCTTCCTTCACCCGCAAAGACCAACAACCCGCCAAAGCACACCAGGGGAAAACCTTACCCTTGTGTGCCCCACCACACCCTCAATGCTCTCTGAGTCCCATCCTGTAAACCTAAAGACCACATATCAATCCCCACATCATTAAGGTGTACCCCGTCACTCCGAAGGTAACGCCAGGTTTCTACTTCCAGCTCCAAGTGTCTGATCGCCAACCCCCCCATTCCGGACAACAAATCTACTAACATCCCTGTTCACTTTTTTCCTAGCCTTATTAATCCTCTCCACTATCCTAGCCAATCTCCAAGTAGTCCACGCCACAATGTCGGACCACACTATTAGCATCTCTGGAAAGGCCATGAGGAGCCGCAAGAAATCAAACTTGATATCCCGCACAATATCCAACATAGACCTGAGCCCTAAATCATTGCCGCCCATATGTAACACTAGAATGTCAGGCGACCTATCCAGCCGCGCAAATCTGTGCACTTCTGGAACCGTCCTGCTCCATAGCATCACTGGTACCCCCAGCCACCTAATACATGCTTCCTGTCTTGAAATGCCTAATTGTCTCCCCTCGGGCCGCACATCTGCCCTCCTTGCCCCCCAAAAAAACATAAGAATGACCCATTATCCAGACCAGGCCCCGATTTCCTCCTGAAAGAGAAGAAAAACAACCCACATAACAATAGATGCTCACCCGAGAGCACGTAAGTCAATGCCCACACATCCTATGCACTCCCTTACCCCACTAAACTGACAATATGTGGGGGCGCACATAAGATTTGAACCGCCACGATTCCCATTTCCCAATGCGTTTTACCGCTTCCTCATCTAACCCCCATCTGACCTCCTCCGTAGCAGCTCCATGGCGAAACGAATTAGAGGAAGATTTTTGATCGCCCAAACCCAGGGCTGCCAAACACTTGCGAAAAACTGCAATTAAGGCCCCTTTCACACTGGGGCGGTTTGCAAGCGCTATTGCACTAATAATATCGCCTGCAAACCGACCCGAAACAGCCGCTGCTGTCTCTCCAGTGTGAAAGCCCCCGAGGGTTTTCACACTGGAGCAGTGCGCTAGCTGGACTGGAAAAAAAGTCCTACTAACAGCATCTTCGTAGCAGTGAAGGAGCGGTGTGCCCATTGAAATCAATGAGACAGCGCAGCTACACCGCCGGCAAAGCGCCTCTGCAGAGGTGCTTCATGGTGGTTTTTAACCCCTTCTCGGCCGATTGCGGGGAGTAAAACAGCCCCGCTAGAGGCCAAAAACTGACGGTAAAGCACCGCTAACAATAGCTGTGCTTTACTGCTGCCACTGCCCAAGCCCCGGTGTGAAAGGGACCTAACTGAAATCTCGACAAAGAGTTGCCATCCCAGTGCACTAAGAAGGACCCCGTCCCGTCCGGTCGTACCACGAGGAATCCCTTAACTAACCCCACTGGGCACAAGGGCGAACCCGGTAGTGAAAATCCCTGCACTGTCTTGCACTTGCCCCGCTGGTCCGTTTTCGATTTGAACACCAATATGGACAACCTATCATCACCACAGATGACCTAAGCACCCCCCTGTAACTTCTCGGAAGGGCTGACTACCTCTATAATCTGAAAAGCCCCAAAGAACGCCAGAGAACACCAGGGAAAACGCCGCTTTGAACAACAACGCCTCATATTGAGAGGAACACGTATGAACCAGCTGTGCCAATAACCTCCCCAATAGCTCAAAACGGGGCTCCAGGAGTACCTAATCCGACCAGATGTGCTACCGGCGCAAAACTAAAATATACTAGTTTGCTGCAATCATGTAAGCCTACACAAAAATGGTAGAGTGTCAATATAATATAAAAGTGGATTGCGTTAACTTCTGTGTATGATACCACTGCTGAAATATGCAAAAATAGGATATCTATCCTATGTAGCATGCTTCTCTGTATCAATTTATATTGTGTCAAAAAAATATACTGTCCACTTAGTGCTTACTAGTGACAAAATAATATTCCAAAAAACTGTTTAAAGTGCTAGTGCTAAAAAACTAAATATGACAAATATTAAAAAATGGGCAATGTGCCAATATTACTTAGTGACCATCAAATATCACATATCAACATGTATATATAATACTTGCTGCAACAAAATGTGCTCAGCAAACACTACAGCCCACTAGATGTCCTCAGTGGGTTATTACGTCTGTGCAATGACTTAGGTGCTACCAAAAGCTATTTAAAAAAATATTAATACTAAACAATGTGCGAATATTACTAACAAAATATCACATATCAACATGCATAGGTACTGCATTGTGCAAAAAAATATAAAATGTAGTGTTTTTGCACATGCTGAGCACATTTTTTGCTGCAAGTATTATATATGCATGTTGATATGTGATATTTGTGTAGCGCTGGTAGATTTTAATCTACCGCTGATAGGTAAATCTAGTGGGTCACTTATTATAGGAAGTTATATTTGCCTCTGTTCCAGCTTGGCTGACGTTGCATGTAGTTCCACACTGTGACGGTGGGTGTCGTTGTCGCCATGGGCCAGTGTTGGAAAAGCAACCTGTTGAAGCGTATGAGTGCTCCTCTGTCCCGGAGACAACTCGGTGGAGGTGGTCCTCCGAGTTGCATTCTGGGAGAGGGTATTTATAGGACAGACGCCATGTTTAGGGGTTTGTTTTCAGCCACCTGCTGGCCCTCCTGGCAGACAGGTATGCGTTAAGAGTACCACCTCGTGGTCCTCCGTTCCGGAGGCCCATGTCGCTGCGGCGTGTGGGTGGGCCCAGAAGCCTGTCTGGGGCCTACCACAGCAGCAGAGGAATGGTCCTGAGCTGTCTATCTTGAGTGAAGAAGCTGGACAGCTGAGAAGATCCCAGGGGAGGACCCGTCATGGAAGGATCATGCAGAGTGCTGGTCTGGAGAGGGGCCTGGTGACTCGGTTGGAGGACGTATCCTGAAGTAGTCTTACTGTATAGTACTGCCAGGTTGGCTTAAAGGTTCAAGTGCTGTGTCTGACATTCATCGCAAATCAATACATCCTGTGGCAGAGGATCGTACGGGTTTTATTTCAAACAAGTCTGTGGCAGAGACTTTTGTTCGTGCTACGTACTGGCTGCTAGACAAGTGAGAGAGGCCTATCCAGGCGGGCAAATATTGAATCCCACAAGGGGAGTACATTCAACTACAAATGTTCAATTCCAAAGAATGTTCTGAAGAATGCTAAGGAAAGGTTATTATACATTATACGGCGCGGCCTGCTTGCTCCCTCGCGGTGACGCCTCCGTGCGGCTCCCCCCCCCCCTTTGGCGCCGACGTCCCAGGTACGTTTGCGTCACCGGAGTTCAGTGGAACCTGTGGGTCGCATGACTGTCCAACCACAATATTAACTCCTTTTTGTGTATACTATGTACTGTACCGATAAACAATTTTGCTTACATGATGTCTTCTATATCCCATATACAGAACTGTTTTACATATTCATTTTTTGAGCTCTTGTTCCCTGAAGAAGCCAATGCCTTGGCGAAACATGTAGGAAATCGAGCCCCCCCCTCTCGACGGCCATCTCCATCTGGCCTACCTCATCATTCTTTGGGTCATATACAGTATACGTACTTATTTTAAATGTTAATTGCTTTAAGTGTAATTCTCTATCCATGTATTATTATCAATAAACTTTGTAAAAATTTTTTTGCCTATTACACCTCTCTTCTTCGTGTATTTCTCCTTTATGCCTTTCGACCCTAGCACCGTTATAATCCCCTGTCCACACATCCATTAGGCTAAGGAAAGGTATTTGAGCTTCCCTGCAGCTTTCCTTCTGCCTCTTTACTGCTACTTCCTTTATTTGTTCATTAAAGCATTGGAAAACCTACTCAAGTGTTTGGTGCTTATATCGTCCAGAGGTAAACTCAGCGGAACCCTAGGCCCGGTGCCGGTGAAACAGAGGTATCGAGAGTGAAGGTAACAAGCCCGCTTTAAACCAGCAACTCCACCGAGAGTTAGTGCTACATTTGATGGTCACTAAGTAATATTGGAAAACTGCACATTTTTTAATATTTGTCATATTTTATTTTTTAGCACTAGCACTTTAAACAGTTTTTTGGAATATTATTGTTTCACTAGTAAACACTAAGTGGATAGTATATTTTTTGACACAATATAAATTGATACATAAAAGAACGCTACATAGGATAGATATCCTATTTTTGCATTTTAGCAGTGGTATCATACACAGAAGTTAGCGCAATCCACTTTTTTATCGCATGGAGTACCTGCTTGGCTTAGAGCGCCGATACCCCTTCATCGCCTGAAGTACCCAAAAATCTTTTGTGAAGTCTGGGCAACCCTGAAATTTAAACCAAAAAGCCAACCCTGCCAACTTCTTCTCTAACCCCAACACTGACACCCCAGCTTCCAAATTATGCAAGACAAAGTACAACACCATCAACCTCAAGTCCTGACCTTCCCGACCACTCGTGACTTGCTGCAACAGGGACAACCATTCGCGCCATACCCCCGTGTATAGGCCGCCCATGTCGCTGCACTCAATGACTGTCTGATCCATCCAGATACTTATCCAAGGCAACTCTCCACAGCCATTCGGGAAAAGGAACCCCGCGTTGCTCCGCCTTTGGTGCCAACTCCCGAAACTTGTCCCACTGAAAGTAAGACAAAGCATCAGCAATGACGATTTCCACTCCCGGGAAGTGGACAGCATAAATAAAAACATTCAGCTGTAGACAACGCAAAACTAGGTGTCTGAGTAGCTGGACCACCGGCAGGGACGCAGCTGATACCTTGCAGAATCAGGGAGGCCATGCAGCATAAGTTTACAGACGCATTTGATTGTGAGTCCTCTGGGTCACTGAGAATGACGTTGTCAGGAACTACCTCCTCCCACCACGTACAACTCCTTGGGTTTCTAGGGACTGAAAACCATCCCTTGAAGACTGCTGCTGAGTGTTATCCTCTACATCCATGCTAACACAATCCTCCTCCTCCTCTTCTTCCTGTGTGTTTGGCAGGCCTACAGCAATACTATCTGGATAAAGGGGGCCTTGAGAGGTAAGGAAGTCCTGTTCTTCCACTCGCTGTTCTGCTTCAAGTGCCCTGTCCATTATTCCACGAAGCTTGTGCTCCAGCAGGAAGACAAGAGTGACAGTATCACTGATGCATGCATTTTCGCTGCTCATCATCCTCGTGGCCTCCTAAAATGGTGACAGGACAGTTCATGCATCCTTGATCAGTAGATACTGGCATGGTGAAAAAAAGCCAAGCTCCCCTGACCCTGTCTTGGTGCGTACTCACACAGGTACTCATTGATGGCCCTCTGCTGCCAGTGCAGCTGCTGCAGCATTGCCAATGTTGAGTTCCACCTGGTGGGCATGTCACAAATGAGGCGGTTGGTGGGCAAGTTGCATTCCCTTTGAATGTCAGCTAGCCGAGCACTGGAATTTTATGACCGGCGGAAATGACCACAGACTTTTCTGGCCTGCCTCAGGAGATCTTGTAAGCCTGGGTACCTGCTCAAGAACTGCTGCACCACCAAATTCAGGACGTGTGCCAAACATGGGACATGGGTCAAGTGTCCCTGTCCGAGGGCGGAGAGAAGGTTGGTGCCGTTGTCACATACAACCATTCCTGGCTGAAGCTGGCGTGGCATCAACCACCTCTGAGCCTGCCACTGCAGAGCTGACAGAATCTCTGCCCCAGTGTGGCTTCTGTCCCCTAAGCAGACCAACCCAAGTACCGTATCTTTTTGCGTAGGCCCGTGACCGCTTACAGAGCACCACTGGTTCAGAGGAGAGATCTGAAGAAGAGGCCATAGAGGAAGAAGAAGAGGATGGGGTGGAGGAGAGAGCTGTGGCAGAATGACCACTAGAATTTTGGAGGCATGGTGGCGGAACAAGCTCCAACAATACTGAATCCTGTCCTGCATCCTTTCCAGCTGCCAGCAGAGTTACCCAGTGTGCCATGAAGGAAAGGTAACGTCCCTGCCCATGACTGCTAGACCATGAGTCAGCTGTAATATGCACCTTACTGCTGACCACAATGTCCAACGAGGCCAAAACATTGCCTTCCACATGCCGGTAGAGAGCCGGAATGGCCTGCCATGAAAAGTAATGGAGTTTTGGAACCTGCCACTGAGGTACAGCACATTCCACAAATTCACAAAAGGGGGCAAAGTCTACCAGCTGAAAAGGAAGCAGTAGCAGTGCTAGCAATTTGGCCAAGCTAGCATTCATACGCTGAGCATGTGGGTGGCTGGGACCGAATTTCTTTTTATGGTTTAGCAACTGGGGTAGGGAAATTTGCCTGCTAATATCAGATGGAGGTGTACTGATAGCAGATTGGCTGCAAGTACTTGGGACACCTATTCCTATACCTTCATTCCTCTCAGTGCAGGTTTTTGAGAGGACTGGAGGTATAGTGGGGTTGGAGATCCCAGATGAGGAGCAAGCAGAAGTCCGCCTTTTTCTTTGATGTGGGTCTTTCAAGTGCTGTTGCCAATGGACTGCATGGGAGGTTGTCATATGTCTGGTCAAGCATGTGGTGCCCAAGCGACTGCTGTTCTGGCCATGCTTGATCCGCTTCAGACATAGGCTGCAAAGAGCAACGGTGCGATCTGCTGCACACGTGTCAAAAAGGCCCATACCAAGAAGCTTTTCAAAATCAGTGGGGAGTCAGCAGTGCCCTGCACCTGCCAAGCTCTGCGTTGTGATGCAGTAGGGTGACTGCCCTTAAGCTGTCCCCTAGAGGACATCCTGCCTCGTTGGAGTTGTGCCTCCTCCTCCTCCCCTCTTCTATTAGGCACCCAAGTAGAGTCAGTGACCTCATCATCCCCTCCCTCCTTGTCACTGGAGCAAACTTGGCAGTATGTTGCAGCTGGGGGAACATGACTGCCAGTTTCTTGTCCTTCTTGGGCACCCCCTCTCTCCAGGCTCACGTTACTCCCTTCCTCAACCTGGGAACCAACATCGGAGCCTTCTAATCGCTGAGCATCCTCCACCAGCATGTACCCGACACTGTGGTCGAATAGTTTGGGGGACTCCTCCGTGCATGATGGTGGGGCTACAGAAGGAGTGACTGTGGACAAGGAGCCGGTGGAATAGACCGCTTTGGCAGCTGCATTGGAACGCAAACTACTCTGAGCCTGGGTGACAGAGAATGAGGAGGATGAGGACGGCTTTGTTATCCACTCCACTAACTCTTCTGCATGTTCTGGCTCAGTAATATGGCCAGCAGCAGAAAAAAGGACAAGAGTGCCCCACGGCCACCTGCAGAGGATGCATCATGTCCACAACCAGGACTGTTGACAGTAGACCCAGAGCCTGCTTGCCCTCTTTTAGAGGCCTGTGAGCGTCTGCCTCTCCTTGGTGGCCTTCCGGACATGATGTATATTTTGTTTGGCAATACCACACTGTACTGTATTGTGTAATGTGTACACCACCAGGAAAGTAGTAACAACTGCACTACGGCTGCACTGTATTGTGTAATGTGTACACCACCAGAAAAGTAGTAGCAACTGCACTACGGCTGCACTGTATTGTGTGCTGTGTACACCACCAGAAAAGTAGTAGAAACAGTACACCACGGAATGCACTGTAGATAGATATATACGCTATACTAGACTGTCATATATACAGTGTATGTGTGTGTATATATATATATATATACAGTTGTGCTCATAAGTTTACATACCCTGGCAGAATTTATGCTTTCTTGGTCATTTTTCAGAGAATATGAATGATAACACCAAAACTTTTCTTTCACTCATGGTACTCATGGTTAGTTTTTGGCTGAAGCCATGTATCAATCAACCGTGTTTACTCTTTTTAAATCATAGTCACAACAGAAACTACCCAAAAAACCTTTTCAAAAGTTTACATACCCTGGTGACTTTGGCCTGATAACATGCACACAAGTTGACACAAAGGGGTTTGAATGGCTATTAAAGGTAACCATCCTCACATGTGATCTGTTTACTTGCAATTAGTGTGTGTGTATATAAAAGGTCAATGAGTTTCTGGACTCCTGACAGACCCTTGCAACTCTTATCCAGTGCTGCACTGACGTTTCTAGATTCTGAGACATGGAGAAAGCAAAAGAATTGTCAAAGGATCTGCGGGAAAAGGTTTTTGAACTGTATAAAACAGGAAAGGGATATAAATAGATATCCAAGGAATTGAGAAGGCCAATCAGCAGTGTTCAAACTAATCAAGAAGTGGAAAATGAGGGGTTCTGTTGAAACCAAACCACGGTCAGGTAGACCAACTAAAATTTCAGCCACAACTGCCAGGAAAATTGTTCGAGATGCAAAGAAAAAACCACAAATAATTTCAGGTGAAATACAGGACTCTCTGGAAACATGTGGTGTGGCTGTTTCAAGATGCACAATAAGGAGGCACTTGAAGAAAGATGGGTTGCACGGTCGAGTCGCCAGAAGAAAGCCATTACTACGCAAATGCCACAAAGTATCCCACTTACATATGCCAAACAGCACAGAGACAAGCCTCAAACCTTCTGACATAAAGTCATTTGGAATCATGAGACCAAAATTGAGCTTTTTGGCCACAACCATAAATGCTTAATTTGGAGAGGAGTCAACAAGGCCTATGATGAAAGGTCCACCATTCTTACTGTGAAACACAGAGGGGGATCGCTGATGTTTTGGGCATGTGAGAGCTACAAAGGTACAGGAAATTTGGTCAAAATTGATGGTAAGATGAATGCAGTATGTTATCAAAAAATACTGGAGGAACATTTGCATTCATCAGCCGGGAAGCTGAGCATGGGACTTACTTGGACATTCCAGCATGACAATGATCCAAAACACAAGGCCAAGTCGACCTGTCATTGGCTACAGCAGAATAAAGTGAAGGTTTTGGAGTGGCCATCTTAGTCTCCTGACCTCAATATCATTGAGGAGATCTCAATCGTGCAGTTCATGGAAGACAGCCCAAGAAGGAACTGGAGGCTTTTTGCCAAGAGGAATGGGCAGCTTTACCACCTAAGAAGATAAACAGCCTCATCCACAAATACCACAAAAGACTTCAAACTGTTATTGATGTTAATGGAGACAAGGTGCTTTGGGGGCAGACCCCAAAGCACCCTCCCCATGTTGAGGGTATGTGGCCTGGTATGGTTCAGGAGGGGGGGTGCTCTCTCATCCCCCCTCCTTTCCTGAGGCCTGCCAGGTTGCGTGCTTGGAAACGGGTCTGGTATGGATTTTGGGGGGGACCCCTATGTCTTTTTTTTACATTTTGGTGCAGGGTTCCCCTTAATTTCCATACCAGATCTGAAGGGCCTGGTATGGATTTTGGAGGGACCCCCACTCAATTTTTTTACTGTGGTACTGTTTTAAACACGGGAGAACTGCGCCAATTTACAGGAATGCTATAGACACCCCCCCCCCAGGCACGATATTTGAAGGAATATTTCATTTTTATTGTTTCACTTTAAGAATTATTAAAATCCCTGCTCCCGAAAAAAAAGTTTTTTAAAAAATTTGTTTGCATTGATACATGTCCCCTGGGGCAGAACCCGGGTCCCCAAACACTTTTTATGACAATAACTTGCATATAAGCCTTTAAAATGAGCACTTTTGGTGTTTCATGTTAGTGTCCCATAGACTTTAATGGTGTTCTGCGGCTTTCAAATTTGCTGTGAACACCGCGTATTGTTTGCTGTTCAGCGAATGGCCGAACAACCAAAGTTAACTTTTATGCTAGGGCCTAACCGTTCTCCCATCCCTAATGGTGAGCTGCCAGTGCTGCCTTTTCTGCACTGAAGAACTGTTTTCAGCTGTTACCAGTTTTCCTACCCCTACTGGATTACAGAACACCTCCCCCTTATGTTGATGAGATTGGGGGGGTGTCAGTAGTCCAGACTAGGGGAAGCTGACAAATAGGGATGAGCTTGATGTTTTGGTCGAACATGAGTTCGACTTGAACATCGGGTGTTCACCGGTACACCAAATTTAGAACATTACGGGGCGTTTGTGGGGTGTCTATAGTATGCCTGTAAAGTGGCGCAGTTTCCCCATGTTTAGAACAGTAATTTAAAACTGATCACAGCTGTAATGGATTGTCGGGTCTCGGCAATATAGATAAAACTCATTAAAAGATAAGACAATTTTAAAAAAATTGCGTGGGGGTCCCCCCAAAATCCATACCAGGTCCTTCTGATCTGGTATGGAAGTTAAGGGGAACCCTGCGCCAAAATGTAAAAAAGAAAAGGCGTAGGGGTCCCCCCCAAAATCCATACCAGACCCTTATGCGAGCACGCAACCTGGCAGGTCTCAAGAATAGAGGGGGGGATGAGAGAGCGCCCCCCCTCCTGAACCGTACCAGGCCACATGCCCTCAACACGGGGAGGGTGCTTTGGGGTCTGACCCCAAAGCACCTTGTCCCCATGTTGATGGGGACAAGGGCCTCATCCCCACAACCCTTGCCCGGTGGTTGTGGGGGTCTGTGGGTGGGGGGCTTATCAGAATCTGGAAGACCCCTTTAACAAGGGAACCCCCAGATCACCTATGTGAATTGCTAACGGGGTACATTGTACCCCTACCATTTCACAAAAAATGTGTCAAAAATGGTAAAATAGACAAGAGACCACTTGGGACAAGTCCTTTACTAAAAAATAAAAATGTCCAGTGATGTAAATCGGACCAAAAAGAAAAAAAAAAAGCCGCAGCAGTTCTGCCTTCATGGGAGGCTCCTGCCGAGTGACGCTTCTTCTTGGTGACAGCTGTTATATAGCTGAGGGCGGGCCACCCAGTGACATTAACGGGTGATCCTGCCCCCCTCTGATGCCGCGGAGCTGAACTTTTTTTTTTTAAATAAAGGACTTGTTCCAAGCTGTCTCTTGTCTTTTTTTTTTGCTCTGATGTCCATGCTTGGATGAAAATCAGGGTTATGGAAAATGTGTGCTAGGGGTTTTCATTGTGAAATCAATGAGGGGGATTTCCGGAGCGTGTCCCATATTGCTAAGGCATGTGACAGGGACAGTGATAGGATGGGAAGCCTGGTTTTGGGAGGGCACCAGAGGAGAAAGTTCAGGGTGAAGGACGGGACAGCTTGCCTTTCCATATCTACCCAGTCAGGTTTAGCCATTTTAGAGTATACCGTGGATATCTGGGCTAGTCTAACTGCCTGGTAATACCAGAAAAGATTAGGGAGGCCCAATCCCCCCTTATTCCTCAGTCTATATAGGGTTTGTCGTGCAAGGCGGTGCCCAGACTTGCTCCAGATTAGCTTGGTATAATTGTTCAAATTTGGGTGTGAGATTTATTATGAGATAACGTATAGAGGATTCACTGCATGAAAAGCGAAAGGAATCCTTCAGCTGGGCTACCAGAGACGGCCGTAGAGAGACGTTGAGTGCTTGTGACTTAGTTAACTTGTAAACCCGAGATCCTAGCGAAGTTATCCAGAAGTTTACATATAACTGGTAGGGATGTGGCAGGGGAGGTGACAAAGAGGATGAGATCATCAGCGAATAGGCCGCATTTGTGGATTTTAGATACACATCTAACCCCTGCTATGTCCGGGTTGTTATGGATAGCAATTGCTAGAGATTCGATTGCTATAGCAAAGATTAGCGGTGACAGGGGACATCCCTGTCGCTTTCCTCTCGCTATTTTGATGGGATCCGAAAACAGTCCTTGTATTTTGATCCTAGCCTCGGGAGTGGAATAAAGAGATTTGAGGAGCCCAGAGAATTGAGGGCCGAAGCCCCAAATTTCCAGAATGGTAAACAGGTAGGACCAAGAGAGTCAAATGCCTTTTGTAGGTCTAACGACAACAGCATACCGGCTTGAGCATGACCGCCATCCCACCCAGATTGTGAGATAGAAACAACATCCACTGCTCTTCTGATTTGATCGGGGGCCTTGCCTTCCGGGGATGAACCCTACTTGGTCCTTGTGAATATAAGTTCCAATGAAGGACGCTAGGTGATCGGCCATGATTTTAGTCATTATTTTTAGATCGTTATTGATCAAGGATATAGGTCTATAGTTGCTATCTGGTTTTGTAATGACGGTCATGAATGCAGAATTTAGCTGCGTGTTCAGGGGTTCCCCTTTGGTTTTGGAATTAATAAATTTAGTCAAATATGGTGCTATGGTATGAGCAAATGCTTTATAGTAGGGTATCGGGAATCCGTCTGGGCCTGGGGCCGAATTTCTCTTTAATTTTTTAATCATCTCTAAGACTTCCTCCGTAGTGACTGGGGCTTCAAGTCTGTCTCTATGGTCCTCCAATAGGGTGGGTATAGGTAGATTTTCTAGGAATTTAGGTAAATCAAGGGGTTCTTTTGCCCTTTGTTCACTGTATAGGTTAGCGTAGAATTCGTGAAAGGCTTCCATTATTTTGATGGGGTTAGCCGTAGGTGGTTGACCAGCTATTTTTATTCTGGGGAAGGTGTATGTGCACACGCCCCGAGTGAGTTTGGAGGCCAAGAGAGATCCTGGTCTATCCTTCTGATGGTAGTATTTCGCCCCTTGCCATCTGGTACTTTTTTTGCATTAGCCGTTAGTGCTAAATTAAGTTTGAGGCGAGCTGTGTCGAGGCGGGGCATGGGAACTTGGCATGGATCCCTCTTGTGCTCCCGACGGAGTGTCTGGAAGTTCTTTTCCAGCTTCTCACTGTCGACCTTTTAAACTCTTTTAAGTTGGGATGATATTTGGATTATTTTGCCTCTAATGACCCCCTTATGCGTCGCCCACAGGGTCTCCGCTGATATGTCGGCAGTGTCGTTCAGAAGAAAATATTCAGAGATGGCCTTTTCAATTTCTAATTTTCTAATTGGGTCCGAGAGAATTGTTTCATTTAATCGCCAGTACGTGGATTTGGCTTGAGGGGGTCGAATGTTTATCGCTATGTTCAACATGGAATGATCAGAGCAAACCGTGTCTAAGATTAGTGCTTTCTGGACCGAGGGAATTAGGCTATTTGAGACCAATATGTCATCAATTCTGGCATAATACTGATGAGCATGAGAGAAGTGCGTGTAATCCTTTTTGGTGGAGTTTAGTTCTCTCCAGATGTCTGTGAGGCGCTGCTGATATATCAGTTTAGCGATCTTGGAACTACTCCTGGTTGGGCGGATGGTCTGTGCATGGGGTGGTTTGGATTTATCTAGGCCCTGAGCAAAGGCTACATTTGAGTCCCCGCTGAAAATTATGGAGCCCTCTAACAGGGGGTCCAGTGTCTTGAATAAATTACTGAAAAATCTCAATTGTCCTGAGTTGGGGGCTTAATAAGACACCAAGGAGTAGAGACGACCGTCAATTGTGCCCTTGATCAGAACATATCTCCCCTCTGGGTCCCGCCGCTCTGACTGCAGAGAAAATCTGCAGTTCTTTGATATAAGAACAGCTACCCCTCTGGTTTTATCTTCTGCATTAGCGAGAAAAAACAGGTGGAACTGGGCGTGCATGAAAGTGGGTTTGTACCGGACCGGGAAGTGGGTTTCCTATAGGAAAAGGACATCTATTTTGCGTGATTTCATATAGTCCAGTACTTTCCTACATTTAGAGGGTGAGTTTAATCCCTGGGCGTTGTGGGTTGCTACTCTTAATAGAGTAGGTGGTGGTTCAGAACTATCCATGGAGCAGGGGGGTCGGGAGAAATGCTAATCTATCATCACTTACCTGGTGGAGGTATCTACATTGATTTGGAGACTGCACAGGGATGGGGATCAGTAGCTTCCTATAGGAGGAGTGAGCACCAAAGGTCCAACAGCCAACTGCAAGAGAAAGAGTTGTTAGAATAGGAAGGAGAAGGGGGGAAGAGGGGGGGGGAGACCAAGCCCTTTTAGGGGCCTGAGTGAGCAGTGAGTGGAGTTAATCCCACTGCTCAAAAACATGGTAAGCATGTCTAATCCCTGCTGACAGGGTGGACACCTAACCCAGGGAGGAGGTGTAACCAAATCTGTGGGGTAGAGGGAGGCGCGGCATCACTTCCCCGACCTCGGCGCACCTTTGATTTAACCGCTAAATGAAAAAAAACAGCATCTCCATTTGGAGTGTAACCCAAAAGCTTGACTCGGAGTTTCATGAAGGTCTGGTGTCCTTGGAACGTTTGAATTTAGGTTTGTCCCAAACATTCATCAAAGGGCTTGCTGGAGAGGGACGCTTGGTTGATCCTGCAGGAGAGATGGAGAGGTCCATTGCTGCTTCTTGTGAGATAAGGCAAAGTTCTAGAAAGAGTCGTTCACCTTCCTGGAAGCTGTGAAAGGAGTACGTTTTGCCTTTATAGTCAAACTTCAGTGCAAAGGGAAAGGCCCACCTGTATTTAATATCACGTTGTGACAGGAAGGTAAGTAGGGGTTTCAGGGCTCTTCTTTTTGTATCATGGTCGGTGAAAGATCTGCAAACACTTGAATGGTATGTCCACGGCATGTGAGGGGGTGTTGATATCTGCACCTCTTCATTATCTCTTCTTTCACTGAGAAATAGTGGAGTTTTACCACAATATCCCTGGGTGTGCCGTCCTTCCTCGGGGGTCCTAGAGTTCTGTGAGCCCGATTGATTTCCAAATTGTGCAAGGAAATATCAGGGATCAGCTGTTTGATGAACTCCTGCACCACAGATATGGTGTCAGTGATCGATTCTGGGAGTCCCCTGATCCTAAAGTTTTCCCTCCTGGATCTGTTCTCCGGGTCATCGATCCGGGATAGCGCAATATCCAGTTGATCTTGCAGTACCTAGATGTGGTCAGAGTTCTGTCTGGTTTTTTATATCGTTTGGTCAAGTTTATTTTCGATAATTTCCATCCTGGAGCCTAGGATCTGGAAGTCCTCTCTAATGTTCCCTGTAATTTTGGCAGCAGTCTGAGCTAAGCCTTTGTCCAGTAGCACTGACAGTTGAGAGAAGAGATCAAGGGCTGAAAGCATTGTGTTATGTCTGTCAGGGCAGGCCTGCTGGCATTGTGAGGTGATGTAGGCCCAAGGGGAGAGTGCAGGAGATCCTCCATGGATTGCTCAATAAGGGATTCCGTGGAGGTTGGGGAGTGAGCCATGGGCATCAAGGTACTCACGGGTGTCCCAGGAAGGTAGGTTTGGACCACTGAGGCATATGATTGCCTATCTCCCGGAGTCTCCTCTGTGTTCGGTGTGTGTGGCTGCATGGCGCCCGCCATCTTGGATTCGGCCTTTATTATTATTATTATTATGATTATCAGGGGAGGGGCCTACTGAATACACATCACAACCAACCAAGCGCCTCCCTATGGACCACCCGGCGCCAAAAGACCCATGGATGCCAGGTCCAAATGGGCCGTGCCAGTAAGGGAACTGGACCGTGTTCAAGGTAAATGGTAATATAATAATATTTAAAAAAAAGGATTATGATAATCATAATAATAATAATAATAAAGGTAAGAAATATAATAGGTAATACAACAAAGGGAGATTCCTAAAACCGGAACTCCTCTAAATCTGTGATGCTTGTAATGCCCTGACGAAGCAAATATGCGATCATGTTGGCTGACTACAAGTGATTTCAAAGTTTCTGTACGGTCGTATTATCTTACTGGATTGTAACTTTTTTACTGTACATTTTATATGTCTTCAAATAAAATTTGTATTTTTATATTAATTGTTGTGATACTGCTTACGTCAAACAGACGCTTCATCTCCCTTTAAAGTCCCACTAATCCTCAGAGTGAGTTTTATCTCCCTCTTTATATTTTCCTGTCTATCTAGGGATTGGGAGTCCTGTGTCTGTTCTCTGGATATAGTCCAATCACCTCTATACATACGATGGTAAAATATGTAGAAAAGGTTTTATGAGAAATTATGGAAATAGCAAAAATAACATGGAGTCTTGACAGGGTCCTCATTGAAAGCACAACGTGGCCATCTCCAATGTGGGCATTTGAAGCCACAGTGTCCCTCTTCCTGGATTCCATGCATGCTGGCTACCCAGCATGCACCTGCTGATCTTGCGCATGTGCAGTGCGGTGCAATCTTGGTCAGCTTGCGATGCCAAGCTGACCAAGATTTTCCATAGACGCCAATGTTAAATGTTACTGGAGCCGTGCCTTGCCAAGCTGACCAAGAATTTCCATAGACACCAATGTCAAATGTTATGGGAGCAGTGCCATGCCAAGCTGACCAAGATCTCCCAGGAGCCAATGCAAAACCGAAATGAGGTATGGCGCCACGGCGGCTAAAGGAGGAAGTGAAATTAGATATAGGCATAAATCAGGTAAGTGAGCAGAAAAAATAAATAAATTGCCAATTCGATTTAACCACTTAAGGACCGGGCCTCTTGTGCACGAGGGAGGAGCCCAGCGTCAGCTCTGGCGGAGGTGCAGAGACAGAGCGTCCGGATGTCTCGCTGGGTGAGAGACCGCAGAGACGCGGACCGGGCTTGGTGGTTCAGCCGTTCTCTGGCTTAGGCCGCCTCGCCTCCCGCCTCCCCCCCTGCCCCCCTGCCGGAGACGCGACAGTAGGAGGCTTCACCTGCGGGACCCCCCTCCCGGGCGGAGGAGCAGTGACCAGGCTCGGAGCCGCCAACCAGTATCACCGGCGGGTGACATTCTTGGAAGCTGGTTACCGTGAATGGACCAGAGGCAGGTGGACCCCAATCCTGTGGCAGCAGCGCGCCTTCTCATCGGTACGGTAGGGAACAACTTTTCTGCCTAGTTCCACGCTGCACGTGTGGCAGACCGAAAAATTGCAGATAAAAGAGACAAGGTATGAAAAGACGCAATGTTCATAATACAACCTTGGCTACCCATGTCCTACACTAGCAGTTTGGATTCTGAAAGTTGCCTGATATTTGAACTGTGTTACTGAAAGGTACCAAAAGTCGCCTGATATTTGAACTGTGTTACTGAAAGTTACCGAAAGTCGCCTGATATTTGAACTGTGTTACTGAAAGTTACCGAAAGTTGCCTGATACCTGATCTGTGTTTTCTCCTGTGATTAAAAGAGCGAGGTTAGTCGTTGGGAAAAGAGAAAAGCTGGAAGATACATGACTTTCTCAACATGGCTATGTACTGATATCTTCCTTCTTTGGGTAGTAAAAAGTTGGCCAAAACCAAGCTTTCCATATATATTTTCCTCCCCTTGACACTTTGTGGTAAAGTCCCATAGAGCTACTCTTATTGGAGGGGGAGAAGGGAAGAGGGGGCAGGGAAAAGGAGGAGGAAGGAGGAAGAAAGGAAGGGAAAAGGAACAATAAAACACACATTTTATGTCAGCACTTTTTTTTTTTTTTTTATTTATTTTGCTGGCCTTGAGGCCGCTCACCCCGGGAGCCCCGGGGGAGGGCTGTCTCAGGTCCGGCGGACCGTATGAACCTTCCTTAGTACTACCCCCCACAAATTATATTAAAGCCGGTTGAGGGGGTGACCAACCCTTTTCCGGCATTAAGCCGATCGGACGACCGGAGCTTTGAGCCACATAGACGGACCAGGGGGTTGAGGCACTCTCCCCCCCCTCCCCCCCTCCATATCTAGATTGCCCCGCCATCTAGCCATACAGGGAAGTTACAACGCTAGGATAGACCTAGTCCCTCGGGTGGAGATCTGGCACGGGGTTAACAGTCTTAAATAAGGGGTAGTTGAAAACGGCAAGCAAAGGCGAAAGCATGAGAGGCCGCTCAACGCGAACAACTGAACCCCAGAGTACCAGAGAGAGTCTTAACACCAGTTCTATCCAAAAATATTTAAAAGAGGTGAGCGCCAAAAGCCCGGGAATGGAGACGAAACAACCAGGGCCAAAGGACAAAAAGAAAGAGCAACAGAAGCAAAAAGGGGGTCAGGGGGACAAAGCCCGCGAAGAACTTGACTTTGAGGGGGCGTCTGCCTGGAGCTCTGTGGAAGAACAAAGGATAATGGCTATAGTACCAAGTAAAACAGAACTCACTGAAATGTTTACTAAGCTAGAAAACGTGATAAAAACTGAAATATCTAATGTTCGAGCAGACATGGGGCACCTTCTGCGTTGGGTGGAGGAGGTAGAGGAAGTCTCAGTGCGCCAAACCAAAGAAATCTCCGAATTAAAGGATCAAGTCAGTAAACTGCGGAATGAAAACCGCAATATGGTATTTCGGATGGAAGAACAGGAGAACCAAAGTCGGCGACAAAATTTGCGCATTAGGTCAATCCCAGAGCAACATAACGAGGATCTAGGGGAAAAGATGAAGAAAATCTTTAACCCTATTATGGGAAAGCGAGAAGAAGAGCCCATCTTGATAGACAGGGTGCACAGAGTAAGAAGGCCTCCGCATGTAAAGCAAGACACCCCAAGGGACGTGATTGTTAAATTCCATCAATACGAAGACAAGGAGAGAATATGGAAGAAATTAAAGGGAGCCCCTCCCATAACGTTTGAAGACAAAGCACTACAGATATTTTCCGACTTATCTGCAGGAACCCTTGCCCGCAGAAGACAGATGAGACCAATTTTGGAGCAGCTAAGGAAAGCTAATCTCAAATATAGTTGGGGGTTTCCAACATCCCTGATAGTTTTAAAAGACGGTAGATCAACCAGGATGAGATATTTGGATGAGGCACAGGACTTCTGCGACAGTCTGGGTATTCCCATCCCGGACATGTCTCAGGTTAAATTGATTGAGAGACCTTGAGGGCTAAAATGTTAAAATGTTTTGACCTGTTGAGGGGGGGGGGGGCGCGGGGCGGCTTGGGGAGAGGAATTTCCTTTTTTTTTTTTTCCCCCCTTATATTGTGTCTTCCCCCCATCGGCCCACCCCCCCTCCCCCCCCCTCCCCCCCTCTCCCTCTTTTAGGGGGGGTTGGGGGGCTGGTTTTGTGTGGGAAGGTGGCCTCGAGTCTCGAGACAAAAGCATGGGTTGAAGGTGGCGCCGGGGGGATTTGCTGATTGCTGTCCCTGGTGGGGTGGGGGGGGGGTGGTCGGGGGTGGGGAACTAGAGGTGGCCCCACCTTTTTTTTTTTTTGAGACAAGATATACCTCATACACTCTCTCCCTTTGGGGGGGGTGGATAGATGCTAGAGTTTTCGCTGGTGTTTCACCCTGGGGAGGGAGTTCCGAAGATTGGAATGGGAGTAGGTCCAAATCGGGGGACTCAGGATGTTAATTCCACCACTGGTGGGGGGGAGGGGGAGGCAGGGGGATAGGGGGGTGGGAGGGCATCGGGAGGATGGGGGGGGAGGGGGGTGGGAAAGGGGGGTGGGGGGGGCATTGCAGGACGAGCTTGGAGGAGGTGGGGATATGACAGGAGTGTAGACCCCCAGTTATGCTGGAACTTAAACTCATTTCGTACAATGTGAAAGGGCTAAACTCGCCTTGTAAAAGACATAAAATATTAAAAGAGCTGGAGCTGCTGAGGGGGGATATAATTTTCCTCCAAGAGACACATTTGACTCTCGACACTAGAATAAGGCTCTTCTCTGCGAGGTTCCCCCAGTGGTTCTATGGAGACTCCCCCGATAGGGGGTCGAGGGGAGTCGCCATTGGACTTTCAAGGGTCACAAACTTCTCCCTAAGAGAAAGATTGATAGACCCAGATGGTCGCTTCATCTTCTTAACAGGCAAACTGGGACCTAAATTGGTCACTCTAGTGAACGTATATTGTCTTAATAAGAAGCCTACGGTTTTTCTGGGTCAGATATTGAAAAAATTGTCTGAGTTCGGAGAGGGGGAAGTGATCTTGGGAGGGGACTTAAACTTTTGCCTAGACCCGGAGTTGGATGGTACGTCCCGTGCCCAGGGGACAGGGAAGGTGTCACTCAGGGCTATCAGGCGCAAGCTATATCATAGTCAGTTAATGGATGTCTGGAGGCTCCTGCATCCTAATGAGAGAGATTACACCTTCTTCTCCCCTGTGCACGGGACCTACTCCAGACTAGATTTTTTTCTCGTAGACCACAGTTTGTTGGATTGGATTAGAGAAATAAAAATAGAAGTAATGACCCTGTCCGATCATTCCCTGATCGTGATGCGGATTAAAATACCAGATGCGCAAGGGCGACTCTGCTCATGGAAATTAAACGAGGATCTACTGAGAGATCCCGAAATTGTGGCGAGATTACAGGACGAAGTAGACTTTTTTTTTAGGACAAACGATACGGGGGATGTGTCACCAGCCATATTATGGGACACACATAAAGCTTACACAAGGGGAATTCTGATTTCAATAGGTGCAGGTTTGAATAAAAAGAAACGAGAAGTAAGAGGAAAGTTGATAGAGGAAATTTTCTCCTTGGAACAAGCTCACAAAAAAACAAAGGGCCAAGATCTAGAGGGTTACCATGCATTGGTTGCCAAGAGGGAGGAGTTAAGGGATATGATGGATCTAGAGGCCAAGAGAGCTATAAATGCTATAACTAGGAACAATTACTTCTGGGCCAATAAGCCTAGTAAACATCTGGCCGGGATCATTAGGAAAAAAAGAAGTAGAAATTACGTAGAGAAAATACTCAGTAAAGGAGGGGCAGTGAGAGTGACCAGCAACGCTATAGCAGAGGAACTCCAAAAGTATTACAGGGATTTATATTCGATAGGGCAACGGGGGGTAGGAGACACTTCCCCTTTAAATAAGAGCAAGGAATTCCTGAAGGAGGCAGGACTAGGGGGCCTGTCAGCTGAGGATAGGGACGTACTGGATAAACCTTTGGAAGAAGAGGAAATCCTGGCAGCATTAAGGGACTCTCCGAAGGGAAAAAGTCCAGGCCCAGACGGCTTTACCTCCCTCTACTTAGAAAATATGAAACATATCCTGGTCCCGAGGCTATGCCGTTTTTGGAATGGCCTCGGAACAGGAGGCGAATTGACAATGGAAGCTTTAACCGCCACAATTACCTTAATTCAGAAGGAAGGGAAGGACACTAGGTTGTGTTCAAGTTATAGACCAATCTCCCTTCTAAATGCAGATGTCAAGCTATACGCAAAAGTTTTAGCGAATAGGCTTAAAGAGAAAATGACAAATCTAGTGCACCCGGACCAGGTAGGCTTTGTTAATGGGAGACAGTGTAGGGACAACGGGGTTAGGGCGGTTTTATTATCAGAAGTATGTAAACAAGGTGGGCCCCCAGCTCTATTCCTGTCAGTGGATGCTGAGAAAGCTTTTGACAGGGTAGACTGGGGGTTCATGATGAATACTTTGGAGGCCCTGGGGTTCGGCCAGAGGTATGTTTCCTGGGTCAAGGTTCTATATAGCAACCCGGCAGGGATGGTGAGAGTTAACGGGACGATATCAAAGCCCTTCAGGATGTTCAATGGAACAAGGCAGGGTTGTCCCCTCTCCCCTCTCTTGTTTGTTCTGACCCTTGAGCCGCTGCTGTCTGCCATTCGTAACAACGCCGACTGCGGCGGTGTCAGGGTTGGAACAGAGGTGCATAAACTAGCGGCTTATGCCGACGATATTGTATTCTTTATTACGAATCCTAGAATAACCCTCCCAAATTTACTTCAGATCATCAGAAAATATGGGGAAGTTTCGAATTTTAAAATAAACTCCAGCAAATTTGAATGCTTGAATATCAACATAAGTAAGCAAGAAAAAAACCACTTGGCTGCTGTCTTCCCTTTCCCTTGGAAAGAGGAGATGGAATATCTGGGGATTAAATTAGCCAATTCCTCTAATAAATTATTTGTAAAAAACTTTATTCCTATGTTAGATGACATCAGGCGAGAAGTTAGAAGACTTCAGGCCAGACCCCTTTCGTGGTTTGGGCGAGTCAATGCGATAAAAATGAGTCTAACGCCCAAGATCCTGTTCAAATTCCAGATGCTGCCCATTCCTTTACCTAGATACTATTTAAAAGCCCTTAGGAGGCTAATAAGCGAGGTTGTTTGGGGGGGCAAAAAACCACGCATTGCCTTTACAGTATTAAGTAGGGGGAAGAAAAAAGGTGGAATCGCTCTACCGGACTTCAGTAGATATTACAGCGCAGTAGTGCTGTCTAGGATCACGGAATGGAACAAAAAAGACACAGATAAACGTTGGGTTCACATTGAGCACTTTTTGAGCGACACAAATTTAGGACAGGCACTCTGGAATCCCCCAAAATTTAGAGCACTGAGCACTCACACATCTTTTTTAACGCTTAACACATTTAAACATTGGGATAGGATACACAATAAGAACAAATGGTCATACAACTCACCACTGATACACATGAAAGATAATGCTTTATTCGAGCCAGGGAGGAGGGAGGTGGGAGGGAATTGGTTGAAGGGTGACTTGGTACAATTGAATCACTTTATAAACAAGGGGCAAATTCGCACTTTCTCAGAATTAAGTATAGAACCCAATCTATGGGTAATGAATAGATGGAGGTACCTTCAGCTCTCCCACTTTATCGAGAGACTTCCGAAACCTCTTAGGAGTATGGAGGAGCTCAGACCATTTGAGCAGCTCTGCGTGAAGGAACAGGCGGGAAGGATAATAACGCAAATATACAAGATCCTGGGATATGAGGAGGAACTGGAGGTACCTCCTTATATTAAAAAGTGGGAACAAGAACTGGGGTCTCAATGTAGTGAAACTGTGATAGAAAAGATCTTGAGGATGGTCCACTACGTTGCAGTAGACACCAGAAGATCAGAAAGCCACTTTAAATGCCTTGCGAGATGGTACGCCACCCCAGACAGGGTTAGCAAAACGGATAGGACTAAATCAAACACTTGCTGGAGGGGCTGTCCAACCTTAGGAACAATGGCCCACATTTGGTGGGAGTGTCCTATCATAAAAATCTTCTGGAAAAAAATACTAAGCTTGATAAAAGACATCACAGGGAAAGTAATAGCAGAGGACCCATGGGTATGTCTTTTCCATGGGACCTCGGACTCGGTAAAGAACTACAAAACCTCCCTGATTCCTATTATGCTTGATGTAGCTAAGAGACAGATTTCGTCGAACTGGATGAACGTCTCAAGGCCCTGTACTCGAGAATGGTTGTTCAGCCTCAACGAAGTATATAACGTCGAGCGTTTAGACAAGGGAGGAATCGAACCTGAAGAAGAGGAGCACTCAGGGAAATGGGCTGCCTGGATTAAGTTTAAAGGAACCTGGGATTATTTGAAGGAGATTGTCAGCCCAACATAATTGCATAACTGTATAAGCACTCTCTCCTCGATGAGCATGGTCCTGAGGGGTGGGGGAAGGGGAGGGTGGGTTTGAGGGTAGGAGGGGACATCATGTCATCTGTTATAGATTTTATAGTGGTTATGTTTGAAGAATTATCCCCGTTGGGGAATGCAATGTTATTCATATAAAATGATAAATAAAGAATTAAAAAAGAAAAGGGAAAAAAAAAGAGAAAAAAAAAAAAAAAGGACTGGGCCTCTTTTTTAGATGTGTTGTTTACAAGTTCAAAACTGGGTTTTTTGCTAGAAAATTACTTAGAACCCCCAAACATTATACATTGTTTTTCTAACACCCTAGAGAATAAAATGGCGGTTGTTGCAATACTTTCTGTCACACAGTTTTTGCGCAGCAGTCTTACAAGGGCACTTTTTTGAAAAAAATACACATATTTTTGAATTAAGTAAATAAGACAACAGTGAAGTTAGCCCAATTTTTTTTTATATTGTGAAAGATAATTTTATGCCGAGTAAATTGATACCCAACATGTCACGTTTAAAAATTGCGCCCGCTCGTGGAATGGCGACAAACTTTTACCCTTAAAAATCTCCATAGGCGACGTTTAAAAAATTCTACAGGTTGCATGTTTTGAGCTAAAGAGGAGGTCTAGGGCTAAAATTTTTGTTCTGACTCTACTGATCGCGATGATACCTCACATGTGTGGTTTGAACACCGTTTTCATATGCGGGCGCTACTTACGTATGCGTTCGCTTCTGCACGTGAGCTCAGCGGGACGGGGCACGTTTAAAAAAAAATTTTTCTTATTTATTTTACGTTTTATTTTTTATTTTTACACTGTTTTAAAAAAAAGTGTCACTTTTATTCCTATTACAAGGAATGTAATAATAGAAAAAAAGCATGACAGGATGTCAGGCTGCACATTGTTGGAGTCAGGATGCACTATTAAGGTAGTGGACCCTACGGCTGACTGCTGCGGATGGAACTCTGGGTGGTTCAGGAAGGCAGGTCCACTGGAGCACCAACACGGATCCGACTGGGAGCTAGAGCATAAAATTCCCCAGGGTGCGGAGTCTAAGAGCCAGCAGGTGTTCACCAGAGCCTCTAGTGGTGAGGATTGACTGCACTGCAACTGACTCCAGGTCGTTGCCCCCAGGGTCTCCCAGCTCACGCTCACTGTAGGCTACAGGAGGACAAAGAAGAAGCAGCAGCCCAGGACAACAAGGGATAGTAAGGAGATAAGCCTAAGGTTAGGGTGACTAGCAAGCAGGAATAGTCAAGAACAAGCCAAGATCAGTAAACAGGATCAGACGTAGGACAGAGCAATGAGCGCAAGGAAGCAAAATTAAACAATATTGATCAGCAGAGCTGGTTTGCAGTGCACAGGTTAATATAGTTCCCTGATAGGGGCTGGGGTGGAGCCATACTTTGTGGAGAGATTATTTAAGCAGCCAGGTGAAAGTGGCTGGCCTCTTATTCTGAACACATGGAGAGTTAAGCTGACAGACAAATATTACTGCATAACCATGACACAGGACCACTTAAATATGAGATCTGGGGCCAAAAAGACCTCAGATCTCATATTTACACTAAAATGCAATAAAAAAAAGTTGTCATTTAAAAAAATGATTTAAAAAAAATGGCCCTTTAAGAGCTATAGGCAGAAGTGACGTTTTGACGTCGCTTCTGCCCTGCATTGTCATGGAGGCGGGTGGCCGTCTTCCCCTCCCCTCCACTGCCGATGGCTCCGGGAATTGGCGGAGGGTGGCGGGAGTGGGGCGCTCTCCCGCCGCCGATAAAAGTGATCTCACGGCGAATCCGCCACAGATACCTCTTTTATCTTGTAGCCGACCACCAGCAGAACGCGGGGATACCAGGGTTATGGCAGCTAGCTGCTGCCATAACGATTTCCGTCGTCAAAGTGAGGACGTATATCGGCGGTCAGCGGTCGGCAAGTGGTTAAGGATGCACATTAGTACTGCATGGTGAGGAGTGAAAAATGTGGGTGGAACTCCGCTTTAAAGTCCCAAATCCCCCTTCTATTTTAACATTAGCATAGAAGCACTGAATATTGTCATTTAATCTTAAGGCTACTTTCACACTGAGGCGCTTTACAGGCGCTATAGCACTAAAAATAGTGCCTGCAAAGGGCATGTAAAGCGTGTCTCCTGTCACTTCAGCGTGAAAGCCCCGAGGGCTCTCACGTGCTTGCGGGGCGATAGAAAAAGTCCTGCAAGCAGCATCTTTGAGGTGCTTTAGTAGCGGTGTATACACCATTCCAAATGCACCCCTGCCCATTGAAATCAATAGGTAGCGACGCCGAAGCGCCTGCAAAAGGGGAGCTTTGCGGGCACTTTCAACCCCTTATTCGGCCGCTAGCGGGGGATAAAAGCACCACTAAAACTACAGTAAAGCACCGCTAAAACTAGCCCCTCGCACCTCAGTGTGAAGGGGCCCTTAGTAAAATACATGTTCATTTTTTTTATCACTTGAAATGCTCACACTATGACAAGTGATGACATGCATACTTTTAATTTTCATGTCAGACCTATTTTTTTATTATAACACTATAAACACACAAGGAAGTCAATGCAATAGAAAATGAGCCAAATGCTAATTATTTCTGGAACAGGGATGAGTAAAGGAATTATAAAACGTGATTATCGAGTTCATTGCCTAATCCGGCGTTGTGCAGACGTACTTTGTTATGATGGGGGCGGAGTTTTCTGAGATTCTGGGAAATCTTTTGCCACGTAAAAATTTGTTAATGATCTCTGGCTCTGCAGACGTGAAGGATCTGTCCGTGTAGAAGGTTCGTCAGGCTGGTACCGGGGATGGGAGGTGACGGGATAATTCTAATTGGAAATTTCTCAAGCAATGCACTCTTTCCCCCATCATTGAATGTATTAATATTGTAAGGTGGGAGGGGGATAATAATCTGTGTACACGGTGTTCAGGGAATTGTTACCTTTTGCATTTTTTTGTTTTTGTTTTGGATATCTTTAAAAAAATGGCCAAAGATCCCTACAGATTTTTTTATTTGTATCCTATTATTAGATATCTCTTTACTACTTTGCCCAGAGAAACAATTAGACGTCTCTCCAAAGTCAGAAGAAACTCTTTCATAGTTGTCAGGTGTCCCCTCTGGAAGATATTCCCTCCCATCCTGTTCTAGTGACAACTGCAAAAAGTTGGATTATTACAATGGTCACCAGGACAAGCCGGTGAGGATGAATCTATCCAATGGTGATGCGGAGAGCTATAAAACCTAGTGGGGGTTTTAATGGGGGTGGCAAAAGTGTCCTTCTGTGTTGCTGGGAAGTAATAAAAAAGTGAGTATACGTGAATGTAGGTACTTGCAGTGCAGGGATAAGACTATCCAGTGCCCGGGTAAAAGTTGGGAAACTGTGCCCCCCTTCCTGGATGGAGGAGTTGTGTCAGGACCTGGATCTGAACCTGGGACCTCTGCTCAGTGGCGGCTGGTGCTCAAAATTTTTGGGGGGGGCGCAAACAAACTGAAAAATTCTGAAAAAAACATCAATTGTAGCCTCACTGTGCCCATCAAACACTGTCACTGTGCCCATCAAACGCTGCCACTGTGCCCCAAATGCTGCCACTGTGCCCATTAAATGCTGCCACTGTGCCCCAAATGCTGCCACTGTGCCCCAAATGTTGCCACTGTGCCCATTAAATGCTGCCACTGTGCCCCAAGTGCTGCCACTGTGCCCCAAATGCTGCCACTGTGCCCCAAGTGTTGCCACTGTGCCCCAAGTGCTGCCACTGTGCCCTAAGTGCTGCCACTGTGCCCCAAATGTTGCAACTGTGCCCCAAATGTTGCCACGGTGCCCCAAGTGCTGCCACTGTGCCCCCCGCCCGGCGCGGCACTTACCGCGGCAGGAGGCGAGCGGTGTCCTCTATTTCTTCCCCGACCCCAATGTCTTCTCCCGCCCGCTCCTCCTCTCATCCTCTGCTATGATTGGACGCCTGATAGATGGGGGCGGGCAGGGGGCACAGTGGCAGCACTTGGGGCACAGTGGCAAATTAGGAGCTCAACTGATTTCTTACAGATTAACAATTTAATAAACTTGCAGCATTCTAAAGTGACAAAACATTGGGAAATGTGGATGTATTTCAAAGATTTAATGATTTTTTTATTTTTTTTATTTTGCCCATACATTTTAAGGCCTCCATAATGATATTTAGAAGTATTGAGATTGTGTCATGTTATACTTAGCCTTATCAGTGGTTGAAAGCAAAGACTCAACTAACACATTGTCATTACCTGCAGTTGAGCATCTATAGAAGACATGAAGTTCCTCCTAACTTTGCTTTTGCTCATCCCAGTCATAACTGCTTCAGATGAACACAAATCTAAAGAGTCCCATGAAGATGCTGAAGGTGGAAAGAAAGCCCAAGCACTAAAAGAAGCAGTAAAAGGAAATACTGAATTTGCCTTTAATCTCTTCAAGCACCTGGCCTCTGTGTCTTCTCAGGGCAAGTATTCACCACCCAAAAATATTGTTTTTTCACCTTTCTGTATTTCTTCTGCTTTTTCCATGCTGTTGTTGGGCGCCCAATCAAAGACCCGCCAGGAAATCCTGGAAGGTTTGAGCCTGAACAACAAAAACTCCACAGAAAGTGAGCTCCACCAGGCTTATTCCACTCTTCTCCATCTGCTGAATGAACCAAAAAGCAGCCTTCAAGTTGACATTGGCAATACCCTCTTTGTACAGCAGACACTGACCTTGCTGAAGAGCTTTGAAGATGATTTAAAGAATCTTTATCATGCTGAAATTAGGAAGACCCATTTCAATGACCCACAAGAGGCTACAAAAGAAGTGAATGAATATGTGAAGAATAAAACTGAAGGCAAAATTAAGGAACTCTTCAAAGAATTTCCCGCAGATACTAAGTTGACCCTGGTCAACTATGTTCTGTTTAAGGGTAAGAAGAGAGCCACAGGATCTGGAGTAGATGATTACATATGTAGTGCTACCCGAGGAGAGGCTGCTGTAGATTACCCCAGGTCTTATTTGCTAGCACAGAAGCTGCTAGTCACAAGAACAGTTCCATGCACACTGACAATACAGGCTCAGTGTAGGGGATGTCAAACAAAACCAAAGGTATTTATAAGCTCAACTTACCATCCAGCCTGCAACCAAATTATCCTGTCTAACAATATGGGTTTAGGGATTTATTCTGCACACATTTGCAAATACATGTGCCCTGTCAAGGCACCCCATTTTCTGTAGTCCCAACTTAAAAATTTGAGAGCCTCCACAGTGGAAGTACTGGTGAGGCAACGCAGTGGATACCTTTGCTGCCATAGTGCTATGTGCTGGGTGTCCAGTGCACCCCTGTGACTTTAAGGGGGGTTGGGTTCCCACCAGGCTCACCCACCCTCTAACTATCCATTATAATGCATGTGCTTCCACTGTGGAGGCTCTCAAAGCCCTTTCAGTGCTCCTTGCTGCGGAGGCCAGTTATAGGTGGGGCAGTGGCCAGTTGTTTGTACTGTTTAAATACTGGTGAAATAACGCAATGGACACCTTTGCTGCCATAGTGATATGTGCTGGGTGTCCAGTGTGCCCCAGGGGCGGATCCAGGGGGGGGGGCAACAGGGAAATTGCCCCCCCCCGAAGCACACACTCACTGACACTCTGAATGTTATTGTATATATCTTGCCGCAGCGCCGCTCCGGCCGCTGTGCCGGGCCGAGTCTCTCTCTCTCTCTCATGAGAGAGACTCGCGTGTGGTACGGGCGGCGGCGGTCAACACTGAAGGAAGGAGGTGGGTGGAGCCTCTTCCCCCTGCACTCGTTGCTAGACGCCAGGCGGCCCTGGCGTTAGCAACGAGTGACGTCATCAGCGTCAGTCACACTCTCAGCCGAGCCAACCGGCGGCCGGTGTGAGTGTGACTGTGACACAGCCTGGAGCGGCGCCTCCAGGCTCCTACATTACATAAGGCAGACTGAGCAGAGTGAGTCTCAGAGAGAGCAGACAGCAGCCTAACTCAGTGAGTGTGGCTTAGTCTGTCTGTGACACAGGCAGCCTGGAGCGGCGCCTCCGAGGAGTCTCTAACAACAAGTCAAGTGCACTGCAGCAGCACACAGCACACTGGCAGGCAACGTGGCAATCCGCAAGGTGTGGCAGGTGACGTGGCAAGTGCAATCTGCAAGGTGTGGCAGGTGAGGTGGCAAGTGGCAGTCCGCAAGGTGTGGCAGGTGACGTGGCAAGTGGCAATCTGCAAGGTGTGGCAGGTGACATGGCAAGTGCAATCCGCAAGGTGTGGCAGGTGAAGTGGCAAGTGGCAATCCGCAAGGTGTGGCAGGTGACGTGGCAGGCAAGCGACAATCCGCAAGGTGTGGCAGGCGACGTGGCAAGTGGCAATCCGCAAGGTGTGGCAGGTGACGTGGCAAGTGGCAATCTGCATCTGGTGGCAGGCAAGTGACAATCCGCAACGTGTAGCAGGTAACGTGGCAAGTGACACACTCAGGTCTCCCACTGATTCTGCATTATGGTGAGTTGAACTATTTCATTTTATATTACAATGTAATTATAGAAAAAATGCGCTTCAATCATCCTGACACTGGTGCCGGGATGATTGAAGCGCAAACACCAGCCGTTTCCCCGATAAATTGCCCACAATGAAAACGCATTTTCTGGCAGTGCCCCTCCCGAGACTAGACTCTGGATCCGCCCCTGGTGTGCCCCTGTGCTTTTAAGGAGGGTTGGGCTCCCTCCAGGCTCACCTTCCCTCTACCTAACCATTATAATGCATGTGCTTCCACTGTGGAGGCTCTCAAAATTTAGAGTTAGGATTACAGAAAACAGGGTGCCTTGATGGGACTCTGTAGCTTACGCATGTAATTGCAAATGTGTGCCGACTAAACCCCCATTTTTTAACGCATATTGTCAGACAGGATAATTTGGTTGGTTGCAGGCTGGTCAGTAAGTTGAGCTTGAAAATTTCTGTTTTTTTTTTTTTTACATGCATCGCCCTTACAGTGCTCTTTGCTGTGGAGGCCAGTTATAGGTGGGATGATAGCCAGGGTCATGCACAGGAGAGCAGAGAAAGACAGTCCATTAAACAAGCCGGGGTCAAATCAGGAGGTGGGCAGAAGACAGGTCCAGGGGCAAGCCTAGTCGTTAACAGGTATTTACAGCAAGGTTTCACAGGAACAAACGCACTAAAGAAGATCAGCCAACAATCACAGAGGGTAACTAGCTCCCTTATAAAGGCCTCTTGGCCCCAATCCAGGCTGAGAACATGCACATCAGTGCGCTTGCACATACCCATGTGCCTGTGTACTGATGTGCATCCAGCTTGCATTCCTGCTGCCATGTAAGGCACTGGCAGAAATGACAGGTCTTCATGGTCCAGTGTCCTGACAGTAAGTCTTACGCACAATGTCCTAGGTGCTGACTGCCACCTTCGATGGGTAGTTCCTCAGTGGGGGAGATAACAAAAAACAGTATTTTTTGCTCAAAAATTACTTAGAACCTCCAAACATTATATATATTTTTATAGCAGAGACCCTAGAGAATAAAATGACAGTCGTTGCAATATTTTATGTCACACGGTATTTGCGCAGCAGTCTCAGACACAATTTTTTTGAAAAAATACAGTTTCATGAATTAAAAAATAAAACAGTAAACTTAACCCAATGTAAAAAACATTGGGTTAAGTTTACTGTTTTATTTTTTAATTCATGAAACTGTATTTTTTCAAAAAAATTGTGTCTGAGACTGCTGCGCAAATACCGTGTGACATAAAATATTGCAACGACTGTCATTTTAATATGGAAGATGATGTTAAGCCGTGTAAATAGATACCTAACTTGTCACGCTTTAAAGTTGTGCACACTCATGGAATGATGACAAACTACAATACTTAAAAACCTCCTTAGGCGACACTTTAAAAATGGCTACAGGTTACCAGTTTAAAGTTACAGAGGAGGTTTAGTACTAGAATTATTGCTCTCACTCTAACATTCAAGACGATACCTCACATGTGTGGTTTAAACTCTGTTTACATTTGCGGTCGCGACTTGTGTATGCGCACGGAGGGATGGGGCGCCTTAAATTTTTATTCTTGTTTTTCTTATTTATGTATTTATTTATTTTTTACACTGTCCCTTCGGGGAAAAAAACATTCTGATCACTTTTATTGCTGCCAGAAGGAATGTAAACATCCCTTGAGACAGTAATAGGCAGTGACAGGTACTCTTTATGGAGGGATCGAGGATCTAAAGGACCCTTTGCACTTAACAGTATTCAAAATGCCAAGTTTGGCTGTTTTGAATGCTGTTATTTTTTAAAATTTGGCACCTTTAAGTCTTCTGTAAACTGGAAGTGATGTCATGTAGACATGCGCACTGCTGAAAAATGTGTTCGTTTTCACTTTCATTTAATTTGTTTTTTTTTTTGTTTTGTTTTTCGGGTCATTTGTTATGATCGCAATTCGTAAATTCGTAAATTCGAAAATAAGAAAGAAAATCCGAAAATTCTAAAGAATAACTAACTAACTAACTAACTAACTAACTAACTAATAATAACTAACTATTAAGTTACGGATATTGGAGCTTCCTTTCAAATTTGGCTGTTAGAGAACATAACAAATTTATCTGAAGTTACAAATTATCCAAAATAACGAATGCCGCATATAAACGAATGGAACAGAACAAATTAATAATTAGTGATAATAGTAATAATAATAATAATAAAACGTTTTTTATTTTTATTATTAATTAGTTACGTTCCATTCGTTTAGATTTGGCATTCGTTATTTCGGATAATTTGTAACTTTGGTTAAATTCGTATTCGTTACGTTCACTAACAGCCTAATTTGAAAGGAAATTCCAATACCTATAATTTAATAGTTAGTAATAGTTAAGTTATTATTAGTTAGTTATTATTTCAGATTTTCTCATTTTCGGGTTTTTGGATTTTCGCATTTCTGAATTTTCAAATTTACAAATTTATGAATTTTCAAATTTTCTGAAAAATTTGTTAAATGGGTTTTCGATAATTCGGATATTTCCAAATTAACAAATTTTTTCGAAATTCGTTAAAAAAATGAATTCGGAACGAAACTAATTGCACATGTCTAATGTCATGACATTGCTTCCAGGTTACTAGATCCGAGACCCAATCAAAGCCAATTCCAGCTTCATTCGGGTCTTCGGCCAGCCAGCGGACGTATCCGGTGGGATGGAAGAGCTTGGGAGAGCCATGGAAGACGACGGGAGGAGGGGGGAGGTCCCCTCCCACTCCTTGGGATAACAGCCAAGCAGCTTTTTAGCCGCATCGGTTGTTTTTCGAAGAAAGCCAACCGCCGGCTCTAAAAAACGATACCGGGGTCATGCATGCAACTGCAGGCATCTCCCCAGTACAAACCCTTCAAGCCGAGGCCGCATATTTGCATCCAGTCGGTGTGAAGGGCTTAAGGAGACAATACATGGGAAATGTACCGGTATTGTTGAGATGTATTGAATATGCTTTTTTTTCCAGACGTTCGCTTTAATGCCACGAACACGTTTTATTTGGGGCATCAAATCGAATAATTTCATGAGTTTATTTATCCATTCACCAGAGATTTTATCGGATTTAAAACACATGCATGTTTTATGTTATTAGGAGAATGGCAGGATCCTTTTAATGCAGCATTTACAAGTACCCAGAAGTTCAAGGTTGATAAGAACACAACTGTGGATGTTCCAATGATGCGTCGAATGGGTCAGTACAACAATTACCGTGACACAAAGCTTCCTTGTACAGTGGTGGAGCTTCCATACAAGGATAACGCATCCATGATCATCGCCATGGCTGACCCGAGCAAGATGCATGAGGTAGAGCAAGGATTGTCTGCTGAGACCATACAACGATGGAGGACATCATGGAGCAAAACGTAAGAGGAGAACACTGCAGGCCAATGTACAAAAAAAACAAAACTTTGTTTACATGTTTATTCAAACTTAAAAACCATTCACATATAATTGCATAACACGTATCTATATTCTGACATGCCATATGCCAGCTGAAAGTTACAATTGAACTTGCTGGGCGAGCATGTATACACTCATTTAGCTTACAGGAGAAAGACAGCCCAAGACAGACATCAGCAGTGATGTGATGTTGACTAGTATTCTAAAGGGTAGGAGGGAGGCAGAACAAGAACAGGAAGGAGGTGGGAAAAGGGCAAACAGGAGGAAAGACAAAGGGAAGCAGAAGGTGGAACAAGGGCAGGCAGGTCAAAGTCAGGCAGGAGGTTTTAAAAGGGCTTGCAGGAGGCAGGACAAAGACAATTAGAAGGTTTGACAAGGACAGACCAGAGGCAAAACAAAAGCAAGCAGAAGGTGTAACAAGGGCAGGCAGGAGGCAGGTCCAATGTAGGCAGAAGGCTGGAAAAGGCCAAGCAAGAAGCAGGACAAGAGCAAGGAGGATAAGGGAAAAGGGCTAGCAGGAGGAAGGACAAAGGTAGGCAGAAGGTTGAACAAAGGCAGGCAGGAGCCAGGACAAAGACTGGCAGAAGGCTAAACAAGGGTAGGCAAGAGGAAAGACAAAGGCAGGCAGAAGGCTAAACAAAGGCAGACAGGAGTCATGGCAAAGGCATTCAGATAGTGGGATAAGAGCAAACAGGAGGAAGGACAAAAGTAGGCAGGTTGTTGAACAAGGGAAGGCAGGACAAAGGCTTTCAGATGGTGGGACAAGGGCAGGCAGGAAGAAGGACAAAGACATTCAGATGGTGAGACAAGGGCAGAAAGGAGGCATGACAAAGGCATGCAGAAGGTGGGACAAGGGCAGGCAGGAGGAAGGACATGGACATGGACAGGCAAAGGTTGAATAAGGACAGGCAGGAGGAAGTACAAAGTCATTCAGATGGTAGGGCAAGGGCAGGCAGGAGGCATGACAAAGGCAGGCAGAAGGTGAGACAAAGGCAGACAGGAGGCAGGGCAAAGGCAGGCAGAAGGCTGAACAAGGACATGAGTAGGCATGACAAAGGCAGGCATAAGGTGAGAAAACGTCAGGCAGAAAGCATGACAAAGGCTTTCAGATAGTGGGACAAGTGCAGGCAGGAGGGATGATAAAGGCATGCAGAGGGTGTGACAAGGGCAGGCAGGAGGCAAAATAAAGGCAGGCAGTCGCAACGGGCAAGGACAGGGCCCACAGGCATGATGTGAAGCTTTGATGCCATTGGATCATTATGACACAGGCATTGTCAGAGAGGTCGGGTATTACAGCCTCTGTGTTTTTTTTCTTGACAGGTTCATTTTTTAAAACTGGCCGTGAACATTACATTCTAATTATACAATCTTATTTAGATCTACCAAAAATTTTGCGGGGAAAGTTATAACTTAGGGATGGGCTGTCTGTTCGTGTCGAACATGAGTTAGACTCGAACATTGGCTGTTCGTCCGTTCGTCAAACAGCGAACAATTTGGGGCGTTCGCGGCAAATTCAAAAGCCGCGGAACACCCTTTAAAAGTCTATGGGAGAAATCAAAAGTGCTAATTTTAAAGGTTAATATGCAAGCTATTGTCATAAAAAGTGTTTGGGGACCTGGGTCCTGCCCCAGGGGTATCAATGCAAAAAAAGTTTTAAAAACTGACGTTTTTTCTTGGAGCAGTGATTTTAATAATGCTTAAAGTGAAACAATAAAAGTGAAATATTCCTTTAAATTTCGTACATGGGGGGTGTCTATAGTATGCCTGTAAAGTGGCGCATGGTTCCCGTGTTTAGAACAGTCCAAGAGCAAAATGACATTTCTAAAGGGAAAAAAAGTCATTTAAAAATACTAGGGGTAGCGCCGGCTGCTATAATGAATTCTCGGGTCTCTGCAATACTTATAAAAGTCATTGAAAAAAACGGGCTGGGATTCCCCCACAGTGCATTACCAGGCCCTTTGGGTCTGGTATGAATATTAAGGGGAACCCCAAACCAAAATTTAAAAGAAAAATACGTGGGGGTCCCCCTAAACATCCATACCAGACCCTTATTCGAGCACGCAACCTGGCAGGCCGCAGGAAAAGAGGGGGGACGTCTCTTGTCTTTTTGAACATTTTTTACACTTTTTTTGTGAAATGGTAGGTGTACCCCATTACCATTTCACATGAGGGGCCAGGATCTGGGGGTCCACTTGTTAAAGGGGGCTTCCAGATTCTGATAAGCCCACCACCCACATACCCCCACAACCACCAGGCAAGGGTTGTTGGGATGAAGCCCTTGTCCCCATCAACATGGGGACATCCTCCCCATGTTGAAGGCATGTAGCCTTGTATGGTTCAGGAGGGGGGCGCTCTCTCATCCCCCCTCTTTTCCTGCGGCCTGCCAGGTTGCGTGCTCGGATAAGGGTCTGGTGTGTATTTTTAGGGTGGCCCCCACTTAATTTTTGTTTTTTAATTTTTACGTGAGGTTCCCCTTAAAATCCATACCAGACCTGAAGGGCCTGGTATGGAATTTGGGGGGCCCCCATGCATTTTTTAAAAAAATTTGGTTTGGGGTTCCCCTTAATAAAGTTTGGTGTTCGGCTCATCCCTATTATAACTTGGTTATAGATTGAATGGCTTGTTTAGGTAAGCCTCCGCACTACATAGTTGTATTTAATGCTTAATTCCAGCACTGCAGGGCCTGGCAGTTTAAAAATCAAACATTAAATTGGACATTAAACCTGGAGAAGATTGTGCAGAGGTTGTACAATCCGATTCGAATGCATGTGACTCGCCATTGATGTATCAGCAACAATTCTAGGGTGAGGATCTACCTAAATTATCCATTCAGTTTATATCCCTCTCACTGCAAGTTTAACCACTTCAACTTCAAAAGGTTTTGCTCCCTTCATGACCATTTTTTGCTATTCGGCACTGCGGCACTGCAATGATGTACTCAAACAAAATTTATAGCATTTTCTCCCTACAAATATAGATTTCTTTTGGTGGTATTTGATCACCACTGGGTTTTTTTTTTTTTGCACTATAAACAAAAAAAAAAGCATAACTTTTTTAAAAAAAACTATATTTTGTACTTCCTGTTATAAAACATATCAAATATTTTTTTTTTTATAAAGAACACATTTTTCATACATTTAGACCAAAATGTATTCTGCTACATGCTAAAATATAAATGTATATTGATTGGTTTGCGTGAAAGGTATAGAGTCTACAAACTATGGTTCAGTACACAGTATATAGTGGAATTATTGTTTTTTGTATATACTAGTAATGGCGGCAAACAGCAACTTATAGTGGGACGGCGGGAAATCTGACACTAACTGCGACTGACATCACCAGTGACACTAATACAGTGATTAGTGCATATACTATACACTGTCACTGTACTAATGACACTGGCTGGGAAGGGGTTAACATCTAGGGGTGATCAAAAGTTAAATGTGTGCTTAAAGGGTAAGTTCACCTTTACAGAAAAATCTTACACAGGACCCCCTGCTCACCCCCCCCCCAGGCCTGCTGACCTGGAGCGTGGCAAATTCCGGTTATGAGCCCCGGTATAGCCGCCTCACGGGTCCGGGGCTTAGAAATCCCCTCAGCTTAATCTTCAAAATGTGCCCCGTCAGGAGGTACGTTTAGGAGCATTCTAATTGTTTGGTTCCATCACATGGGCAGCGCCACCCAATCAGAACCCACATAGGCCGTCCTGTCAGCAGGGAAGAGAGAAAACTGAGGGGATTTTTTTAAACAGCACATATTGCGAAATGTTCGTAAACCGCGTTACTCGCAATCCGAGGTTCCACTGTACATGATTCTGTGCAGCCAGCCCGCACGGTAGCAGTAAAACTACAGTGTGCGGTCAGCAAGTAGTTAATGATAAATTGTCCTGTTGTCTTTCTAATGCTGGATCATGTATGGCTCTACAATTGTTTTGGTGGATCAGCAGCTCTACGGGGGTCTCAGCTGCAGTGGGGTGGATAGAAAAGGTGGTTGAAGTTTTTATCCCAATGATTGTTGCAGCTATTACTATTTTCCAGTTCTCATAAGCTTCATTGTTTGTTTTGTTTGTTTACTTCACAGGACCATTGAACTTTCTGTACCCAAATTTATTATTACTTCCAAAATAAACCTGGTGGATGAGTTACCTAAAGTTGGCATCAGAACCCCTTTCACCGATGAGGCAAACTTCTCCGGAATCACTCCCGATTTCAGGCCTAAAGTGGGATCGGTACGAGTCCATTCTATCCTCTAGACATGTGCAAATCGTTTCCTTTCCGAATTCCTTTTTTAATGCATTTCGTCAAATTCTTTCATTTGGAAATATCTGAATGAACAAAAAACCCGTTTAACAAATTTTTCCGAATATTTGTCAATTCAAAAACCCAAAAACTCAAAAATCTGAAATAATAGCTAACTAATAATAACTTAACTATTACTATTAAATTATAGGTATTGGAATTTCCTTTCAAGTTTGGCTGTTAGTGAACATAACGAAAGCGAATTTATTCAAAGTTATGAATTATCCGAAATAACGAATGCTGTATCTAAACGAATGGAATGTAACAAATCAATGAAAATAAATAACAATAATAATAAAAACGTTTTATTATTATCATTATTTATTACTAATTTGAAAACAGCCAAACTTGAAAGGAAATTACAATACCTATAATTTAATAGTTAGTAATAGTTAAGTTATTATTAGTTAGTTAGTTATTCTTTCACATTTTTGGATTTTATTTCTTTATTTTGGATTTTTGAATTTATGAATTTACGAATTGAGATCATAACGAATGACCCGAAAAATGAAAAAAAAAAAAAAAACACGAATGAGACGAAAATGAACACATTTTTCGGCAGTGCACATGTCTATCCTCTAATAAGACAATGTTAATTCTCTCATAGAATGGAACTTAATGAATCAAAGAAAATAAATAACAATAATAATAATAATACAAACTTTTTATTATTATTATTTATTATTAATTTGTTCCGTTCCATTTGTTTGGATGCAGCATTCGTTATTTTGGATAATTCGTAACTTTGGATAAATTTGTATTCGTTACGTTCACTAACAGCCAAACTTGAAAGGAAATTCCAATACCTTATCAGAAACCATGAACCAGACCGAGACAGAAGTACAGTAAAAATCACACTTGTTTATTAATAAAAATAAAAAAGGTAAATAGAGTAAGTGTAGTCAAAGCATAGCCAGAGTTCAGTAACCAGATCGGGTAATCAGCCAGGCCATAAGTCAGGGATCCAAGTAGAGAAACAGCAAGCAGGATAAGGATCCAGAAGGGATGTCAGCAAAGCCAGTCTTTAAACAGGAACGCAGGAGATGGTTTGTGATGTGACTAAGGCGAAGTCAGGAATGAAGTGATCTGGACGTCTTTAAGTAGGCAGGACTGATGAGCAGATCCACAACAGCTGGTTAACTGTGGAGAGAAGAGAGCTGGCAATCAGCCGACAGCTGAGCAGCCAGCTCAGACAAGGAAGGGCTAAGCCAGCCCTGACAGTACCCCCTCATCAACAACCCCTCCCCCTCGGAGGACCACCAGGCTTGAGGGGAAAACATCTATGGAAATCACGGAGGCCAGGGGCATGTACGTCCCAGGATGAGACCCAGGAGCGTTCCTCTGGACCATACCCCTTCCAATGCACCAGATACTGTATGCGCCCACGGAACCTACGGGAGTCAACAATGGATTTTACCTCATACTCCTCATGGTTCTCAACCTGTATAGGGTGAGGACGTGGCACCAAGGTGGTAAAGCGGTTGCAGACCAATGGTTTCAATAAGGAGACATGAAACAGATTTGAGATGCGCATACTAGGAGGAGGGTCCAATCGGAAAGGCCCAATAAACTGAGGTGCGAACTTCAGTGAGGGGACACAAAGCCGGAGGTTGCGAGATGACAGCCAGACCCTGTCCCCAACCTGGTAGGAAGGGGCAGGCAGGCGTCTGCGGTCAGCATGGAGTCTGTACCTATATTAGCATGTTGCAAAGCCTCCTGGACTTGTTCCCAAGTGGAACGAAGACCACAGAGATGCTCCTCTAGTGCAGGAATACTCTGCGGAACAAACAAGTCAGGCAACATGGAAGGTTGGAAACCATAATTTGCCATAAATGGAGACATCGGGAAGCAGAATTCAAGGCACTGTTGTGAGCAAACTCTGCCCATGGTAATAGGTCTGACCAGTTGTTGTGATGGTCAGAAATATAGCAACGTAGGAATTGCTCCAAGGACTGATTGGCTCGTTCTGCGGCCCCATTAGACTGCGGGTGATACGCAGAGGAGAAAGCAAGCTGAATTCCCAGCTGTGCACAAAAGGCTCACTAGAACCGGGACACAAACTGACTACCCCTGTCCGAAACAATCACCTAGGGTAGACCATGTAAGCGAAAGATCTCCCGAGGAAAAATGGAAGCCAATTCCTTAGAAGTGGGCAACATTTTAAGTGGAATACAATGACACATCTTTGAGAACCGGTCAACCCCCATAAGGAAAACCGTGCTGCCTTGGGAGATGGGCAACTCCACAATGAAATCCATAGACAGGTGGGTCCAAGGCCTCTCTCTTTTGTGTATGGGTTGTAGGAGGCCCACTGGAAGGTGTCGTGGAGTCTTACTCTGAGCACACACAGAACAGGCAGCTACGAAGGCAGTTACATCAGCATGTAGACTAGGCCACCAGAATTGTTGGGAAATGTCCCATACGAGTTGATTCTTCCCAGGGTGGCCAGCTGCCTTGGGAGAATGGTAAGTCTAAAGCATGGCAGTACGGAGACACTCTGGGACAAAGCAGCGGTCACAAGGTTTCTCAGGAGGAGCATCGACCTGAGCAGCAAGAATTTTGTCACCCAAAGGAGAAGTAAGACTGGTGCGAACTGTATCCAGAATACGATCAGGAGGAATCATAGGAACCGGAACCGACTCCAACTTGGAAGTGGAGGAAAATTGTTGTGGCAAGGCGTCAGCCCTTACATTCTTAGTACCGGGTAAGAATGAGACAATGTAATTGAAACTTGACAAGAAAAGAGCCCATCGCGCCCTTCTGGGAGAGAGGCGTTTATCCTCAGACAAGAATGTGAGATTCTTACGGTCAGTAAGAATGAGAACCGGCACAGTGGTACCTTCGAGGAGATGGCGTACTGTCCTCCACAGGTGACAATTTCTTGGAGAAGTAGCCACAAGGATGCATAGCACTCTCAGAGGTAGGATGTTGAGACAGAAGGGCGCCAACACCAGTCTCAGAAGCATCAACCTCAAGGAAAAAAGGTGTTAATCCGCCCCTATTTCTCCTTTGAACCCGGGTTGGACCTCTGGGTGTATAGATAGAATTCTCTGATCGATCGGGTAATCAAGACACACACATGGGATGGTGAATCAAAATTACAATGGTTTACTGGTTTTGCATATATCTTATACACTTACAGAGAGAGAGAAAAACCTCCCTCTTATTATCAGCCAATGAGATTGAAGCATAGACTTTATGGAAAAATAAGCATAAAACGTCATAAATTTCATATTCTGCCTAGAGATATCCCTAAGACTATATCTAAATATAAGTTTATATATATGTGACCACGTATGCTAGGCAATCTGCCAATTGTTCCAGACATGAGACCTTTGTTTTATCACTTCATATTTTGCTAAATGTCAAGCTAACCACACGTACATCCTTTTCAGGTACATAGCTTGCAAATAATCTTTGCACTTTTAATTTTCTGCATAAGAAAGCAAAATACATTTCTTCTTGTATAACATATCTTAAAGCAGCACTCTAACATCCTTACAATCCCTCCTTTGATCATAACAGACGAAAAGTCTGTATTGATCACCAATATTATTCATTATACCATCTCTGTTTTGTGTAAAGCATAGAAACAAAAGAACATATTATACATGTCATTGCAAAAGCTGATAGGCAGATTGATAAGTTTCTTTTAGGGGGGAAAATACGAAAGAGACTCCCATCATCTCATATAGAGTCTGGTGGTCCCATCCCTTTGAATAAACATGGAAATAAATGCCCCCTAGTTGGGACTTTAAATGGACCACCAACTCAAAAAATTATAAAAAATAAATCTTTAATATAATGAGTTAAAACACAAATACAAAAGACCACATATATAAAAAGATGCACAAGGGGGGGAAAAGGGAAAAAGAATCTGTCAAGTCACTTCACCCATTTGGGGAACAGGGGGAGAACCAGAGTCTGTAGGGGGTTCTTGTTATTGAGAGAATTAGAGTTCCATTGTTTCATCTGTGGACATGTATATTTTTCGGTGATCAGGGGCTTTCTTTATCCTTGATGCGTGGATCCATTGTGGGCTCTAGTCAGTCAGGACTGCTGTTCTTGCAACTTTCAAGACTTCAAAAGGTCCTTGGAAGATCGGGCCCGTATGTCTTCTTGCTGCTGGTTGCTTTACCAACACCCTGTCTCCGGGTATAAAAGGATGTGTTGGTTCTGTGGAGAGAGGAGGAAAGGTGACAGCTGCCTTGTCATAATTTTCTGTAAAGCTTCTTACCAGGTTTTTCACATACTCTTCCTGTAAAGAATATAGATTAGGTTCCTCTCCTATTTCTGTCTATTTCCTCTGTGTTGGTTTTCCCATTAATATCTCATAAGGGGATAAGCTGTTTCTGGAATGGGGTGTGGTACGGATTTGGAAAAGTATTGCGGGAAGAAAAGCTAACCAGTTTCTCAAAGTTCCTCCTGTCGCTTTCTTTAATTTATCGTTAATATTTCTGTTCATCCTTTCTACTACTCCTGCACTTTGGGGATGATAAGGGATGTGTAGTTTCCATCGAATACCTAACAAATTAACCTATCAACGAGTGCATTCCCTTTTGCTATTTTTGTTTTATCATATGAGTGCTCGCGAACCTTAATTACATTAATGTGGTGAGGAAGAAGGAGCGCTTTCAATAAAGCGTCCACATGCTATCTGTGTAAACATTCATATCCTGTCCTTCAAAGAGCTGACATGCTCTAGTAAGAGCAATTAGTTCTGCTTGCTGCGCTGAAGTTACTTGCAGTGGTTTACTTCCTACGATAATGTCTGGGAGCATGACAACTGAGTAACCAGTCTTGTATGTGTGATCATCAGGACGTGTACATCTACCGTCTACAAACACATGTAAGTAATCAGGGTTGGGGATGTCTTTTAAATCAGAACGTGGTGAAGTCGATTCTAAAAGCTGTTGATTACAGTCATGTTGAGGAATAGGATCAGTTTCTGAAAGATGCAAGAGAGAGTGTAGAAACCTGACTTGTGGTGTTGTCTCTGAGCAGGATTTGATTTCAAGGTTCTGTGTGTTAAAGAGTATAACTTCATAGCCACTTGTATGTTGTATGTTGTGCTGCCATATGCTGAGTACTCATGTTCTGCATAAGGTGAACTACCGAATGTGTTGTGTATATTGTATGTCCTCCCAATGTGATTTTGGATGCCTCCTTTACAGCAATTGCACAAGCTGCGAGAGCTTGAAGGCAAGAGGGCATCCCCTGAACCTGCACGGGTAATTTTTTTGACAGATATGCAACTGGTCTCAAAACCCCACCATGTCGTTGTGCTAAAATTCCTGCAAACGCTGGACCTGAGAATACACAATATAAACAGAATAGTTTATTATGGTCAGACCCAATGCAGGTGCCCTTGAGAGGGACGCAGTGAGGGTGGCAAATGCTTGTAGCATTTCCTCAGTCCAATTAATCATTTTTGGAGAGCCCAACAACGTAGCTGCTCTAAGGATCGAGACCCAGTGCGAACAATCAGGTATCCATTGTCTGCAGTAGACAATCGAGCCGAGGAAGGAGAGAAGCGCGGCTTTCTCCTTCGGGGGACTGAGGCATGTAACTACTTTGACCCGAGCTGGTGATACCCTTTGATTATACACCCCAAATACTCAACCTGCGACCTGCACCACTGGATCTTTTTGCAAGACGCCAAATGGCCTTCTGAGGAGAGGTCATGTAAAAGGTGCTCAGAGTCGGACTCACAGCGTCCCTGGCTCTCACTACACAGCAGTAGGTCATCTACATATTGAAGCAGTATGGAACCCTGAGGAGGTGTCCAGTCGTCAAGGGATCATTTTAATACCATAGAGAAGGCTGCTGGGCTGTCAACAAATTCTCGTGGGACCCAAGTCCAATTGACCCGGCCCCAAACAAAACCAAAGATCCTTTGTGCATCCTCCCCAACCGGTACACACAAAAAAAATGTGTTCCATGGACTAACTATTTCCTTTAGTATGCTTTCCTTTTTGTATTCTTCAATCAATAGTGAAATGCCCTGTATTTTTCATCTGTAAGGGGATATTGTTTTTGGAAGTGTGGTATTGTGTTGGGTTTGAAAGTAGGAGAGTAAGGTGTACAATTAAGATGTCCTACAGAGGTTTTGTCTTTAGCCCAAATTGGGTGATTTTCTAGTGGTCCAGGTAGAAGAATGTAATGTCCCCTGAAGTCTTGATATTTAGGATTAGTCAAGTCACATAGTGGAGACTTTGCTGTCAATCCACCTTCTTGGTCAAATCTTATATTGATTCTTAAAGCAGACATTAAGTCTCTTCCTATTAGGGAAAGGTCAGTCAGTCAAAACAGCAAAACACATATTTGTAAGAGGTTCGTCCTGTAATGTACTAACTTGTAATGGAGGAGTCACTTTAAGTTGGATGTCAGTTCCATTAATACCCATTGAGCAAACCTCTGTACATTGTGGAGTGATAAACCTACGATCAGTGAATGATATATTTTATGTAGACAAACCAAAAATGAGTAAAAATCTTCCCCGGGATTTTGTTTGCAAGATAGCATAGTGTGTACACTTGTGTTCCCTTTGTATGCTTTCTGCCAAGCTAGTCCTAGTTGGCCCCAAAAAATATCCCACCCTTCAGGCTTGTCATAGGGATCTGCCTTGATAAAAGCTGCCGCTACATCAAATTCAACCGTGGTTTCAGGGTATACTGCTTGAATAATGATTTGGAGATCTTCTGCACTCATCCTAGCTCCTGTACAATACCTTTTTAGAAAAGCTGCAGCAGCTCCGGGATCCTTTCTAGGTTTAGGGCAGGTGTCCCTTATATCTTAATTAGCCGACGGGGAGGGGGATCTGAACCTGAGTATTACCTATCATGATCAAAGGAAGGGTCTTAGAGGGTTCCTTCTCTTTGTTTGCAGAACGAAAGATTATCTGACCCGCAGACTCTACTTCTTGTAATGCTATAGCTAGTGCTTCTGATTTTTTTTTTCTCTAGCCTCTTTGCTTCCCTCTCTTCTTTCTCACTGTCTTTCCTTTAGTACATTTTACAACATTTCATCATATATTTACAATCCCGGGGGGGTAATTGTGTTGATTATGCGTCCCACTAATTTTCATTACCTCCTCCCAATCTTCCAGGGAACATGGTCCCAATGACCCCAAGCCTGAAAGATACAACTGATGTGCACGAGTTTTTACATTTTCCCAAAAAGGATCGACACAATTTGCCCCACAAGTGCCTTTTACAGAATCATAGGGGGAAGGTTGGTCCTGGTCACCTTCGGGAACTTCCTTCCCTAACTTATTTCCCGTAATTATTTCACAATATCCTTAATGTCACAATGATACTTATAAAACTTATTACTCCTCTTACTGTTGAACCTTCTTCAAATACAAAATTATTATGTATATTGAATCTCAAAGTTTGAGCCCTCGGGGGACCTTCTCCAAATAAAGGTCCCTTTCCCAGTTTAAGATGGTAATACACTCAGAACACCTTTGTGACATTTGTTTAACACACAACAAACACAATAACACTGATATAACTCTATGTATATCACTTATCAAGATCAAACCAAATAGTAAATCAACTCCTTTATGTCGAAGTATATTCACATATGCATATGATCACAAGAAAATACAGAGCAATATACCGGTATTCATGAAGAAACAACGTTAAATTGTGTGCACACAATTTCCCCTTCTTTTTTTTTTTTTTTTTAGAGCTCCATACACCCGTCCTGTATTTTAAGAAAGCATCAAATGCTCTCTATAATCCTATAAGTCCGGCCAGCCTAGCGGGACATCATTTAACCATTAAAACTATGCGACTTCTTTATCCCAGGAGAGCCAACCTAGCAATCCTCGAGATTATGCTACCTCTTTATCCCAGGAGAGCCAACCTAGCAATCCTCGAGATTATAAAATGAAAAAACATAAAAACAATAGGGGTCAATCGTGCCAGGATAAGTGAAAAGGCTTTGCAAAATGAGTTTACGAAGTTCACTCACCTGTCAGTCGATTACCCCAACTTCTGGTACCATTTCTGTTAAGCCGCCCCTATTTCTCCTTTGAACCCGGTTTGGACCTCTGGGTGTATGGATAGAACTCTCTGATCGATCGGGTAATCAAGACACACACATGAGATGGTGAATCAAAATTACAATGGTTTACTGGGTTTGCATATATCTTATACACTTACAGAGAGAGAGGAAAACCTCCCTCTTATTATCATCCAATGAGATTGAAGCATAAAATGTCATAAATTGCATATTCTACCTAGAGATATCCCTCAGGCTATATCTAAATATAAGTTTGTATATATGTAACCACGTATGCTAGGCAATCTGCCAATTGTTCCAGACATGGGACCTTTGTTTTGTCACTTCATATTTTGCTAAATGTCAAGCTAACCACACGTACATCCTGTTCAATGACATAGCTTGCAAATAATCTTTGCACTTCTAATTTTCTGCATAAGAAAGCAAAATATTTCTTCTTGTATAACATATCTTAAAGCAGCACTCTAACATCCTTACAAAAGGCCTTAATGGACTCCGGAGGCCAACTCTGTGGCTTACCGTTCTCTCTGGTCATATCGGTCAGGGGCTTGACCAGAGATGAGAAGTGATGAATAAACTTCCGATAATAGTTGGCAAAACCCAGGAAATGCTGCAGAGGACGTAACCCCATGGGTTGAGGCAACTGTAGGACTGCCGAAAGTTTCTCTGGGACCATCGAAAAACCAGCAGTGGAAATGACATGGGAATTTAACCTGTTCCCGATGGAATTCACATTTCTCCACTTTACAATAGAGATTGTTCTTTCTTAATTTCTGAAGCACACGACAGACATCTGTGTGGTGGTTCTCCAGTAGGGATGAGCCGAACAACCCCCCCCCCCCCACGTTCGGATCGCATCCAGAACATGCGAACAGGTAAAAACTTTGTTCGAACACGCGAACACCATTAAAGTCTATGTGACACGAACATGAAAAATCAAAAGTGCTAATTTTAAAGGCTTAAATGCATGGTATTGTCATAAAAAGTGTTTGGGGACCCGGGTCCTGCCCCTGGGGACATGTATCAATGCAAAAAAAAGTTTTAAAAACGGCTGTTTTTTCAGGAGCAGTGATTTTAATAATGCCTAATGTGAAACAATAGAAGTGTAATATTCCTTTAAATTTCGTACCTGGGGGTGTCTATAGTATGTCTTTAGAACAGTCTGACAGCAAAATGAAATTTCTAAAGGAAAAAAAAAGTCTTTTAAAAGTGCTAGTGCCGGGTATAATGAATTGTCGGTCCGGCAATACACATAAACGATCACTGATAAAAATAGCATGGAATTTCCCCACAGGGTAACCAAGAACCAAAATTTAAAAAAAAAAAAATGCGTTGGGGTCCTCCTAAATTCCATACCAGGCCCTTCAGGTCTGGTATGGATATTAAGGGGAACCCCCGCACCAAAATTCTTTTTAAAAATGGCGTGGGGGTCCCCCTCAAAATCCATACCAGACCCTTCAGTTCTGGATTTTAACTGGAACCCTGCGCCAAAATTTTAAAAAATGGCGTGGGTCCCCCCAAAAATCCATACCAGATCCTTATCCAAGCACGCAACCTGGCAGGCTGCAGGAAAAGAGGGGGGACTAGAGAGCGCTCCCCCCTCCTGAACCGTACCAGGTCACATGCCCTCAACATTGGGAGGGTGCTTTGAGGTAGCGGCCCCCCCGAAGCACCTTGTCCCCATGTTGATGGGGAGAAGGGACTCATCCCCACAACCCTTGCTCGGTGGTTGTGGGGATCTGCGGGCGGGGGGCTTATCAGAATCTGGAAGCCCCCTTTAACAAGGGGGCCCCTAGATCCCGGCCCCCCCGTGTGAATTGGTAATGGGGTACAAATGTACCCCTACAATTAAACAAAAAAAGTGTCAAAAATGTTAAAACGGGTGACCCCGCCCCCTCTGACAACACGGGGAAAGCCATAGGGATATCCCTGTACATCAGAGGGGGGCGGGGTCACCGGGTGGCCCCACCCTCCATTATATAAGAACTGTCACCTCAACAGAAGCATCACACAGCAGAACACTCCCACTGAGGCAAATCGTGCGGAGGACGAAGCGGAGAAGAAGCTGGAGGAAGATGCCGGATGAGAAGACCAGAGAAGGAAGCGGAGGAAGAAGCGGGGTAAGAAGAAGATGGAGGAAGAAGAACACCGAAGGAAGACCAGAAGAAAGAAGATGGAAGAAGAAACGGGGAAAGAAGAAGAAATTAATAAAGGAATTGTCAAAAACTGTCTCTTGTCTTTAACATTTTTTACACTTTTTTTGTGAAATGGTAGGGGTACATTACCAATTCACACAGGGGGGCCAGGATATGGGGGTCCCCTTGTTAAAGGGGGCTTCCAGATTCCGATAAGCCCACCGCCCGCAGACCCCCACAACCACCAGGCAAGGATTGTGGGAATGAGGCCCTTCTCCCATGGGGACAAGGTGCTTTGGGGGGCCGCTACCCCAAAGCACCCTCCCAATGTTGAGGGCATGTGGCCTGGTATGGTTCAGGAGGGGGGGCGCTCTCTCATCCCCCCTCTTTTTCTGCGGCCTGCCAGGTTGCGTGCTCGGATAAGGGTCTGGTATGGATTTTTGAGGGAGACCCCACGCCATTTTTTAAAAAATTTTGGCAGGGGGTTCCCCTTAATATCCATACCAGACTTGAAGGGCCTGGTATGGAATTTAGGGGGACCCCCAGACTTTTTTTTTAAATTTTGGTTTGGGGTTCTCTTGTGGGTAATTCCATGCTGTTTTTATCAATAAACTTTTATGTGTATTGCCGGACCGACAATTCATTATAGCCGGCACTAGTGCTAGCACTTTGAAATTACTTTTTTTTCCCTTTAGAAATGTCATTTTGCTGTCAGACTGTTCTAAACATGGGAAACATGCACCATTTTACAGGCATACTATAGACCATCCCCCCCCCCTCCCCAGGTACGAAATTTAAAGGAATATTACACTTTAATTGTTTCACTTTAAGCGTTATTAAAATCACTGCTCCCGAAAAAACGCCCGTTTTTAAAACTTTTTTGCATTGATACATGTCCCCTGGGGCAGGACACAGGTCACCAAACACTTTTGATGACAATAGCTTGCATATCAGCCTTTAAAATGAGCACTTTTGATTTCTCCCATAGACTTTTAAAGGGTGTGCCGCGGCTTTCGAATTTGCCGCGAACACCCCAAATTGTTTACTATTTGGCGAATGGGCTTACAGCCAATGTTCGAATCGAACTCATGTTCGACCCGAACAGACAGCTCATCCCTACTCTCCAGGGACTTGGAAAATATGAGGATATCATCGAGATAAACCAGCATACAACTGCAACAATACTCGGAGGACATCGTTAATAAATTCCTGGAAAACTGCCGGGGCATTACAAAGGCCAAAAGACATTACGAGGTACTCATAATGGCCTGTTCTGGTATTAAATGCAGTTTTCCACTTGTCTTCCTCCTTAATCCTCACAAGATTGTAAGCCCCTCTCAGTTTAAGCTTAGTGAAAACCATTGCTCCCTTGAGGCGGTCAAATAACTCTGTAATCAACGGGATCAGGTAGGCATTCTTAATCCTGAAACGATTGAGACCCCTATAATCAATGCAAGATCTCAGTTCACCGCTCTTCTTCACAAAGAAGAAACCAGCACCAACAGGAGACGAGGATCTGCGGATGAAACCTCGAGAAAGTGCGTCTGCAACATACTCCTCCATGGCTTTATCCTCCAAGACCGACAATGGGTAAACCCGATCACGAGGGGGAGTGGCACTAGGTTGAAGGTCAATTGCGTAATCATACGGCCGGCATGGAGGCAAACTACCGACTTGACCTTTGTCAAAGGCATGGCTAAACTCACGGTACTCCTCTGGCAGGGAGGTACACAGGACCTTGGCTACCTTCCGGAAGCATGTTTCACTGCATTATGGTGACCAGGAGAGAACCTTAGCATGAAGCCAATCAAAAGAGGGGTTGTGCCTCTGTAACCAAGGATAACCAATAACCAGCGGAAACTAGGGAGAGAAAATCACTTGGGATTGGATTATCTCATGGTGAAGAGCCCCTACGGCCATAGACAACAGAACTGTCTCATGAGTCACATGGGCAGGCTGTAGAGGTCTCCTGTCAAGAGCCTCAATGGCAAGTGGAGTGTCACGTAACTGCAGTGGAATCCAGTGCTTTGATACAAAGGCAGCATCAATGAACAGGCCTGCAGCCCCAGAGTCGATTAAAGCCTGTATCTCAATAGATGACTTAGCCCAAGAAAGGGTGACCAAAACCAGGGGCTTATCCTTCTGGATAACTGGGAACAACACAAAACCACCTAAGGTCTGTCCATGACAGGACCTCAAGGTTCGGGTGTTCCCGGGATTGGTAGGACAAGACTTCAAAAAGTGACCTGCCTGGCCACAATAAAGGCACAATCTCTCCCTCCTCCTAAAGGCTCTCTCATCCGCAGAGGGACACGTGAAGCCCAAGTGCATGGGTTCACCTTCACTGACCGACTCGGTACCAGGAGGCATGGGAGGTGAGGGAGGCACGGGTGGGACTGCAAAGCTCGGAGGTAAACGTACAGGAGGCTTCCACAAGCGCTCCTTAAAAGAAAGTCTTTCTCTGAGTCTTGAGTCAATGAGGGTGGCAAACGAGATCAAGCTCTCCAGCTCAGTCGGTATATCAGTGGGCCTCATTGTTCCAAGCAACCTCTGCTGCCAGAGTACGGTACTCAATGGCGTTGTCGGCAACAGTTCTCATACTCTGTTTGATGGACATGAGGCACTTGGCAACAGAAGCGGAGCGTGCGAGAACGTCAAGTACAATTTTAAAGGAGGCCACAAACTCAGGGTAACTCAAGACAACAGGTTTTTGCGTCTCCCATAGAGGGTTAGCCCAGGCCAAGGCTCTTTTAGAAAGCAAGGATATCACGAACCCTACTTTGCTTCTGTCTGTGGGAAATGCCTGGGCCAGCATCTCAAAGTGTATCTCAACTTGGTTGAGAAACTGTTTTGCTTGTGTCTATCTAGCAAGGTTACTCTGTGGTATAAGCAAGGAAGCTGAGATTTCTGCAGTGTGTATATGTGCTTTACTATACAAAGATGCTGTACATACAAAAACTATTACAATATTAGGAATACAATACAAAACTGATAGATATCTATAACAAACAAAATGCCTAGCACAGCTTATGGTCTATAACAGTACAAATACACTTGAAGGTTACTTATCTTCTGTTACTGTATGTTCATGATCTCCATTGGCAACGATTCTCCTGGAGCATCAGGCAAGTTTCTTCTGTCATGAGTGGCTTCTGATGTTACAGCATGATCGTGTGTGTGTGTGTGTCTCTCTACTCACCCCTTTTATGTGTCAGGCTGTTTACCATAGTTACCAATAGGGATGAGCCGAACACCCCCCGGTTTGGTTCGCACCAGAACCTGCGAACGGACCGAAAGTTCGCACGAACGTTAGAACCCCATTGACGCCTATGGGACTCGAACGTTCGAAATCAAAAGTGCTCATTTTAAAGGCTAATTTGCATGGTATTGTCCTAAAAAGGGTTTGGGGACCCGGGTCCTACCCCAGGGGACATGTATCAATGCAAAAAAAACTTTTAAAAACGGCTGTTTTTTTGGGAGCAGTGATTTTAATAATGCTTAAAGTGAAAAAAAAAAGTGAAATAGTCCTTTAAATATCGTACCTGAGGGGTGTCTATAGTATGCCTGTAAAGTGACGCGTGTTTCCCGTGTTTAGAACAGTCCCTGCACCAAATGTCATTTTTAAAGGAAAAATCTCATTTAAAACTGCTTGCGGGTTTAATTTAATGTCGGGTCCTGGCAATATGGATGAAAATCAGTGAGACAAACGGCATGGGTACCCCCCAGTTCATTACCAGGCCCTTTGGGTCTTGTATGGATATTAAGGGGAACCCCGCACCCAAATTAAAATAAGGAGAGGTGTGGGGCCACCAGGCCCTATATACTCTGAACAGCAGTATACAGGCAGTGCAAACAAGACAGGGACTGTAGGTTTGTTGTTAAGTAGCATCTCTTTGTCATTTTGAACGGGTACATTTTTAAAGTGTTTAGCTCCAGCCAAAAAATCTTTTTTAAGCTTTTTGGAAAACATAGGGAAGGGTTATCACCCCTGTGACATTTGTTTTGCTGTCTTTCCTCCTCTTCAGAAGATTTCACCTCATTTTTGTCCCAATGAAAAATGTTTTTTGAAAATTTGGGTTTTTTTGTGGAACAAGGATTGGAAAGCATCAGTGGAAAGGAGAAATGTTTTTCCCATTATAACTCTTACAGGAGAGAATTTCCCTTCCTAGGGGTAGATTTCATCTCACTTCCTGTTGTCTCCTTCCGTTTGCAAGTAGGAGTCGTTTGTAAGTTAGTTGTTTGAAAGTAGGGTGCTGCCCTATATACTCAGCAGAAATTTGGGCCTTAGGTGTTGCTGTGGCCACAACACTGTAAGCCCTCACAGAGCCCTGCTGTGAAATATTAGATCAAGAATTGTAATTACATGCCCCTGTTGAACAGGAGCTGAAAAATTAGGCCTTAGGCACTGGTGCTGGTGCCACAACACTGCAACCCCTCACAGACACTCTAGTTGGAATGCAGGAACAAGCCCTGCTGCAAAGTATTGCATCAAAAATTGTAATTACACGCCCCTGTTAAACAGGGGCAAAAAAATGGGCCTTAGGCACTGGTGCTGGTGCCACAACACTGCAACCACTCACAGACACTCTGGTTGGAACGCAGGAATGAGCCCTGCTGCAAAGTATTGCATCAAAAATTGTAATTACACGCCCCTGTTAAACAGGGGCAGAAAAAATGGGCCTTAGGCACTGGTGCTGGTGCCACAACACTGCAACCCCTCACAGACACTATAGTTGGAATGCAGGAACGAGCCCTGCTGCAAAGTATTACATCAAAAATTGTAATTACACGCCCATGTTAAACAGGGGCTGAAAAATTGTGCCTTAGGCACTGGTGGTGGCGCCCAGAACCAAAAATGTTCTTACAAGCTATCAGCGTGATGATTGAGGAGGAAGAGGATAATTACTCAGGGATAGTCACTCAGCATCAGCATAGGCAGTCTTTGAAGGGATCTGAGATTTCAAAAAAATTATTCGGTTACATCAGCATCAGGTGCTTGGTAGCTGGTGGTGATCCAAGACTGATTCATTTTTATGAAGGTCAGTCGATCGACAGAGTCAGTGGACAGACGCACCCTGTGATCGGTTACCACGCCTCCAGCAGCACTGAATGTGCGTTCCGAAAGAACGCTGGATGCAGGACAGGCCAGTAGCTCAATTGCATACTGTGCAAGCTCTGGCCAGTGATCCATCCTCAAGACCCAGTAACCCAGAGGATTTTCGGTGGGAAAGGTGTCCAAGTCTGATCTTGCCCCTAGGTATTCCTGCACCATGTAAAACAGACGCTGGCGATGGTTGCTGTAACCGATCACACCTTGGGGCTGCGGACCAAAAAATTGTCTGAACGCATCGGTCAGACGGCCACCTTCTCCACCGCTCCTTCTTTGACTGACCGAAGCCTCAGCAACACGTTGTCCAGAAACAGGAGTTTGTAACCTCCCAGTCTCTGGGAACGCGCTGCACAGACCTTTCTGCAAGGCCTCCCGAAGATGTTTCATCCTCTGCTTCCTCTGCGATGGCAAGATAAGGTCCGCAACCTTACCCTTGTAACGTGGATCAAGGAGGGTTGCCAGCCAGTATTGGTCCTTCTCCTTGATACCACGAATACGAGGATCCTTACGCAGGCTTTGCAGGATCAGGGAGGCCATGCAGCGTAGGTTTGCTGAGGCATTCGGTCCGGAGTCCTCTGGGTCACTAAGAACGACATGGTCCGCAGCCACCTCCTCCCAGCCACGTACAAGTCCATGTGTTTCTTGGGACTGATCCCTTAAAGACTGATGCTGAGTGCCAGGCTCCACCTCCATACTGACACAATCTTCCTCCTCCTCCTCCTCGTCCTCTTCCTGTGTGATCGGCGGGCACGCAGGAACACTGTCTGGATAAAGGGGGCCTTGAGAGCTAAGGAAGTCCTCCTCTTCCTGCCTCTGTTCTGCCTCAAGTGCCCTGTCCATTATTCCACGCAGCGTGTGCTCCAACAGGTGGACAAGGGGGACAGTGTCACTGATGCATGCACTGTCACTGCTCACCATCCTCGTGGCCTCCTCAAATGGTGACAGGACTGTGCATGCATCCCTGATCATGGCCCACTGGCGTGGGGAAAAAAAAACAAGCTCCCCTGACCCTGTCCTGGTGCCATAGTCGCACAGGTACTCATTGATGGCCCTCTGCTGCGTGTGCAGCCGCTGCAGCATGGCCAACGTTGAGTTCCACCTGGTGGGCATGTCACAGATTAGGCGGTTCTTGGGCAGTTTAAACTCCTTTTGGAGGTCCATCAGCTGAGCACTGGCATTATATGACCGGCGGAAATGCACACAGACTTTCCTGGCCTGCCTCAGGACATCCTGTAAGCCCGGGTACCTGCCCAAGAACCGCTGCACCACCAAGTTAAGGACGTGAGCCAAACAGGGCACATGGGTCATTTGTCCCTGTCGGAGGGCAGAGAGGAGGTTGGTGCCATTGTCGCAAACCACCATTCCTTCCTTAAGTTGGCGTGGCGTCAACCACCTCTGAACCTGCCCCTGCAGAGCTGACAGAACCTCTGCCCCAGTGTGGCTCCTGTCCCCCAAGCACACCAGCTCAAGCACCGCATGGCATCTTTTGGCCTGCGTACTTGCGTAGCCCCTTGAACGACTACGGAGCACCGCTGGTTCCGAGGAAGAGGCCATGGAGGAAGAAGAAGAGGAGGGGGTGGAGGAGAGAGGTGTGTCACAATCATTAGCATTTTGGAGGCGTGGTGGCGGAACAACCTCCAACACTACTGCACCTTGTCCTGCATCCTTCCCAGCTGCCAGCAGAGTCACCCAATGCGCCGTAAAACTTAGGTAACGTCCCTGTCCATGCCTGCTGGACCATGAGTCAGCGGTAATATGCACCTTACCGCTGATCTCCCTGTCCAGCGAGGCATAGACATTGCCTTCCACATGCTGGTAGAGAGCCGGAATCGGATTCCGTGAGAAAAAGTGGCGTTTGGGTACCTGCCTCTGAGGAACCGCACATTCCACAAACTCACGGAAGGGGGCAGAGTCTACCAACTGAAAAGGCAGCAGTTGAAGTGCTAGCAATTTTGCCAAGCTAGCATTCAACCGCTGGGCATGTGGATGGCTGGGAGCAAACTTCTTTCGGCGGTGCAGCAGCTGGGGCAGGGAAATTTGCCTGGTACAATCTGACGTCGGTGTACCAAAAGCAGATTGCCCACAAGTACTTGGCTGTGACACACCTAATTCTACACCTTCATTCCTCTCAGTGCAGGTCTCAGAGAGGACTGGAGGTCTAGTGGGGTTGGAAATCTCAGCTGATGAGGAGCAAGGAGAGGTCCTCTTTGTTCTTTGGTGTGGGCCTTTTAGATACGCTTGCCAACGAACTGCATGGCAGGTCAACATATGTCTGGTCAAGCATGTGGTACCCAAGCGGGAGATGTTTTGGCCACGTGAGATACGCTTGAGACATATGTTGCAAATAGCAGCGGTGCGATCTGATGCACTCGTCTCAAAAAAGGCCCACACCAAAGAACTTTTTGAATAACGCGCAGAGACTGCAGCGCCCTGCACATGTGGAGCTTTGGGGTGTGATGCAGTCAATGTGCTGCCCTTAGGCTGGCCCCTGGAGGGCATCCTACCTCGTTGGTGATGTGCCACCTCCTCCTCCTCCTCTCTCCTATCAGGCACCCACGTTGAGTCAGTGACCTCATCATCCCCTCCCTCCTCATCACTGGAGCAAACCTGGCAGTACGCTGCAGCAGGGGGAGCATGACTGCCAGATTGCTGTCCTTCTTGGGCACCCCCTCTGTCCGTGCTCATGTTACTGCCTTCATCGAGCTCAGTATCATCATCAGAGCCTTCCAAACGCTGGGCATCCTCCTGGAGCATGTACCCAACACTGTGGTCAAACAGTTCGAGGGACTCCTCAGGAGGACATGGTGGGGCTAGGGAAGGATGTACTGATACTGCAGCTAGCAAAATCAACTGCCTGCCTGTAGTATGAGAACACCACCAACCTTCTACAGGTAGCTTTAGCTGAACACTGTGAGCAGGACGCACCCCACTAACTTGTAGGTTTAGCTGAACACTGTGAGCAGGACGCACTGCACTAACTGTAAATAGTCTAGCTGCCTGACTGTGGTACTAATAGGATCAAAAGAACACCAGCAATTTTCTTCAGGTAGCTGTATTTACTGTAACAAGACAAGCCTGCCTGTCAGTAAGAAGATAACAGAAACGGATCTAGCTGAACACTGTGAGCAGGACGCACCCCACTAGCTTGTAGGTTTAGCTGAACACTGTGAGGTGGACGCACCCCACTAACTTGTAGGTTTAGCTGAACACTGTGAGCAGGACGCACCCCACTAACTTGTAGGTTTAGCAGAACACTGTGAGCAGGACGCACTGCACTAAATGTAAATAGTCTAGCTGCCTGACTGTGGTACTAATAGGATCAAAAGAACACCAGCAATTTTCTTCAGGTAGCTGTATTTACTGTAACAAGACAAGCCTGCCTGTCAGTAAGAAGATAACAGAAAGGGATCTAGCTGAACACTGTGAGCAGGACGCACCCCACTAACTTGTAGGTTTTGCAGAACACTGTGAGCAGGACGCACTGCACTAAATGTAAATAGTCTAGCTGCCTGACTGTGGTACTAATAGGATCAAAAGAACACCAGCAATTTTCTTCAGGTAGCTGTATTTACTGTAACAAGACAAGCCTGCCTGTCAGTAAGAAGATAACAGAAACGGATCTAGCTGAACACTGTGAGCAGGACGCACCCCACTAACTTGTAGGTTTTGCAGAACACTGAGCAGGACGCACTGCACTAAATGTAAATAATCTAGCTGCCTGACTGTGGTACTAATAGGATCAAAAGAACACCAGTAATTTTCTTCAGGTAGCTTTAGATACTGTAACAAGACAAGCCTGCCTGTCAGTAAGAAGATAACAGGAACGGATCTAGCTGAACACTGTGAGCAGGACGGACTGCACTAAATGTAAATAGTCTAGCTGCCTGACTGTGGTACTAATAGGATCAAAAGAACACCAGTAATTTTCTTCAGGTAGCTTTATATACTGTAACAAGACAAGCCTGCCTGTCAGTAGGAAGATAACAGGAACGGATCTAGCTGAACACTGTGAGCAGGACGGACTGCACTAAATGTAAATAGTCTAGCTGCCTGACTGTGGTACTAATAGGATCAAAAGAACACCAGTAATTTTCTTCAAAATACTGTAACAAGACAAGCCTGTCTGTCAGTAAGAAGATAACAGGAACGGATCTAGCTGAACACTGTGAGCAGGACGCACTGCACTAAATGTAAATAGTCTAGCTGCCTGACCGTGGTACTAATAGGATCAAAAGAACACCAGTAATTTTCTTCAGGTAGCTTTATATACTGTAACAAGACAAGCCTGCCTGTCAGTAGGAAGATAACAGGAACGGCTCTAGCTGAACACTGTGAGCAGGACGCACTGCACTAAATGTAAATAGTCTAGAAGATAACAGGAACGGATCTAGCTAAACTGAATACAGTGTATATATATATATATATATATATATATATGCAACACCTGGGATGCATATATATACACAATACACTTTAAGTGCAGCTAACTGACTGACTGTCCTGCCTAATCTAGCTAACTCAAATGAAATGACACTGTCTCTCTCTCTCTCTCTCTCTCTCTAAGCACACCGGAACACACTGCACAGGGCCGCCGTGCAGGCGGCCTTATATAGTGTGGGGCGTGTACTAAACCCCCTGAGCCATAATTGGCCAAAGCCTCCTTGGCTTTGGCCAATTACGGCTCTCTGTTAAGGTGGCGCTGTGGTTTGCCAAGCATGCGGGTCATAGTGCATGCTTGGCCAATCATCAGCAAGCAATGCACTGCGATGCCGCAGTGAATTATGGGCCGTGACGCGCCACACGAATTTGGTGCGAACGGCCCATATCGTTCGCAATTCGACGAACGACCGAACAGCCGATGTTCGAGTCGAACATGGGTTCGACTCGAACACGAAGCTCATCCCTAGTTACCCAACAACAGAAAACATACATGTTTACTGTAGCTGTAGAAACAATGGACTGTTGAAAACTGTCAATTGAATACAAAAATGGTATCTACGTACCACTGTCTACTCAAACCAAGACAGTAATTTAACAATCATTCTTTCAGTTTGAAAGCTGAAAGAATCTCAAACAAGTAATGTCTTACTTGTTTACTGTAGCTATAGAGACAATAGCCTGTTAATTGAACTGTCAATTGAATATAACAATGGTATCTGACCCCATTGTATAAAACAGCATTTGTTTGAGAAATCTACTCAAGTCAAAAAACTGACAGTAATCTGACCAACTGACTATTGTAATATTGTCCCATGTATCTTATGTCTGATTAATATAAAAAAAATCATATTTTTAACAAACGCAACACATTCCGCCCTAGATTTTTTTTTCTTTCAGACTCCATACAGAAAATGACTTCATTACTATGAAAACTCATTTTAAACATTAATTTTCCTTGAATGAAACACCTCCCATATTTCTGTCATCCCATCCCTCTGTCCATTCTAAAGTTCTTTAGTAACAAGTCCAGGCTTGTAATACATCAAAGGCCTTGCTCTCCACAGCTCTTGCGATCTTCCATCATTCTTTCCATCATGTTCTATGGATCAAATTGGAGTTAGCCTGTGGAGTGGAAAACAAAGCAGATTATCTGTTCCTTCTAATAATACATAAACAGTAGATCCAGGCCCTTCAGCTAAAATCTCTCCTCTAAGTGGCTTCTTGTCTGGATATCTGACTAACACTTTGACTGTACCCACTTCTGACCCTCCTAAAGAACATCAATAGGGAGGAGAGGAAATATACTGATATTTCCCAGAAGATCACTGCTGTTTATTTTGGAAGGTTTGCTGTTATGTAGCCTCACTTTCCACTCTTGCTGGGAAGTATCCACTAACCAGTCCCAGCCACTTTCTTGAAGCTCATCTGTCAATGCAAATGTAACTTCAAACCTTCCTGCCAGATTCCCTCTCATTCCTAGATAGGCTTCAGCTTCAGATACATCACTCTTGGTTTCTATGTCATGGGAAGCAGTAACATGGTATCTGTTAAGCCCTGTTCTTTCAGGAACCTTACATAAATACTGAACTCTGCACTCCAGCTGTGGAATCTGTGCCCCAACCCCTACCATCCTCTCATATGGTGTGCTTTTGGCAATTGGCCTAGAATTTAACAACATGACTGCCTGTGTGAGGACCCGATCCCACCCCCCTAGTGTATGTGTGGGTGTAAGTTTGCGTATCTGGTCCTTCAATAGCCCACTGTATCTTTCAATCAAAGCAGCTGCCTTTGGATGGTATGGGATGTGGCACAACCAGTACACTCCAGAATCTTTGGCCCACTGCTGTACTGTTGATCCGGTGAAGTGTGAGCCGTTATCACTTTGGACTTGTTTGGGACAACCATAAGCAACGACAAGTTTCTGGAGCAGTTGAAGCGTTGTGGCTTGATCTGCACGTTTGCAAGGATGGACAAGCATAAGTCCTGAATAGGTGTCCACTGCAGTGCAACAATATCTCAGTCCATTGTTTCCCTGGGGTGGGGACCAATGAAGTCAATCTGCCAGATCTCTGCAGGCCTCTCACCCCTCTTAATTGAGTTCTGTGGAGTACTTTTGCAATGGCCATTGTCACACTTCTCCACACACTGTACAGTTCTTTATTACAGTCTTTATTATGTCCATGGATAAAGGCAATCCTCTCTGCTGTGCCCATTCATATGTTGCTTTCTGCCCAAAATGTCCAGATTGCTTGTGGGCCCAGTTTGCCAAGTTCATCAAGACAGGATCAATTGGCACAACTGCCTTCACTTTGGCGATTTCATCTGCAACTCTGTTATAGTTCTCAAAGTCTGAGACTAGGGGCCCATGTGCATCAAAATGCCCCACTTTTATGGTGCGGGAGTGAGCTTCCTTCCAGATGTAGTCCCATACTTCCTTGCCTCCCCACACCACCTTTCCATGAATCATCCATTTATTGGACTTCCACGTGGGCATCCAAGTTGTCAGTCCTTTAAAATCCACCCAGCTGTCAGTGTAGATAGTGACATGGAAAGAAGGATCCCCCTGAGTCATCACTACAGCTTTCAACTCTGCAGACTGACTGGACCCTACAATTCTGGTCTCCTGCAGGACTGTGTCGGTATTTGGGTTGTAGGCTGCTGCTGTCCATTTATGCCCAGTTGAGGCAACTATGGCTGAACCATTAGTGAACCACGCTGACTCCTTCATGTCTTGTGACAGAGACTCAAAGGGTGGAGCCTCTTGAATGGGGGATGACTGCAGCACAGGAATTTTTTCTTCTGGCCGGGTGCTGGTAAAAGTAACAAGCCCTGTCAACTGTTTTGAAACGTCTCTAACATCTCCAGCTGCAACACCCCCCCTTCCTAAAGGTACCACTTCCATTTCATCAGTGTCTGGTTCTGGGCTACAGCTGCCCTAGTGGTCAATCCATTATCTCTCACGCATCCTGCTATTGGCAATGCAGTATGGATGGTGACTGTGTCCTTCCCTGTAATGGTCTCTACATGTTGAAGCGCTGTGTAGGCCCCAAACAGGTACTTCTCTAGGGGCGTGTATCTCTTCTGTGCCCCTGTCAGTTGTTTGGACCAAAATCCAATGAGTATTGCTCTCAGTCCTTTCTTTTCATTTGGCTGCCATAGATTCCAAAATATGGTACGATTCTGCTCCACTACATCCAGCTGAAATGGTACTCCTTGTCTCACGGGTCCTAATCCCTGATGCTGCAAAATAGCTTCTTTAGCAGCCAGGAATGCAGTCCGCTGCTCTGAACCCCATGAGAACTCAGTCTCTTTTCTGGTAACATTATACATAGGCCTCAGAATCAGTCCAAGATGTGGGATGAACGATCTCCAGAACCCCACAACTCCAATGAACTTCTGTGCCTCCTCTTTGGTAGTAGGGGGCGACAGAGCCTGGATAGTTTGCACAACTGTCTCTGGAATTTTCCTCTACGGCCCAGTCCACATCATTCCCAGGAATTTCACTTCTGTGGCAAGTCCTTGGACTGTGTCTCTGTTGATAGCCCACCCTCTGTTCTCCAAGTGCTCTATCAGCAGGTGCACTGCTTCAGTTACATCTTCTTTTGTTCCAGAGATCACAATGTCATCAATGTAGTGGAACACAGCGACTTTCAAATTCAGGGTACTTAAATCTCGGGCAATCAGTCCATGACAAATCATTGGAGAATGAAGATAGCCTTGTGGAAGGACAGTGAAAATGTACTGGCGGCCGTCCCACACCATAGCAAACTGGTCTTGACACTCTGGGTCTATCAAAATTGAAAAGAAAGCATTAGCCAGGTCTATCACAGCATGATATTCTCCGGCCTCTTTAGCAATTTTCTCAATAATTGAGATCATATCTGGTACAGCTGACTTCAATGGAGGTGCCACTTTGTTTAGACCTCTGTAATCCACAGTCATTCTATATGTCCCATCAGGTTTTTTTACTGGGAACACCGGAGACAAGAAAGGACTTACAGCAGGTCTAATGATCCCTACTCTCAACAGTTCTTGAATAGTCTTGCCAATTTCTTTGTGGCCTCCAGGAAGTCTGTACTTCTTGAGACTGACTGGCTTCTCTGGTGGAGGAATGTATACAGGGGTCCATTTCGCATGACCTCTGACCACAGCCTTCACCACCCTAACCAGATACGCTTTATCAGGATACCCGAATGTGAATGTACCTCTTTCAGTCTGAATTGACTGACCTTGAAGTACATCCACCCGAAGAATATTTTCGGGTAACTCTGATAGCAAAACATTTGTCATAAATCCTGATCCCTTGCCAACAGCCAATTTCACCCATATCCTAACTGCTGGTGTGGTTTGCCCTCCCAAACCTTCTACATAAATCAATTCTCCTTTGTGATTGGAAGGATTATCTTGCAAAAGTGTAACTTCAGCTCCGCTATCAACTAAAGCCATTACATGTGTAGGGGAAAATGACTTCCCTCACCATACAGTGACAAGTGCATATGGGCATCGGTCTCCTCCTGTCACTGCCCTCACGGCTATTACAGGAGACTCACCTTCCCTTCATAGAGGATAAGGAACCTCCCAATCCCCTTTTCTGATTCTCTCTAACTCCTCCCCAGGATAAAGGGATTTGGGTTCATGTTCAGTTTTGGGAATTTGTTTGGGGCTAACAGGAGGGGTCTGTTCTATTTTCTCTAAGTCCAGGTTGCTGTTATCTTCACTAGGATTAGTGTTTCTAACCCTGACAGTTTTCCCTACTAAATGTTTCCACCTCTTCAGCATATCTGCAGTAGAAATCCCATCTATCTCATCTTTAGGTACTCCTGCCTTTAATAGGTCCACCCACATTTCTTTCCTAGAAAAAACTAGCCTGGTTTTCTCTTCACCTCCTGTCTTCTCTACCCCATTCCCTTTCTTCTCTGTTCTTTTCTGCTTATATTCTTCCTGTCTGGCCTTGACCTTATCTACTGCCCTGACAGGTTTTGTTTTAGTCTGCTCTAACTCCCCCAACTGGCTTAAAAGGGCTGTGGCTTCATGAATCTTTCTGTTTAATCCCAGGCCTCCCAACAAGGAAAATAATGGAGCCCTGAGATTAAATGGTGCAGATTTCATCAGCTTAGAGCGCAGAGCAGACGTAAAGGGTTCCATATCTGGACCCATCCATTCTGGAAACGTATTTAATCCGGTTATACAACCCATCTCACGTAACCTGGAAATAACCTCTCCTATTGATCTCCAGGAGTAGGTATTTTCCAGGTCAGTAGGACTAGCGCATACTCGGACTATTCCATCTCTCTCGAGGTCTAACAGTGAAAAATTCACGCTAAACTCTCGGGCTTTTCACATTGCCAGACGCAATTGTGGATCATGGGTTAACACTCCCATAGTCACTGCTTCCTTAACTGACAAAACACTGTCCGCCCCTTCATCCCATAAGTGTAGGAGCCAGGTCAAAAGGGGCTCCCCAGACCTTTGTTTGTATTGTTTTGCCAGCTCATGGAGTTCAGTTTGTGTAAACTCCTGTACTTCTTCAAATTCAACATCTCTGGGGTTGCGATAATGCACCTCCCCATCTGCCATATCCTCTCTATCATGTTGGCGTTTCCTATGCTTAGTAATGAGAGGTCTGGCATACTTTTTCTTTTGCACTAGTAGATCATCATGCGAAATATCAAACTTTATCTCCTCATCCTCACTATCATTTGAGGAGAGCACATCCTCACAATCCCAATTTTGGGATGTGACAATGGCACATACCCTGGCTTTAATAACAGGTTTACGGCTCTTCCTTTTCCTTAAGGTATTAATTGATTTGGTCATGAGGGCTGCACACCGCTCTTGCAAATCATCTATCTAATCGACTAGCATTTGAACGCACACACTCTGAAGCAACTGCTAGCTGGTCTTTTAATACCTTAACTTCTGCCTCTGCCTTCTCCCTTCTCTGTGATTCAGTGTAAATAGCATTAAGGAAATACCAGCCCACTGTGGACACTGTCCTCTTCTCTTTTTTACTTAAATCCAACCCCTTAAGGCTAAAATCTACAAAATGATCTGAGACTTTATCACCCCAAGTCTTCTTCAAAGGAGAAGCATACTTCACAAATTCTTTAGCAAGAGGCTCCCACTCATTGTCTCTGGCCCAGACAGGTAAGCTGCACACTTCCTTCTGGCCACCAGAACCCTCTGCAGCCTTGCTTTTCCTAAACAGCCTACACAGCAGTTTACCTAGCACAAGCTACACAACACACTACAGAAAAACAGGTCTGCTTCAGTTGAATTATAGCACAGATCGCGGCACGAGCCCCCAAATGTTTTGCTTGTGTCTATCTAGCAAGGTTACTCTGTGGTATAAGCAAGGAATCTGAGATTTCTGCGGTGTGTAAATGTGCTTTACTATACACAGATGCTGTACATACAAAAACTATTACAATATGAGGAATACAATACAAGACTGACAGATATCTATAACAAACAAAATGCCTAGCACAGCTTATGGTCTATAACAGTACAAATACACTTAAAGGTTACTTATCTTCTGTTACTGTATGTTTGTGATCTCCATTGGCAAAGATTCTCCTGAAGCATCGGGCAAGTTTCTTCTATTATGAGTGGCTTCTGATGTTACAGCATGATTGTGTGTGTGTGTGTGTGTGTGTCTCTACTCACCCCTTTTATGTGTCAGGCTGTTTACCATAGTTACCAAACAACAGAAAACATACCTGTTTACTGTAGCTGTAGAAACAATGGACTGTTGAAAACTGTCAATTGAATACAAAAATGGTATCTATGTACCATTGTCTACTCAAACCAAGACAGTGATTTAACAGTCATTCTTTCAGTTTGAAAGCTGAAAGAATCTCAAACAAGTAATGTCTTTACTTTAGCTATAGAGACAATAGCCTGTTAATTGAACTGTCAATTGAATACAACAATGACATCTACCCCCATTGTATAAAACAGCATTTGTTTGAGAAATCTACTCAAGCCAAAAAACTGACAGTAATCTGACCAACTGACTATTGTAATATTGTCCCATGTATCTTATGTCTGATTAATATAAAAAAATCATATTTTTAACAAACGCAACACAGAAACCCTCTGCATTGAACTGGATCACCCCCAAATCACTGGGGAAGTGGAGCGGAACCAGACATTCTAATACTCAAGGCGGGTACCTGCACAGAGACCGGCGCAGCAGCAGGGACGGCCTACAACACAGGTTGTACTGGAGCATCCAAAGTGGGGGATTCCAGGTGAGCCGTGCGACTCTGGAGTGTTTGTAATGCCATGGCAAACTGATCCATGCGGTGATCTTGCTCATCCAATCTGGAAAAAATATTACCAACAAGTGGATTGACTGTATCTTCTGAATTCATGGCCTTCGCCTACTGTCAGAAACCATGAATCAGACCGAGACAGAAGTACAGTAAAATCACACTTGTTTATTAATAAAAATAAAAGGGTAAATAGAGTAAGCGTAGTCAACGCATATGTGTCATAAGAACAGAATGTCTCTGTAATCATAGACGAGTGTCCCAATAGTGACGTGTAGTCAACAAAACACGATGATCCGCAATGGATAAATAAACAGTGTAACAGTCCCTTCAGTTTCTCAAATCTCAGTTCAGATGTCATCAAACTCATAAAAAGATGGGGTACGCTTACCGGAACTGTTGGATTCTACTGCCATAAGCATAGAATTAATCGAGCTGTGTGCCGCCCTGGGCAAGTGGGTGTGATGGTTGGAGGCCGATGGTACCTCTATGAGGCCTGGATGTCACCTCTGGATACACGGGAAATGGATGGAGACCTGGTTCCAAGGTTGATGATATTTTCTCAATTCCCGAAAGTCTATAGAAAAGAAAAGGGGTGCCTCCACATGGTGTAAATCTGGGTAATTTATTTACTAAAAAACCACTATACATAAAAGTGATCATACAATAGTAAAATGGCAGTGTACTGGGTATAAAAACCGCCCTACGCGTTTCGATCTACTGACCTTCAACAGGCCACCACTGGATGGTGGAGTATCAGCGGAAATAAGTATGCTCCGCATCACCATCTAGTGGTCATAATGTGGTATTTTCCACAATCGCACATTCGAACTGCAGAGAGTATAGCCAGAGAACCGATGACTTTGCTCCATTCACACAAAAGAAATTTACATGCAGTTTCAATGGACATTTATTTTATACATATAACCCAAAGTGTAACTTTTACATGTGAATTTATAGTGCCAAGCTGAGACTTTAATTTTAAATGAGATTTTAAATGTGACCTTTGATTGGATGACCACCAACATCAAGGGAAATATTTTGTAAGGTTTTAACTCTTTTCTACTCTAAAACTAAAAAGAAAGGAAAAAGGTAAATGAAGAAGAGTTAAGCAGATAAAGAGTCGTTAAGAGTTATGAGAACAACAATATCACAGGTGCTTGAGGCCTATATAACCTCGTGTAGAACTCATTGTGAGCCTGATCATTTTTGAGTCTGCTGGAACTCTGTCCAAGTGGAACTGGTCTAAGTGGTGAGTTGAAACCAGAGTTTAAAACAGGAGGTTATAACAGGAGTCATAGTACCTGTGTAGTGTGAGTACCTGAGTGTTGTCTGAGTAGTGTGTATGGATCGTTAGTACTTTTGGATTGTGTACTGTATACTTGTGTATTGTGTACTGTATACTTGTGTATTGTGTACTGTATACTTGTGTATTGTGTACTGTATACTTGTGTATTGCGAGTGCACATAGGTCTATTAACCTTCTATGAGGAGGTGAGTTGCCATCTAGATAAAGGAAGGCCCGTAGACGTGGTATATCTGGATTTTGCAAAAGCATTTGACACAGTTCCCCATAAACATTTACTGTACAAAATAGGGTCCGTTGGCATGGACCATAGGGTGAGTACATGGATTGAAAACTGGCTACAAGGGCGAGTTCAGAGGGTGTTGATAAATGGGGAGTACTCAGAATGGTCAGGGGTGGGTAGTGGGGTTCCCCAGGGTTCTGTGCTGGGACCAATCCTATTTAATCTGTTCATGAACAACCTGGAGGATGGGATAAACAGTTCAATCTCTGTATTTGCAGACGATACTAAGCTAAGCAGGGCAATAACTTCTCCGCAGGATGTGGAAACCTTGCAAGAAGATCTGAACAAATTAATGGGGTGGGCGACTACATGACAAATGAGGTTCAATGTAGAAAAATGTAAAATAATGCATTTGGGTGGCAAAAATATGAATGCAACCTATACACTGGGGGGAGAACCTCTGGGGGAATCTAGGATGGAAAAGGACCTGGGGGGTCCTAGTAGATGAAAGGCTCAGCAATGGCATGCAATGCCAAGCTGCTGCTAACAAAGCAAACAGAATATTGGCATTAAAAAGGGGGATCAAGACTCTGGTCCGGCCGCACCTGGAGTATGCTGTCCAGTTCTGGGCACCAGTCCTCAGGAAGGATGTACTGGAAATGGAGCGAGTACAAAGAAGGGCAACAAAGCTAATAAAGGGTCTGGAGGATCTTAGTTATGAGGAAAGGTTGAGGATTCGACTCGAACATCGGCTGTTCGGTCGTTCGCCGAATTGCGAACGATATGGGCCGTTCGCGCCAAATTCGTGTGGCGCGTCACGGCCCATAATTCACTGCGGCATCGCAGTGCATTGCTTGCTGATGATTGGCCAAGCATGCACTATGACCCGCATGCTTGGCCAATCACAGCGCCACCTGAACAGAGAGCCGTAATTGGCCAAAGCCAAGGAGGCTTTGGCCAATTATGGCTCAGGGGATTTAGTACACGTCCCACACTATATAAGGCCGCCTGCACGGCGGTCCTGTGCAGTGTGTTCCGGTGTGCTTAGAGAGAGAGACAGTGTCATTTCATTTGAGTTAGCTAGATTAGGCAGGACAGTCAGTCAGTTAGCTGCACTTAAAGTGTATTGTGTATATATATGCATCCCAGGTGTTGCATATATATATATATACACTGTATTCAGTTTAGCTAGATCCGTTCCTGTTATCTTCTAGACTATTTACATTTAGTGCAGTGCGTCCTGCTCACAGTGTTCAGCTAGATCCGTTCCTGTTATCTTCTAGACTATTTATATTTAGTGCAGTGCGTCCTGCTCACAGTGTTCAGCTAGATCTGTTCCTGTTATCTTCCTACTGACAGGCAGGCTTGTCTTGTTACAGTATATAAAGCTACCTGAAGAAAATTACTGGTGTTCTTTTGATCCTATTAGTACCACAGTCAGGCAGCTAGACTATTTACAGTTAGTGCAGTGTGTCCTGCTCACAGTGTTCAGCTAGATCTGTTCCTGTTATCTTCCTACTGACAGGCAGGCTTGTCTTGTTACAGTATATAAAGCTACCTGAAGAAAATTACTGGTGTTCTTTTGATCCTATTAGTACCACGGTCAGGCAGCTAGACTATTTACAGTTAGTGCAGTGCGTCCTGCTCACAGTGTTCAGCTAAACCTACAAGTTAGTGGGGTGCGTCCACCTCACAGTGTTCAGCTAAAGCTACCTGTAGAAGGTTGGTGGTGTTCTCATACTACAGGTAGGCAGTTGATTTTGCTAGCTGCAGTATCAGTACATATATATATATATATATATATATATATATATATATCCCAGCTTAGTGCAGCTACAGGCCATTAGTATGTCTGGAAGGCCAAGAAGGAGAGGCAGACAGTCACAAGCCAATAAGAGAGGGCAAGCAGGCTCTGTGTCTAGTGCTGGTCATGGAGACGGTGCATCCTCATCAGCACGTGGCCATGGGACACGCTTGGCCTTTTTTTCGGCAGCTGGCCGTGTTGAGCCGCAACATGCGGAAGACTTGGTCGAGTGGATGACCAAGCCGTCCTCATCCTCCTCATCCTCTCTCACCCATGCCCAGGGTGTTTTGTCTGGCAAAGCAATGGCCTCTTCCCTCGGCTCAATGTCATCAGTGACTCCTTCCCTAGCTCCACCATGTCCTCCTGAGGAGTCCCTCGAACTGTTTGACCACAGTGTTGGGTACATGCTCCAGGAGGATGCCCAGCGTTTGGAAGGCTCTGATGATGATACTGAGCTCGATGAAGGCAGTAACATGAGCATGGACAGAGGGGGTGCCCAAGAAGGACAGCAATCTGGCAGTCATGCTCCCCCTGCTGCAGCATACTGCCAGGTTTGCTCCAGTGATGAGGAGGGAGGGGATGATGAGGTCACTGACTCAACGTGGGTGCCTGATAGGAGAGAGGAGGAGGAGGAGGAGGAGGAGGCGGCACATCACCAACGAGGCAGGATGCTCTCCAGGGGCCAGCCTAAGGGCAGCACATTGACTGCATCACACCCCAAAGCTCCACATGTGCAGGGCGCTGCAGTCTCTGCGCGTTATTCAAAAAGTTCTTTGGTGTGGGCCTTTTTTGAGACGAGTGCATCAGATCGCACCGCTGCTATTTGCAACATATGTCTCAAGCGTATCTCACGTGGCCAAAACATCTCCCGTTTGGGTACCACATGCTTGACCAGACATATGTTGACCTGCCATGCAGTTCGTTGGCAAGCGTATCTAAAAGACCCACACCAAAGAACAAAGAGGACCTCTCCTTGCTCCTCATTAGCTGAGATTTCCAACCCCACTAGACCTCCAGTCCTCTCTGAGTTCTGCACTGAGAGGAATGAAGGTGTAGAATTAGGTGTGTCACAGCCAAGTACTTGTGGGCAATCTGCTTTTGGTACACCGACGTCAGATTGTACCAGGCAAATTTCCCTTCCCCAGCTGCTGCACCGCCAGAAGAAGTTTGCTCCCAGCCATCCACATGCCCAGCGGTTGAATGCTAGCTTGGCAAAATTGCTAGCACTTCAACTGCTGCCTTTTCAGTTGGTAGACTCTGCCCCCTTCCGTGAGTTTGTGGAATGTGCGGTTCCTCAGTGGCAGGTACCCAAACGCCACTTTTTCTCACGGAAGGCGATTCCGGCTCTCTACCGGCATGTGGAAGGCAATGTCCATGCCTCGCTGGACAGGGCGGTCAGCGGTAAGGTGCATATTACCGCTGACTCATGGTCCAGCAGGCATGGACAGGGACGTTACCTAAGTTTCACGGCGCATTGGGTGACTCTGCTGGCAGCTGGGAAGGATGCAGGACAAGGTGCAGTAGTGTTGGAGGTTGTTCCGCCACCACGCCTCCAAAATGCTAATGATTGTGACACACCTCTCTCCTCCACCCCCTCCTCTTCTTCTTCCTCCATGGCTTCTTCCTCTGAACCAGCGGTACTCCGTAGTTGTTCAAGGGGCTACGCAAGTATACAGGCCAAAAGATGCCATGCGGTGCTTGAGCTGGTGTGCTTGGGGGACAGGAGCCACACTGGGGCAGAGGTTCTGTCAGCTCTGCAGGGGCAGGTTCAGAGGTGGTTGATGCCACGCCAACTTAAGGCAGGAATGGTGGTTTGCGATAATGGCACCAACCTCCTCTCTGCCCTCCGACAGGAACAAATGACCCATGTGCCCTGTTTGGCTCACGTCCTTAACTTGGTGGTGCAGCGGTTCTTGGGCAGGTACCCGGGCTTACAGGATGTCCTGAGGCAGGCCAGGAAAGTCTGTGTGCATTTCCGCCGGTCATATAATGCCAGTGCTCAGCTGACGGACCTCCAAAAGGAGTTTAACCTGCCCAAGAACCGCCTAATCTGTGACATGCCCACCAGGTGGAACTCAACGTTGGCCATGCTGCAGCGGCTGCACACGCAGCAAAGGGCCATCAATGAGTACCTGTGTGACTATGGCACCAGGACAGGGTCAGGGGAGCTTGTTTTTTTTTCCCCACGCCAGTGGGCCATGATCAGGGATGCATGCACTGTCCTGTCACCATTCGAGGAGGTCACGAGGATGGTGAGCAGTGACAGTGCATGCATCAGTGACACTGTCCCCCTTGTCCACCTGTTGGAGCACACGCTGCGTGGAATAATGGACAGGGCACTTGAGGCAGAACAGATGCAGGAAGAGGAGGACTTCCTTAGCTCTCAAGGCCCCCTTTATCCAGACAGTGTTCCTGCGTGCCCGCCGATCACACACGAAGAGGACGAGGAGGAGGAGGAGGAGGAAGATTGTGTCAGTATGGAGGTGGAGCCTGGCACTCAGCATCAGCAGCAGTCTTTAAGGGATCAGTCCCAAGAAACACATGGACTTGTACGTGGCTGGGAGGAGGTGGCTCCGGACGTTGTCGTCCTTAGTGACCCAGAGGACTCCGGACCGAATGCCTCAGCAAACCTACGCTGCATGGCCTCCCTGATCCTGCAAAGCCTGCGTAAGGATCCTCGTATTCGTGGTATCAAGGAGAAGGACCAATACTGGCTGGCAACCCTCCTTGATCCACGTTACAAGGGTAAGGTTGCGGACCTTATCTTGCCATCGCAGAGGGAGCAGAGGATGAAACATCTTCGGGAGGCCTTGCAGAAAGGTCTGTGCAACGTGTTCCCAGAGACTGGGAGGTTACAAACTCCTGTTTCTGGACAACGTGTTGCTGAGGCTTCGGTCAGTCAAAGAAGGAGCGGTGGAGAAGGTGGCCGTCTGACCAATGCGTTCAGACAATTTTTTGGTCTGCAGCCCCAAGGTATGATCGGTTCCAGCAACCATCGCCAGCGTCTGTTTTACATGGTGCAGGAATACCTAGGGGCAAGATCAGACTTGGACACCTTTCCCACCGAAAATCCTCTGGGTTACTGGGTCTTGAGGATGGATCACTGGCCAGAGCTTGCACAGTATGCAATTGAGCTACTGGCCTGTCCTGCATCCAGCGTTCTTTCGGAACGCACATTCAGTGCTGCTGGAGGCGTGGTAACCGATCACAGGGTGCGTCTGTCCACCGACTCGGTCGATCGACTGACCTTCATAAAAATGAATCAGTCTTGGATCACCACCAGCTACCAAGCACCTGATGCTGATGTAACCGAATAATTTTTTTTGAAATCTCAGATTCCTTCAAAGACTGCCTATGCTGATGCTGAGTGACTATCCCTGAGTAATTATCCTCTTCCTCCTCAATCATCACGCTGATAGCTTGTAAGAACATTTTTGGTTCTGGGCGCCACCACCAGTGCCTAAGGCACAATTTTTCAGCCCCTGTTTAACAGGGGCGTGTAATTACAATTTTTGATGTAATACTTTGCAGCAGGGCTCGTTCCTGCATTCCAACTAGAGTGTCTGTGAGGGGTTGCAGTGTTGTGGCACCAGCACCAGTGCCCAAGGCCCAATTTTTCTACCTCTGTCTAACAGGGGCGTGTAATTACAATTTTTGATGCAATACTTTGCAGCAGGGCTCGTTCCTGCGTTCCAACTAGAGTGTCTGTGAGGGGTTGCAGTGTTGTGGCACCAGCACCAGTGCCTAAGGCCCAATTTTTCTGCCCCCGTCTAACAGGGGCGTGTAATTACCATTTTTGATGCAATACTTTGCAGCAGGGCTCGTTCCTGCGTTCCAACTAGAGTGTCTGTGAGGGGTTGCAGTGTTGTGGCACCAGCACCAGTGCCTAAGGCCCAATTTTTCAACCCTTGTTTAACAGGGGCGTGTAATTACAATTTTTGATGCAATACTTTGCAGCAGGGCTCGTTCCTGCGTTCCAACTAGAGTGTCTGTGAGGGGTTGCAGTGTTGTGGCACCAGCACCAGTGCCTAAGGCCTAATTTTTCAGCTCCTGTTCAACAGGGGCATGTAATTACAATTCTTGATCTAATATTTCACAGCAGGGCGTTTTTAAAAGTTTTTTTTGCATTGATACATGTCCCCTGGGGTAGGACCCGGGTCCCCAAACCCTTTTTAGGACAATACCATGCAAATTAGCCTTTAAAATGAGCACTTTTAAATTCGAACATTCGAGTCCCAATAGACGTCAATGGGGTTCTAACGTTCGTGCAAACTTTCGGTCCGTTCGCAGGTTCTGGTGCGAACCGAACCGGGGGGTGTTCGGCTCATCCCTAGAGAGGAATAGTATCCCATCAATGGTGTCAGTGAGAGGAATAGTGCCCCATCATTGGTGTCAGTGGGAGGAATAGTGCCCCATCATTGGTGTCAGTGGGAGGAATAGTGTCCCATCATTGGTGTCAGTGGGAGGAATAGTGCCCCAGGGGCCAGATAAAGACTAGCAAAGGGCCGCAGTGAAATACAATCATGAAATTTAGAACACAATGTGCATGAAAAAATATTTACAAAAAAAGATAATATATTTTCTGGAAACTATTTCCCTGATGTACTTCCCGCTAAGTGTAGATATATAAACATCTTGGACATCAGGGGGTTATACCCGGATCAGGGCTGCAGCTTAATCACAGTGATCAGTCTCTATACAATCCTCTCTGGGTTTTCTTTTTTCTCCTCTTGAATGGAGAAAACTGAACATTTTATACTTTTTCTCTTTGCTGGAGGAGAAACATTTGAATAAAGAACAGTGTGTGAAAAAAAATATACATCAGGGTGTGATGGAGGTCAGTGACAGGGTCAGTGTTGAGATCAAAGGTCACAGTCAAAGCCAAAACATTGGGGTCAAAGATCAGGGCCAAATATTTAGGTGGGATTTAAAAAAAAAACATTTTTAAATGTAAATTTAGTGTCGGTGTCAGTTGGTGTCAGTGTGCTTAACTGCTTGCTGCCCTCTCACAGTAGATTTAGGCCCCTTTCACACTGGGGCGGTAGGGGGCGTCGGCGGTAAAACAGCGCTATTTTTAGCGCTGTTTTACCGCGGTATTCGGCCGCTAGTGGTGCGGTTTTAACCCCCCACTGGCGGCCGAAAAAGGGTTAAATCCACTCATATAGCGTGGCTATAGCCGCGGTATTGCCGCAGTATAGCCGCGCTGTCCCATTGATTTCAATGGGCAAGAGCGGTGAAGGAGTGGTGAATACACCGCTCCTTCACCGCTCTAAAGATGCGGCTGACAGGAGATTTTTTCTTCTCCTGCCAGCGCACCACTTCAGTGTGAAAGCCCTCGGGCTTTCACACTGAACAAACAGCGGAGGCTGTTTTGGGGCGGTTTGCAGGCGGTATTTTTAGCGCAATAACGCCTGCAAACCGCCCCAGTGTGAAAGGGGCCTTACTGCCACTGGGTGGCAGCTGCAGGCTAGGCAATGTACCCATTTGTCACCACCTACTTCTGGGTCTACATTCCCCCTGCTGACCCGTGCTGCGATTGGATGCAGCACACGTTTGCTAGTAGTTGTTTCAGCCAATAAGTTTTGGCCAAATACCTGCTGATCAGCTGTGGTCAATCACAGCACAGAGTTTTCTGTGTTTGCAAACACACAGAGCTTTGTACACAGCAGGGAGGAAAAAAAAAAGCTAGATCTGTGAGCAAAAGCAGCGCATATTACACACATTACACTTGTTAGGCACACAGGTAAAGTGATATCAAAGGATCATTTTTTATTTATTTTTTATAAGAAACGTGTTACACTTACCTGCTCTGTGAATTGGTTTTGTACAGAGCAACCCCGATCCTCCTCTTCTCGGGTCCCCAGCTGGCGCTCCTGGACCCTCGCCCTGCTGAGTGCCCCCAGAGAAAGCAGCTTGCTTCGTGGGCACTCGTGTGTACTTTCTCCCAAGCCCCCTCTGTCTGTCTATAAGACAAACAGAGCCTGCCTCAGACCTGCCCCCCCCGCTTGATCCTCATTGGCTGGCTGTAATTGACAGCAGTGGGAGCCAATTGGAAAATGAAGAAAGAAAATCAAAATGTAATTTTATCTTTTTTTCATATTTCAAAACCTTGTAACAAAATGAGATCTGCAAAACACTGGCCATGCCTCTTGGAGTGTCTACTTTCCAAAAAGGGGTCATTTGGGGGGTGTTCGTACTATCCTGGAATTTAAGGGCCTCCAAAACTGTGATAGGTAGTCAGGAAATCAAATGCAAAAGTTATGCCCCTTGAAAACCCGAAGGTGCTTGTAACGACACGCCGAGTATAAAAGGGGTTAAAGCCGTTTAAGACATTCCATTTCCGAACGCAAAGGCAGCTACCGAAAACTCCGATCAGCCGAACAAGGAACCCATACGAATAACTCTCCCCCCAAATACGAGACAAGATGCTCTGTCTTGAGGGTCAAACAGGAATCAACTCCTTTATTTTCACACATGGACACAACAGATAAAATAACTCAGAGACTCTCCCCCCCCCACCCTTGGAAAACCGGGCGGGTTAAACTGTCCAATGACAATGGACACACAGGTCAGGTGTGTTCAAACTTCTCATCAGTACACAGTCCTTTCAGAAGGGGGCTGCTGGAGGAATCCCCCCTCCCTCCATAGAGATACACATCCTGTGATATCCAAGGCAGACAGACACAATAGAACATTGGAATACAGGCCCACCACAATCTAGCACAGCAAATAGTACACAACACAATGAGACAACACACAATATATACACACAACATTGTGAAGCAGTCACTATCTATAATATGGCACATTCGGGGTTCCCAGAATTTTGTGTTTTGGGCGGGGACATGGACTTAAATCCAAAGTAATATTACTTCCAGGGTCCCCAGGCATACAGCTCACAACGAGCACCGTTCCCCCAAATGCCAGGGCCCATAATCAGTCGGCAAGAGGCTGGCATTCAGTCCCCGCCAAAAGCCTCTGTCCCGGCTAGGTCTGTCACAGTGTTCCTTGGATTTTGGGAGCCCATACATAGCTAGGCCTCAAAAAAGTCTCACACGTGGTATTCCCATACTCAGGGGAAGTAGCAGAATGAGTTTTGGGGTGTAATGCCAATGTATACCCATGTGAGAAATATCTCATTAGATTGACAACTTTGTAAGAAAATAAAGGAAAAATATTTTTTGGCATTTTACGAAAACTTAAGTTCATGGAAGATTTTATTTTTCACCACAACGTGCCTCTCAGCAAATACCTTGGGGTGACTACTTTTTAATGTCCTAACATTTTTGTGCCTCAAGAAATGTGATAGGCAGTCAGAAAGTCAGAGCTGCTGAAAATCTGTGTAAATTCCAGTATACAGAATATACTATAGTTTGTAGATGATAGAAATTTCACACAAACCAATTAATATTCATTTATTGGGATTTTTGTTTTACCAAAGACGTAGCAGAATATATATTGCTTTTTTCAAAATGTTTAGTCTTTTTCTATTTATATAATAAAAAATAAAAACCCCAGTGGTGATCAAATACCACCAAAAGAAAGTTCAATTTGTGTGAAAAAAAAAATGATGTAAACGTTATTTGGGTACAGTGCTGCATGACCGCACAATTACAAGTATCGCAGTGCTGAATAGCAATTAAATGGTCTGGTCATGAAGGGGATAAAACCTTCTGGAGGTCAAGTGGTTAAAATACGGTCCTAATATAAAAATTGTACATATACACATAAATACAGACCAGACTCCATACCAGTGGCAGCTGGTTCTCATTATTTTTTTGGGGGGGGGGCAAACCAACATGATCCCCCTGAATACAAGAGAAGCACCGCTTTGACTGTGAAGCCTCTGGCGAGATAATAGAAGACCGACATACCTACTCCAGGTGCTCAGGCTTGGGATTTCCTTGTCATGGTTATGCAGTAATCTTTCTCTGTCAGCTTACCTTCTCCCCATGTGTTCAGGCTAAGAGGCCAGCAACTCACACCTGGCTGGTTTTATAGCCTCTCCTCTAAGCATGGCCCCACCCCAGGCCCTATCAGGGAACCCTATATTAACCTGTGCACTGCAAGCCAGCAGTGCTGATCAACCATTGTGTGTTAGCCTTTGTGTGGTTTTTGCTTCCTGTTCCTGCCTGCCGTGTGCTCTATGTTTGTTTCTGTTACCGACCTTGGCGTGTTCTCAACTATTCCTGTCCACTCATGACCCTGACCTTTGGCGTGTCTCCGACTATCCCTGTTTGCCTGTGACCCTGAACCTTGGCGTGAACTCTGTTGTCCTTGTCTGCTTGTGGCCCTAACCTTGGCTTATTCCCTTACCATCCCTATCCTCCTGTTGCCTGTGGGTGTGAGCTGGGGGACCCTGGGGGTTGCGACCTGGAGCCAGTTGCAGCCCAGTCCATCCTCACCACTAGAGGCTCTGGTGAACACCTGCTGGCTCTTAGACTCCGCGCTCCAGGGAATCTTGCGCTCTAACCCCGGTGGGAACCGTGTTGGGGTTCCAGCGGCCCTGCCTTCCTTGCCACCCTGACTCCTATCTGCATCAGTCAGCCGTAGGGTCCACTACCTTGTGGTGTACTCCTGATCCCAACGGTGTGCATCTGTCACCTAGCCTCAAGGTGACCTGACAGTTTGATCAGCCATGGACCCGGCTGATGTGCCGCTACCCGCAGATGATCCGTTGCAGGGCTTAGTTCACAGACTTGAGACCCAGGAATCACATCAGACCCAAGTTATGCGATTCCTTCAGGATTTGGCATTCCGTTTTGAACAGGTTCAGGCCTCCTTAGGACCCCCGGTTCAACAACCTCAACTGCTATCTGCTGCTGCACCTATCGCACCAGTCGCAGCCACACATTCATTACAACTGCCAGCTCCGGACCGTTTCTCTGGGGACTCCAAGGCTTGCAGGGGGTTCCTTAGCCAGTGCACAATTCATTTTGAACTTCAGCCCCAAAACTTCCTGTCCAATCGGGCAAAAGTAGCCTATATTATATCCCTCCTGTCCGGCGAGGAGCTAGCTTGGGCTGCCCCTCTGTGGGAACTGAATGATCCAGTGGTTTCTAGCCTGTCTGATTTCTTGAAACTTTTTCGGAATATCTTCGAGGAACCGGGTCGTGTCTCCTCAGCAGCTAGCGCTTTTTTACATCTCCGTCAAGAGTCCGCTTCTGTGGGACAGTATGCTCTTCAGTTCAGTATCCTCACAGCTGAATTGAGCTGGAATAATGAGGCCCTAGTTGCAACCTTTTTACATGGCCTCTCTGATAGAGTGAAGGATGAATTAGCAGGAAGATCCCTTCCTGCTGATCTGGACGGTGTCATCACCTTGTGTAACCAGATCGATATTCGCTTTCAGGAGAGGGCCCTGGAAAAGACGCCAGCACTCCCTGTTCTTTAGGCAGCCTGAGCTCCCAGTCCCTTCTCTTCGATCCGAGGAGCACCCCCTGCCTGATGAAAAACCTATGCAGCTGGGCTGGACCAAGTTGTCTCCTGAAGAAAGCGCTAGGTGCAGAACTCTGGGCCTGTGCCTCTATTGTGGGACCAAAGGTAATTTTCGTGACTTTTGTTCTCTTCGTCCGGAAAAACGACTGGGGCTAATACATCTGGAAGGTGGAGTATTAGACCCTGAAATATCACCTTCACCTTCTCGTCTTCTTCTTCCTGTGTTCCTTCATGTCGGTGCTTCCTCTCGTTCGGTCTCGGCACATCTGGATTCCCGGAGCCGCTGGCAATTTCATGGATTGGGAAACTGCATCTTCCATGAGACTTACCCTTTTGCCCCTTTCAACGCCATTGGTGGTCTTGGCAATTGATGGCACTGTTCTCCCAGGGGGTCCTAACCGCTTCCAGACCCTTCCTGTTAAGATGTCGGTAGGGACACTCCACCAGGGGTGGATATCCTTCCTTGTCTTACCTAAGGCTTCATCTCCTATCATATTAGGTCTTCCTTGGTTACCGTTCCATTCTCCACACATTGACTGGACTGCTGGACGGATCCTGGCTTGGGGTTCCTCCTTTTCCTCTTGCTGCCTACTCAAGGTTACCTCAAAAGAGAAACTTCCTGTTGACCCATCCCAGTATCTTCTGCTCTTCCCGCTGCATATAGCGATTTCTGGAATGTCTCCTGCAATAGTCGGCCTGAGGCACTCTCTGAGTCAAGTGGCACTCTGGATGAGGAGCCCACCTGTGAACTTGAGCCGATCATTCACTCCAGTTTGCAAGGTCATTTACCTTTGCCTGTTCCTGGACCCCCTTGGACGCACACCCAGGCTGACTCGTCCACCAGTTCCACAGTCGCTACGCCCTTTGATGCGATTCTGGTGGTTGCTGCACCTGGCAATGCTGTTCAGTCGGCCTCTGCCCCAGTTCAGCCTATGCGCAGTGAAGCTATCCAGCTTGACTTCTGTGACACGTCACTTTCTAACCAACCTGGTCTCAGGGATCTACTGACTTCTGCCCAGTCTGATGATCCTTTGCTGGATGTCCAGCTCATCTTTAAGGGTCTGGGGGACCCTGCTCAGACTCCTGATGGTCTTCTTATGCCTTTACCCATTCCTAAGAAGCCTTTAGCCCTCAATAAGTCCTCTCGTCCTCCCCATACCTCGTTTTTGGTCTCTGAGGATAATCTTAAAGTGGGGTTCCACCCAAAAAAACAAACATACCTGAAAAATTCTAAAAACAAAAAACAAAAAAACATTTGGATATTTTTTTTTTTTTACTTACCTCTAAATGCCTGTTGCTAGGTGGTCCCATGTAGTCTGCCTCTTCCTTTGCCTGGGCTGGTGACATCACTTCCCCCTCGGCACAGGAAGGGCTCCGCTCTGTTCCCTCCCTCCTGTCAATCATCTGGGACCCATTACAGGTCCCAGGTGATTGAGCAGCCAATCACGGCGCGCGGCACCGCTCGCGCATGCGCAGTGGGTGCCAGGCTGTGAAGCCACAGCCCGGCGCCCACAGTTGAAATGCCGGAACCGGCGAGCGGAGGGGGGGGACGAGCGGGGCTTCGATCCCCCGCATCGCTGGACCCAGGGACAGGTAAGTGTCCAATTAAAAGTCAGCAGCTGCAGTATTTGTAGCTGCTGACTTTTAATTTTTTTTTTTTTAATGGACCCCCTGGGTGGAACCCCACTTTAAGTACGAGGTTAGTCAAGTTCTGGATTCCCGGTGCCGTAGAGGCATTCTTCAGCACCTCGTACATTGGGAAGGGTTTGGTCCTGAAGAGAGGTCTTGGATCACTGCATCTGAGATCTTTGCGCCTCGTCTGTTGAGGGGGTTTCATCTGGAGTTTCCCTTTAAGTCAGGGCCCAGGCGGGGGAGGGGGATACTTCATAAGAGGGGGGTACTGTCATGGTTATGCAGTAATCTTTCTCTGTCAGCTTATCTTCTCCTCATGTGTTCAGACTAAGAGGCCAGCCACTCACACCTGGCTGGTTTTATAACCTCTCCTTTAAGCATGGCCCCACCCCAGGTCCTGTCAGGGAACCCTACATTAACCTGTGCACTGCAAGCCAGCAGTGCTGATCAACCATTGTGTGTTAGCCTTTGTGTGTTTTGGCTTCCTGTTCCTGCCTGCCGTGTGCTCTACGTTTGTTTCTGTTATTGACCTTGGCTTGTTCTCAACTATTCCTGTCTTCTCGTGACCCTGACCTTTGGTGTGTCCCCGACTATCCCTGTTTGCCTGTGACCCTGAACCTTGGCGTGAACTCTATTGTCCTTGTCTGCTTGTGGCCCTGACCTTGGCTTATTCCCTTACTATCCCTATCCTCCTGTTGCCTGTGGGTGTGAGCTGGGGGACCCTGGGGGTTGCGATCTGGAGCCAGTTGCAGCCCAGTCCATCCTCACCACTAGAGGCTCTGGTGAACACCTGCTGGCTCTTAGACTCTGCACCCCAGGGAATCTTGCGCTCTAACCCCGGTGGGATCCGTGTTGGGGTTCCAGCGGCCCTGCCTTCCTTGCCACCCTGACTCCCATCTGCAGCAGTCAGCCGTAGGGTCCACTACCTTGCGGTGCACTCCTGATCCCAATGGTGTGCATCTGTCACCTAGTCTCAAGGTGACATGACAGTCCTCCTCCCATCCAACTAAGATACTTGAGAATAAAAAATGAAATGCCGGCAACTCTGGAAATTCTTCTGTAATCTTTTATTATAACATGACTATTAAAATGTGACAACTGACGCGTTTAGGCACTTAGCGGTTCTTTACCCATGTGATCAGCGGTGCCCAATAACAGCTGATCACATGTAAACTAGAAAATGCCGGTTGTCAGCTTTCCTTTCCTCACACTGGCAGAGTGTAAGGAGAGAAGAGCCAATCAGCTACATTTTCTCACAGAGGAGATCTGTACTGATCATCAGGGCAGCCCCAACAGTGCCCAGCAGTGCTGCCTATCAATGCCCATCAGTGATGCCAATCAGTACTGCCTTTCAGTGCCCATCAGTGCTACCAATCAGTGCCCATTAGTGATGCCTATCCATTTGTCTCTCATTTGGGGTATATGACCTGATGTCACTGTTGGAGTAAAAGAAACCTGATGTTTTCCCCGTTGGGGGATTGAAGTTTCTGTTGAGTGGACCTCCTTACAGACGTGGAGTTTTTCCAGACATAAAAGCCTATGTTGACCCCCCGTAATAGGTGGTCAACGCTCTTTGGTAAGGGCACTTCCTATTTTTTTGGTGGTGGTCGCATAAGGTGGAGGAAGTTGGTGACACAACATTCAAACTTTCACTATTGTGTCAGGTTTGTGACTCTTGGACTCACTTGTTTATATTATTTATTTACTGTTTATTTCATTTAAGCGCAACATACTTGTTCACCTATGTCTATCCATGCCGCCTATCGGTGCCCATAAGTACTGCCTATCAGGGCCCATCAGTGCTGCATATTAGTGCCTCCTCATCAGTGCCCATCAGTGCAGCCTCATCAGTGAAGGAGAAAAATGATTATTTAAAACCTTTTCTAACAGAAACTAAGAAAAACTTTTGTTTTCAAAACTTTTGGTCTCTTTTTTTTTTTTTTTTATCAAAAAATAAAAAACCCCAAAGGTGATTAAATACCACCAAAATAAAGCTCTATCTGTGTGAAGAAAATGATAAAAATGTTATATGTGTACAGTATTCCATGACCACTCAATTGTCATTCAAAGTGTGAGAGCGCTGAAAGCTGAAAATTGGGGGAGATCTTCATTGGACCTTCTGTGAGTCGCCATTCCCGGACAGTTTTCAGCTTTTATGACCCTTAGACTGAAAAGCTCGGGGTCCATTATATCTGGTGAGTGGGGACACAGGAGGGGCGTGTCACACCACGGAGTGAAAGTTTGGAGCACTTTCAGAGAATTGGAGCACAAGAGCACTTTTTATTTGGGACATTTTGCAATATTTAATAATAATAATATGATTTTTGATGAATTGTTTTTCACATTGGAGGATATACATTTGATATAAATTTATGTACTATTGCGAGCGCTGTAATTATTTTACTTGCTGTTTTACTCATTATTTTATTCGCTATTGTCACACAAATGGGTGGGCTCAGGGCTCAGTGCTCTGCCCCCCCTCCCCCCGAACCCACCCTTTTTTGAAGCCTATTGGAGCCTCTGGCTTTAACCATGTGCTTAAATTTTTTTATAGATTAGGGGGTGAGACGCATGGATAGTGGGTGCAGCGCCTGTGTGCCCCTAATGGTTGGGCCGCCACTGCTAGGAACATGTTCATTCTCATTAGATCAATTCTGCTTGTACCAACTGGTCGGAGCCAGATTTAGACCTTTGGTGGCCCGGGGCGCTTCAGGTTCGGGGGGCCCCTAATACACAGAGTTGGTTTACATTCTCATAGACAGTCAAACATTTTTAAAATGCATGACCCAACGTCCCTCTGAGGTCACACATGCAGTCATAGTGCTCTATGTGTGGTTTCCTTGAGCCAAAATTCATTTTTAATACCGTATATACTCGAGGATAAGCCGAGTTTTTCAGAACATTTTTTTTTTTTTTGCTGAAAATGCCCCCTTGACTTATACTCGAGTCAAGCACTTTTCTGCAGCAGAGATTGACATTTTCTGAACCAACTTTGGGGCCCCGTATCTCGGGGCCACTTGGTGGTAGGAACCCCAAATTTGGTGTGCAAACCCAGTGGAACTAGCAATACAACATATCCATTCTCTGCTGCAGAAGTGCTTGACATTTTTCCAAACCGAAATTGGGGCCCCCGTATCTCGGGGCCACTTGGTGCTAGGAACCCCAGCTTTGGATATGTGGTATTGCTAGTTCAACTGGGTTTGCACACCAAATTTGGGGTTCCTAGCAGCAAGTGGCCCCAAGATACAGGGTCCCAAAGTCGATCAACTTTGTCCATCTGCAGCAATGTCATTTCGGGACCCTTTAGGTCCAGAGACCCCAAATTGTGGCTGCAGCTAGGGGGCATCTAGGAACCCTTAACTACCGAGTTTGAAGTTCGGGGGACCTATGGCTGCAAATGGGCACAATGAGACTGCAAATGGGCATTGTTGACACTCTTTTCCGCTTACAGTAGCTGTGCATTTCTCACCCTCGTCTTATACTCGGGTCAGTAAGTTTTCCCAGTTTTTTGTGGTAAAATTAGGTGCCTCAGCTTATATTCGGGTCGGCTTATCCTCGAGTATATACGGTATATTTTTAATGTATTTTCAATACATTATACCAGTCCAGATTTTTGCAGATGATGGCCGGCAAAATATTACTTCCTAAGATACATTTAATAAAAGAAAGTAAACTTTATATTATAAATTTTACATTATTTTCTTATTAATTATTTTATATATATTTTTTTGTCAGGGCCTCTTCGGCCCACTTATAAATCTGTCGCTGCAACTGGTAATTCATACCTCTATCTGCAGGTATCACACGTTCCCTTTATGTGAGAATCTCTCTCTGCAATATCTGACCTAATAATGTTTTCACTGATGGAAAGGTAACATTCTGTGGAGAATCTGGACCCTTGGCCCGCCTGTACAGAAGATTTCCTATAATGAATGTTCTCTATGCAACCATATAATAAACTATTCCATATTCACATATTTGAAACTACATTTTGTCATTTTCTTCTTGTATGTTTGCTCTTTGTAACACCCGGATAGCAATGCCCTGCGTATAACACAAGAGACATCATGACTGGAGACATTCCTTTGGGGTGTGGATTTAGTTAGGGTGAGGAAAGGGTTAAGGCAGGGGTCTTCAACCACTGGGGGCGTGGCCCACTACTGGCCCGTTGCCTTTCTGCAGCCGAGCCGTGGGTGCGGGCGGCCGGCATAAGACACCTGGGTGGATGGAAGAAGTGAGCGGGCGGGCAAGCAGAGCTGACATCATCTCTCTCCACCCCCCGCATCACCGCTCTTCTGCCCTCACAGCCGGTGTTCTATCAGCCTCAATGTTGGAGGTGCGGTGGGGAGCAGAGAGATGACATCATCTCTCACCGTCCCCGCCCTGCATCACCGCTCTTCTGCCTTCATTCGGAACCCACCACTGCACAGAGGCCTTCCTCTGTGCTAAATGGACCAGTGCTGCCACCAATGTAGTGGTGGCTGGCAGTGTGGAAAGTGATGTGGCAGGTAACATTCTGTATCTGGTGACAGGCAACTTGGCAGGTGATGTGGCAAATGACATTCCGCATCTGCTGGCAGGCAGCGTGGCAAGTGACACACTCAGGGCTCCCACTGATTCTGCATCATGGTGAGTTGAACTTTTTCATTTATTACTAAAATGTAATAATAGAAATAATGCGCTTCAATCATCCTGACACCATATCAAACATGGTGCCTTGATGACTGAAGCGCTAACAATAGCCATTGCCCGCGAAAAATCATTTATTCCCCGCGTGACACATACCCCTCCAGTCCCACAATTTTCTTCCCCGATGCCAAAAAGGTTGGGGACCGGTGGGTTAAGGGTTTGGGAGACCGGTGTGGGTGGCACAAGCAGGGTATTAGGTTATTGGTAGGAAGAAGATAAGGAGGGGTCTGCATGAATATGTGTCCCTCCGTCTGCATGTTTTTCTGCAAGAGTCCCTGCCATAGTTACCAGTCTTTGGTGTTAGTACTCAGATTTATCAAATTAGTAAAAACAAAAACATGTTTGTTGTATTCTTTTGTGGAGAAATCATAGGGATGGGATTAGGAATGGTTGTCTTATGTGTATTGATATCTAAGGTACTGATGTATTTCATTTTCTTACTATGGGTCATTGGTTAATTTTGAATGTTTATGGAATGTTTCCTTCTCACAGCTGATTTTTGGCTAGCAGGTATTACTGTTAATGATTTTCTTCATTTCCATCCACTAGAGGGAGCCCTGTGGTGGTCAGATACCTGTGTGTTGATGTAGGCATTTGCCTATTCTGCTGCCTCTTTGTGCTAGAACAGAGGTCTCCAAACTTTCAAATTAAAGGGCTAGTTTACGCTTTTTCAGACATTATGGGGGGGGGACTGGACTGTGGCCATTAGACATAGAAAAGGTCCGATGTCATTGGGAAAAAACAATGCCCCATCTTTTGTGTCAGTGGTAGGAATTGTGCCCCATTGTTGCTGTCATTGGGCCCCATCATTGGTGTCATTAGGAGGAATAGCGCCCCATCATTGGTGTCATTGGGTCCCAGCGTTGGTGTCTTTGGATGGAATTGGGTCCTATTGTTGGTGTCACTGGACCCCATTGTTGGTGTCATTGGTGAGCAATTGGACCCCATCTTTGGAGTTATTAGGAGGAATTGGGCCCCATTGTTGGTGTCATTGGGAGTTATTGTGGCTCTTCACTGCTGTCAGTGGAGGGTATCAGTGGATAAAATAGTGCCCCAAGGGTCGGATAAAAGCAAGCAAAGGGCCATATCTGACCCCTAGGCCAAATCTTGGAGACCACTGTGCTGGAGAGTACATCATAATCTGCCAAACTGTCTTGAGATCTGCAGAACAGATGTGCAGCAGCTGATCCTGGACCATAAGGTTCTCCGTGGACTTAAAGGAATCTGCCAAATTGTAGTGTGTAGGCAGCTTACCACATCCATGTAAGAGTCTGCAAGGACCTAAATATCTTCCGGTACATATCTGCGGTTATATGTCTAGATTATTGCTGTGGTTATATTTCTAGATTATAGCGTGCTTTATGACCTTATAGTCATCATCCTGTCCAGTTGGCAATTCCACATAGGCATCCAGGGCTTTGCCTCGCAGGCCTGGCATCAGGTACCAGACCCACTGCTTTTGTGGCAGATGGTACTGATGGCACATTTTTCAAAGGACACGAAAAAATGCGTGTTTCCATTACCGGAAATTTGGCTACCTGGCTCACAGACAAAGGTGCCTCCCTGTGTTCTATGGAACTCATTTTCTGATCCTGTTGCTGCTGGAGACCTGGCCATCTCCAATCATGCCTACAATTCCCTTCCCTCTGTGCAGTCTTTCTGTCAGCCTGGTTCTTGGTAAATTTCAGGTAGGCCAAAGGATCCATAGTCATTTTCTGATGCAGTGTTTCATGTGTAGTGCAGACCCTCTGGTTGGTCACGTTATTTAACCCAGGTTCTGATCCCAATATGGTACAAACAGCCAGTCACTAAGTTTTTTCAGCAAGGTGCACAAAGTTCCACTCAGTCCTTCATGCAGTGATCAGGCAGATAGTGTATTTTTGTGTTTTCTATTTATTTTGTAGAACTGGTATAGAGATTGGGAAGAGCCTTGGAATACCCAGAACTAACAAACTTGAAGGCGGACACTATCTAGCAAACGGTTTACTGTAGTAGGAAAAGGTCTTCTCTACAGAAAGTAGTAACACACGGGCCCCCACCATGGAAACAACCCTCGCAGCAGGTCTGGAACAGTCCCTCTAGCAAAAAAGGGGCACAGAGGCAACAGTCTCTCTCTCAGGATGTCTCTCAGGCCTACTCACTGTGTCACTGGCTATCTGGATGCCTCCTTCCAATTTCAGCTGAGACTGCACCATGCGTCTCCTGGTAAGATCCTCTTTGGATGTTGCCTAGTACTTCCTGTGAATTTGGGGATGATTTTGCAGCTCTCTCCGGAACTCAAACCACCCAGGACTTCTTGTGCAGCTCCAAAGGCATTGGTATGTTTAACAGCACTTCCAGGCTGGGTCACTCTCCAGCAAGCAAAGGACACTAATTTTCTCTGCTCAGCACCCTATATACCCCTCACAGCCCCCTGCTGGTCACTCTCCCAATCAAGAATTGGCTGAGGCTGCATTAGGGTTGCCACCTTTTCTTCAAGCCAAACCCGAGCACTTTAACGGTGTGGGGCAAAAAATAATCTGATGTCCCCACCAGAGTGTCTCCTTATTCTGGTGTCTCCATCAGAGTGCCTCCTTATTCTGGTGTCTCCATCAGAGGGCCTCCTTATTCTGGTGTCTCCATCAGAGTGCCTCCTTATTCTGGTGTCTCCATCAGAGGGCCTCCTTATTCTGGTGTCTCCATCAGAGTGCCTCCTTATTCTGGTGTCTACATCAGAGTGCCTCCTTATTCTGGTGTCTCCATCAGAGTGCCTCCTTATTCTGGTGTCTCCATCAGAGTGCCTCCTTATTCTGGTGTCTACATCAGAGTGCCTCCTTATTCTGGTGTCTACATCAGAGTGCCTCCTTATTCTGGTGTCTCCATCAGAGTGCCTCCTTAATCTGGTGTCCCTATCAGAGTCCCTCCTTATTCTGGTGTCCCCATCAGAGTCCCTCCTTATTCTGGTGTCCCCATCAGAGTCCCTCCTTATTCTGGTGTCTCCATCAGAGTCCCTCCTTATTCTGGTGTCCCCATCAGAGTCCCTCCTTATTCTGGTGTCCCCATCAGAGTCCCTCCTTATTCTGGTGTCCCCATCAGAGTCCCTCCTTTTTCTGGTGTCCCCATCAGAGTCCCTCCTTATTCTGGTGTCTCCATCAGACTGCCTGCTTATTCTGGTGTCTCCATCAGACTGCCTGCTTATTCTGGTGTCTCCATCAGACTGCCTCCTTATTCTGGTGTCTCCATCAGAGTGCCTCCTTATTCTGGTGTCCCCATCAGAGTGCCTCCTTATTCTGGTGTCCCCATCAGAGTTCCTCCTTATTCTGGTGTCCCCATCAGAGTGCCTCCTTATTCTGGTGTCTCCAGCAGAGTGCCTCCTTATTCCTTTACATAAGGCAGTGGTTCTCAACTCCAGTCCTCAGGACCCACTAACAGGCCAGGTTTGCAAGATAGCTGAAATACATCACAGGTGATATCACTTGCTGCTCAGTGATTGCAGTATTCTAGTCTGCAACTCCCCAAGGTAATACTTAAAATCTGGCCTGTTGGTGGGTCCCCAGGACTGGAGTTGAGAACCACTGACATAAGGAGTCCCTCCACACATCAGAGTTGTCCCCCCCTGTACTCACAGATCACACTCCGCATGGAAGGCAGCTCCTCCTTCTTCTCTCTCCAGTCAAATGATAAGTCACATACCAAGAGGAGAGAAGAAGAAGGACAGATTATCTTCATTCCTTAGCAGTCCCGTATCTATCGGCACCTGCAAGCTGGAGGAAGGAGCACACCCGATCCTCTCACCAGATATTTTAGGAAGCCACAGTCCGGACCTAATAATGTGTTCAGTTTTCAGGTGGACTGAAAACCAGACACAGGATTCAAAACCCGGAATGTCCAGATGAATCCCGGACAGGTGGCAACCCTAAGCTGCATACATGGTCAGCCCAGACTCTACCCTTTCCATCCACTATGTTCCAGCACTTTCTGGGAAGACAGGCAAACTTGCCATTGCAGAGCCCAGAATAGACAAAAGTAATCAATCAGCTCCATGGCTACAGCAGACTCCAAAAATTACCTACAAAAAACCTATACTAGCACCTAACTAGGAGGGTGCTACACCTGCATCTCAGTCCATGCTGGGTACAGGTAGTCTGGTGCTGGCAGGCTCACACTGTGGATTGAAATTTTCATTCCTGGTTAGACATGTGCAGAACGAAAACATTGGTTTTGATTAATTTTGATTCGTTATTTGGATAAATTTGTTTAGTTAAATTTGTTTTCGGAATTTGTTTTGTTTATTTCCGAATTTGACTGAATTAATCTCAATTCGCCTAAATTCGGAAAATTCAAATAGATTTGAATTTGAATTCCATTCAAATTGCATTCCATTTTGAAATTCCATTCAAAATCAATTTGATTCTATTTGAAATTCGAATTTTGGAAGACGGTTATATTCTTTCTACAGTCTATTCTATTGTTTTTTTTATTCTATTCTTTTCTATTATATTCTATGTTTTTCTAATATATTCGAATTTCAATAAAATTTCACTCGAATTGCATTCAAATTTGCATCGAATTCCATTCTAATTGCATTGGAATCAAATTTATTCTATTTGAAATTTGAGTTTTAGAAAACTATATATTCTTTCTAGTCTATTCTTTTCCATTGTTTATTGTATTCTTTTCTATTCTATTCAAATTTGAATTTATTCTATTCAAAATTCCAATTTCGGAAGATGGTTATATTATTTCTATTCTATTGTTTTTTTCTATTCTATTCTTTTCTATTCTAGTCATTTATATTCTTTTTTCTATTCTAATCTATTCTTTTCTATTTGAATTTGAATTTATTTTATTCAGATTTTGGGAAATGGTTATATTCGTTCTATTCTATGCAATTGTTTTTTGATTCCTATTCTATTCTTTGATTTTCTATTCTTTTCTATCGTATTCAAATGTATTCTATTTGAAATTCAAATTTCAGAAGATGATTATATTTTATATATATATTCTATATTTTATAGAAGATTTATATTTTTTATTCTATTCTATTTCTTTATTTTCTATTCTATTTTATTTTGTTATTTTATTTTCTATTCTATATTGTTCTGTTTTACTCTATCCTCTTCTTTTATATTCTATCCATTTTTTCTATTCTTTTTTATTCTATTCCTTTATTTTCTATTCTATTTTATTCTCTTCGGAAATTAGAATTGTATCTGAAAACAATTCAAATTCAATTTGAAAACGATTCAAATTTAGTCCGAAATTTTGTTTTATTTGTTTGTATTGTTTATGTAGCGCTGGTAGATTTTTAATCTACCGCTGATAGGTAAATCTAGTGGGTCACTTGTTAGAGGAAGTCAGATTTGCTCTGTTCCAGCTTGGCTGAGTTGCGTGTAGTTCCACACTGTGCCAGTGGGTGTCGTTGTCACCATGGGCTGGTGTTGGAAAGGCAACGTGTTGAAGTGTATGAGTGCTCCTCTGTCCTGGGGACAACTCGGTGGAGGTGGTCCTCCGAGTTGCATTCTGGGAGAGGGTATTTATGGGACAGACGCCATATTTTGGGGTTAGTTTTCAGCCACCTGCTGGCCCTCCTGCCTGACAGGTATGTGTTAAGAGTACCACCTCGTGGTCCTCTGTTCCGGAGGCCCACGTCGCTGCGGCGTGTGGGTGGGCCCAGAAGCCTGTCTGGGGCCTACCACAGCGGCCGAGGAATGGTCCTGAGTTGTCTATCCTGAGTGAAGAAGCTGGACAACCGAGGAGATCCCAGGGGAGGACCCGTCATGGAAGGATCATGCAGAGTGCTGGTCTGGAGAGGGGCCTGGTGACTTGGTTGGAGGACGTATCCTGAAGTAGTCTTACTGCATGGTACTGCCGGGTTGGCTTAAAGGTTCAAGTGTTGTGTCTGACATTCACTGCAAACCAATACATCCTGTGGCAGAGGATCGTATGGGTTTTATTCCAAACAAGTCTGTGGCAGAGACTTTTGTTTGTGCTGCGTACTGGCTGCTAGGCAAGTGAGAGATGTTGATCCAGGCGGGCAAAGATTAGATCCTACAAGAAAAAGGGAGACTATTCAACTACAAGTGTTCAATTCCAAAGAATGTTCTGAAGGATATTAACAAAAGGTATTTGAGCTTCCCTGCAGCTTTCCTTCTGCCTCTTCCCTGCCACTTCCTTTATTTGTTCATTAAAGCATTGGAAAAATATACTCGAGTGTTCAGTGCTTGCATCGCCCAGAGGTAAACACAACGGAACCCTAGACCCGGTGCCGGCGAAACAGAGGTGTCGAGAGTGAAGGTAACAGCCTGCTTTAAACCAGCAGCTCCACCGAGAGTTATTGCTACATTTAAATTTGTTACTATTGTAATTCAGAAATTTGGATACATCCAGATTTCGGAATAACGAAAAATTAGTCCGATTTTAAATTCAGAACGAAACAAACCGCACATGTCTATTCCTTGTACCCAGTGCAAATCTCTCTATGTCCATCCTGCAGATCATACCCAAACCACTGGTACCTGATGCAGACAGGTTCTGATCTGCCCAGATATCCATCTCATGTAGGTTATGAATCATATCCTCACATGTCTTACCATAGATCACAATCCCTCTTGCTTCGCACTCATTACTCAGATCATCTTTGTTATTTTTTTTTGTACCCGGCCACATCAGGCATGTTTGCAAAAATAGATTAGAAAACAAGAGATGGGAAACTGTTATGTATCTTTAAATATAAAAAATTAATAAAAATGATACACTGGCTTATCTCTAAGGACTGTTTCCACAAAGGTTACAGTCCTTCAGTGCAGAGACAATTCCTAAGGCCTCATGCACACTGTAAGGCTAAAGATGGTTTCTCTCCTACAGGCGTTTAGCAGCATTTTTAGAGAAGGTAAAGCTGCACTGAATGCTCCAAGTAGAACTATTTTACTATGCTGTCACCCAGCATTTGATGAATGTGGTGTCAGAACCCGGCCACTTTAAGATGTGATAAAAGGCTGCAGGGCCGCCAATAGAGGGTACCACCAGTACTCTTGTAGGGGCCTGGCACACAGGAGGGTCTGGACAGGAAGGGGGATCGGTGCAGCAGGGCGGGGGTTAATTACAGGAAAGATTCCCTGTGTGGCTCTCTGCACCAGCTGAAAGCCAGTTTCTCCACCTCTCCCTCCTGTTGTCTTTTAGCTGCTGGAGGGAGAGACACACAGGGTATCATAGCTATAATTGCCCTCCTATTGTGTGCAGTGTACAGATAGCTCATGTACAAATTGTGCCATTTGTATGTAAATTGCCGGATATTTATATGGAAATAGTGCGGGCATTTGTATTTAAATTGGGTTGACATATAACAACCTTTTGGAATCCATATGTAAATCACATCCTCTCCACTAGAGGCCGCCCACATGGTGGCTGCTGTGGGTACCCAGGGGGGTAGAGAGCAGGGGAAGGGACTTGTAAATACAGTGCCTTGAAAAAGTATTCATACCCCTTGAAATTTTCCACATTTTGTCATGTTACAACCAAAAACATAAATGTATTTTATTGGGATTTTATGTGATAGACCAACACAAAGTGGCACATAATTGTGAAGTGGAAGGAAAATGATAAATGACAGAAATAAATATGTGAAAAGTGTGGGGGGGGGGGGCATTTGTATGGCGCCCCCTGGAGTCAATACTTTGTAGAACATCCTTTCTCTGCAATTACAGCTGCAAGTCTTTTTGGGGATGTCTCTACCAGCTTTGCACATCGAGAGGACATTTCTGCCCATTCTTCTTTGCAAAATATCTCAAGCTCTGTCAGATTGGATGGAGAGCATCTGTGAACAGCAATTTTCAAGTCTTGCCACAGATTCTCAATGGGATTTAGGTCTGGACTGTGACTGGGCCATTCTAACACATGAATATGCTTTGATCTAAACCATCCCATTGTAGCTCTGGCTGAATGTTTAGGGTCGTTGTCCTGCTGGAAGGTGAACCTCCGCCCTAGTCTCAAGTCTTTTGCAGACTCTAATGCCCTGTACACACGACCGGTTTTCTGCTCAAGCTGTCTTGCATACGAACGGTCACACCAAAGTCCGACCGTCCAGAACGCGGTGACGTACAACACGTACGAGGGGACTAGAAAAAGAAAGTTCAATAGCCAGTAGCCAATTCTTTCCGTCTTGTAGAAACAAAAAACTGCCGGCTGGCACTCAAAGCCCCATTGAGAACGTCACCTTATGACAAAACGCGTCTGGGAGGGACGCACTGACGTCACCACGACGCCCTGTTGAGGACGGGAGTTTGCTTTGAGTGCCGGCCGGCATCGCTTTTTAACTTCGGTTTTATTGTAAGTGTTATTTTTGTTTCAAATAAATTTAGTTTGATACAGTATTACACTATTGGCTGCTTCTTTACACACTATGCACTGCTGAGTTCGGGACTAGGATGTCAGGACGGATGTACACTGCTCCTGTCAGGAAGTTCGGTCTGTGTCTGTGATAATCTGCTCACTTATAGTTGACATCTGGTAAGCAGGATATTCAAGAGGTTTGCTATATTTCATTATATTCCTTTGCTACTCTTTCTGGTGTGAAGTCCTTAGATCTGCTCACATTGATTTGCCATCTGGTAAGCAGGATTTTTATGTGGCTTGCTGCACCTTCTTTTCCATACCTTTCATCTGTGGGATAGCTATATGCTCACTTGGTTATAGTATCTGGTAAGCAGATCCTTTGTAAGGTTTACACACCATTTTCTCTATTGGGTATCATACACTTTATTGCATGATTGCATGTCACTCACTTAATCATCCTATGTGTGTTCTCCACACTGGATGTCTTTATGAGTATATATGATTTTGGTTTTGTTGAGTGTTGCACATTTTTCTTTCTTTTTTTTGATTTCACATTTTTGTCAGTATTACGCTATGTTTTTCAAAAATTTTTTGGGGTAATCCGTCGCGGATCTGATTACACGGCACGAGTGTGACCCATCCTGTTCCATTGGGATCGCTTTTCTTTAAAGGCCCAGGCTGGGTTTTAAGACACTCGCCTGTTTGGCTTACTTTCTGGTAAGCATTTCACCATATAAGATCTGTTTTATTTGAATTTTCACCTAACAACATATGAATATTCACGTTATTCACCGTGTGAAGGTTGGACATTCCTCTGTAAAGGACTATATATTTTGAACATTATTTTTCAGCGCGGTTTTTCTATATTACTTTCCGTCTCGTACTTGCTTCAGAGCATGCGTCGTTTTTGGTACGTCGGAACAGCATACAGACGAGCGGGTTTCCCAATATTAATTAGTCCCGTCAAAAAAATTTAGAACATGTTCTCTATTTAATGCCGCGTACACACGAGCGGAATGTCCGTCAGAAAAAGTCAGATGGGAGCTTTTCATCGTATTTTCCAACCGTGTATATGCCCCATCGGACTTTTTCTGTCGAAAATTCTGACAGACTTAGATAGTTAACTTGTTCTAAATTTTTCCGACGGAACTATTTACTATCGGGAAACCTGTTCCGACGTACCAAAAACGACGCATGCTCAGAAGCAAATACGAGACGGAAGCGCTCGGTCTGGTAAAACTAGCGTTCGGAATGGAGATGGCACATTCGTATATTTTTTTTTACTTTAAGATCTCCTTTTTTTTTGATTCTTGCAAAATTATTTTCTATTGATCTAAATATATATATATATATATTTTTTTTTTGGTGTGTCAAGTTACCACAATAACATTATTATCTTGTATTTTGTAACCTCAAGGAGGCTTTTTGGTGTCCCTTGTTAATTTGACATTGTCTTTTTGAAATGTACCTGCCTACTCACAAACAATCTTTCCTATTTTTTTAAAAAACACATATAGGCAAGTATTTTCTCAAAATAAAATATCCATTTATTCTGGTTAACAAAATAAAGAGGAAGGCAAGGCTGGAGAAACTTTAGAAATTTGCAAAGCCTTTTGGCCCCAGGGCAAACATCAAGTCTGTGGGAAAAAAAATTGAGATCTTGAGGAGTCCATATAATTTTGAGCCCAATCTGGTCCAAGACTCCCAGAGATCAGGACCAGCAGCAGATGACATATATGTACCCAGGCTGTGGTTCTACACCAGCATGCATCTTCTGTCAGATGAGACTGAAACCAGGCCATCACTTTCTTCTCTTCACTGCAACCTTCCCTCCACGCTTCCCTGCAGCCTTCCTTGGAGGCTGTGGCTCTGGTGGTGGACTTGTGGCAGGAGGAGGAGGAGGATAGGTGAGTTCAGATATACAGCTGTTCTCTGTCAGCTGGCCCCTCAACCCCTTCTGAAGGCTGTCAAAAATAATTTGCTCAAAGAGTAAGCGTTGGCTCTCCTCCAATTTCAATAATCTTGTGGCTATATAGCAGCCATAGGCCTCTTCAGTGTCAGGGGGGCCTCTGAGCACCTCACTTGCTTCCCTAATGAGGCCCAGTGCTGCCTCATCTGTCATCGTCACCTTCCTGGGCCTTTTGGTTTGAAGGGGGAGGGGAGGCACCTGGGATTGGGTGAGGCTCCTACTGGGGCCAGCCACCTCCTGACTGTCACTGGGCACGGCCTTCTCCTGCCTGCCACTTTCCAGACCCTCCTCCTGGCTGAGCTCATCTTGTGGATAAAAAAGAGACATAGTTTTTCGTTTTTGCTTCATCAATCACACACAATTTTTAGCTCATGACTTGCAAATTGAATGTTAATAAATAGAAAAGACTATCATTATGACCCCAACATTTTTCTTTCTTGTCCCAAACATTTTGGCCACTACTGTCTATTCATATGTAAATCACTTTGTTTAACCACTTCAGCCCCGGAAGGATTTACCCCCTTCCTGACCAGAGCACTTTTTACAATTTGGCACTGCGTCGCTTTAACTGCTAATTGCGCGGTCATGCAATGCTGTACCCAAACGAAATTTGCGTCCTTTTCTTCCCACAAATAGAGCTTTCTTTTGATGGTATTTGATCACCTCTGCCGTTTTTATTTTTTGCGCTATACACGGAAAAAGACCGAAAATTTTGAAAAAAAATGATATTTTCTACTTTTTGTTCTAAAAAAAATCCAATAAACTCAATTTTAGTCATACATTTAGGCCAAAATGTATTCGGCCACATGTCTTTGGTAAAAAAAATGTCAATAAGTGTATATTTATTGGTTTGCGCAAAAGTTATAGCGTCTACAAACTAGGGTACATTTTCTGGAATTTACACAGCCTTTAATTTATGACTGCCTATGTCGATTCTTGAGGTGCTAAAATGGCAGGGCAGTACAAAACCCCCACAAATGACCCCATTTTGGAAAGTAGACACCCCAAGGAATTTGCTGAGAGGCATGTTGAGCCCATTGAATATTCATTTTTTTTGTCCCAAGTGATTGAATAATGACAAAAAAAAAAAAAAATTACAAAAAGTTGTCACTAAATGATATATTGCTCACACAGGCCATGGGCATATGTGGAATTGCACCCCAAAATACATTTAGCTGCTTCTCCTGAGTACGGGGATACCACATGTGTGGGACTTTTTGGGAGCCTAGCCGCGTACGGGGCCCCGAAAACCAAGCACCGCCTTCAGGATTTCTAAGGGTGTACATTTTTGATTTTACTCCTCACTACCTATCACGGTTTTGAAGGCCATAAAATGCCCAGATGACATAAACCCCCCCCAAATGACCCCATTTTGGAAAGTAGACACCCCAAGCTATTTGTTTTGAGGCATGTTGAGTCCATGGAATGTTTTATATTTTGACACAAGTTGCGGGAAAGTGACAATTTTTTTTTTTTTTTTTGCACAAAGTTGTCACTAAATGATATATTGCTCACACAGGCCATGGGCATATGTGGAATTGCACCCCAAAATACATTTAGCTGCTTCTCCTGAGTACGGGGATACCACATGTGTGGGACTTTTTAGGAGCCTAGCCGCGTACGGGACCCCGAAAACCAAGCACCGCCTTCAGGATTTCTAAGGGCGTACATTTTTGATTTTACTCCTCACTGCCTATCACAGTTTCGGAGGCCATGGAATGCCCAGGTGGCACAAACCCCCCCCAAATGACCCCATTTTGGAAAGTAGACACCCCAAGCTATTTGCTGAGAGGCATGGTGAGTATTTTGCAGCTCTCATTTGTTTTTGAAAATAAAGAAAGACGAGAAAAAAAAATTTTTTTTTTCTTTTTTCAATTTTCAAAACTTTGTGACAAAAAGTGAGGTCTGCAAAATACTCACTATACCTCTCATCAAATAGCTTGGGGTGTCTACTTTCTAAAATGGGGTCATTTGGGGTTTTTTTTTGCCACCTGGGCATTCCATGGCCCCCGAAACTGTGATAGGCGGTGAAGAGTGAAATCAAAAATTTACGGCCTTAGAAAGCCTGAAGGCGGTGCTTGGTTTTCGGGGTCCCGTACGCGGCTAGGCTCCCAAAAAAGTCTCACACATGTGGTATCCCCGTACTCAGGAGAAGCAGCAGAATGTATTTTGGGGTGTAATTTCACATATTCCCATGGCATGTTTGAGCAATATATCATTTAGTGACAACTTTGCGCAAAAAAAAATAAAAAAAATAAAAAATTGTCTCTTTCCCGCAACTTGTGTCACAATATAAATTATTCCATGGACTCAACATGACTCTCAGCAAATAGCTTGGGGTGTCTACTTTCCAAAATGGGGTCATTTGGGGGGGGGGTTTGAACTGTCCTGGCATTTTATGCACAACATCTAGAAGCTTATGTCACACATCACCCACTCTTCTAACCACTTGAAGACAAAGCCCTTTCTGACACTTATTGTTTACATAAAAAAATAATTTTTTTTTGCAAGAAAATTACTTTGAACCCCCAAACATTATATATTTTTTTTAAAGCAAATGCCCTACAGATTAAAATGGTGGGTGTTTCATTTTTTTTTTTCACACAGTATTTGCGCAGCGATTTTTCAAACGCATTTTTTGGGGAAAAAACACACTTTTTTACATTTTAATGCACTAAAACACACTATATTGCCCAAATGTTTGATGAGATAAAAAAGATGATCTTAGGCCGAGTACATAGATACCAAACATGACATGCTTTAAAATTGCGCACAAACGTGCAGTGGCGACAAACTAAATACATTTTTAAAAGCCTTTAAAAGCCTTTACAGGTTACCACTTTAGATTTACAGAGGAGGTCTACTGCTAAAATTACTGCCCTCGATCTGACCTTCGCGGCGATACCTCACATGCATGGTGCAATTGCTGTTTACATTTGACGCCAGACCAACGCTTGCGTTCACCTTAGCGCGAGAGCAGGGGGGACAGGGGTGCTTTTATTTTTTTTTTTTTTTTTTCTTTATTATTATTATTTTTTTATCTTATTTTTAAACTGTTCCTTTCATTTTTTTTTTTTTTAAATCATTTTTATTGTTATCTCAGGGAATGTAAATATCCCCTATGATAGCAATAGGTAGTGACAGGTACTCTTTTTTGCAAAAATTGGGGTCTATTAGACCCTAGATTTCTCCTCTGCCCTCAAAGCATCTGATCACACCAAGATCGGTGTGATAAAATGCTTTCCCAATTTCCCAATGGCGCTGTTTACATCCGGCGAAATCTACGTCATAAAATGCTCGTAGCTTCCGGTTTCTTAGGTCATAGAGATGTTTGGAGCCACTCTGGTCTCTGATCAGCTCTATGGTCAGCTGGCTGAATCACCGGCTGCATTTTCAGGTTCCCTGTTGAGACAGGAGAGCCAGAGAAAAACACGGAAGATGTTGGGGGGGGGGGCATTCCCTCCCACTGCTTGTAAAAGCAGTCTAGAGGCTAATTAGCCACTAGGATTGCTTTTACATGAAAGCCGACCGCTGGCTGAAAAGAATGATACCAAGATGATACCTAAACCTGCAGGCATCATTCTGGTATAACCACTCAAAGTCGTGAATGGCATACCTGAAGACAAAAAAATGGTTAACAATAAAGCACAGTAAACGGTAAGGTATAAAAAATTGCATACCTGAAAAGCAAACATGATAAAACATAATAACAATAAAACATTGCAGAATAGAATACAGTAAAAAAGAGCAGAACAATAGAGAGAGAATAGAGAGAGAGAGAACAATAAAACGACAACTATTTTTATTTTATATTTTTGTTTGTGTTTTTTTTTTTTTTACACTTTTTTTTGTAACTAACTTTTATAACTGTAACCGGTTCCAGGTTCGGGTCTCTCAAAATGCGATGGCATCTCGGGAGACCCTGTGAAAGTGTGCCTAGTCTGTGCAATGCTGTACCCTACGCTAATACTCAACTAGTGCATGGTAGCGTTCAAAACATTCACCAATGCAAAGACCAGGATTGTCAGGACAGGAGGGACAATAATAGCGGGTGTCACGGCTATATCCGCGCTTGCTGCAGACACGACATATTTTTTGGGGGGTTCGCTGGGTAGGGGTACTCGGGAGGACATAAAGAAAATGCCTCTCATGCAGCCGACTGCATTTGGTTGGGGATGTGAATGGGGGAAGTACGGGCGCTGCAGAAGCGGTGGGTTCCCAATTAGGATTGGCGAATGCAGCAGGAAGGGCACTATGGGCATGACGGGCCTGTGTTTGTCTTTTTGGTGGCAGCGGGACACTACTTGTGCTTGCCACCTCACCAGCTTGAACTGCACTTATGGGACTCGCCACGTCACCAAGTGTTTTCTGCAGTGCTGGTTTGACTACGACCGGGGTGTACTAGGCCTCTGGTGCTTGCCAGTTCACCAAAACGCTACCAAAAAAACTGTTAGCGATCGCAGGGATCAGGCCTGACTCTGCGAACGCTGCAGTTATGCGTTTAGAGTTTTGTAAGTGACAGTGATCGATCGATACTGCACTTGGGTGGGCTGGGCCGGGCCGGACGGAGGGGCAAAACGCAGGTGCTAGCAGGTATCTGGGCTGATCCCGCTAACACTGCGTTTTTGGGAACCCTAAACTGCTGGGGACGCTAGTATAGATCTGATCGGATCAGATATTGATCTGTTCAGATACTATACCACTAAGGGAGGTGTACGCTGCGTGCGTGGGTGTTAGTGGTACTGGCGCTAACCTGACGCTGCCTGGGGCTGGTGCTTGCCAGTTCACCAAAATGCTACCAAAAAAACTGTTAGCGATCGCAGGGATCAGGCCTGACTCTGCGAACGCTGCAGTTATGCGTTTGGTGTTTTGTAAGTGACAGTGATCGATCGATACTGCACTTGGGTGGGCTGGGCTCGCCTGGGCGGAGGGGCAAAACGCAGGTGCTAGCAGGTATCTGGGCTGATCCCGCTAACACTGAGTTTTTGGGAACCCTAAACTGCTGGGGACGCTAGTATAGATCTGATCGGATCAGATATTGATCCGATCAGATACTATACCACTAAGGGAGGTGTATGGTGCGTGTACGGTGCGTGCGTGGGTGTTCGCGGTACTGGCGCTAATCTGACGCTGCCTGGGGCAACGCATATCACCGCCGGGCGATCAGGGGGCTAAACCTTTATTCGGTAATAAACGGCGGGTGCCCTGACACTATAAAAAATAAACTAACTAACCAGCGTCACCCGTAACAGTTATACGGTGATCAGTGGTGAAAGGGTTAACTAGGGGGCAATCAAGGGGTTAAAAAATTTATTAGATAGTATATGGGGGTCCCTGTCGCTATAAAACACTGACGGCGAACCTAAATATTTACGTCCCTAACTAGCGTCACCAGTGACACTAATACAGCGATCAGAAAAATGATCGCTTAGCGACACTGGCGACAGGGGGTGATCAAGGGGTTAAAACTTTATTAGGGGGGGTACTGGCGCTAATCTGACGCTGCCTGGGGCGACGCATATCACCGCCGGGCGATTAGGGGGCTAAACCTTTATTCGGTAATAAACGGCGGGTGCCCTGACACTATAAAAAATAAACTAACTAACCAGCGTCACCCGTAACGGTTATACGGTGATCAGTGGTGAAAGGGTTAACTAGGGGGCAATCAAGGGGTTAAAACATTTATTAGATAGTATATGGGGGTCCCTGTCGCTATAAAACACTGACGGCAAACCTAAATATTTACGTCCCTAACTACCGTCACCAGCGACACTAATACAGCGATCAGAAAAATGATCGCTTAGCGACACTGGTGAGGGGGGGTGATCAAGGGGTTAAAACTTTATTAGGGGGGGTAAGGGGGGTACCCTAGACCTACAGGGGGGTTACAGTAACTGTCCTAACACTGCTAACTGTCACAAACTGACACTATGCAGTAATCAGGAAAAAAAAAAAAAAAAACCTGCTTGGTGTCAGTTTGTGACAGGGGGGGGGGGGGTGATTGGGGGGGGATCGGGGGACGATCGGGGGGGGATCGGGGGTGTAATGTATGCCTGGCATGTTCTACTGTGTGTGTTTGTGTTGTGCACTTACTTACATGTCATCTCTCCTCGGCGCTGGAACGGAAACTGACAGCCGAGGAGAGATGACATCACATCCTCTGCCTCTGTGTACTATACAGAGGCAGGGGATGTTTGTCATTGGCTGGGAGCGATCGCGAGGGGGGGGCCACGATCGGATGGTCTCCCCCTCGTCTCTCATCGCTCCCAACCAAATGCCGACCGCAGCTGGCACAGGGGGGGGGTCCGATCGGACCCCCCACCCGCGGGAAGGCAATCACGTTTCAGGTACGTGATTTTGCCTGCCCGTGCCGCTCTGCTCACGTATATAGGCGTGAGGCGGTCGGCAAGTGGTTAAAATGATTAATTAGTTATCAATTATAACATCTAGTTAATATCATTAATATTTGGACAATAAATATGTCTACAAATAGTATACCTGGCTCCAGCTGGGCGCATCCACTTCTTCCAGAATAGAAGGCCCTTGTTGTTCCTCGTCAGCCTCTGCTGGGATTGAGGGAAGGCTGCAGGGAAGGGTAGAAAGTGATTCCCTGGCTTCAGTCTGGTCATCCAGAAACCGCAGTTTGTTGAAGTACCACAGCCTGGGTACATACATTTGCACTGCTGCTCCTGATCCGAGTTGTATTATGCTCCTTACACATGTTCCTCAAGATCCCAATTTTATTTTCCACAAACTTGATGGTTGCATCGGGGACCTGAGTCTTCACAAATTCCAGAAGTGTCTCCAGCGATGACCTCCTAGCTTGTTTATTATAATATAAACTGTGTTTCACCTCCCACAAATTCCTCATCTCCCTGTACCTGTCTATGAAACTCGCCATGAATTCTGGGTCCTTAAAGTGATTTATATTTCCTGTAAGACAATACACAAGACAAAAACACTAATGTCAGCCTAAACTCTCATAATCCCAATATAGGCCTCAATCCTGAAGCAGTATAGGCCACGGATGGCCCAAGTTAAAATGTTACCTTCGTTATAACATTCGTCGCTTCCATTCCTCCTTCCTCCGCACACAGAACGTACGTACGACACACATGTGTTAACTTTATATACACTGCGCATGCCTGAAACTACGCCCGCGTTGCCTGCCCCTGATGTTCTTTCTAGAATATTCCCTGCTGCTTCTCTTTAAGGCACGCAGTAGGAGCGACATGGCGGAGAAAGAGCAGGTGTCTGCTACTTATTATAGTAATGAGGAGGAGGAAATCCCGGAGCCAGAAACATCCCGATCCCGGAGGAGGAGATTTAGGGCCTCAAACATGGCCTTTATAGAGATGGTTGAGATGGTGGACATTTTGAGGAGGAACAACTATGATGGGAAGCATGGACCGTACCTAAACCCAAATGTGAGAAAAGCCAAGATCATGACCAACGTTGTAAAGAGTCTGCACAGGAATTTTAGGGTACGACGATCCAAGGAGCAATTAAGGAAACACTGGTCAGACCTGAAACTGAGGTAGCAGGATCAGTACAGAAGAATCAAGAGAGTGCTTCTAAAAAGTAAGTAGTTGTACTGTGTACCTATTATTATTATAACTTGCATACTGCACCATGTGATTTTCTTAGCTGTTGTACAGTTTAAAATGGTGACTTTCATGTTCGTGGGCACAGTAATCGGTCGTCGGAAACATTGTTCGCTCATTAACTATGATGTTTTTGTTTTGGGCAGATACAGTTTAAATACATTTGGTCATGCCTATAAGTAATTTTTGCCATTGCACTCTAGATGTGTTTGTAACTAGAATGAAATGCAAGCTTGATTCACTGTAATTTAAAGGAGAGGACACTCATCAGCTGTTTACACATCTGGACTCAGGAGCACTAGTGTGGGACACCAGAACAAACTTTTTAAGGTGTCCCACACAGGTGCTCCAGTGGATACTTGGGGTGTCTCCATGTGTGAAAATTGTCTACAAAAGATAAGTATCCCAGCTTTGGTAAGGTTAAAAATCAGGTCTTCAGTTTGGAACTCTGCCCAAAACAGACAATTGTCCCCCACTTCTCAGCAATGTTTCATATTCCTATTTCTTGACTCAAAAATCTGTGTGCTAAGTATAACTTTTTTTCATTCTCATAGGGGAGAAAAGACTCGGAAGACACCACTGCGAGGACACCAGGGACCCCCCACCTCAAAAAAAGGGGAAGTGAGAAAAATACAACACCCCGAGGATCTGGAGGAAGGAGAGGTGGAGGAAGTCGGTGAGATTGTCACCACAACAGGTCAGTGTCTGACACCCCAGCTTCAGGTAATCTATGTATGCCGGCATATTTATAATACATGTTATTACTTTAGGTGATGTGCTGGTTGTGGAAGAGCAAGCTGAACCTTTCACAAGTGACAGTGCCCAAAGGCTCATCCACGACATCATGGTGTGGAAGGGTGAACTGGACATCATAAGGAAGAAACTGAATGTTATGGAACAACAAATGAAGAACATGATTGATGTGTTGGGGAGAATCTGAATCTCTTCAAAATCACACCATTTGACCATTTTTTGGACTCAACCAAAAATTTTGTTTTAAAGATTAAAAGCCAAATTTTGAAGATGCACATGGTGTGTCAACATGTGCTATCTGCCATCAGGGCAATGTATGCGTTTTGTGGGTGCAACCCCTTCCTCGTAACTCTAGGAGGTGAAAGGAAGGGGTTGCACCCCCAAAACAAGTCCATTTATCCCCCATGATAGGAGATAGCACATCTTGACATTAGGCATGGGATCAGGAGGGAAATGCCCATTTTGACTCCCAATTTGTGTGCATCTTCAAAATTTGGCTTTTACACGAGATCACCCCATCTGATGAAGGCAATATCAAGACATTTTTGAAACTATAATATCTGATATTGCCTTCAGGTTTCTACATTGAACTTTGTATGTTCCAGAGTTGGGTATGTTATGTTTAGAAACATGCGTGTTTATAACCAAAAAAAATATTTTTTTAAAAAAAAAAAGAGAAAAACAAAAAAAAATTTACAGCAACATTTTAAAACACACATGTGAATGTGCACAGAGTAAAACGTTTGCTAATGAACAATGTGTGACTTATTATTTCAATGCACAATACCCGTTTTTTAAGTAATTTGGTGTTTACAGTGACATGGGGCTTATTTACTAAAGGAAAATCCACTTTGCACTACAAGTACACTAGGAGAACCTAGGAGACAGCCAAAAACAAAGACAAGCAATAAAGAAAACTCAAGATTTTATCAGATCTTTAATTTTTATTATAAAAAATTACACATTGTCTGGCATTGCAATGGCCCCCCTACCCATAAAATAGTTAACATATTTCTCCCGAACTTCACGGGCGCTTTGGTGTGCCAAGCCAGGACGGCCAGTATCCAGGCCTGTCAGAGGATTGGAAGTAATAAGTCCCGCCTCAGGCCCAACTGAGGCTATATAATTCTGTGAATTTTTACGTAAAAAGTTGTGCAATATGCAGCAGCATAAGATTATGTGGTTAAGTTTATACTCCGCCATGTGTATGGCTGTCAGAAACAGGCAGAACTGGCTGGCCATTATCCCGAAGGCATTCTCCAAGACTCTTCTGGCTCTGGCCAGCCGGTAGTTAAAAACCCTCCTCTCCGGTGTGAGGGTCCTCGGGGAAATGGCCTCATCAGGTGCTCGCCCAGACCGAACGCTTCATCAGCAAGAAAGACGAACGGGAGTCTATCAACGTTGTCCGCATCAGGTGGCAATCCCAGGCCACCACTCTGGAGCCGTTGGTAAAACTCCATCTGGGCGAAGACTCCTCCATCCGACATCTGGGCCATTCTTCCCCACGTCCACATAGAGGAACTCATATTGTGCCGACACCACCGCCATTAACACTATACTATGAAACCCCTTATAGTTAAAATACTAAGACCCAGAATGGGGTAGTGGCACGATGTGGACGTGCTTCCCATCTATAGCCCCTCCACAGTTGGGAAAGTCCCAATGGTTGGCAAAATAGGAGGCCACAGTCTGCCATTCCTGTGGCGTTGAAGGAAACTGTGGTGTCTATAGTATGCCTGTAAAGTGGCGTGTGTTTCCCGTGTTTAGAACAGTCCCTGCACAAAATGACATTTATAAAGGAATAAAAGTCATTTAAAACTGCTTACGGCTTTAATGTAATGTCGGGTCCCGGTAATAGGGATGAAAATCAGTGAGACAAATGGCATGGGTACCCCCCAGTCCATTACCAGGCTCTTTGGGTCTTGTATGGATATTAAGGGGAACCCCGCACCCAAATTAAAAAAAGGAAAGGCATGAGGCCACCAGGCCCTATATACTCTGAACAGCAGTATACAGGCGGTGCAAACAAGACAGGGACTGTAGGTTTGTTGTTAAGTAGAATCTGTTTGTAATTTTGAACTGGTACATTTTTAACGTGTAGCTTCAGCCAAAAAATCTATTTTAAGCTTTTTGGAAAACATAGGGAAGGGTTATCACCCCTGTGACATTTGTTTTGCTGTCTGTCCCCCTCTTCAGAAGATTTCACCTCACTTTCTGTCCCAATGACAAATGTTTTTAGAAAATTTGGGGTTTTTAGTGAAACAAGGATTGGTGATAAAGCATCAGTGGAAAGGAGAAAAGTTTTTCCCATATTAACTCTTACAGGAGAGAATTTCTCTTCCTAGGGGTAGATTTCATCTCACTTCCTGTTGTCTCCTTCCGTTTGCAAGTAGGAGTCGTTTGTAAGTTGGATGTTTGAAAGTAGGGGCCTGCCCCATATACTCTGCAGAAATTGTGGCCTTAGGTGTTGGTGTTGCCACAACACTGTAAGCCCTCACAGGGCCCTGCTGTGAAGTATTAGATCAAGAATTGTAATTACATGTCCCTGCTGAACAGGGGCAGAAAAATTGGGCCTTTGGTGGTGGTGGTGCTGGTGTCACAACACTGTAAGTCCTCACAGTTACTCTTGATGGGCGCTAGAACGGGCCCTGCTGTGAAATATCAGATCAAGAATTGTAATTACATGTCCCTGTTAACAGGGACAGAAAAATTGGGCCTTAGGCACTGGTGCCACAACACTGCAACCCCTCACAGATACTCTAGTTGGAGCGCAGGAACAAGCCCTGCTGCAAAGAATTGCATCAAAAATTGTAATTACACACCCCTGTTAAACAGGGGCTGAAAAATTGGGCCTTAGCAACTCGTGGCGGCCCCCAAAAACAGAAATATTCTTACAAGCTATCAGCATGATCATTGAGGAGGAAGAGGATAGTCACTCAGTATAACACAATAGTCACTCAGCATCAGCATAGGCAGTCTTGAAGGGATCTGACATTTCAAAAAAATGTATTCGGTTACATCAGCATCAGGTACTTGGTATCTGGTGGTGATGCAAGACTGATTCATTTTTATGAAGGTCAGTCGATCGACCGAGTCGAAGGACAGACGCACCCTGTGATCGGTTACAAAGCCTCCAGCAGCACTGAATGTGCATTCTGAAAGAACGCTGGATACAGGACAGGCCAGTAGCTCAATTGCATACTGTGCAAGCTCTGACCAGTGATCCATCCTCAAGACCCAGTAACCCAGAGGATTCTCGGTGGGAAAGGTGTCCAAGTCAGATCTTGCCCCTAGGTATTCTTGCACCATGTAAAACAGACGCTGGCGATGGTTGCTAGAACCAATCATACCTTGGGCCGCGGACTAAAAAATTGTCTGAACGCATCGGTCAGACGGCCACCTTCTTCACCGCTCATTCTTTGACTGACCGAAGCCTCAGCAACACGTTGTCCAGGAACAGGAGTTTGTAACCTCCCGGTCTCTGGGAACGCGTTGCACAGACCTTTCTACAAGGCCTTCTGAAGATGTTTCATCCTCTGCTCCCTCTGCGACGGCAAGATAAGGTCCGCAACCTTACCCTTGTAATGTGGATCAAGGAGGGTTGCCAGCCAGTAACGATCCCCCTCCTTGATACCACGAATACGAGGATCCTTCCGCAGGCTTTGCAGGATCAGGGAGGCCATGCAGCATAGGTTTGCTGAGGCATTCGGTCCGGAGTCCTCTGGGTCACTAAGGACGACATGATCCGCAACCACCTCCTCCCAGCCACGTACAAGTCCATGGGTTTCTTGGGACTGTAAATGATCCCTTAAAGACTGCTGCTGATGCTGAGTGCCAGGCTCCACCTCCATGCTGACATAATCCTCCTCCTCCTCGTCCTCTTGTGTGATCGGCAGGCATGCAGGAACACTGTCTGGATAAAGGGGGCCTTGAGAGCTAAGGAAGTCCTCCTCTTCCTGTCTCTGTTCTGCCTCAAGTGCCCTGTCCATTATTCCATGCAGCGTGTGTTCCAACAGGTGGACAAGGTTGACAGTGTCACTGATGCATGCACTGTCACTGCTCACCATCCGCTTGGCCTCCTCAAATGGTGACAGGACAGTGCATGCATCCCTGATCATGGCCCACTGGCGTGAGGAAAAAAAACAAGCTCCCCTGACCCTGTCCTGGTGCCATAGTCGCACAGGTACTCATTGATGGCCCTCTGCTGCATGTACAGCTGCTGCAGCAGGACCAACGTTGAGTTCCACCTGGTGGGCATGTCGCAGATTAGGCGGTTCTTGGGCAGGTTAAATTCCTTTTGGAGGTCTGCCAGCCGAGCACTGGCATTATATGACCGGCGGAAATGCACACAGACTTTCCTGGCCTGCCTCAGGACATCCTGTAAGCATGGGTACCTGCCCAAGAACCGCTGCACTACCAAGTTAAGGATGTGAGCCACACACGTCACATGGGTCAGTTGTCCCTGTCGGAGGGCGGACAGGAGGTTGGTGCCATTTTCGCAAACCACCATTTCTGCCTTAAGTTGGTGTGGCGTCAACCACCTCTGAACCTGCCCCTGCAGAGCTGACAGAATCTCTGCCCCAGTGTGGCTCCTGTCCCTCAAGCACACCAGCTAAAGAACCGCATGGCATCTTTTGGCCTGCGTACTTGCGTAGCCTCTTGAACGCCTACGGAGCACCGCTGGTTCCGAGGACAAAACACAGGAAGAGGCCATGGAGGAAAAAGAAGAGGAGGGGTGGAGGAGAGAGGTTTGTCAGAATCACCAGTAGTGGCATTTTGGAGGCATGGTGGCGGAACAAACTCCAACACTACAACACCTTGTCCTGCATCCTTCCCAGCTGCCAGAAGAGTCACCCAATGCGCCGTCGAACTTAGGTAACGTCCCTGTCCATGCCTGCTGGACCATGAGTCAGCGGTAATATGCAACTTACCACTGACCGCCCTGTCCAGCGAGGCCAAGACATTGCCTTCCACATGCCGGTAGAGAGCCGGAATCACCTTCTGTGAGAAAAAGTTGCATTTGGGTACCTGCTACTGAGGAACCGCACATTCCACAAACTCACGGAAGGGGGCAGAGTCTACCAACTGAAAAGGTAGCAGTTGAAGTGCTAGCAATTTTGCCAAGCTAGCATCCAACCACTGGGCATGTGGATGGCTGAGAGCGAACTTCTTTCTGCGGTGCAGCAGCTGGGGCAGGGAAATTTGCCTGGTAAAATTTGACGTTGGTGTAATGATAGCAGATTGCCCACAAGTACTTGGCTGTGACACACCTAATTCTACACCTTCATTCCTCTCAGTGCAGGTCTCAGAGAGGACTGAAGGTATAGTGGGGTTGGAGATCCTAGCTGATGAGGAGCAAGGAGAGGTCCTCTTTGTTCTTTGGTGTGGGTCTTTTAGGTACGCTTGCCAATGAACTGCATGGCAGGTCAACATATGTCTGGTCAAGCCTGTGGTGCCCAAGCGGGAGATGTTTTGGCCACGCGAGATACGCGTGAGACATATGTTGCAAATAGCAGCGGTGCGATCTGATGCACTGGTCTCAAAAAAAAGCCCACACCAAAGAACTTTTAGAATAACGTGCAGAGACAGCAGCGCCCTGCACAAGCAGAGCTCTGCGGTGTGATGCAGTCAATGTGCTGCCCTTAGGCTGGCCCCTGGAGGGCATCCTGCCTCGTTGGTGATGTTCCTCCTCCTCCTCTTCCTCCTCCTCCTCCTCCTCTCTCCTATCAGGCACCCACGTGGAGTCAGTGACCTCATCATCCCCTCCCTCCTCATCACTGGAGCAAACCTGGCAGTATGCTGCAGCAGGGGAACATGACTGCCAGATTGCTGTCCTTCTTGGGCACCCCCTCTGTCTGGGCTCACGTTACTGCCTTCCTCTAGCTGAGTACCATCATCGGAGCCTTCAAAACGCTGGGCATCCTCCTAGAGCATGTACTCAACACTGTGGTCATACAGTTCGGGGGACTCCTCAGGAGGACATGGTGGGGCTAGGGAAGGAATAAATGAGGTCATTGAGCCGAGGGAAGAGGCCATGTTGGCAGCTGCTTTGCCAGACAACGTACATTGAGCCTGGGTGAGAGGGGATGAGGAAGATGAGGATGGCTTGTTGCGGTTCAACACGGCCAGCTGCCGAGAAAAAGGCCAAGCGTGTCACACGGCCACGTGCTGATGAGGATGCACCGTGTCCACGACCAGCACTGTTGCCTCTAGACACAGAGCCTGCTTTCCCTCTTTTATTGGCTTGTGACTGTCTGTCTATCCTTGTTGGCCTTCCAGACATACTATTGGCCTGTAGTGAGATAAAGCTGCACAAAAATGGGATGTATATATACCGATTATACTGCAGCTAGCAGAATCAACTGCCTGACTGTAGTATTATTAGTATGAGAACACCTGCACTTGTCTTCAGGTGGCTATACTGTAGGTGCAACTTTGCAGGGTATATAGTACAGTAACTGGAAATATGTCAAGAGCCTACACAAGTACCTGGCTTCAGGTAGCTATACTGTAGGTGCAACTGTGCAGGGTACAGAGGTCAGTAGTATGTAGGGGAGTATATAGAGGTCAGTAGTATGTAGGGCAGTGTACAGAGGTTATTAGTATGTAGGTCAGTGTACAGAGGTTAGTAGTATGTAGGGCAGTGTACAGGGGTCAGTAGTATGTAGGACAGTGTATAGAGCAGTAGTATGTAAGGCAGTGTACAGAGGTCAGTAATATGTAGCGCAGTGTACAGAGGTCAGTAATATGTAGCGCAGTGTACAGAGGTCAGTAGTATGTTGGGCAGTGTACAGAGGTCAGTAGTATATAGGGCAGTGTACAGAGGTCAGTAATATATAGAGCAGTTTACAGAGGTCAGTAGTATGTAGAGCAATGTACAGAGGTCAGTAGTATGTAGGGAAGTGTATAGAGGTTAGTAGTATGTAGGGAAGTGTACAGAGGTCAGTAGTATGTTGGGCAGTGTACAGAGGTCAGTAGTATGTAAAGCAGTGTAGAGAGGTCAGTAGTATGTAGAGCAGTGTACAGAGGTCAGTAATATGTAGAGCAGTGTACAGAGGTCAGTAGTATGTAGAGCAGTGTGGAGTACACCACTAGTGCCCTGTACACACGACCTGTTTTCCCCATCAGAATAAACTATGAAGGTTTTTCCAACAGAATTCCGACGGAATTCCACTCAAGCTGTCTTGCATACACACGGTCACACCAAATTCCGACCATCCAGAACGCGGTGACCTACAAGAGCAGTGTACAGAGGTCAGTAAAATGTAGGAAGGTGTACAGAGGTGAGTAGTATGTAGGGCAGTGTACAGAGCAGTAGTATGTAAGGCAGTGTACAGAGGTCAGTAGTATGTAGAGCAGTGTACAGAGGTCAGTAGTATGTAGAGCAGTGTACAGAGGTCAGTAGTATGTAGAGCAGTGTACAGAGGTCAGTAGGATGTAGAGCAGTGTACAGAGGTCAGTAGTATGTAAGGCAGTGTACAGAGGTCAGTAGTATGTAGGGCAGTGTACAGAGGTCAGTAATATGTAGGGCGGTGTACAGAGGTCAGTAGTATGTAGAGCAGTGTACAGAGGTCAGTAGTATGTAGAGCAGTGTACAGAGGTCAGTAGTATGTAGAGCAGTGTACAGAGGTCAGTAGGATGTAGGGCAGTATACAGAGATCAGTAGTAGGTAGAGCAGTGTACAGGGGTCAGTAGTATGTTGGGCAGTGTACAGGGGTCAGTAGTATGTTGGGCAGTGTACAGGGGTCAGTAGTATGTAGAGCAGTGTACAGAGGTCAGTAGTATGTAGAGCAGTGTACAGAGGTCAGTAGTATGTAGAGCAGTGTACAGAGGTCAGTAGTATGTAAGGCAGTGTACAGAGGTCAGTAGTATGTAGAGCAGTGTACAGAGGTCAGTAGTATGTAGAGCAGTGTACAGAGGTCAGTAGTATGTAGAGCAGTATACAGAGGTCAGTAGTATGTAGAGCAGTGTACAGAGGTCAGTAGGATGTAGGGCAGTGTACAGAGGTCAGTAGTATGTAGAGCAGTGTACAGAGGTCAGTAGTAGGTAGAGCAGTGTACAGGGGTCAGTAGTATGTTGGGCAGTGTACAGAGGTCAGTAGTATGTAGAGCAGTGTACAGGGGTCAGTAGTATGTTGGGCAGTGTACAGGGGTCAGTAGTATGTAGGGCAGTGTACAGAGGTCAGTAGTATGTTGGGCAGTGTACAGGGGTCAGTAGTATGTAGGGCAGTGTACAGAGGTCAGTAGTATGTTGGGCAGTGTACAGAGGTCAGTAGTATGTAGAGCAGTGTACAGAGGTCAGTAGTATGTACAGCAGTGTACAGAGGTCAGTAGGATGTAGGGCAGTATACAGAGATCAGTAGTAGGTAGAGCAGTGTACAGGGGTCAGTAGTATGTTGGGCAGTGTACAGGGGTCAGTAGTATGTTGGGCAGTGTACAGGGGTCAGTAGTATGTAGAGCAGTGTACAGAGGTCAGTAGTATGTAGAGCAGTGTACAGAGGTCAGTAGTATGTAGAGCAGTGTACAGAGGTCAGTAGTATGTAAGGCAGTGTACAGAGGTCAGTAGTATGTAGAGCAGTGTACAGAGGTCAGTAGTATGTAGAGCAGTGTACAGAGGTCAGTAGTATGTAGAGCAGTATACAGAGGTCAGTAGTATGTAGAGCAGTGTACAGAGGTCAGTAGGATGTAGGGCAGTGTACAGAGGTCAGTAGTATGTAGAGCAGTGTACAGAGGTCAGTAGTAGGTAGAGCAGTGTACAGGGGTCAGTAGTATGTTGGGCAGTGTACAGAGGTCAGCAGTATGTAGAGCAGTGTACAGAGGTCATTAGTATGTAGAGCAGTGTACAGGGGTCAGTAGTATGTTGGGCAGTGTACAGGGGTCAGTAGTATGTAGGGCAGTGTACAGAGGTCAGTAGTATGTTGGGCAGTGTACAGGGGTCAGTAGTATGTAGGGCAGTGTACAGAGGTCAGTAGTATGTTGGGCAGTGTACAGAGGTCAGTAGTATGTAGAGCAGTGTACAGAGGTCAGTAGTATGTACAGCAGTGTACAGAGGTCAGTAGTATGTAAGGCAGTGTACAGAGATCAGTAGTATGTAGAGCAGTGTATAGAGGTCAGTAGTATGTTGGGCAGTGTACAGAGATCAGTAGTATGTAGAGCAGTGTACAGAGGTCAGTAGTATGTTGGGCAGTGTACAGAGGTCAGTAGTATATAGAGCAGTGTACAGGGGCCAGTAGTATGTAGGGCAGTGTACAGAGGTCAGTAGTATGTAGGGCAGTGTACAGAGGTCAGTAGTACATAGGGCAGTGTACAGAGGTCAGTAATATGTAGGGCAGTGTACAGAGGTCAGTAGTATGTAGGGCAGTGTATAGAGGTCAGTAGTATGTAGAGCAGTGTACAGAGGTCAGTAGTATGTAGGGCAGTGTACAGAGGTCAGTAGTATGTAGGGCAGTGTACAGAGGTCAGTAGTATGTAGGGCAGTGTACAGAGGTCAGTAGTATGTAGAGCAGTGTACAGAGGTCAGTAGTATGTAGGGCAGTGTACAGAGGTCAGTAGTTTGTTGGGCAGTGTACAGAGGTCAGAAGTATGTAGAGCAGTGTACAGAGGTCAGTAGTATGTTGGGCATTGTACAGAGGTCAGTAATATGTAGAGCAGTGTATAGAGGTCAGTAGTATGTTGGGCAGTGTACAGAGATCAGTAGTATGTAGAGCAGTGTACAGAGGTCAGTAGTATGTTGGGCAGTGTACAGAGGTCAGTAGTATGTAGGGCAGTGTACAGAGGTCAGTAGTATGTAGTGCAGTGTACAGAGGCCAGTAGTATGTAGGGCAGTGTACAGGGGTCAGTAGTATGTAGGGCAGTGTACAGAGGTCAGTAGTATGTTGGGCAGTGTACAGAGGTCAGTAGTATGTAGGGCAGTGTACAGAGGTCAGTAGTATGTAGGGCAGTGTACAGAGGTCAGTAGTATGTAGAGCAGTGTACAGAGGTCAGTAGTATGTAGGACAGTGTATAGAGGTCAGTAGTATGTAGGGCAGTGTACAGAGGTCAGTAGTATGTAGAGCAATGTACAGAGGTCAGTAGTATGTAGGGCAGTGTACAGAGGTCAGTAGTATGTAGGGCAGTGTACAGAGGTCAGTAGTATGTAGAGCAGTGTACAGAGGTCAGTAGTATGTAGGGCAGTGTACAGAGGTCAGTAGTATGTTGGGCAGTGTACAGAGGTCAGAAGTATGTAGAGCAGTGTACAGAGGTCAGTAGTATGTTGGGCATTGTACAGAGGTCAGTAATATGTAGAGCCGTGTACAGAGGTCAGTAGTATGTAGGGCAGTGTACAGAAGTCAGTAGGATGTAGAGCAGTGTACAGAGGTCAGTAGTATGTAGAGCAGTGTACAGAGATCAGTAGTATGTAGGGCAGTGTACAGAGGTCAGTAGTATGTAGGGCAGTGTACAGAGGTCAGTAGTATGTAGGGCAGTGTACAGAGGTCAGTAGTATGTAGGGCAGTGTACAGAGGTCAGTAGTATGTAGAGCAGTGTACAGAGGTCAGTAGTATGTAGAGCAGTGTACAGAGGTCAGTAATATGTAGGGCAGTGTACAGAGATCAGTAGTATGTAGGGCAGTGTACAGAGGTCAGTAGTATGTAGGGCAGTGTACAGAGGTCAGTAGTATGTAGGGCAGTGTACAGAGGTCAGTAGTATGTAGAGCAGTGTACAGAGGTCAGTAATATGTAGAGCAGTGTACAGAGGTCAGTAGTATGTAGGGCAGTTTACAGAGGTCAGTAGTATATAGGGCAGTGTACAGAGGTCAGTAGTATGTAGAGCAGTGTACAGAGGTAAGTAGTATGTAGGGCAGTGTACAGAGGTCAGTAGTATGTAGGGCAGTGTACAGAGATCAGTAGTATGAAGGCCGGGTACAGAGGTCAGTAGTATGTAGAGCAGTGTACAGAGGTCAGTAGTATGTAGGGCAGTGTACAGAGGTCAGTAGTATGTAGAGCAGTGTACAGAGGTCAGTAATATGTAGAGCAGTGTACAGAGGTCAGTAGTATGTAGGGCAGTTTACAGAGGTCAGTAGTATATAGGGCAGTGTACAGAGGTCAGTAGTATGTAGAGCAGTGTACAGAGGTAAGTAGTATGTAGGGCAGTGTACAGAGGTCAGTAGTATGTAGGGCAGTGTACAGAGATCAGTAGTATGAAGGCCGGGTACAGAGGTCAGTAGTATGTAGAGCAGTGTACAGAGGTCAGTAGGATGTAGGGCAGTGTACAGAGGTCAGTAGTATGTAGGGCAGTGTACAGAGGTCAAGAATGAGTATAAAATTAATAACAAAAACAAGCATATCTTTGCCTTGAATATAATCAATATAGCAAAGAAGACAAAAACATATTCAATCCCTGCATAGGATAGATTCTCTGTGCAGGGAAGTATGAGATGTAGAAAGCTTTAGCCCTGAATTCAATCAGTGTTTGACTAAAGCGAAGCAAAAAATAATAATAACTGATTGAATTCAGGGCTAAAGCTTTCTACATCTCATACTTCCCTGCACAGAGAATCTATCCTATGCAGGGATTGAATATGTTTTTGTCTTCTTTGCTATATTGATTATATTCAAGGCAAAGATATGCTTGTTTTTGTTATTAATTTTATACTCATTCTTGAGTTACTTTAGTTTTTCTTCCTTTCTTTCCTAGCATATCCTTGCTATCCATCTGTTTTCTGCACACTGAATACACCGGGTTCCATCCTGTCTACTCCCCGGGGTTGCGACGCGCCCAGCCTAGGACCCATCACCCTCCCGTCTTTGATGTGGGCGGGCCCTGGCCTCGGCGCATCGGCGTCATGCTCCCTACATCCCGCCTGTGGCGTCTCTGCCGCTGTACACGGGATGTTTTAGTGGTTGTCCATCTCCGGGCTTAGACGCTGTAGGGCATGATGGGCGGCCGTATATATCGGCCCTTCCCTCCCTCCCCTTACCGCGTCATCACGCCCGCGCACGACGTTGGCGTGAGCGCACCTCATGTCCGCGGCATTAAATAGCTGCCTCTGGCTGGGCATCCCATGATCCCATCACTCATGCTGGACTTCTGGCTCGGCTGGGCACCAACTACACTGGTAACTTCCACACATTCTGTCACCCAGGTTCACCCATCACAGCAATGGTCTCCTTCTGCACACACATCCCATCCCTCCTTTCACCCTTACACCTGTTTTTCCCTATTTCCTTTCACACACCTATGGCTATCCCATGCTGCTTTCACTCATCCCATCATCACTTACTTACCATTCATACACCCTTCCTTACCATCATCTTTTTCTTCCCCAGCTGACTCACACTCCTTGGCCCCACCAGACGTCCCTGACTGCCGGTCTCCATGGGTGCTTCTGTCATTTTGGCTGCCGTGCTGGCAGTCTATTGGGGTGTGCTCTCTGCCTCAACCCCGGGTGAGACTCTATGGACCCAGACTTATATCGTATTGCAACACACTATCACCATTAGGGATGAGCTTCGTGTTCGAGTCGAACCCATGTTCGACTCGAACATCGGCTGTTCGGTCGTTCGCCGAATTGCGAACGATATGGGCCGTTCGCGCCAAATTCGTGTGGCGCGTCACGGCCCATAATTCACTGCGGCATCGCAGTGCATTGCTGGCTGATTATTGGCCAAGCATGCACTATGACCCGCATGCTTGGCCAATCACAGCGCCGTCAGTAGAGAGAGCTGTAATTGGCCAAAGCCAGGGTGGCTTTGGCCAATTATGGCTCAGGGGATTTAGTACACACCCCACACTATATAAGGCCGCCTGCACGGCGGCCCTGTGTAGTGTGTGTTCCGGTGTGCTAAGAGATAGAGAGAGAGAGAGACAGTGTCATTTGATTTGAGTTAGATAGATTAGGCAGAACAGTCAGTCAGTTAGCTGCACTTACAGTGTATTGTGTATATATATGCATCCCAGGTGTTGCATATATATATATACACTGTATTCAGTTTAGCTAGATCCGTTCCTGTTATCTTCTATCTAGACTATTTACATTTAGTGCAGTGTGTCCTGCTCACAGTGTTCAGCTAGATCCGTTCCTGCTATTTACATTCAGTGCAGTGCGTCCTGCTCACAGTGTTCAGCTAGATCCGTTCCTGGTATTTACATTTAGTGCAGTGCGTCCTGCTCACAGTGTTCAGCTAGATCCGTTCCTGCTATTTACATTCAGTGCAGTGCGTCCTGCTCACAGTGTTCAGCTAGATCCGTTCCTGGTATTTACATTTAGTGCAGTGCGTCCTGCTCACAGTGTTCAGCTAGATGCGTTCCTGCTATTTACATTCAGTGCAGTGCGTCCTGCTCACAGTGTTCAGCTAGATCCGTTCCTGCTATTTACATTCAGTGCAGTGCGTCCTGCTCACAGTGTTCAGCTAGATCCGTTCCTGGTATTTACATTTAGTGCAGTGCGTCCTGCTCACAGTGTTCAGCTAGATCCGTTCCTGCTATTTACATTCAGTGCAGTGCGTCCTGCTCACAGTGTTCAGCTAGATCCGTTCCTGGTATTTACATTTAGTGCAGTGCGTCCTGCTCACAGTGTTCAGCTAGATCCGTTCCTGCTATTTACATTCAGTGCAGTGCGTCCTGCTCACAGTGTTCAGCTAGATCCGTTCCTGCTATTTACATTCAGTGCAGTGCGTCCTGCTCACAGTGTTCAGCTAGATCCGTTCCTGGTATTTACATTTAGTGCAGTGCGTCCTGCTCACAGTGTTCAGCTAGATCCGTTCCTGCTATTTACATTCAGTGCAGTGGGTCCTGCTCACAGTGTTCAGCTAGATCCGTTCCTGGTATTTACATTTAGTGCAGTGCGTCCTGCTCACAGTGTTCAGCTAGATCCGTTCCTGCTATTTACATTCAGTGCAGTGCGTCCTGCTCACAGTGTTCAGCTAGATCCGTTCCTGCTATTTACATTCAGTGCAGTGCGTCCTGCTCACAGTGTTCAGCTAGATCCGTTCCTGGTATTTACATTTAGTGCAGTGCGTCCTGCTCACAGTGTTCAGCTAGATCCGTTCCTGCTATTTACATTCAGTGCAGTGCGTCCTGCTCACAGTGTTCAGCTAGATCCGTTCCTGGTATTTACATTTAGTGCAGTGCGTCCTGCTCACAGTGTTCAGCTACATCCGTTCCTGCTATTTACATTCAGTGCAGTGCGTCCTGCTCACAGTGTTCAGCTAGATCCGTTCCTGCTATTTACATTCAGTGCAGTGCGTCCTGCTCACAGTGTTCAGCTAGATCCGTTCCTGGTATTTACATTTAGTGCAGTGCGTCCTGCTCACAGTGTTCAGCTAGATCCGTTCCTGCTATTTACATTCAGTGCAGTGCGTCCTGCTCACAGTGTTCAGCTAGATCCGTTCCTGGTATTTACATTTAGTGCAGTGCGTCCTGCTCACAGTGTTCAGCTAGATCCGTTCCTGCTATTTACATTCAGTGCAGTGCGTCCTGCTCACAGTGTTCAGCTAGATCTGTTCCTGCTATTTACATTCAGTGCAGTGCGTCCTGCTCACAGTGTTCAGCTAGATCCGTTCCTGCTATTTACATTCAGTGCAGTGCGTCCTGCTCACAGTGTTCAGCTAGATCCGTTCCTGGTATTTACATTTAGTGCAGTGCGTCCTGCTCACAGTGTTCAGCTAGATCCGTTCCTGCTATTTACATTCAGTGCAGTGCGTCCTGCTCACAGTGTTCAGCTAGATCCGTTCCTGCTATATACATTTAGTGCAGTACGTCCTGCTCACAGTGTTCAGCTAGATCCCTTCCTGTTATCTTCCTACTGACAGGCAGGCTTGTCTGGTTACAGTATATAAAGCTACCTGAAGAAAATTACAGGTGTTCTTTTTGATCCTATTAGTACCACGGTCAGGCAGCTAGACTATTTACATTTAGTACAGTGTGTCCTGCTCACAGTGTTCAGCTAGATCCGTTCCTGTTATCTTCCTACTGACAGGCAGGCTTGTCTGGTTACAGTATATAAAGCTACCTTAAGAAAATTACAGGTGTTCTTTTTGATCCTATTAGTACCACGGTCAGGCAGCTAGACTATTTACATTTAGTACAGTGCGTCCTGCTCACAGTGTTCAGCTAGATCCGTTCCTGTTATCTTCCTACTGACAGGCAGGCTTGTCTGGTTACAGTATATAAAGCTACCTGAAGAAAATTACAGGTGTTCTTTTTGATCCTATTAGTACCACGGTCAGGCAGCTAGACTATTTACATTTAGTACAGTGTGTCCTGCTCACAGTGTTCAGCTAGATCCGTTCCTGTTATCTTCCTACTGACAGGCAGGCTTGTCTGGTTACAGTATATAAAGCTACCTTAAGAAAATTACAGGTGTTCTTTTTGATCCTATTAGTACCACGGTCAGGCAGCTAGACTATTTACATTTAGTACAGTGCGTCCTGCTCACAGTGTTCAGCTAGATCCGTTCCTGTTATCTTCCTACTGACAGGCAGGCTTGTCTGGTTACAGTATATAAAGCTACCTGAAGAAAATTACAGGTGTTCTTTTTGATCCTATTAGTACCACGGTCAGGCAGCTAGACTATTTACATTTAGTACAGTGTGTCCTGCTCACAGTGTTCAGCTAGATCCGTTCCTGTTATCTTCCTACTGACAGGCAGGCTTGTCTGGTTACAGTATATAAAGCTACCTTAAGAAAATTACAGGTGTTCTTTTTGATCCTATTAGTACCACGGTCAGGCAGCTAGACTATTTACATTTAGTACAGTGCGTCCTGCTCACAGTGTTCAGCTAGATCCGTTCTTGCTATTTACATTCAGTGCAGTGCGTCCTGCTCACAGTGTTCAGCTAGATCCGTTCCTGGTATTTACATTTAGTGCAGTGCGTCCTGCTCACAGTGTTCAGCTAGATCCGTTCCTGCTATTTACATTCAGTGCAGTGCGTCCTGCTCACAGTGTTCAGCTAGATCCGTTCCTGGTATTTACATTTAGTGCAGTGCGTCCTGCTCACAGTGTTCAGCTAGATCCGTTCCTGGTATTTACATTTAGTGCAGTGCGTCCTGCTCACAGTGTTCAGCTAGATCCGTTCCTGCTATTTACATTCAGTGCAGTGCGTCCTGCTCACAGTGTTCAGCTAGATCCGTTCCTGCTATATACATTTAGTGCAGTACGTCCTGCTCACAGTGTTCAGCTAGATCCGTTCCTGTTATCTTCCTACTGACAGGCAGGCTTGTCTGGTTACAGTATATAAAGCTACCTTAAGAAAATTACAGGTGTTCTTTTTGATCCTATTAGTACCACGGTCAGGCAGCTAGACTATTTACATTTAGTACAGTGCGTCCTGCTCACAGTGTTCAGCTAGATCCGTTCCTGTTATCTTCCTACTGACAGGCAGGCTTGTCTGGTTACAGTATATAAAGCTACCTTAAGAAAATTACAGGTGTTCTATCCCAGCTTAGTGCAGCTACAGGCCATTAGTATGTCTGGAAGGCCAAGAAGGAGAGGCAGACAGTCACAAGCCAATAAGAGAGGGCAAGCAGGCTCTGTGTCTAGTGCTGGTCGTGGAGACGGTGCATCCTCATCAGCACGTGGCCATGGGACACGCTTGGCCTTTTTTTCGGCAGCTGGCCGTGTTGAGCCGCAACATGCGGAAGACTTGGTCGAGTGGATGACCAAGCCGTCCTCATCCTCCTCATCCTCTCTCACCCATGCCCAGGGTGCTTTGTCTGGCAAAGCAGCGGCCTCTTCCCTCAGCTCAATGTCATCAGTGACTCCTTCCCTAGCTCCACCATGTCCTCATGAGGATTCCCTCGAACTGTTTGACCACAGTGTTGGGTACATGCTCCAGGAGGATGCCCAGCGTTTGGAAGGCTCTGATGATGATACTGAGCTCAATGAAGGCAGTAACATGAGCACGGACAGAGGGGGTGCCCAAGAAGGACAGCAATCTGGCAGTCATGCTCCCCCTGCTGCAGCATACTGCCAGGTTTGCGCCAGTGATGAGGAGGGAGGGGATGATGAGGTCACTGACTCAACGTGGGTGCCTGATAGGAGAGAGGAGGAGGAGGAGGAGGAGGAGGAGGTGGCACATCACCAACTAGGCAGGATGCCCTCCAGGGGCCAGCCTAAGGGCAGCACATTGACTGCATCACACCCCAAAGCTCCACATGTGCAGGGCGCTGCAGTCTCTGCGCGTTATTCAAAAAGTTCTTTGGTGTGGGCCTTTTTTGAGACGAGTGCATCAGATCGCACCGCTGCTATTTGCAACATATGTCTCAAGCGTATCTCGCGTGGCCAAAACATCTCCCACTTGGGTACCACATGCTTGACCAGACATATGTTGACCTGCCATGCAGTTCGTTGGCAAGCGTATCTAAAAAACCCACACCAAAGAACAAAGACGATCTCTCCTTGCTCCTCATCAGCTGAGATTTCCAACCCCACTAGACCTTCAGTCCTCTCTGAGACCTGCAGTGAGAGGAATGAAGGTGTAGAATTAGGTGTGTCACAGCCAAGTACTTGTGGGCAATCTGCTTTTGGTACACCGACGTCAGATTGTACCAGGCAAATTTCCCTGCCCCAGCTGCTGCACCGCCGAAAGAAGTTTGCTCCCAGCCATCCACATGCCCAGCGGTTGAATGCTAGCTTGGCAAAATTGCTAGCACTTCAACTGCTGCCTTTTCAGTTGGTAGACTCTGCCCCCTTCCGTGAGTTTGTGGAATGTGCGGTTCCTCAGTGGCAGGTACCCAAACGCCACTTTTTCTCACGGAAGGCGATTCCGGCTCTCTACCGGCATGTGGAAGGCAATGTCCATGCCTCGCTGGACAGGGCGGTCAGCGGTAAGGTGCATATTACCGCTGACTCATGGTCCAGCAGGCATGGACAGGGACGTTACTTAAGTTTCACGGCGCATTGGGTGACTCTGCTGGCAGCTGGGAAGGATGCAGGACAAGGTGCAGTAGTGTTGGAGGTTGTTCCGCCACCACGCCTCCAAAATGCTGATTGTGACACACCTCTCTCCTCCACCCCCTCCTCTTCTTCTTCCTCCATGGCCTCTTCCTCGGAACCAGCGGTGCTCCGTAGGCGTTCAAGGGGCTACGCAAGTACGCAGGCCAAAAGATGCCATGCGGTGCTTGAGCTGGTGTGCTTGGGGGACAGGAGCCACACTGGGGCAGAGGTTCTGTCAGCTCTGCAGGGGCAGGTTCAGAGGTGGTTGACGCCACGCCAACTTAAGGCAGGAATGGTGGTTTGCGACAATGGCACCAACCTCCTCTCTGCCCTCCGACAGGGACAACTGACCCATGTGCCCTGTTTGGCTCACGTCCTTAACTTGGTGGTGCAGCGGTTCTTGGGCAGGTACCCGGGCTTACAGGATGTCCTGAGGCAGGCCAGGAAAGTCTCTGTGCATTTCCGCCGGTCATATAATGCCAGTGCTCGGCTGACGGACCTCCAAAAGGAGTTTAACCTGCCCAAGAACCGCCTAATCTGTGACATGCCCACCAGGTGGAACTCGACGTTGGCCATGCTGCAGCGGCTGCACACGCAGCAGAGGGCCATCAATGAGTACCTGTGCGACTATGGCACCAGGACAGGGTCAGGGGACCTTGGTTTTTTTTCCCCACGCCAGTGGGCCATGATCAGGGATGCATGCACTGTCCTGTCACCATTCGAGGAGGCCACGAGGATGGTGAGCACTGACAGTGCATGCATCAGTGACACTGTCCCCCTTGTCCACCTGTTGGAGCACACGCTGCGTGGAATAATGGACAGGGCACTTGAGGCAGAACAGAGGCAGGAAGAGGAGGACTTCCTTAGCTCTCAAGGCCCCCTTTATCCAGACAGTGTTCCTGCGTGCCCGCCGATCACACAGGAAGAGGACGAGGAGGAGGAGGAGGAGGAGGAGGAAGATTGTGTCAGTATGGAGGTGGAGCCTGGCACTCAGCATCAGCAGTCTTTAAGGGATCAGTCCCAAGGAACACATGGACTTGTACGTGGCTGGGAGGAGGTGGCTGCGGACGTTGTTGTCCTTAGTGACCCAGAGGACTCCGGACCGAATGCCTCAGCAAACCTACGCTGCATGGCCTCCCTGATCCTGCAAAGCCTGCGTAAGGATCCTCGTATTCGTGGTATCAAGGAGAAGGACCAATACTGGCTGGCAACCCTCCTTGATCCACGTTACAAGGGTAAGGTTGCGGACCTTATCTTGCCATCGCAGAGGGAGCAGAGGATGAAACATCTTCGGGAGGCCTTGCAGAAAGGTCTGTGCAACGCGTTCGCAGAGACTGGGAGGTTACAAACTCCTGTTTCTGGACAACGTGTTGCTGAGGCTTCGGTCAGTCAAAGAAGGAGCGGTGGAGAAGGTGGCCGTCTGACCGATGCGTTCAGACAATTTTTTGGTCCGCAGCCCCAAGGTATGATCGGTTCCAGCAACCATCGCCAGCGTCTGTTTTACATGGTGCAGGAATACCTAGGGGCAAGATCAGACTTGGACACCTTTCCCACCGAAAATCCTCTGGGTTACTGGGTCTTGAGGATGGATCACTGGCCAGAGCTTGCACAGTATGCAATTGAGCTACTGGCCTGTCCTGCATCCAGCGTTCTTTCGGAACGCACATTCAGTGCTGCTGGAGGCGTGGTAACCGATCACAGGGTGCGTCTGTCCACCGACTCGGTCGATCGGCTGACCTTCATAAAAATGAATCAGTCTTGGATCACCACCAGCTACCAAGCACCTGATGCAGATGTAACCGAATAATTTTTTTTGAAATCTCAGATCCCTTCAAAGACTGCCTATGCTGATGCTGAGTGACTATCCCTGAGTAATTATCCTCTTCCTCCTCAATCATCACGCTGATAGCTTGTAAGAACATTTTTGGTTCTGGGCGCCACCACCAGTGCCTAAGGCACAATTTTTCAGCCCCTGTTTAACAGGGGCGTGTAATTACAATTTTTGATGTAATACTTTGCAGCAGGGCTCGTTCCTGCATTCCAACTAGAGTGTCTGTGAGGGGTTGCAGTGTTGTGGCACCAGCACCAGTGCCTAAGACCCAATTTTTCAGCCCCTGTCTAACAGGGGCGTGTAATTACAATTTTTGATGCAATACTTTGCAGCAGGGCTTGTTCCTGCGTTTCAACTAGAGTGTCTGTGAGGGGTTGCAGTGTTGTGGCACCAGCACCAGTGCCTAAGACCCAATTTTTCTGCCCCTGTCTAACAGGGGCGTGTAATTACAATTTTTGATGCAATACTTTGCAGCAGGGCTCGTTCCTGCGTTCCAACTAGAGTGTCTGTGAGGGGTTGCAGTGTTGTGGCACCAGCACCAGTGCCTAAGACCCAATTTTTCAGCCCCTGTCTAACAGGGGCGTGTAATTACAATTTTTGATGCAATACTTTGCAGCAGGGCTTGTTCCTGCATTTCAACTAGAGTGTCTGTGAGGGGTTGCAGTGTTGTGGCACCAGCACCAGTGCCTAAGGCCTAATTTTTCAGCTCCTGTTCAACAGGGGCATGTAATTACAATTCTTGATCTAATATTTCACAGCAGGGCCCTGTGAGGGCTTACAGTGTTTTGGCCACAGCAACACCTAAGGCCCAAATTTCTGCTGAGTATATAGGGCAGGACCCTACTTTCAAACATCTAACTTACAAACGACTCCTACTTGCAAACGGAAGGAGACAACAGGAAGTGAGATGAAATCTACCCCTAAGGAAGGGAAATTCTCTCCTGTAAGAGTTAATATGGGAAAACAATTTCTCCTTTCCACTGATGCTTTCCAATCCTTGTTCCACAAAAAAACCCAAATTTTCAAAAAACATTTTTCATTGGGACAAAAAAGTGAGGTGAAATCTTCTGAAGAGGAGGAAAGACGCAAAACAAATGTCACAGGGGTGATAACCCTTCCCTATGTTTTCCAAAAAGCTTAGAAAAGATTTTTTGGCTGGAGCTAAACACATTAAAAATGTTCAAAATTACAAACAGATTCTACTTAACAACAAACCTACAGTCCCTGTCTTGTTTGCACCGCCTGTATACTGCTGTTCAGAGTATATAGGGACCTTTCCTTATTTTAATTTGGGTGCGGGGTTCCCCTTAATATCCATACAAGACCCAAAGGGCCTGGTAATGGACTGGGGGGTACCCATGCCGTTTGTCTCACTGATTTTCATCCATATTGCCATGACCCGACATGACATTAAACCCGCAAGCAGTTTTAAATGAGATTTTTTCCTTTAAAAATGACATTTGGTGCAGGGACTGTTCTAAACATGGGAAACACGCGTCACTTTACAGGCATACTATAGACACCCCCCAGGTACGATATTTAAAGGAATATTTCACTTTTTTTTTTTTACTTTAAGCATCATTAAAATCACTGCTCCCGAAAAAACGGCCGTTTTTAAAAGTTTTTTTTGCATTGATACATGTCCCCTGGGGTAGGACCCGGGTCCCCAAACCCTTTTTAGGACAATACCATGCAAATTAGCCTTTAAAATGAGCACTTTTGATTTCGAACGTTCGAGTCCCATAGACGTCAATGGGGTTCTAACGTTCGTGCGAACTTGCGGTCCGTTCGCGGGTTCTGGTGCGAACCGAACCGGGGGGTGTTCGGCTCATCCCTAATCACCATTAATCAATGCACAACTTGTGAGTATATGGAAAATCACACTTTCAGTGTATTTTCCTTACAAACATCTGTTCATACATTAATAGGTACTTTATTGTTTTTGATACAGTTATATGGCATCGGACTCCTGACGATTGGTTTCAAGCCAAGAAACGCGATGAGTTTAGATCTATTGATGCACTTATTTATCGTACTATGTATATGTGTTGTTGCTACTGTATAACCAATTTATGAACTTTGCCTGTTTGTACATTGTTGTCAACACGCTTTTATTATGGTCTTAAATGTGTTCTCTTTTGACTGTATTTGGCCCAAATACCCATGCCATTAAAACTTTTATACCATGATTATGATATATTACCATTTGTGGAACTTATACTGATTTCACTACCTATACTATAACATTTACCATTTAGCCCAACATACTCACCCACATGCCTCATACAAAGTCCCGCTTCTTTTTCCCCCTATCTTTTCGCAAAAGTTTTTCTTAGTTTCTTAGGCACTGATGAGGAGGCACTAATATGCAGCACTGATGGGCCCTGATAGGCAGTACTTATGGGCACCGATAGGCGGCATGGATAGACATAGGTGAATAAGTATGTTGGGCTTAAATAAAATAAACAGTAAATAAATAATATAAAAAAGTGAGTCCAAGAGTCACAAACGTGACCCAATAGTGAAAGTTTGAATGTTGTGTCACCAACTTCCTCCACCTTGTGCGACCACCACCAAAAAAATAGGATGTGCCCTTACCAAAGAGCGTTGACCACCTATTAGGGGGGGGTCAACATAGGCTTGTGTATCTGGGAAAACTCCACGTCTGTAAGGAGGTCCACTTAACAGAAACTTCAAGCCACCACCGGGGAAAACATCAGGTTTCTTTTACTCCAACAGTGACATCAGGTCATATACCCCAAATGAGAGACAAATGGATAGGCATCACTCATGGGCACTGATTGGTAGCACTGATGGACACTGATGAGCAGGCACTGATGAGCACTAAGAAACTCCAATAGGGGGAATTGGCGCTGTTCAGAAAAATAAATAAATAAAAAATAAAAGATAGATAAATACAAATAAGGGGAGAATGTATGTACGTGGGATCGCAACAGAAATTGAATAAAATCCTATAAGGTGCTAAACCAAAACAATGTGTATGTCAAATCAACTATAATAAACAGATAGCACAAATGGTGTGTAAATTAATAGGCATATATGCACGTAACAATCATTGTGAAAAACCCAAAAAATTAATAATCAATAAAACGTGTAACACAGTGCATCAAATGACATCTAGTGATTCCTTCAGTCAGTGAATAAAAAGTCCCAAATATTAATAATAAGTGTATAAGTGAAAAACAACCAAAAATTATTTTGTTGATAGAAAAAAATAAGACAAAAATTTTTTTTTTAAATATATATATTGTGATAGAGTGTTTCATAAATGACTGAAATGAAGTAGTGGTGTGCAACCAAATAGTTCAATATAAATCGTGGGAAAATGCTGTCACTGGTGTTCCCCGTCTTCTGTGGTGCCCCCTTGTGCCCTCACTCACCAGAAGGCCCAACCCCTGCAGGGGTACTAGGCATGTAGATACCAATCCAGTAGTGATGTTCCTCAGTGGTCGATGTTCCTCTCAGCGGTGCCCTTCTCTCCTGTCTCAGTATGCCACTGCTGTTTTCTTAGTAATCCCCACCGGCATGTATCCATAAATAATGAGAGAAGAGGAGCCCCCTTTAAATATGGAATACATACATTCTCCCCTTATTTGTATTTATCTATCTTTTATTTTTTATTTATTTATTTTTCTGAACAGCGCCAATTCCCCCTATTAGAGTTTCTTGTTTCTTGGATTTCACTTTTGTGATTTCCTGTTTGGGGGGGCTGCAGTTCCTTTTATTCTTTAGTCCTAAGCGTGGAATAATTGATTTATATTTACTGATGGGCACTGAAAGGCAGTACTGATTGGCATCACTGATGGGCATTGATAGGTGGCACTGGTGAGCACTGATTGGCACCACTGCTGGGCACTGACTGGCATCACTGCTGGGCACTGTTGGGGCTGCCCTGATGATCAGTACAGATCTCCTCTGTGAGAAAATGTAGCCGATTGGCTCTCCTAACACTCTGCCAGTGTGAGGAAAGGAAAGCTGACAACCGGCATTTCCTTGTTTACATGTGATCAGCTGTTATTGGACACCGCTGATCACATGGGTAAAGAACTGCTAAGTGCCGAAACGCATCAGTTGTCACATTTTAATGGTCATGTTATAATAAAAGATTACAGAAGAATTTCCAGAGTTGCCGGCGTTTCATTTTTTATTCTCAAGTATCTTAGTTGGATGGGAGGAGGACTGTCAGGTCACCTTCAGGCTAGGTGACAGATGCACACCGTTGGAATCAGGAGTGCACCGCAAGGTAGTGGACCCTACGGCTGACTGCTGCGGATGGGAGTCAGGGTGGCAAGGAAGGCAGGGCCGCTGGAACCCCAACACGGATCCCACCAGGGTTAGAGCGCAAGATTCCCTGGGGCGCAGAGTCTGAGAGCCAGCAGGTGTTCACCAGAGCCTCTAGTGGTGAGGATGGACTGGGCTGCAACTGGCTCCAGGTCCCCCAGCTTACACCCACAGGCAACAGGAGGATAGGGATAGTAAGGGAATAAGCCAAGGTCAGGGCCACAAGCAGACAAGGACAACAGAGTTCACGCCAAGGTTCAGGGTCACAGGCAAACAGGAATAGTCGGGGACACGCCAAAGGTCAGGGTCACAAGCAGACAGGAATACTTGAGAACAAGCCAAGGTCGGTAACAGAAACAAATGTAGAGCACACGGCAGGCAGGGACAGGAAGCCAAACCACACAAAGGCTAACACACAATGGTTGATCAGCACTGCTGGCTTGCAGTGCACAGGTTAATATAGAGTTCCCTGATAGGGCCTGGGGTGGGGCCATGCTTAGAGGAGAGGTTATAAAACCAGCCAGGTGTGAGTGGCTGGCCTCTTAGTCTGAACACATGGGGAGAAGGTAAGCTGACAGAGAAAGATTACTGCATAACCATGACAAGGACATCCCAAGCCTGAGCACCTGGAGTAGGTATGTCGGTCTTCTATTATCTCACCAGAGGCTTCACAGTCAAAGCGGTGCTTCTCTTGTATTCAGGGGATCATGTTGATTTGCCCCCCCCCCCAAAAAAAAATGAGAACCAGCCGCCACTGGTATGGAGTCCAGTTTGTATTTGTGTGTATATGTACAATTTTTATATTAGGACCTTATTTTAACCACTTGACCTCCATAAGGTTTTATCCCCTTCATGACCAGACCATTTAATTGCTATTCAGCACTGCGATACTTGTAATTGCGCGGTCATGCAGCACTGTACCCATATTATGTTTACATCATTTTTTTTTCACACAAATAGAACTTTCTTTTGGTGGTATTTGATCACCACTGGGGTTTTTTATTTTTTATTATATAAATAGAAAAAAACTGAACAATTTGAAAAAAGCAATATATATTCTGCTACGTCTTTGGTAAAGAAAAAATCCCAATAAATGAATATTAATTGGTTTGTGTGAAATTTCCATCATCAAACTATAGTATATTCTGTATACTGGAATTTACACAGATTTTCAGCAGCTCTGACTTTCTGACTGCCTATCACATTTCTTGAGGCACAAAAATGTTAGGACATTAAACCCCCCCCCCCCAAATGATCCCTTTTTGGAAAGTAGTTACCCCAAAGTATTTGCAGAGAGGCACGTTGTGGGGAAAAATAAAATCTTCCATAAACTCAAGTTTTCGGAAAATGCCAAAAAATATTTTTCCTTTATTTTCTTACAAAGTTGTCAATCTAATGAGATATTTCTCACACGCCTCATGGGTATACATTGGCATTACACCCCAAAACTCATTCTGCTACTTCCCCTGAGTATGGGAATACCACGTGTGACACTTTTTTGAGGCCTAGCTATGTATGGGCTCCCAAAATCCAAGGAACACTGTGACAGACCTAGCCAGGACAGAGGCTTTTGACAGGGACTGAATGCCAGCCTCTTGCCGACTGATTATGGGCCCTGGCATTTGGGGGAACGGTGCTCGTTGTGAGCTGTATGCCTGGGGACCCTGGAAGTAATATTACTTTGTATTCAAGTCCATGTCCCCCCAAAACACAAAATTCTGGGAACCCCGAATGTGCCATATTATAGATAGTGACTGCTTCACAATGTTGTGTGTATATATATAATGTGTGTTGTCTCATTGTGTTGTGTACTATTTGCTGTGCTAGTTTGTGGTGGGCCTGTATTCCAATGTTCTATTGTGTCTGTCTGCCTTGGATATCACAGGATGTGTATCTCTATGGAGGGAGGGGGGATTCCTCCAGCAGCCCCCTGCTGATAAGACTGTGTACTGATGAGAAGTTTGAACACACCTGACCTGTGTGTCTATTGTCATTGGACAGTTTAACCCGCACGGTTTTCCAAGGGTGGGGGGGGGAGAGACTCTGAGTTATTTTATCTGTTGTGTCCATGTGTAAAAATAAAGGAGTTGATTCCTGTTTGACGCTCAAGACAGAGCATCTTGTCTCATATTTGGGGGGAGAGTTATTCGCATGGGTTCCTTGTTCGGCTGATCGGATTGTTTGGCAGCTGCCTTTGCGTTCGGAAATGGAATGTCTTAAACGGCTTTAACCCTTTTTATACTCGGGGTGTCGTTACAAGCACCTTCGGGCTTTCAAGGGGCGTAACTTTTGCATTTGGTTTCCTGACTACCTATCACAGTTTTGGAGGCCCTTAAATTCCAGGATAGTACGAACACCCCCCAAATGACCCCTTTTTGGAAAGTAGACACTCCAAGAGGCATGGCCAGTGTTTTGCAGATCTCATTTTGTTACAAGGTTTTGAAATATGAAAAGAAGATAAAATTATGTTTTGATTTTCTTAATTCATTTTCCAATTGGCTCCCACTGCTGTCAATTACAGCCAGCCAATGAGGATCAAGCGGGGGGGGGGGGTCAGGTCTGAGGCAGGCTCTGTTTGTCTTATAGACAGACAGAGGGGGCTTGGGAGAAAGTACACACGAGTGCCCCCTGAAGCAAGCTGCTTTCTCTGGGGGCACTCAGCAGGGCGAGGGGCCAGGAGCGCCAGCTGGGGACCCGAGAAGAGGAGCATCGGGGTTGCTCTGTACAAAACCATTACACAGAGCAGGTAAGTATAACATGTTTCTTATAAGAAATGAAATAAAAAATTATCCTTTGATATCACTTTACCTGAGTGCCTAACAAGTGTAATGTGTGTAATATTTTGCTCACAGATCTAGCTGTTTGTTTTTCTCCCTGCTTTTCAGGGAGAAAAAACAGCGAGGGGGCATGTAGACCCAGAAGTAGGTGGTGACATATGGGTACGTTGCCTAGCCTGCAGCTGCCGCCCAGTGGCAGTAAATCTACTGTGAGAGGGCAACAAGCAGTTAAGCACACTGACACCAACTGACACCGACACTAAATTTATATTTAAAAATGATTTTTTTTTAAACCCACGTTAAATACTCGGCCCTGACCTTTGACCCCAACGTTTTGGCTTTGACCTTTGATCCCCACACTGACCCTGTCACTGACCTCCATCACACCCTGATGTAGATTTTTTATCACACACTGTTCTTTATTCAAATGTTTCTCCTCCAGCAAAGAGAAAAAGTATAAAACGTTCCGTTTTCTCCATTCAGGAGGAGAAAAAAGAAAACCCAGAGAGGGTTGTATAGAGACTGATCACTGCGATTCAGCTGCAGCCCTGATCCGGGTAAAACCACCTGATGTCCAAGATGTTCATATATCTACACTTAATGGTGAGTACAGGAAATACCAGGAAATATATTTTGCCTTTTTTGTGTTCTAAATTTCATGATTGTATTTCACTGCAGCCCTTTGCTAGTCTTTATCTGGCCCTTGGAGCACCATTCCTCCCACTGACACCAATGATCGGGCACTATTCCTCCCACTGATACCAATGATGGGACACTATTCCTCCCACTGACACCAATGATGGGGCACTATTCCTCCCACTGATACCAATGATGGGGCACTATTCCTCTCACTGATACCAATGATGGGACACTATTCCTCCCACTGACACCAATGATGGGGCACTGTTCCCCCCACTGACACCAATGATGGGACACTATTCCCCCCACTGATACCAATGATGGGACACTATTGATCTTTTATTGAAAAGAATCAAGCAACCAATTTTATACAAAAGTAAAAAAACAAAACCATAGTACAAAACTTCAACAGAAATCCAAGGAATACACATCCATATTCAGAATATATACAATATATACATAATCCGTTACCAAAACTATTTACATAAAGCAGCAGAGAGGGCCTAAGAGGCACAACCCATCACCTATGTACGCAGCCATTTATCAAAAATGAATCCAAAAAATAATCTAGGGTGATAAGAGACAGACAGCCACACCCGGGAAAGAGACTCCTGGCAGTCAGGGAGGCTTGAAACCCCTCCAAGCCTTCAACCAAGCCCCCTGACTCCGCTTGTCCCTCTCAAGCACCCGAATCTTCTCCACCTCATGCAGAATGTCATACACCACCACCTGAACAGGAAGGATTTTACGCCGAATGCTGACCTGACACCGTGCGTTCCAAGTGAAATAACGGACTACTAGGCTAACTAGAAAAAGTGTATCTAAACAAAAAACCCCACCAGTATTGAATGCTCCATACACCCACTCAGCATAACCCAGCCTGGAGAGGAAAGGAACACCGAGGGCCCGCCCCCACCTGTTTGTACACCTCTATGTTAAAAGGGCAATGAAGCAGAAAATGGTCCATAGTCTCCTCCTCACCTGCACACTCCTCCCGAGGACACCCCACTGCGGAATTTCAAATTGCCCCTAACATAGAGTCTCCCATGGAAGCACAACCAGGCCAGATCCCTGAATTTAGGAGGTACTCTGTCCAAATTAATAAGTCTTAACCCTGCCCTCAAAACTGGGCCTGGGCAATCCCTTAAGGCCAGTGGGTCATGAAAGACTTCGCTCAAGACTCGACTCATAAGGACTTTCCTCGGAACCGATCTAAGATCTTCAGCCGACAATCGCCACTGCCGTAATAACTTCAGGCACGGAGCGACATAGGCTGGTAGCTGACCACGATGACCCCTGAGATTCTTCACTTGGCCACCTTCTTCCCAAAGTCGCAGAAAAGGCCTAAACCAAGATCTAAAAATGCCTGCCCATCCAGGAGGTTCCACTGCAAGCATATTACCAATATTAAACTTGAGAAAAAGCAGTGAAAAGAAAAGAACTGGGTTGACCATATCTAAGCCACCCTCCCTCCTGGATAGATAGGTGACATTCCTCTTGATGGGGTTCAGTCTGTTCCCCCACAACATCTGGAAGAACACACTACTGACCCTAGCATAGAGAGACACTGGCAAGATGCAGACAAAGCTGACATACAAAAAGATCGGAATCAGGTAAGTCTTAATCAGATCAACCCTTTCCCTCATAGATAACTTCCATTTCTTCCAGCTGACCACCTTAGTATTGGCAATTTCCAGTCTGCCTTCCCTTCCCTAGAATCTTAATTCTTTCCTGGGGCACTGGAAAGGTGTCCGGGAGATCAAAACCCTCACCTTCCTTTCCCATCCAGAAGACTTCACTCTTTTCCTGATTGATCTTGGAGCCTGATGCTTCAGAATACCGTGATGTCAGAGAGACCACCTCCTCTGCTTCATCCGCCCCGGTGACAATCACCGACACACAGTCCGCATAGGCAACAACCCTCAAAGGCGGCTCACCCGGGAGACCCACTGGTACCCCACACAACATGCCGCTCTCTAGCCTCCTGATGAAAGGGTCGATTGCAAACACATAGAGCAGGGGACTCAGGGGACAACCCTGGCGCACCCCGGAGCCAACCTCAAAGGACTGCCCAACCCAACCATTAACAAGAGGAAAGCTTTCTGCCCCCTTATACAAGACTTTTAACCAATCGACAAAACCACCCGGCAGACCGTACTTACTAAGGAGCAACCACAGGTACTCATGGTTGACACGATCAAAAGCTTTTGCCTGATCCAATGTCAGCAAATACTTTCCCCAGCCTGCAGCCCTGCACCGCTCCAAGGCCTCCTGGACAGCTAAAACTGCTGTGAAGGTGCACCTACCCTGGACCGAACAGTGCTGATGGCGAGAAAGCAAAGACTCTGCTACTGACGATAGGCGCCAGAAAAATATCTTTGCCAGTATCTTTCTATCGACATTAAGAAGGCTGATGGGGCGCCAATTCTCAATCATCGAAGGATCTTTACCCTTTGAAAGAAGAATCACAGCCGAGTGCCTCATGGAAGGGGGAAGTACCCCCTCAGCAAGGCAACTGTTAAAAACCTCTACCAAATGTGGGGCCAGAATAGACTTAAAGGCTTTGTAAAACTGAGCCGTCAAGCCATCCGGTCCAGGTGACTTTTTGATGGCAAGTTGTTCAATTGCCCTCATCACCTCTTCAACTGTGATCTCCTCTGTCAAATTCATCAACGGGACATCTTCATCATTTAGACCTGGAGTAGAGTCCAAAAAGCCTTCCATCTTGTCACGGTCAAGCTCTTTCCTCCCAAGAAGGTCAGCATAAAAGGACCTCACGACCTCCAGAATACCTGACCTGGACTTTGTCAAGGAACCTGTACTGTCTTTAAGGCCAACGACCGTTTTAACAGCTACACCTTGATTGCAGTTCTGGTAAGGGTCAGGCGAGTGGTACTTCCCATAGTCCCTCTCCAGAACCAAAGAGGCATGCCGGTCATATTGACACTTCCTGAGAAGGAGTTTCACTTCGGAGATTTCCCCAGGATCTCCACCTCTCGAGACAAGAATATCCAGCTTCCTCCGTAAACGTTGGTAGCTCATGTATTTATTAAACTGTTTTCTATTGGCTAGGCCCCTGAAGAATCCAGCGATCCTCTTTTTGGTCAGCTCCCACCACTCAGCCTTGCTGCTACAAAAGTCCAGGATGGTCACCTGTGTCTGAAAGAATTCCTCAAAGGATTGTCTAACATGTTCTTCCTTGAGTAGAGTCGAATTCAATCTCCAGATGCCCTTACCCCTCTGAGGGGCGTCTGAAGCATTCAGGACCACAGATAGCATACAGTGATCAGAGAACTCCACTGCCTGCACCACTGGGGGTGAGAAAGCAGAGGTCTCCTTCAAAAAAAACCTATCTATTCTACTCTGACTATTACCTCGATGAAAGGTGAACCCAGTGTCATCCGGGAGGTGCTTAATGTGCACATCCACAAGACCAGCATCCCTAACCATACTATTTAAAAAAACGCTATCATATCCCAGCCTGTCCTTGAAGTCCTTCCTGTCCTTGGGCCTAGTTACTGTATTAAAGTCACCTCCAAAGACCACTTGCCGGGATGTAAAAAGAAATGGCTTGATCCTTGTAAAAAGGCATTTCCTGTCCCACTTTGTGTGCGGCCCATAGACATTAATTAGGCGCAGGTCCTGCCCTCCCACAAGGACGTCTAAGACCATACATCTCCCAATCTCCACCTCAATAACCCGCCGGATAGTTACCATGCCGGTTTTAAACAACACCGCCACACCGCCGTAAGGCTCGGCCGCAAGAGACCAGTAAGATGGACCACACCTCCACTCTCTCTTGGCCATATGAATATCTGCCAAGGAGGTGAGCCTAGTCTCTTGCAAAAATAAAATTTCAGCATCTAATTGGCTGAACAAAAAGAAGGTCATAGAACGAGCTCTTACTGACTTAATGCTGGCGACATTTATTGTCACCACTTTTAACGGAGGGGGAACCGCCATTTGGGTTATTGGGTGGATTGCTTCTTAGCTCCCCTCTGCTGCTCATCACCAGAAGCCTCTCTCTTTCTTGAGGCCGCCTCAAACTCCATCTCAGAATCAGAACTTCGCTCCGAAGAAGCTCCAGATGAAGAGATATCCCAATTAGAGGACCTATAACGGTTGGAGACAGGCACTGGAGCCGTCCTCACCACCTGCTTCTTCCGCTTCCCAACCTTCCTTCTCTCCTCCAGGTACTGCAGGTCAGCTTCAGAGATGCCCTCATCTCCTGTTTTTTTATTTGGAGTCTCTACAGAAGACTCCTTTACAGAGGAAGAAGCGACCTTTTTAGTACCCACTACCACTCCTGGTGGGGGGGGGGTGCTCCCTTTGAGTCAGACTTAGGAGGGGTAGACTGCTGGGGGGGAACTGACTCGGGGGGCACAGACTTGGAAGGTTCTGACACATAAGGAGAGGGTACAGTAGGCTGGGGGGACACAGAGACAGATACAGAAGGAATACTTACAGACACAGGAGGGGTGGCCACAGGAACTGGGGAGGGATCCTGAGCAGGACCAGGGTAGTCAGTCACCGCAGAGGAGGATGGTACACCAGGGGCATCACCCTCCATCCCATCCAGCCTTGACATGTCATCAATTACCTCCTTCTCCATATTGTGCCAGGCTTCAGGACATCTGCTGTAGGGGTGGCCAAGGCGCAGGCACAGGTTGCACCTGATCATCTCGGTGCAGTCCTTGGCCATATGACCCTGACCCCGACACACTGAACATATCAAGGCTGAACAGGAAGAGCTCAAATGCCCCTTTTCTCCACAGCGGTGACACAGCTTCGGCTGACCAGGGTAGAAAATAGTCATCCTATCCCTCCCTATAAAAGCTGAGGAGGGCAGGTGACGGACAACATTCCCATCCCTGGCCAACCTGACTGTAACCGACCAACCCCCAGTCCAGATGTTACGTTCATCAAGGATTTTGCTGGGCTTAGTCAAAACCTCACCATAGTTCCTTAATCAGACCTCTAGGTCCCGAGCAGGAACACTCTCATTGGTGAGTATGATGGTTATCTTTTTCACCGTTGACCTTTGCGAAACCGCAACTGGGGCCAGACCTTCCCATTCAGGTCTTGACCTGCACCGAGCCTCATATCGCTCCCAGAACAGGTCAAGACCCTCTGGCCTGGTGAAACTAATGGTATAATCCCGTGTCCCAGCAACATGTACTAGAGCATACAGGTCATTTGCCCCAAAACCCATCTCCAAAATCAAATCCACCACTGCACGCCGTGCTGGAGGGATTGCACCACCTTCCCATTTCAGAATTACCACATTTCTTCTCGGACCCCCAGCAGAAGCCAGAGACCCAAGACCAGATCCTGGGGTGCCCAAAGTGGTAGGCTGCAGGGGGAAACCCCGCCTGGGGGTGGAGCCACCAGGAGCAGAGCGTACCACCTGAGCAAACGTGGGTTTATCAGGGCCAAGGCCCCACACTGAAGTCACAGTAGTCTGTACATTATTATTATTTGCTTGGACTGAGCTGGGACGATTGTCCATCACACTTGTACAATTGCTATCAGTCACACACACGTTCAATTTCCCATCAGGAATAGTCACAGTTGCTGCAATACCAGCTGTCTCCTGATGCTGCACTAGAGAGTCTCCAGCAGCTGTGGGGCAAACATCTTTAGACTCAGCCAAAGGAGAGTTAATAGGCTCTGCTGACACCGGTAGTTCCTTTTCAGAAATGTCATTTTTTAAATGCAGCTCTTGCTGCGCTGCAGCATTAGCAGGTACAACATTGCTACACATAGCATTAGAAACTTGAGTGTCACTGGGCACACTTTCAACATTGCTCATGGTGTTAGATGACACAAAAACAGATTCATCCCCTGCTTGGGGCTTGACATTATCAGGCACATTATCAGTTATGTCCTCATCACCAAACGCCAGCTGATCCACCCGCACAGGAGACTCCATTACCTGGATGGCCCTGAGCATGCCTCCTGAGTCCTGGGAAGGCATGGGGCTGCTTACCTCTACCTGAGGGGGCAGGGGGTCAGAACTGGGGGTCTCCTCCTCCACCTCCATCTTTGTCATCCTCGCAAACCTTTTATCATTGTAAAACTTTTCCTTAAATGGCCCATCCCTTCCTTCCATGATGGACACAATGGTCTCCTGATGTTCCACCCGGACCTTGGCCAGTTGGATCTCCGGATCCATGGACCCTCGTTTCTGGCTATGTAAGCCCTCACGCTGCCTTCTCAGGCGCTTCAGCTCCGCTCTCAGTTTATAGAGCTTGTCTCTTTCTCTATTCAGGGCTTTAATCCCGGCCACCACTCGCTCCTGAATTGCCTCTGAGCCTTCATCCTTACCAGGGGCAGAAAGATCACAAGCCATGGTTTGTACAGAGGAAGGCATGTCACCTGATGGCCCAGGAGATGGCTGGGAGCTTCCAGCAGGAGAGGCCCTGCTGTCCTCCATGGCTTCCCCAGAAAGGGGCCAGGAGAGCTGGGAGAGATTTCCTCACCAGTCCCCTCTCACACGGATCTGCAGCAGCTCCAGAGACAGCCTCCTCCTGACACACCTGTGCTCCAATGATGGGTGTGGCACTATTGATCTTTTATTAAAAGAATCAAGCAACCAATTTTGAAAAAAAGTAAAAAACAAAACCATAGTACAAAACTTCAACAGGAATACACATCCATGTTCAGAATATATACAATATATACATAATCCGTTATCAAAACTATTTACATAAAGCAGCAGAGAGGGCCTAAGAGGCACAACCCATCACCTATGTACGCAGCCATTTATCAAAAATTAATCCAAAAAATAATCTAGGGTGATAAGAGACAGACAGCCACACCCGGGAAAGAGACTCCTGGCAGTCAGGGAGGCTTGAAACCCCTCCATGCCTTCAACCAAGCCCCCTGACTCCGCTTGTGTCTCTCAAGTACCCGAATCTTCTCAACCTCATGCAGAATGTCATACACCACCACCTGAACAGGAAGGATTTTACGCCGAATGCTGACCTGACACCGTGCGTTCCAAGTGAAATAACGGACTACTAGGCTAACTAGAAAAAGTGTATCTAAACAAAAAACCCCACCAGTATTGAATGCTCCATACACCCACTCAGCATAACCCAGCCTGGAGAGGAAAGGAACACCGAGGGCCCGCCCCACCTGTTTGTACACCTCTATGTTAAAAGGGCAATGAAGCAGAAAATGGTCCATAGTCTCCTCCTCACCTGCACACTCCTCCCGAGGACAGCTACGATCCACCCCACTGCGGAATTTCAAATTGCCCCTAACATAGAGCCTCCCATGGAAGCACATCCAGGCCAGATCCCTGAATTTAGGAGGTACTCTGTCCAAATTAATAAGTCTTAACCCTGCCCTCAAAACTGGGCCTGGGCAATCCCTTAAGGCCAGTGGGTCATGAAAGACTTCGCTCAAGACTCGACTCATAAGGACTTTCCTCGGAACCGATCTAAGATCTTCAGCCGACAATCGCCACTGCCGTAATAACTTCAGGCACGGAGCGACATAGGCTGGTAGCTGACCACGATGACCCCTGAGATTCTTCACTTGGCCACCTTCTTCCCAAAGTCGCAGAAAAGGCCTAAACCAAGATCTAAAAATGCCTGCCCATCCAGGAGGTTCCACTGCAAGCATATTACCAATATTAAACTTGAGAAAAAGCAGTGTAAAGAAAAGAACTGGGTTGACCATACCTAAGCCACCCTCCCTCCTGGATAGATAGGTGACATTCCTCTTGATGGGGTTCAGTCTGTTCCCCCACAACATCTGGAAGAACACACTACTGACCCTAGCATAGAGAGACACTGGCAAGATGCAGACAAAGCTGACATACAAAAAGATCGCAATCAGGTAAGTCTTAATCAGATCAACCCTTTCCCTCATAGATAACTTCCATTTCTTCCAGCTGACCACCTTAGTATTGGCAATTTCCAGTCTGCCTTCCCAGTTTTTGAGGCCATAATCGCCGGGTCCAAATTCAATGCCTAGAATCTTAATTCTTTCCTGGGGCACTGGAAAGGTGTCCGGGAGATCAAAACCCTCACCTTCCTTTCCCATCCAGAAGACTTCACTCTTTTCCTGATTGATCTTGGAGCCTGATGCTTCAGAATACCGTGATGTCAGAGAGACCACCTCCTCTGCTTCATCCGCCCCGGTGACAATCACCGACACATCGTCCGCATAGGCAACAACCCTCAAAGGCGGCTCACCCGGGAAACCCACTGGTACCCCACACAACATGCCACTCTCTAGCCTCCTGATGAAAGGGTCGATTGCAAACACATAGAGCAGGGGACTCAGGGGACAACCCTGGCGCACCCCGGAGCCAATCTCAAAGGACTGCCCAACCCAACCATTAACAAGAGGAAAGCTTTCTGCCCCCTCATACAAGACTTTTAACCAATCGACAAAACCACCCGGCAGACCGTACTTACTAAGGAGCAACCACAGGTACTCATGGTTGACACGATCAAAAGCCTTTGCCTGATCCAATGTCAGCAAATACTTTCCCCAGCCTGCAGCCCTGCACCGCTCCAAGGCCTCCCGGACAGCTAAAACCGCTGTGAAGGTGCACCTACCCTGGACCGAACAGTGCTGATGGCGAGAAAGCAAAGACTCTGCTACTGACGATAGGCACCAGAAAAATATCTTTGCCAGTATCTTTCTATCGACATTAAGAAGGCTGATGGGGCGCCAATTCTCAATCATCGAAGGATCTTTACCCTTTGAAAGAAGAATCACAGCCGAGTGCCTCATGGAAGGGGGAAGTACCCCCTCAGCAAGGCAACTGTTAAAAACCTCTACCAAATGTGGGGCCAGAATAGACTTAAAGGCTTTGTAAAACTCAGCGGTCAAGCCATCCGGTCCAGGTGACTTTTTGATGGCAAGTTGTTCAATTGCCCTCATCACCTCTTCAACTGTGATCTCCTCTGTCAAATTCATCAATGGGACATCTTCATCATTTAGACCTGGAGTAGAGTCCAAAAAGCCTTTCATCTTGTCACGGTCAAGCTCTTTCCTCCCAAGAAGGTCAGCATAAAAGGACCTCACGACCTCCAGAATCCCTGACCTGGACTTTGTCAAGGAACCTGTACTGTCTTTAAGGCCAACGACCGTTTTAACAGCTACACCTTGTTTGCAGTTCTGGTAAGGGTCAGGCGAGTGGTACTTCCCATAGTCCCTCTCCAGAACCAAAGAGGCATGCCGGTCATATTGACACTTCCTGAGAAGGAGTTTCACTTCGGAGATTGTCCCAGGATCTCCTTCTCTCGAGACAAGAATATCCAGCTTCCTCCGTAAACGTTGGTAGCTCATGTATTTATTAAACTGTTTTCTATTGGCTAGGCCCCTGAAGAATCCAGCGATCCTCTTTTTGGTCAGCTCCCACCACTCAGCCTTGCTGCTACAAAAGTCCAGGATGGTCACCTGTGCCTGAAAGAATTCCTCAAAGGATTGTCTAACATGTTCTTCCTTGAGTAGAGTCGAATTCAATCTCCAGATGCCCTTACCCCTCTGAGGGGCGTCTGAAGCATTCAGGACCACAGATAGCATACAGTGATTAGAGAACTCCACTGCCTGCACCACTGGGGGTGAGAAAGCAGAGGTCTCCTTCAAAAAAAACCTATCTATTCTACTCTAACTATTACCTCGATGAAAGGTGAACCCAGTGTCATCCGGGAGGTGCTTAATGTGCACATCCACAAGACCAGCATCCCTAACCATACTATTTAAAAAAACGCTATCATATCCCAGCCTGTCCTTGAAGTCCTTCCTGTCCTTGGGCCTAGTTACTGTATTAAAGTCACCTCCAAAGACCACTTGCCGGGATGTAAAAAGAAATGGCTTGATCCTTGTAAAAAGGCATTTCCTGTCCCACTTTGTGTGCGGCCCATAGACAGTAATTAGGCGCAGGTCCTGCCCTCCCACAAGGACGTCTAAGACCATACATCTCCCAATCTCCACCTCAATAACCCGCCGGATAGTTACCATGCCGGTTTTAAACAACACCGCCACACCGCCGTAAGGCTCGGCCGCAAGAGACCAGTAAGATGGACCATACCTCCACTCTCTCTTGGCCATATGAATATCTGCCAAGGAGGTGAGCCTAGTCTCTTGCAAAAATAAAATTTCAGCATCTAATTGGCTGAACAAAAAGAAGGCCATAGAACGAGCTCTTACTGACTTAATGCTGACGACATTTATTGTCACCACTTTTAACGGAGGGGGAACCGCCATTTGGGTTATTGGGTGGATTGCTTCTTAGCTCCCCTCTGCTGCTCATCACCAGAAGCCTCTCTCTTTCTTGAGGCCGCCTCAAACTCCATCTCAGAATCAGAACTTCGCTCCGAAGAAGCTCCAGATGAGGAAATCTCCCACTTAGAGGACCTATAACGGTTGGAGACAGGCACTGGAGCCGTCCTCACCACCTGCTTCTTCCGCTTCCCAACCTTCCTTCTCTCCTCCAGGTACTGCAGGTCAGCTTCAGAGATGCCCTTATCTCCTGTTTTTTTCTTTGAAGTCTTTACAGAAGACTCCTTTAGAGAGGCAGAAGCGACTTTTTTAATACCCACTACCACTCCTGGTGGGGGGGTTGCTCCCTTTGAATCAGACTTAGGAGGGGTAGACTCCTGGGGGGTAACTGACTCGGGGGGCACAGACTTGGAAGGTTCTGACACATGAGGAGAGGGTACAGTAAGCTGGGGGGACACAGAGACAGATACAGAAGGAATACTTACAGACACATGAGGGGTGGCCACAGGAACTGGAGAGGGATCCTGAGCAGGACCAGGGGAGTCAGTCACCGCAGAGGAGGATGGTACACCAGGGGCCTCACCCTCCATCCCGTCCAGCCTTGACATGTCATCAATTACCTCCTTCTCCATATTGTGCCAGGCTTCAGGACATCTGCTGTAGAGGTGGCCAAGGCGCAGGCACAGGTTGCACCTGATCATCTCGGTGCAGTCCTTGGTCATATGACCCTGACCCCGACACACTGAACATATCAAGGCTGAACAGGAAGAGCTCAAATGCCCCTTTTCTCCACAGCGGTGACACAGCTTCGGCTGACCAGGGTAGAAAATAGTCATCCTATCCCTCCCTATAAAAGCTGAGGAGGGCAGGTGACGGACAACATTCCCATCCCTGGCCAACCTGACTGTAACCGACCAACCCCCAGTCCAGATGTTACGTTCATCAAGGATTTTGCTGGGCTTAGTCAAAACCTCACCATAGTTCCTTAACCAGACCTCTAGGTCCCGAGCAGGAACACTCTCATTGGTGAGTATGATGGTTATCTTTTTCACCGTTGACCTTTGCAAAACCGCAACTGGGGCCAGACCTTCCCATTCAGGTCTTGACCTGCACCGAGCCTCATATCGCTCCCAGAACAGGTCAAGACCCTCTGGCCTGGTGAAACTAATGGTATAATCCCGTGTCCCAGCAACATGTATTAGAGCATACAGGTCATTTGCCCCAAAACCCATCTCCAAAATCAAATCCACCACTGCACGCCGTGCTGGAGGGATCGCACCACCTTCCCATTTCAGAATTACCACATTTCTTCTCGGACCCCCAGCAGAAGCCAGAGACCCAAGACCAGATCCCAGGGTGCCCAAAGTGGTAGGCTGCAGGGGTAAACCCCGCTTGGGGGCGGAGCCACCAGGAGCAGAGCGTAGCACCTGAGCAAACGTGGGTTTATCAGGGCCAAGGCCCCACACTGAAGTCACAGTAGTCTGTTCATTATTATTATTTGTTTGGACTGAGCTGGGACGATTGTCCATCACACTTGTACAATTGCTATCAGTCACACACACGTTCAATTTCCCATCAGGAATAGTCACAGTTGCTGCAATACCAGCTGTCTCCTGATGCTGCACTGTAGAGTCTCCAGCAGCTGTGGGGGCAAACAGCTTTAGGCTCAGCCAAAGGAGAGTTAATAGGCTCTGCTGACACCGGTAGTTCCTTTTCAGAAATGTCATTTTTTAAATGCAGCTCTTGCTGCGCTGCAGCATTAGAAGGTAAAACATTGCTACACATAGCATTAGAAACTTGAGTGTCACTGGGCACACTTTCTACATTGCTCATGGTGTTAGATGACACAAAAACAGATTCATCCCCTGCTTGGGGCTTGACATTATCAGGCACATTGTCTGTTATATCCTCATCACCAAACGCCAGCTGATCCCCCCGCACAGGAGACTCCATTACCTGGATGGCCCTGAGCATGCCTCCTGAGTCCTGGGAAGGCATGGGGCTGCTTACCTCTACCTGAGGGGGCAGGGGGGTCAGAACTGGGGGTCTCCTCCTCCACCTCCATCTTTGTCATCCTCGCAAACCTTTTATCATTGTAAAACTTTTCCTTAAATGGCCCATCTCTTCCTTCCATGATGGACACAATGGTCTCCTGGTGTTCAACCCGGACCTTGGCCAGTTGGATCTCCGGATCCATGGACCCTCGTTTCTGGCTATGTAAGCCCTCACGCTGCCTTCTCAGGCGCTTCAGCTCTGCTCTCAGTTTATAGAGCTTGTCTCTTTCTCTATTCAGGGCTTTAATCCCGGCCACCACTCGCTCCCGGATGGCCTCTGAGCCTTCATCCTTACCAGGGGCAGAAAGATCACAAGCCATGGTTTGTACAGAGGAAGGCATGTCACCTGATGGCCCAGGAGATGGCTGGGAGCTTCCAGCAGGAGAGGCCCTGCTGTCCTCCATGGCTTCCCCAGAAAGGGGCCAGGAGAGCTGGGATAGATTTCTTCACCAGTCTCCTCTCACACGGATCTGCAGCAGCTCCAGAGAGACAGCCTCCTCCTGACACACCTGTGCTCCAATGATGGGTGGGGCACTATTCCTCCCACTGACACCAATGATGGGGCACTATTCCTCCCACTGATAGCAATGATGGGGCACTATTCCTCCCACTGATACCAATGATGGGGCACTATTCCTCCCACTGATACCAATGATGGGGCACTATTCCTCCCACTGACACCAATGATGGGGCACTATTCCTCCCACTGACACCAATGATGGGGCACTATTCCTCTCACTGATACCAATGATGGGGCACTATTCCTCCCACTGATACCAATGATGGGGCACTATTCCTCCCACTGATACCAATGATGGGGCACTATTCCTCTCACTGATACCAATGATGGGGCACTATTCCTCTCACTGACACCAATGATGGGGCACTATTCCTCCCACTGACACTAATGATGGGACACTATTCCTCCCACTGACACTAATGATGGGACACTATTCCTCCCACTGATACCAATGATGGGACACTATTCCTCTCACTGACACCAATGATGGGGCACTATTCCTCCCACTGATACCAATGATGGGGCACCATTCCTCCCACTGATACCAATGATGGGGCACTATTCCTCCCACTGATACCAATGATGGGGCACTATTCCTCCCACTGATACCAATGATGGGGCACCATTCCTCCCACTGATACCAATGATGGGACACTATTCCTCTCACTGATACCAACAATGGGGCACTATTCCTCTCACTGACACCAATGATGGGGCACTATTCCTCCCACTGATACCAATGATGGGGCACCATTCCTCCCACTGATACCAATGATGGGGCACTATTCCTCCCACTGATACCAATGATGGGGCACCATTCCTCCCACTGACACCAATGATGGGACACCATTCCTCCCACTGATAGTAATGATGGGGCACCATTCCTCTCACTGACACCAATGATGGGACATTATTCCTCCCACTGAGACCAATGATGGGGCACTATTCCTCCCACTGAGACCAATGATGGGGCACAATTCCTCCCACTGACACTAATAATGGGGCACTATTCCTCCCACTGACACCAATGATGGGGCACCATTCCTCCCACTGACACCAATGATGGGACACCATTCCTCCCACTGATAGTAATGATGGGGCAGTATTCCTCCCACTGACACTAATGATGGGGCACTATTCCTCCTACTGATACCAATGATGGGGCACTATTCCTCCCACTGACACCAATGATGGGGCACTATTCCTCTCACTGACACCAATGATGGGGCACTATTCCTCCCACTGACACCAATGATGGGGCACTATCCCTCCCACTGACACTAATGATGGGGCACTATCCCTCTCACTGACACCAATGATGGGGCACTATTCTTCTCACTGATACCAATGATGGGGCACTAGTCCTCCCACTAACACCAATGATGGGGCACTATTCCTCCCACTGATACCAATGATGGGGCACTATTCCTCCCACTGATACCAATGATGGGGCACTATTCCTCCCACTGCTACCAATGATGGGGCACTATTCCTCCCACTGATACCAACAATGGGGCACTATTCCTCCACCTACTGACCACAGGCTCTATGTAACTGATGTTTATTCTCACTGATGCCGGGCCCGGGATATTTTTTACCCTCACTGGGACAGTCTGGCCCCCCTAAAGTCTGAAGGACAGGAAACTTGTCCTATGAAAATTTTGGAGACCCCTCTGGTCTAAATATCTGACAAACCATCCGGAGAATGTACAACTTTTATTCATCAAGTTTTATTTAATCCTCCGGAATGTTACATTGTGGCAGAGATGGGAACATTGTGGATTATTTCTCTGTAGGGTTGCTGATCTTCCCCATGAAAAGAATGTTTCCTTGCAGAATGACGATAACAAGTGGCCTATCAATTATTATCTCTGTGGGAGGTCTAGCTGTCTCCACGCCGGTGGCTGCGGCGGCCTCTGTCCCTCCTTCATCCACACGTATGACGGCCTGGTGTACGGCCTGAAATATGATAACAGACATGAGAAGATCAGCAAATAATCAGCAAACACAACCTGCTCAGCTCTGACTCTATAAGATGATTGGTGTCGGGTGATGGGATTTGTAATCAGTACAAGAGAAGACCAAGAAACATTCTATATATACAATTATCTTTCTGGGTTTTTCTAATCATTTTCTCCAGTTCCTTTGCTGACTGTTGGCTAGACCCGAGTTTACCAACCAGAGAGCCACGGCACCCTGAAATGCCATCTCGGTTCTTCTGGGGTGCCATGACACCCGGTTTGCCCCGGATCAATGCCGTGACTTGCCATGCCATGGACAGGTCAGCCGCCAGCACCATACAACAATAGTGCCAGGATGCATGGCCCCATTTGTTGGTATGATGATGGCAGCGGGCTCACCTGCACCATGGCAATGCATGGCTCTGATCCAAGGCAGATTGTCTGCAGCATTTAAAGTGTTTGTTACCCCAACACTTCATATTCCTGATATGTGTCTGCTGTACCATGTACTTGTATGAGGAAGTCTCCTGTTCTCTTTGTATTGCTTCCTTTGTGTGAAATCCCTGGTGTTCCTGCCAGTCCCTCTGCTTTACTATTAAATACTGACCACACTAAGCAGGAGAGCACACCATGGGCAGTTCTGTAGCTGTGCTGGGAACTCAGCCTGGTCTCCTTCAATGATCAGACTTGTCCTGACACCCCCCACTGTACAGCCATTGACTGGGAAGCTCAGTGTGCTGCTGCTTCTCCTCCCCCAGCTCTTATGCAGCTGAGAACAGAGGGAATGTGATCACTATACACAAATGTTTTTTCCTTTCATTTCTATTTTAAACTGAATGGGTTGTTTTACATGATTCTGTTATCCTGACTGGGCGTCATATGACATCCAGCAGGAGAAGCCGCGATCTCGTGCCCCCAGGGGTGCTCAGCATGGCGATTGGTGGTGTGGGGTGTCAGTCTGACACACTACATCTCTGATCTAGGTAAAGAGTCTATGACGGAGGCTCTTTACCATGTGATCATCTGTGTCCAATCACAGCTGATCATGGTCTAAACAGGAAAAGCCATGTATCGGCTTTTCCTCCACTCGCACTGATAGGCACAAGTAGAGGAGAGCCAATCGGCTGCTCTCCTGACAGGGGGGTCTGTGATGATTGATTATCAGTGCAATCCCCCCAAGGATGCCCACCCAGGACCACAAGGGATGCCCACTCATGACCACCAGGTAAGCCCACTAGAGCCCACAAGGGATGTCAATCAATGCCCATTAGGGGTGGCACTCTGTGCCCATTGGTGATGCCTGCCAGTGCCTCCTGATGAGTGCTGCCTATCAGTGCCATCTATCAATGCCGCCTATAAGTGCCCTCCAGTGCCACCTATCAGTGCCCATCAGTGCTTCCTATCAGTGCCTATCATAGTTACATAGTAGGTGAGGTTGAAAAAAGACACAAGTCCATCAAGTCCAACCTATGTGTGTGATTATATGTCAGTATTACATTGTATATCCCTGTATGTTGCGGTCGCTCAGGTGCTTATCTAATAGTTTCTTGAAGCTATCAATGCTCCCCGCTGAGACCACCGCCTGTGGAAGGGAATTCCACATCCTTTCCGCTGTTACAGTAAAGAACCCTCTACGTAGTTTAAGGTTAAACCTCTTTTCTTTCTAATTTTAATGAGTGGCCACGAGTCTTATTAAACTCTCTTCTGCAAAAAAGTTTTATCCCTATTGTGGGGTCACCAGTCCGGTATTTATACAATGAAATCATATCCCCTCTCAAACGTCTCTTCTCCAGAGAGAATAAGTTCAGTGCTCGCAACCTTTCCTCATAACTAAGATCCTCCAGACCCTTTATTAGCTTTGTTGCCCTTCTTTGTACTCGCTCCATTTCCAGTACATCCCTCCTGAGGACTGGTGCCCAGAATTGGACAGCATACTCCAGGTGCGGCCGGACCAGAGTCTTGTAGAGCGGGAGAATTATCGTTTTATCTCTGGAGTTGATCCCCTTTTTTAATGCCAATATTCTGTTTGCTTTGTTAGCAGCAGCTTGGCATTGCATGCCATTGCTGAGCCTATCATCTACTAGAACCCCCAGGTCCTTTTCCATCCTAGATTCCCCCAGAGGTTCTCCCCCCAGTGTATAGATTGCATTCAGATTTTTGCCACCCAAATGCATTATTTTACATTTTTCTACATTGAACCTCATTTGCCATGTAGTCGCCCACCCCATTAATTTGTTCAGATCTTTTTGCAAGGTTTCCACATCCTGCGGAGAAGTTATTGCCCTGCTTAGCTTAGTATCGTCTGCAAATACAGAGATTGAACTGTTTATCCCATCCTCCAGGTCATTTATGAACAAATTAAATAGGATTGGTCCCAGCACAGAACCCTGGGGAACCCCACTACCCACCCCTGACCATTCTGAGTACTCCCCATTTATCACCACCCTCTGAACTCGCCCTTGTAGACAGTTTTCAATCCATGTACTCACCCTATGGTCCATGCCAACGGACCTTATTTTGTACAGTAAACGTTTATGGGGAACTGTGTCAAATGCTTTTGCAAAATCCAGATACACCACGTCTACGGGCCTTCCTTTATCTAGATGGCAACTCACCTCCTCATAGAAGGTTAATAGACCTATGTGCACGCGCAATACACAAGTATACAGCGCGCAATACACAAGTATACAGCGCGCAATACACAAGTATACAGCACGCAATACACAAGTATACAGCACGCAATACACAAGTATACAGCACGCAATACACAAGTATACAGCACGCAATACACAAGTACTAACGATCCACACTCACTACTCAGACAACACTCAGGTACTCACACTACACAGGTACTATGACCCCTGTTATAACCTCCTGTTTTAAACTCTGGTTTCAACTCACCACTTAGACCAGTTCCACTTGGACAGAGTTCCAACAGACTCAAAAATGATCAGGCTCACAATGAGTTCTACACGAGGTTATATAGGCCTCAAGCACCTGTGATATTGTTGTTCTCATAAATCTTAACGACTCTTTATCTGCTTAACTCTTCTTCATTTACCTTTTTCCTTTCTTTTTAGTTTTAGAGTAGAAAAGAGTTAAAACCTTACAAAATATATCCCTTGATGTTGGTGGTCATCCAATCAAAGGTCACATTTAAAATCTCATTTAAAATTAAAAGTCTCAGCTTGGCACTATAAATTCACATGTAAAAGTTACACTTTGGGTTATATGTATAAAATAAATGTCCATTGAAACTGCATGTAAATTTCTTTTGTGTGAATAGAGCAAAGTCATCGGTGCTCTGGCTATACCCTCTGCAGTTTGAATGGGCGATTGTGGAAAATACCACATTATGACCACTAGATGGTGATGCGGAGCATACTTATTTCCGCTGATACTCCACCATCCAGTGGTGGCCTGTTGAAGGTCAGTAGATCGAAACGCGTAGGGTGGTTTTTATACCCAGTACATTGCCATTTTACTATTGTATGATCACTTTTATGTATAGTGGTTTTTTAGTAAATAAATTACCCAGATTTACACCATGTGGAGGCACCCCTTTTCTTTTCTATATACTTTCGGGAATTGAGAAAATATCATCAACCTTGGAACCAGGTCTCCATCCATTTCCCGTGTATCCAGAGGTGACATCCAGGCCTCATAGAGGTACCATCGGCCTCCAACCATCACACCCACTTGCCCAGGGCGGCACACAGCTCGATTAATTCTATGCTTATGGCAGTAGAATCCAACAGTTCCGGTAAGCGTACCCCATCTTTTTATGAGTTTGATGACATCTGAACTGAGATTTGGGAAACTGAAGGGACTGTTACACCGTTTATTTATCCATTGCGAATCATCGTGTTTTTTTGACTACACGTCACTATTGGGACACTCGTCTATGATTACAGAGACATTCTGTTCTTATGACACATATGCTTTGACTACGCTTACTCTATTTACCTTTTTATTTTTATTAATAAACAAGTGTGATTTTACTGTACTTCTGTCTCGGTCTGATTCATGGTTTCTGACAGTAAGCGAAGGCCATGAATTCAGAAGATACAGTCAATCCACTTGTTGGTAATATTTTTTCCAGATTGGATGAGCAAGATCACCGCATGGATCAGTTTGCCATGGCATTACAAACACTCCTGAGTCGCACGGCTCACCTGGAATCCCCCACTTTGGATGCTCCAGTACAACCTGTGTTGTAGGCCGTCCCTGCTGCTGCGCCGGTCTCTGTGCAGGTACCCGCCTTGAGTATTAGTATGTCTGGTTCCGCTCCGCTTCCCCAGCGATTTGGGGGCGATCCAGTTCAATGCAGAGTGTTTCTGTGTTGCGTTTGTTAAAAATGTGATTTTTTTATATTAATCAGACATAAGATACATGGGACAATATTACAATAGTCAGTTGGTCAGATTACTGACAGTTTTTTGGCTTGAGTAGATTTCTCAAACAAATGCTGTTTTATACAATGGGGGTAGATGTCATTGTTGTATTCAATTGACAGTTCAATTAACAGGCTATTGTCTCTATAGCTAAAGTAAAGACATTACTTGTTTGAAATTCTTTCAGCTTTCAAACTGAAAGAATGACTGTTAAATGACTGTCTTGGTTTGAGTAGACAATGGTATGTAAATACCATTTTTGTATTCAATTGACAGTTTTCAACAGTCCATTGTTTCTACAGCTACAGTAAACAGGTATGTTTTCTGTTTGGTAACTATGGTAAACAGCCTGACACATAAAAGGGGTGAGTAGAGACACACACACACACACAATCATGCTGTAACATCAGAAGCCACTCATAATAGAAGAAACTTGCCTGATGCTTCAGGAGAATCTTTGCCAATGGAGATCACAAACATACAGTAACAGAAGATAAGTAACCTTTAAGTGTATTTGTACTGTTATATACCATAAGCTGTGCTAGGCATTTTGTTTGTTATAGATATCTGTCAGTCTTGTATTGTATTCCTCATAGTGTAATAGTTTTTGTATGTACAGCATCTGTGTATAGTAAAGCACATTTACACACTGCAGAAATCTCAGATTCCTTGCTTATACCACAGAGTAACCTTGCTAGATAGACGCAAGCAAAACATTTGGGGGCTCGTGCCGCGATCTGTGCTATAATTCAACTGAAGCAGACCTGTTTTTCTGTAGTGTGTTGTGTAGCTTGTGCTAGGTAAACTGCTGTGTAAGCTGTTTAGGAAAAGCAAGGCTGCAGAGGGTTCTGGTGACCACTAATTGGTGATGCCGAGCATACTTATTTCCGCTGATACTCCACCATCCAGTGGTGGCCTGTTGAAGGTCAGTAGATCGAAACGCGTAGGGTGGTTTTTATACCCAGTACATTGCCATTTTACTATTGTATGATCACTTTTATGTATAGTGGTTTTTTAGTAAATTACCCAGATTTACACCATGTGTAGGCACCCCTTTTCTTTTCTATATACTTTCGGGAATTGAGAAAATATCATCAACCTTGGAACCAGGTCTCCATCCATTTCCCGTGTATCCAGAGGTGACATCCAGGCCTCATAGAGGTACCAATAAATAGATGATTCATGGAAAGGTGGTGTGGGCAGGCAAGGAAGTATGGGATTACATCTGGAAGGAAGCTCACTCCCGCACCATAAAAGTGGGGCATGTTGATACACATGTGCCCCTAGTCTCAGACTTTGAGAACTATAACAGAGTTGCAGATGAAATCGCCAAAGTGAAGGCAGTTGTGCCAATTGATCCTGTCTCGATGAACTTGGCAAACTGGGTCCACAAGCAATCTGGACATTTTGGGCAGAAAGCAACATATGAATGGTCACAGCAGAGAGGATTGCCTTTATCCATGGACATAATAAAGACTGTAATAGAGAACTGTACAGTGTGTAGAGAAGTGTGACAATGGCCATTGCAAATGTACTCCACTGGGTCGATTAAGAGTGGCGAGAGGCCTGCAGAGATCTGGCAGATTGACTTCATTGGTCCCCTGCCCCGGTGAAACAATGGACTGAGATATTGTTGCACTGCAGTGGACACCTATTCAGGACTTATGCTTGTCCATCCTTGCAAACATGCAGATCAAGCCACAATGCTTCAACTGCTCCAGAAACTTGTCGTTGCTTATGGTTGTGCCAAACAAGTCCAAAGTGATAACGGCTCACACTTCACCGGATCAACAGTACAGCAGTGGGCCAAAGATTCTGGAGTGTACTGGTTGTGCCACATCCCATACCATCCACAGGCAGCTGGTTTGATTGAAAGATACAAGGGGCTATTGAAGGACCAGATACGCAAACTTACACCCACACATACACTAGGGGGGTGGGATCAGGTCCTCACACAGGCGGTCATGTTGTTAAATTCTAGGCCAATTGCCAAAAGCACACCATATGAGAGGATGGTAGGGGTTGGGGCACAGATTCCACAGCTGGAGTGCAGAGTTCAGTATTTATGTAAGGTTCCTGAAAGAACAGGGCTTAACAGATACCATGTACTTATACTGCTTCCCATGACATAGAAACCAAGAGTGATGTATCTGAAGCTGAAGCCTATCTAGGAATGAGAGGGAATCTGGCAGGAAGGTTTTAAGTTACATTTGCATTGACAGATGATCTTCAAGACAGTGGCTGGGACTCTGGCTGGTTAGTGGATACTTCCCAGCAAGAGTGGAAAGTGAGGTTACATAACAACAAACCTTCCAAAATAAACAGCAGTGATCTTCTGGGAAATATCAGTATATTTCCTCTCCTCCCTATTGATGTTCTTTGGGAGGGTCAGTCAGGGGGCAAAGTGTTAGTCAGATATCCAGGCAAGAAGCCACTTAGAGGAGAGATTTTAGCTGAAGGGCCTGGATCTACTGTTTATGTATTATTAGAAGGAACAGATAATCTGCTTTGTTTTCCACTCTACAGGCTAACTCCAATTTGATCCATAGAACATGATGGAAAGAATGACGGAAGATCGCAAGAGCTGTGGAGAGCAAGGCCTTTGATGTATTACAAGCCTAGACTTGTTTCTAAAGAACTTTAGAATGGACTTTCTAATGAACTTTTAAAGACTGAAACACCTTCTCAATGACAGAAATATGGTAGGTGTTTCATTCAAGGAAAATTAATGTTTAAAATGAGTTTTCATAGTAATGAATTCATTTTCTGTATGGAGTCTGAAAGAAAAAAAAATCTAGGGCGGAATGTGTTGCGTTTGTTAAAAATATGATTTTTCTCTAGTCATCTTCCAGGACGGCACACCTGAGAGATGAGAGGCTCCTCCCTACAGGAAACACAATCAATCGACAGCTGTTTTAAGTCCCCACCCTTCCCCTTGATCCTCAGTTTTTGATTGTGTTTCTCCCTACACAGCGAAACCGTTTGTTTTTTTCCAAATGACCCGAAGCCTGGGGCTGGTGGTCCCCCCCTGGGAGCCGGACCAAATGCCTGGGGAAGGCCTACGGCCACATCACCCTGAAAGTGAAAGAGGGCGCCGCCTGCCCGATCTCGTATGATCTCGGAGGCAAAGCAGGGTCGGGCCTGGTTAGTACCTGATGGGCCTCTGTGTCTGGCCGGATATATTTATCCTTCCTGGGGGGTTCCCCTATCCTTTCCTCAGGGGGGGCAGCAGAAACTGGAAGAGCCCCCCTGAGAGCTGAAGGCCCCTGGGTACAGTGGTGTCCCCAGAACTTCAGGGGCCTTTTTCCTGTCTCCCCCCTTACCTGTCCGGGCGTCCGTTCAGACAGGGGTGCTGGCTGTCAGTTCTTTCCAGGGCCCCCGACTCCTGGGCCCCTGGTAGCTCGCGTGGGCTGCTGGGGAGGGCGCCGCCTGAACGACCCGCGTTCTTACCCAGGAGGGAAGGCTGAGAGTCAGCAGGAGCAGGCGCCCACATCCTCCTTTCGAGGAGGCACCAGTTCACTACGGTGGATGTCTGCCTAAACCACCTCAGAATGGAATGAGGAACGTACGGCATTGCCCCCCCCAGGTGTATATACTGACTGGCAGGACACAGCCTAACCTTGCAGCTCCCTACAGGGACAGTAGTTGGGGGGGGCACTTTGGCGGCTATCCTCCTTGCGTGTGGACCATAAGGATGGAAAAGCAAGCCCGGTGGCTGTGGAAAAAGGGGAAGACTACAACGGTGAGTACTTTCCTTTACCTTGGGAATTTAGCTGCAAAATCCCCAATCCCAGCCAGATGGTTTCTGGGCATTTGAGATAATCCTCCTGGGGTCTAGATTCAAATAGCCCAGAAGATTATGCTAAAAACACCAGCTACAGCTCCCTCTTACATCAGAGATGCTGTATGGTGGACAAGTGGTGCAGAGGAGCGAGTGTGCCTAAACCACCTCAGATGGGAAAGAGGTAGGTAAGGCATTTCTTCCCCTTCCCCCTGTATTTACTAAGTGGTGCAGTGCAGGACCTGGGGTCTGCATAACAAAATAGCCCAGAAGCTACTGCTAAAACCACCAGCCACAGCTCCCTCTTACAGCAGAGACACTGTGGTTATCACAACAGTAGGTTTCCAGACTCTCCCTACATGTCCGGTTGTGGGACATTAGTAGGGATGAATAGAGCGAAGGGGGGGAGGACCTGGTAGATACAAAGAGTTCCTTACAGGCCAGGTATACCACTGAACAATTTATGGATTGTGCTATGGTTGAAGGATTCAGGAGTAAGCTCTCCTGGTCAGCAGGTGCACTAGGTTATATGGCCCTATTAGCCCAGCTGCTAGGAATCTGAAGTCATAAGCTCCAACCTCCCACTCCACCTTTACATTGTGGTTATATTGAAGTGCAGGAGGTAAGAAAAACCTTTGTTGGTTTGGGCTACAGTCAACTCAGTGACAGATCTAAAGGCGATTTACCATAAATCGCTTCCTATATCCTTTAATTAAGGATTTTCTGTGCAAACATATGCAAGAGCTAGATAGATACATGATTGCTTGTTAAGGCCTGCAGGTGGCTATTTTCCTCCAGGCTAAATTGGTGATCACCTTTTCTAGAGGCTGTCCTAAATTGGTCTCTAGGGCTGGGCTCATTGAGACTTTAGTTTCTGATCAGCCCCACCTGTGTGTGAGCTGGCCAGCGTTTGCTCAGTCTACTGAGGTAAGGTAGGACAACAGCTACTATAGTAAGGTGTCTAACCATTTTTAGAATTTGTTTCTTCACTGGGGGTGAAGTGTTAGTATCTACAGCCCAGGCTATGCCTAGGGATCAAATTGCTCTGGTTATTTCATAAAGGGATACACCATGACTCCTCCTTGGTTGCACACCAGTAGACCTCAGTAGTGAAGGTTTGTCCTTGCTGGGATGTTTTGTGGCACAGCAGAAATACACATTGAGATTTGTGACATCTCTGCTCATAAGGGGTATATTGCTGTACATCAGAAATGCACCGCACTGAAGCTTGGTTGTTGTCTGTTATATCCTAAAGGTACTGCCTTATTTGGCTACAGATCAGAAAAATACAACAGGGAAGGTAGTCTGTACTTTCTGGTCTTGTGACGCATGGCGGAAATGCACATCATTGAGTCTTATGACATCTCTACTCATATTTGTTATATTGCTGCACATCAGACATACTCAAAATTGAGTTCTGTCTGAGGTTTTTTGTGTCCTGTATTACTGCCTTATTGGTTGCTAGGGATGAGCTTCGTGTTCGAGTCGAACCCATGTTCGACTCGAACATCGGCTGTTCGGTCGTTCGCCGAATTGCGAACGATATGGGCCGTTCGCGCCAAATTCGTGTGGCGCGTCACGGCCCATAATTCACTGCGGCATCGCAGTGCATTGCTGGCTGATTATTGGCCAAGCATGCACTATGACCCGCATGCTTGGCCAATCACAGCGCCGTCAGTAGAGAGAGCTGTAATTGGCCAAAGCCAGGGTGGCTTTGGCCAATTATGGCTCAGGGGATTTAGTACACACCCCACACTATATAAGGCCGCCTGCACGGCGGCCCTGTGTAGTGTGTGTTCTGGTGTGCTGAGAGATAGAGAGAGAGAGAGACAGTGTCATTTGATTTGAGTTAGATAGATTAGGCAGAACAGTCAGTCAGTTAGCTGCACTTACAGTGTATTGTGTATATATATGCATCCCAGGTGTTGCATATATATATATACACTGTATTCAGTTTAGCTAGATCCGTTCCTGTTATCTTCTATCTAGACTATTTACATTTAGTGCAGTGTGTCCTGCTCACAGTGTTCAGCTAGATCCGTTCCTGCTATTTACATTCAGTGCAGTGCGTCCTGCTCACAGTGTTCAGCTAGATCCGTTCCTGGTATTTACATTTAGTGCGGTGCGTCCTGCTCACAGTGTTCAGCTAGATCCGTTCCTGCTATTTACATTCAGTGCAGTGCGTCCTGCTCACAGTGTTCAGCTAGATCCGTTCCTGCTATTTACATTCAGTGCAGTGCGTCCTGCTCACAGTGTTCAGCTAGATCCGTTCCTGCTATTTACATTCAGTGCAGTGCGTCCTGCTCACAGTGTTCAGCTAGATCCGTTCCTGCTATTTACATTCAGTGCAGTGCGTCCTGTAGGGGTGCAACGGATCAAAAATCTCACGGATCGGATCGATCCTCGGATCAGAGTCACGGATCGGATCGATCC